>OY804577.1:127867209-129067209 GCA_963680875.1 Bathymodiolus brooksi | reverse complement strand
TGTAGGACACCACCATACACATAACGAGGACAAAACAAAAAACACAATACAATATGTATAGGACACCACCATACACATAACGAGGACAAAACAAAAAACACAATACAATATGTGTAGGAAACCACCATACATATAACGAGGACAAAACAAAAAACACAATACAATATGTATAGGACACCACCATACACATAACGAGGACAAAACAAAAAACACAATACAATATGTATAGGACACCACCATACACATAACGAGAACAAAACAAAAAACATAATACAATATGTGTAGGACACCACCATACACATAACGAGGACAAAACAAAAAACATAATACAATATGTATAGGACACCACCATACACATAACGAGGACAAAGCAAAAAACACAATACAATATGTATAGGACACCACCATACATATAACGAGGACAAAACAAAAAACACAATACAATATGTATATGACACCACCAGACACATAACGAGGACAAAACAAAAAACACAATACAATATGCATAGGACACCACCATACACATAACGAGGACAAAACAAAAAACACAACACAATATGTATAGGACAACACCATACATATAACGAGGACAAAACACAAAACACAATACAACATGTATAGGACACCACCATACACATAGCGAGGACAAAACAAAAAAACATAATACAATATGTATAGGACACCACCATACACATAACGAGGACAAAACAAAAAACACAATACAATATGTATAGGACACCACCATACACATAACGAGGACAAAACACAAAACATAATACAATATGTGTAGGACACCACCATACACATAACGAGGACAAAACAAAAAAACACAATACAATATGTATAGGACACCACCATACACATAACGAGGACAAAACAAAAAACACAATACAATATATGTAGGACACCACCAGACACATAACGAGGACAAAACAAAAAACACAATACAATATGTATAGGACACCACCATACACATAACAAGGACAAAACAAAAATCACAATACAATATGTATAGGACACCACCATACACATAACGAGGACAAAACAAAAAAACACAATACAATATGTATAGGACACCACCATACACATAACGAGGACAAAACAAAAAACAAAATACAATATGTATAGGACACCACCATACACATAGCGAGGACAAAACAAAAAACACAATACAATATGTATAGGACACCACAATACACATAACGAGGACAAAACAAAAAACATAATACAATATGTATAGGACACCACAATACACATAACGAGGACAAATCAAAAAACACAATACAATATGTATAGGACACCAACATACACATAACGAGAACAAAACAAAAAACATAATACAATATGTGTAGGACACCACCATACACATAACGAGGACAAAACAAAAAACATAATACAATATGTATAGGACACCACCATACACATAGCGAGGACAAAACAAAAAAACATAATACAATATGTATAGGACACCACCATACACATAACGAGGACAAAACAAAAAACACAATACAATATGTATAGGACACCACCATACACATAACGAGGACAAAACACAAAACATAATACAATATGTGTAGGACACCACCATACACATAACGAGGACAAAACAAAAAAACACAATACAATATGTATAGGACACCACCATACACATAACGAGGACAAAACAAAAAACACAATACAATATGTGTAGGACACCACCAGACACATAACGAGGACAAAACAAAAAACACAATACAATATGTATAGGACACCACCATACACATAACAAGGACAAAACAAAAATCACAATACAATATGTATAGGACACCACCATACACATAACGAGGACAAAACAAAAAAACACAATACAATATGTATAGGACACCACCATACACATAACGAGGACAAAACAAAAAACAAAATACAATATGTATAGGACACCACCATACACATAGCGAGGACAAAACAAAAAACACAATACAATATGCATAGGACACCACAATACACATAACGAGGACAAAACAAAAAACATAATACAATATGTATAGGACACCACAATACACATAACGAGGACAAATCAAAAAACACAATACAATATGTATAGGACACCAACATACACATAACGAGAACAAAACAAAAAACATAATACAATATGTGTAGGACACCACCATACACATAACGAGGACAAAACAAAAAACATAATACAATATGTATAGGACACCACCATACACATAACGAGAACAAAACAAAAAACATAATACAATATGTATAGGACACCACCATACACATAACGAGGACAAAGCAAAAAACACAATACAATATGTATAGGACACCACCATACACATAACGAGGACAAAACAAAAAACACAATACAATATGCATAGGACACCACCAGACATATAACGAGGACAAAACAAAAAACACAATACAATATGTGTAGGACAACACCATACACATAACGAGGACAAAACAAAAAACACAATACAATATGTGTAGGACACCACAATACACATAACGAGGACAAAACAAAAAACACAATACAATATGTATAGGACACCACCATACACATAACGAGGACAAAACAAAAAAACACAATACAATATGTATAGGACACCACCATACACATAACGAGGACAAAACAAAAAACACAATACAATATGTGTAGGACACCACCAGACACATAACGAGGACAAAACAAAAAACACAATACAATATGTATAGGACACCACCATACACATAACAAGGACAAAACAAAAATCACAATACAATATGTATAGGACACCACCATACACATAACGAGGACAAAACAAAAAAACACAATACAATATGTATAGGACACCACCATACACATAACGAGGACAAAACAAAAAACAAAATACAATATGTATAGGACACCACCATACACATAGCGAGGACAAAACAAAAAACACAATACAATATGTATAGGACACCACCATACACATAACGAGGACAAAACAAAAAACATAATACAATATGTATAGGACACCACAATACACATAACGAGGACAAATCAAAAAACACAATACAATATGTATAGGACACCAACATACACATAACGAGAACAAAACAAAAAACATAATACAATATGTGTAGGACACCACCATACACATAACGAGGACAAAACAAAAAACATAATACAATATGTATAGGACACCACCATACACATAACGAGAACAAAACAAAAAACATAATACAATATGTATAGGACACCACCATACACATAACGAGGACAAAGCAAAAAACACAATACAATATGTATAGGACACCACCATACACATAACGAGGACAAAACAAAAAACACAATACAATATGTATAGGACCCACCATACACATAACGAGGACAAAACAAAAAACACAATACAATATGTGTAGGACACCACCATACACATAACGAGGACAAAACAAAAAACACAATACAATATGTATAGGACACCACCATACACATAACGAGGACAAAACAAAAAACACAATACAATATGTGTAGGAAACCACCATACATATAACGAGGACAAAACAAAAAACACAATACAATATGTATAGGACACCACCATACACATAACGAGGACAAAACAAAAAACACAATACAATATGTATAGGACACCACCATACACATAACGAGAACAAAACAAAAAACATAATACAATATGTGTAGGACACCACCATACACATAACGAGGACAAAACAAAAAACATAATACAATATGTATAGGACACCACCATACACATAACGAGGACAAAGCAAAAAACACAATACAATATGTATAGGACACCACCATACATATAACGAGGACAAAACAAAAAACACAATACAATATGTATATGACACCACCAGACACATAACGAGGACAAAACAAAAAACACAATACAATATGCATAGGACACCACCATACACATAACGAGGACAAAACAAAAAACACAACACAATATGTATAGGACAACACCATACATATAACGAGGACAAAACACAAAACACAATACAACATGTATAGGACACCACCATACACATAGCGAGGACAAAACAAAAAAACATAATACAATATGTATAGGACACCACCATACACATAACGAGGACAAAACAAAAAACACAATACAATATGTATAGGACACCACCATACACATAACGAGGACAAAACACAAAACATAATACAATATGTGTAGGACACCACCATACACATAACGAGGACAAAACAAAAAAACACAATACAATATGTATAGGACACCACCATACACATAACGAGGACAAAACAAAAAACACAATACAATATATGTAGGACACCACCAGACACATAACGAGGACAAAACAAAAAACACAATACAATATGTATAGGACACCACCATACACATAACAAGGACAAAACAAAAATCACAATACAATATGTATAGGACACCACCATACACATAACGAGGACAAAACAAAAAAACACAATACAATATGTATAGGACACCACCATACACATAACGAGGACAAAACAAAAAACAAAATACAATATGTATAGGACACCACCATACACATAGCGAGGACAAAACAAAAAACACAATACAATATGTATAGGACACCACAATACACATAACGAGGACAAAACAAAAAACATAATACAATATGTATAGGACACCACAATACACATAACGAGGACAAATCAAAAAACACAATACAATATGTATAGGACACCAACATACACATAACGAGAACAAAACAAAAAACATAATACAATATGTGTAGGACACCACCATACACATAACGAGGACAAAACAAAAAACATAATACAATATGTATAGGACACCACCATACACATAACGAGAACAAAACAAAAAACATAATACAATATGTATAGGACACCACCATACACATAACGAGGACAAAGCAAAAAACACAATACAATATGTATAGGACACCACCATACACATAACGAGGACAAAACAAAAAACACAATACAATATGTATAGGACCCACCATACACATAACGAGGACAAAACAAAAAACACAATACAATATGTGTAGGACACCACCATACACATAACGAGGACAAAACAAAAAACACAATACAATATGTATAGGACACCACCATACACATAACGAGGACAAAACAAAAAACACAATACAATATGTGTAGGAAACCACCATACATATAACGAGGACAAAACAAAAAACACAATACAATATGTATAGGACACCACCATACACATAACGAGGACAAAACAAAAAACACAATACAATATGTATAGGACACCACCATACACATAACGAGAACAAAACAAAAAACATAATACAATATGTGTAGGACACCACCATACACATAACGAGGACAAAACAAAAAACATAATACAATATGTATAGGACACCACCATACACATAACGAGGACAAAGCAAAAAACACAATACAATATGTATAGGACACCACCATACATATAACGAGGACAAAACTAAAAACACAATACAATATGTATAGGACACCACCAGACACATAACGAGGACAAAACAAAAAACACAATACAATATGTATAGGACACCACCATACACATAACGAGGACAAAACAAAAAACACAACACAATATGTATAGGACACCACCATACATATAACGAGGACAAAACACAAAACACAATACAATATGTATAGGACACCACCATACACATAACGAGGACAAAACACAAAACATAATACAATATGTGGAGGACACCACCATACACATAACGAGGACAAAACAAAAAAACACAATACAATATGTATAGGACACCACCATACACATAACGAGGACAAAACAAAAAACACAATACAATATGTGTAGGACACCACCAGACACATAACGAGGACAAAACAAAAAACACAATACAATATGTATAGGACACCACCATACACATAACAAGGACAAAACAAAAATCACAATACAATATGTATAGGACACCACCATACACATAACGAGGACAAAACAAAAAACACAATACAATATGTATAGGACACCACCATACACATAACGAGGACAAAACAAAAAACAAAATACAATATGTATAGGACACCACCATACACATAGCGAGGACAAAACAAAAAACACAATACAATATGTATAGGACACCACAATACACATAACGAGGACAAAACAAAAAACATAATACAATATGTATAGGACACCACAATACACATAACGAGGACAAATCAAAAAACACAATACAATATGTATAGGACACCAACATACACATAACGAGAACAAAACAAAAAACATAATACAATATGTGTAGGACACCACCATACACATAACGAGGACAAAACAAAAAACATAATACAATATGTATAGGACACCACCATACACATAACGAGAACAAAACAAAAAACATAATACAATATGTATAGGACACCAACATACACATAACGAGAACAAAACAAAAAACATAATACAATATGTGTAGGACACCACCATACACATAACGAGGACAAAACAAAAAACATAATACAATATGTATAGGACACCACCATACACATAACGAGAACAAAACAAAAAACATAATACAATATGTATAGGACACCACCATACACATAACGAGGACAAAGCAAAAAACACAATACAATATGTATAGGACACCACCATACACATAACGAGGACAAAACAAAAAACACAATACAATATGTATAGGACCCACCATACACATAACGAGGACAAAACAAAAAACACAATACAATATGTGTAGGACACCACCATACACATAACGAGGACAAAACAAAAAACACAATACAATATGTATAGGACACCACCATACACATAACGAGGACAAAACAAAAAACACAATACAATATGTGTAGGAAACCACCATACATATAACGAGGACAAAACAAAAAACACAATACAATATGTATAGGACACCACCATACACATAACGAGGACAAAACAAAAAACACAATACAATATGTATAGGACACCACCATACACATAACGAGAACAAAACAAAAAACATAATACAATATGTGTAGGACACCACCATACACATAACGAGGACAAAACAAAAAACATAATACAATATGTATAGGACACCACCATACACATAACGAGGACAAAGCAAAAAACACAATACAATATGTATAGGACACCACCATACATATAACGAGGACAAAACTAAAAACACAATACAATATGTATAGGACACCACCAGACACATAACGAGGACAAAACAAAAAACACAATACAATATGTATAGGACACCACCATACACATAACGAGGACAAAACAAAAAACACAACACAATATGTATAGGACACCACCATACATATAACGAGGACAAAACACAAAACACAATACAATATGTATAGGACACCACCATACACATAACGAGGACAAAACACAAAACATAATACAATATGTGTAGGACACCACCAGACACATAACGAGGACAAAACAAAAAACACAATACAATATGTATAGGACACCACCATACACATAACAAGGACAAAACAAAAATCACAATACAATATGTATAGGACACCACCATACACATAACGAGGACAAAACAAAAAAACACAATACAATATGTATAGGACACCACCCTACACATAACGAGGACAAAACAAAAAACAAAATACAATATGTATAGGACACCACCATACACATAGCGAGGACAAAACAAAAAACACAATACAATATGTATAGGACACCACAATACACATAACGAGGACAAAACAAAAAACATAATACAATATGTATAGGACACCACAATACACATAACGAGGACAAATCAAAAAACACAATACAATATGTATAGGACACCAACATACACATAACGAGAACAAAACAAAAAACATAATACAATATGTGTAGGACACCACCATACACATAACGAGGACAAAACAAAAAACATAATACAATATGCATAGGACACCACCATACACATAACGAGAACAAAACAAAAAACATAATACAATATGTATAGGACACCACCATACACATAACGAGGACAAAGCAAAAAACACAATACAATATGTATAGGACACCACCATACACATAACGAGGACAAACCAAAAAACACAATACAATATGTATAGGACCCACCATACACATAACGAGGACAAAACAAAAAACACAATACAATATGTGTAGGACACCACCATACACATAACGAGGACAAAACAAAAAACACAATACAATATGTATAGGACACCACCATACACATAACGAGGACAAAACAAAAAACACAATACAATACGTGTAGGAAACCACCATACATATAACGAGGACAAAACAAAAAACACAATACAATATGTATAGGACACCACCATACACATAACGAGGACAAAACAAAAAACACAATACAATATGTATAGGACACCACCATACACATAACGAGAACAAAACAAAAAACATAATACAATATGTGTAGGACACCACCATACACATAACGAGGACAAAACAAAAAACATAATACAATATGCATAGGACACCACCATACACATAACGAGGACAAAGCAAAAAACACAATACAATATGTATAGGACACCACCATACATATAACGAGGACAAAACAAAAAACACAATACAATATGTATAGGACACCACCAGACACATAACGAGGACAAAACAAAAAACACAATACAATATGTATAGGACACCACCATACACATAACGAGGACAAAACAAAAAACACAACACAATATGTATAGGATACCACCATACATATAACGAGGACAAAACACAAAACACAATACAACATGTATAGGACACCACCATACACATAGCGAGGACAAAACAAAAAAACATAATACAATATGTATAGGACACCACCATACACATAACGAGGACAAAACAAAAAACACAATACAATATGTATAGGACACCACCATACACATAACGAGGACAAAACACAAAACATAATACAATATGTGTAGGACACCACCATACACATAACGAGGACAAAACACAAAACATAATACAATATGCATAGGACACCACCATACACATAACGAGGACAAAGCAAAAACACAATACAATATGTGTAGGACACCACCATACACATAACGAAGACAAAACATAAAACACAATACAATATGTATAGGACACCACCATACATATAACGAGGACAAAACAAAAAACACAATACAATATGTATAGGACACCACCATACACATAGCGAGGACAAAACAAAAAACACAATACAATATGTGTAGGACACCACCATACACATAACGAGGATAAAACACAAAACACAATACAATATGTATAGGACACCACCATACACATAACGAGGACAAAGCAAAAACACAATACAATATGTGTAGGACACCACCATACACATAACGCGGACAAAACATAAAACACAATACAATATGCATAGGACACCACCATACATATAACGAGGACAAAACAAAAAACACAATACAATATGTATAGGACACCACCATACACATAGCGAGGACAAAACAAAAAACACAATACAATATGCGTAGGACACCACCATACACATAACGAGGACAAAGCAAAAAACACAATACAATATGTATAGGACACCACCATACATATAACGAGGACAAAACAAAAAATACAAAACAATATGTATAGGACACCAACATACACATAACGAGAACAAAACAAAAAACATAATACAATATGTGTAGGACACCACCATACACATAACGAGGACAAAACAAAAAACATAATACAATATGTATAGGACACCACCATACACATAACGAGAACAAAACAAAAAACATAATACAATATGTATAGGACACCACCATACACATAACGAGGACAAAGCAAAAAACACAATACAATATGTATAGGACATCACCATACACATAACGAGGACAAAACAAAAAACACAATACAATATGTATAGGACCCACCATACACATAACGAGGACAAAACAAAAAACACAATACAATATGTGTAGTACACCACCATACACATAACGAGGACAAAACAAAAAACACAATACAATATGTATAGGACACCACCATACACATAACGAGGACAAAACAAAAAACACAATACAATATGTTTAGGAAACCACCATACATATAACGAGGACAAAACAAAAAACACAATACAATATGTATAGGACACCACCATACACATAACGAGGACAAAACAAAAAATACAATACAATATGTATAGGACACCACCATACACATAACGAGAACAAAACAAAAAACATAATACAATATGTGTAGGACACCACCATACACATAACGAGGACAAAACAAAAAACATAATACAATATGTATAGGACACCACCATACACATAACGAGGACAAAGCAAAAAACACAATACAATATGTATAGGACACCACCATACACATAACGAGGACAAAACAAAAAACACAACACAATATGTATAGGACACCACCATACATATAACGAGGACAAAACACAAAACACAATACAATATGTATAGAACACCACCGTACACATAGCGAGGACAAAACAAAAAAACATAATACAATATGTATAGGACACCACCATACACATAACGAGGACAAAACAAAAAACATAATACAATATGTATAGGACACCACCATACACATAACGAGGACAAAGCAAAAAACACAATACAATATGTATAGGACACCACCATACATATAACGAGGACAAAACAAAAAACACAATACAATATGTATATGACACCACCAGACACATAACGAGGACAAAACAAAAAACACAATACAATATGTATAGGACACCACCATACACATAACGAGGACAAAACAAAAAACACAACACAATATGTATAGGACAACACCATACATATAACGAGGACAAAACACAAAACACAATACAACATGTATAGGACACCACCATACACATAGCGAGGACAAAACAAAAAAACATAATACAATATGTATAGGACACCACCATACACATAACGAGGACAAAACAAAAAACACAATACAATATGTATAGGACACCACCATACACATAACGAGGACAAAACGCAAAACATAATACAATATGTGTAGGACACCACCATACACATAACGAGGACAAAACAAAAAAACACAATACAATATGTATAGGACACCACCATACACATAACGAGGACAAAACAAAAAACACAATACAATATGTGTAGGACACCACCAGACACATAACGAGGACAAAACAAAAAACACAATACAATATGTATAGGACACCACCATAAACATAACAAGGACAAAACAAAAATCACAATACAATATGTATAGGACACCACCATACACATAACGAGGACAAAACAAAAAAACACAATACAATATGTATAGGACACCACCATACACATAACGAGGACAAAACAAAAAACAAAATACAATATGTATAGGACACCACCATACACATAGCGAGAACAAAACAAAAAACACAATACAATATGTATAGGACACCACAATACACATAACGAGGACAAAACAAAAAACATAATACAATATGTATAGGACACCACAATACACATAACGAGGACAAATCAAAAAACACAATACAATATGTATAGGACACCAACATACACATAACGAGAACAAAACAAAAAACATAATACAATATGTGTAGGACACCACCATACACATAACGAGGACAAAACAAAAAACATAATACAATATGAATAGGACACCACCATACACATAACGAGAACAAAACAAAAAACATAATACAATATGTATAGGACACCACCATACACATAACGAGGACAAAGCAAAAAACACAATACAATATGTATAGGACACCACCATACACATAACGAGGACAAAACAAAAAACACAATACAATATGTATAGGACCCACCATACACATAACGAGGACAAAACAAAAAACACAATACAATATGTGTAGGACACCACCATACACATAACGAGGACAAAACAAAAAACACAATACAATATGTATAGGACACCACCATACACATAACGAGGACAAAACAAAAAACACAATACAATATGTGTAGGAAACCACCATACATATAACGAGGACAAAACAAAAAACACAATACAATATGTATAGGACACCACCATACACATAACGAGGACAAAACAAAAAACACAATACAATATGTATAGGACACCACCATACACATAACGAGAACAAAACAAAAAACATAATACAATATGTGTAGGACACCACCATACACATAACGAGGACAAAACAAAAAACATAATACAATATGTATAGGACACCACCATACACATAACGAGGACAAAGCAAAAAACACAATACAATATGTATAGGACACCACCAGACACATAACGAGGACAAAACAAAAAACACAATACAATATGTATAGGACACCACCATACACATAACGAGGACAAAACAAAAAACACAACACAATATGTATAGGACACCACCATACATATAACGAGGACAAAACACAAAACACAATACAATATGTATAGGACACCACCATACACATAACGAGGACAAAACACAAAACATAATACAATATGTGGAGGACACCACCATACACATAACGAGGACAAAACAAAAAAACACAATACAATATGTATAGGACACCACCATACACATAACGAGGACAAAACAAAAAACACAAAACAATATGTATAGGACACCACCATACACATAACGAGGATAAAACACAAAACACAATACAATATGTATAGGACACCACCATACACATAACGAGGACAAAGCAAAAACACAATACAATATGTGTAGGACACCACCATACACATAACGCGGACAAAACATAAAACACAATACAATATGCATAGGACACCACCATACATATAACGAGGACAAAACAAAAAACACAATACAATATGTATAGGACACCACCATACACATAGCGAGGACAAAACAAAAAACACAATACAATATGCGTAGGACACCACCATACACATAACGAGGACAAAGCAAAAAACACAATACAATATGTATAGGACACCACCATACATATAACGAGGACAAAACAAAAAATACAAAACAATATGTATAGGACACCAACATACACATAACGAGAACAAAACAAAAAACATAATACAATATGTGTAGGACACCACCATACACATAACGAGGACAAAACAAAAAACATAATACAATATGTATAGGACACCACCATACACATAACGAGAACAAAACAAAAAACATAATACAATATGTATAGGACACCACCATACACATAACGAGGACAAAGCAAAAAACACAATACAATATGTATAGGACATCACCATACACATAACGAGGACAAAACAAAAAACACAATACAATATGTATAGGACCCACCATACACATAACGAGGACAAAACAAAAAACACAATACAATATGTGTAGTACACCACCATACACATAACGAGGACAAAACAAAAAACACAATACAATATGTATAGGACACCACCATACACATAACGAGGACAAAACAAAAAACACAATACAATATGTTTAGGAAACCACCATACATATAACGAGGACAAAACAAAAAACACAATACAATATGTATAGGACACCACCATACACATAACGAGGACAAAACAAAAAATACAATACAATATGTATAGGACACCACCATACACATAACGAGAACAAAACAAAAAACATAATACAATATGTGTAGGACACCACCATACACATAACGAGGACAAAACAAAAAACATAATACAATATGTATAGGACACCACCATACACATAACGAGGACAAAGCAAAAAACACAATACAATATGTATAGGACACCACCATACACATAACGAGGACAAAACAAAAAACACAACACAATATGTATAGGACACCACCATACATATAACGAGGACAAAACACAAAACACAATACAATATGTATAGAACACCACCGTACACATAGCGAGGACAAAACAAAAAAACATAATACAATATGTATAGGACACCACCATACACATAACGAGGACAAAACAAAAAACATAATACAATATGTATAGGACACCACCATACACATAACGAGGACAAAGCAAAAAACACAATACAATATGTATAGGACACCACCATACATATAACGAGGACAAAACAAAAAAAACAATACAATATGTATATGACACCACCAGACACATAACGAGGACAAAACAAAAAACACAATACAATATGTATAGGACACCACCATACACATAACGAGGACAAAACAAAAAACACAACACAATATGTATAGGACAACACCATACATATAACGAGGACAAAACACAAAACACAATACAACATGTATAGGACACCACCATACACATAGCGAGGACAAAACAAAAAAACATAATACAATATGTATAGGACACCACCATACACATAACGAGGACAAAACAAAAAACACAATACAATATGTATAGGACACCACCATACACATAACGAGGACAAAACGCAAAACATAATACAATATGTGTAGGACACCACCATACACATAACGAGGACAAAACAAAAAAACACAATACAATATGTATAGGACACCACCATACACATAACGAGGACAAAACAAAAAACACAATACAATATGTGTAGGACACCACCAGACACATAACGAGGACAAAACAAAAAACACAATACAATATGTATAGGACACCACCATAAACATAACAAGGACAAAACAAAAATCACAATACAATATGTATAGGACACCACCATACACATAACGAGGACAAAACAAAAAAACACAATACAATATGTATAGGACACCACCATACACATAACGAGGACAAAACAAAAAACAAAATACAATATGTATAGGACACCACCATACACATAGCGAGAACAAAACAAAAAACACAATACAATATGTATAGGACACCACAATACACATAACGAGGACAAAACAAAAAACATAATACAATATGTATAGGACACCACAATACACATAACGAGGACAAATCAAAAAACACAATACAATATGTATAGGACACCAACATACACATAACGAGAACAAAACAAAAAACATAATACAATATGTGTAGGACACCACCATACACATAACGAGGACAAAACAAAAAACATAATACAATATGAATAGGACACCACCATACACATAACGAGAACAAAACAAAAAACATAATACAATATGTATAGGACACCACCATACACATAACGAGGACAAAGCAAAAAACACAATACAATATGTATAGGACACCACCATACACATAACGAGGACAAAACAAAAAACACAATACAATATGTATAGGACCCACCATACACATAACGAGGACAAAACAAAAAACACAATACAATATGTGTAGGAAACCACCATACATATAACGAGGACAAAACAAAAAACACAATACAATATGTATAGGACACCACCATACACATAACGAGGACAAAACAAAAAACACAATACAATATGTATAGGACACCACCATACACATAACGAGAACAAAACAAAAAACATAATACAATATGTGTAGGACACCACCATACACATAACGAGGACAAAACAAAAAACATAATACAATATGTATAGGACACCACCATACACATAACGAGGACAAAGCAAAAAACACAATACAATATGTATAGGACACCACCAGACACATAACGAGGACAAAACAAAAAACACAATACAATATGTATAGGACACCACCATACACATAACGAGGACAAAACAAAAAACACAACACAATATGTATAGGACACCACCATACATATAACGAGGACAAAACACAAAACACAATACAATATGTATAGGACACCACCATACACATAACGAGGACAAAACACAAAACATAATACAATATGTGGAGGACACCACCATACACATAACGAGGACAAAACAAAAAAACACAATACAATATGTATAGGACACCACCATACACATAACGAGGACAAAACAAAAAACACAATACAATATGTGTAGGACACCACCAGACACATAACGAGGACAAAACAAAAAACACAATACAATATGTATAGGACACCACCATACACATAACAAGGACAAAACAAAAATCACAATACAATATGTATAGGACACCACCATACACATAACGAGGACAAAACAAAAAAACACAATACAATATGTATAGGACACCACCATACACATAACGAGGACAAAACAAAAAACAAAATACAATATGTATAGGACACCACCATACACATAGCGAGGACAAAACAAAAAACACAATACAATATGTATAGGACACCACAATACACATAACGAGGACAAAACAAAAAACATAATACAATATGTATAGGACACCACAATACACATAACGAGGACAAATCAAAAAACACAATACAATATGTATAGGACACCAACATACACATAACGAGAACAAAACAAAAAACATAATACAATATGTGTAGGACACCACCATACACATAACGAGGACAAAACAAAAAACATAATACAATATGTATAGGACACCACCATACACATAACGAGAACAAAACAAAAAACATAATACAATATGTATAGGACACCACCATACACATAACGAGGACAAAGCAAAAAACACAATACAATATGTATAGGACACCACCATACACATAACGAGGACAAAACAAAAAACACAATACAATATGTATAGGACCCACCATACACATAACGAGGACAAAACAAAAAACACAATACAATATGTGTAGGACACCACCATACACATAACGAGGACAAAACAAAAAACACAATACAATATGTATAGGACACCACCATACACATAACGAGGACAAAACAAAAAACACAATACAATATGTGTAGGAAACCACCATACATATAACGAGGACAAAACAAAAAACACAATACAATATGTATAGGACACCACCATACACATAACGAGGACAAAACAAAAAACACAATACAATATGCATAGGACACCACCATACACATAACGAGAACAAAACAAAAAACATAATACAATATGTGTAGGACACCACCATACACATAACGAGGACAAAACAAAAAACATAATACAATATGTATAGGACACCACCATACACATAACGAGGACAAAGCAAAAAACACAATACAATATGTATAGGACACCACCATACATATAACGAGGACAAAACAAAAAACACAATACAATATGTATAGGACACCACCAGACACATAACGAGGACAAAACAAAAAACACAATACAATATGTATAGGACACCACCATACACATAACGAGGACAAAACAAAAAACACAACACAATATGTATAGGACACCACCATACATATAACGAGGACAAAACACAAAACACAATACAACATGTATAGGACACCACCATACACATAGCGAGGACAAAACAAAAAAACATAATACAATATGTATAGGACACCACCATACACATAACGAGGACAAAACAAAAAACACAATACAATATGTATAGGACACCACCATACACATAACGAGGACAAAACACAAAACATAATACAATATGTGTAGGACACCACCATACACATAACGAGGACAAAACACAAAACATAATACAATATGCATAGGACACCACCATACACATAACGAGGACAAAGCAAAAACACAATACAATATGTGTAGGACACCACCATACACATAACGAGGACAAAACATAAAACACAATACAATATGTATAGGACACCACCATACATATAACGAGGACAAAACAAAAAACACAATACAATATGTATAGGACACCACCATACACATAGCGAGGACAAAACAAAAAACACAATACAATATGTGTAGGACACCACCATACACATAACGAGGATAAAACACAAAACACAATACAATATGTATAGGACACCACCATACACATAACGAGGACAAAGCAAAAACACAATACAATATGTGTAGGACACCACCATACACATAACGAGGACAAAACATAAAACACAATACAATATGTATAGGACACCACCATACATATAACGAGGACAAAACAAAAAACACAATACAATATGTATAGGACACCACCATACACATAGCGAGGACAAAACAAAAAACACAATACAATATGTGTAGGACACCACCATACACATAACGAGGATAAAACACAAAACACAATACAATATGTATAGGACACCACCATACACATAACGAGGACAAAGCAAAAACACAATACAATATGTGTAGGACACCACCATACACATAACGAGGACAAAACATAAAACACAATACAATATGTATAGGACACCACCATACATATAACGAGGACAAAACAAAAAACACAATACAATATGTATAGGACACCACCATACACATAGCGAGGACAAAACAAAAAACACAATACAATATGCGTAGGACACCACCATACACATAACGAGGACAAAGCAAAAAACACAATACAATATGTATAGGACACCACCATACAAATAACGAGGACAAAACAAAAAATACAAAACAATATGTATAGGACACCAACATACACATAACGAGAACAAAACAAAAAACATAATACAATATGTGTAGGACACCACCATACACATAACGAGGACAAAACAAAAAACATAATACAATATGTATAGGACACCACCATACACATAACGAGAACAAAACAAAAAACATAATACAATATGTATAGGACACCACCATACACATAACGAGGACAAAACAAAAAACACAATACAATATGTATAGGACATCACCATACACATAACGAGGACAAAACAAAAAACACAATACAATATGTATAGGACCCACCATACACATAACGAGGACAAAACAAAAAACACAATACAATATGTGTAGTACACCACCATACACATAACGAGGACAAAACAAAAAACACAATACAATATGTATAGGTCACCACCATACACATAACGAGGACAAAACAAAAAACACAATACAATATGTTTAGGAAACCACCATACATATAACGAGGACAAAACAAAAAACACAATACAATATGTATAGGACACCACCATACACATAACGAGGACAAAACAAAAAACACAATACAATATGTATAGGACACCACCATACACATAACGAAAACAAAACAAAAAACATAATACAATATGTGTAGGACACCACCATACACATAACGAGGACAAAACAAAAAACATAATACAATATGTATAGGACACCACCATACACATAGCGAGGACAAAGCAAAAAACACAATACAATATGTATAGGACACCACCATATATATAACGAGGACAAAAAAAAAACACAATACAATATGTATAGGACACCACCAGACACATAACGAGGACAAAACAACAAACACAATACAATATGTATAGGACACCACCATACACATAACGAGGACAAAACAAAAAACATAATACAATATGTATAGGACACCACCATACACATAACGAGGACAAAACAAAAAACACAATACAATATGTGTAGGACACCACCAGACACATAACGAGGACAAAACAAAAAACACAATACAATATGTATAGGACACCACCATACACATAACAAGGACAAAACAAAAATCACAATACAATATGTATAGGACACCACCATACACATAACGAGGACAAAACAAAAAAACACAATACAATATGTATAGGACACCACCATACACATAACGAGGACAAAACAAAAAACAAAATACAATATGTATAGGACACCACCATACACATAGCGAGGACAAAACAAAAAACACAATACAATATGTATAGGACACCACCATACATATAACGAGGACAAAACAAAAAACACAATACAATATGTATAGGACACCACCATACACATAACGAGGACAAAACAAAAAACACAATACAATATGTGTAGGACACCACCATACACATAACGAGGACAAAACAAAAAACACAATACAATATGTGTAGGACACCACCATACACATAACGAGGACAAAGCAAAAAACACAATACAATATGTATAGGACACCACCATACATATAACGAGGACAAAACAAAAAACACAATACAATATGTATAGGACACCACCAGACATATAACGAGGACAAAACAAAAAACACAATACAATATGTATAGGACACCACCATACACATAACGAGGACAAAACAAAAAACACAATACAATATGTGTAGGACACCACCATACACATAACGAGGACAAAGCAAAAAACACAATACAATATGTATAGGACACCACCATACATATAACGAGGCCAAAACACAAAACACAATACAATATGTATAGGACACCACCATACACATAACGAGGACAAAACAAAAAAAACACAATACAATATGTATAGGACACCACCATACACATAACGAGGACAAAACAAAAAACATAATACAATATGCATAGGACACCACCATACACATAACGAGGACAAAACAAAAAACACAATACAATATGTGTAGGACACCACCAGACACATAACGAGGACAAAACAAAAAACACAATACAATATGTATAGGACACCACCATACACATAGCAAGGACAAAACAAAAATCACAATACAATATGTATAGGACACCACCATACACATAACGAGGACAAAACAAAAAAACACAATACAATATGTATAGGACACCATCATACACATAACGAGGACAAAACAAAAAACACAATACAATATGCATAGGACCCACCATACACATAACGAGGACAAAACAAAAAACACAATACAATATGTGTAGTACACCACCATACACATAACGAGGACAAAACAAAAAACACAATACAATATGTATAGGTCACCACCATACACATAACGAGGACAAAACAAAAAACACAATACAATATGTTTAGGAAACCACCATACATATAACGAGGACAAAACAAAAAACACAATACAATATGTATAGGACACCACCATACACATAACGAGGACAAAACAAAAAACACAATACAATATGTATAGGACACCACCATACACATAACGAGAACAAAACAAAAAACATAATACAATATGTGTAGGACACCACCATACACATAACGAGGACAAAACAAAAAACATAATACAATATGTATAGGACACCACCATACACATAGCGAGGACAAAGCAAAAAACACAATACAATATGTATAGGACACCACCATATATATAACGAGGACAAAAAAAAAACACAATACAATATGTATAGGACACCACCAGACACATAACGAGGACAAAACAACAAACACAATACAATATGTATAGGACACCACCATACACATAACGAGGACAAAACAAAAAACATAATACAATATGTATAGGACACCACCATACACATAACGAGGACAAAACAAAAAACACAATACAATATGTGTAGGACACCACCAGACACATAACGAGGACAAAACAAAAAACACAATACAATATGTATAGGACACCACCATACACATAACAAGGACAAAACAAAAATCACAATACAATATGTATAGGACACCACCATACACATAACGAGGACAAAACAAAAAAACACAATACAATATGTATAGGACACCACCATACACATAACGAGGACAAAACAAAAAACAAAATACAATATGTATAGGACACCACCATACACATAGCGAGGACAAAACAAAAAACACAATACAATATGTATAGGACACCACCATACATATAACGAGGACAAAACAAAAAACACAATACAATATGTATAGGACACCACCATACACATAACGAGGACAAAACAAAAAACACAATACAATATGTGTAGGACACCACCATACACATAACGAGGACAAAACAAAAAACACAATACAATATGTGTAGGACACCACCATACACATAACGAGGACAAAGCAAAAAACACAATACAATATGTATAGGACACCACCATACATATAACGAGGACAAAACAAAAAACACAATACAATATGTATAGGACACCACCAGACATATAACGAGGACAAAACAAAAAACACAATACAATATGTATAGGACACCACCATACACATAACGAGGACAAAACAAAAAACACAATACAATATGTGTAGGACACCACCATACACATAACGAGGACAAAGCAAAAAACACAATACAATATGTATAGGACACCACCATACATATAACGAGGCCAAAACACAAAACACAATACAATATGTATAGGACACCACCATACACATAACGAGGACAAAACAAAAAAAACACAATACAATATGTATAGGACACCACCATACACATAACGAGGACAAAACAAAAAACATAATACAATATGCATAGGACACCACCATACACATAACGAGGACAAAACAAAAAACACAATACAATATGTGTAGGACACCACCAGACACATAACGAGGACAAAACAAAAAACACAATACAATATGTATAGGACACCACCATACACATAGCAAGGACAAAACAAAAATCACAATACAATATGTATAGGACACCACCATACACATAACGAGGACAAAACAAAAAAACACAATACAATATGTATAGGACACCATCATACACATAACGAGGACAAAACAAAAAACACAATAGAATATGTGTAGGACACCACCAGACACATAACGAGGACAAAACAAAAAACACAATACAATATGTATAGGACACCACCATACACATAACAAGGACAAAACAAAAATCACAATACAATATGTATAGGACACCACCATACACATAACGAGGACAAAACAAAAAAACACAATACAATATGTATAGGACACCACCATACACATAACGAGGACAAAGCAAAAACACAATACAATATGTGTAGGACACCACCATACACATAAC
This sequence comes from Bathymodiolus brooksi, assembly GCA_963680875.1. Lineage (NCBI taxonomy): Eukaryota > Metazoa > Mollusca > Bivalvia > Mytilida > Modiolidae > Bathymodiolus > Bathymodiolus brooksi. The sequence continues at coordinate 129,044,769 of OY804577.1, read as the reverse complement.
GAGGACAAAACATAAAACACAATACAATATGTATAGGACACCACCATACATATAACGAGGACAAAACAAAAAAACACAATACAATATGTATAGGACACCACCATACGCATAACGAGGACAAAACAAAAAACACAATACAATATGTGTAGGACACCACCATACACATAACGAGGACAAAACAAAAAACACAATACAATATGTATAGGACACCACCATACACATAGCGAGGACAAAACAAAAAACACAATACAATATGTGTAGGACACAACCATACACATAACGAGGACAAAGCAAAAAACACAATACAATATGTATAGGACACCACCATACATATAACGAGGACAAAACAAAAAACACAATACAATATGTATAGGACACCACCAGACATATAACGAGGACAAAACAAAAAACACAATACAATATGTATAGGACACCACCATACACATAACGAGGACAAAACAAAAAACACAATACAATATGTGTAGGACACCACCATACACATAACGAGGATAAAACAAAAAACACAATACAATATGTGTAGGACACCACAATACACATAACGAGGACAAAACAAAAAACACAATACAATATGTATAGGACACCACCATACACATAACGAGGACAAAACAAAAAAACACAATACAATATGTATAGGACACCACCATACACATAACGAGGACAAAACAAAAAACACAATACAATATGTGTAGGACACCACCAGACACATAACGAGGACAAAACAAAAAACACAATACAATATGTATAGGACACCACCATACACATAACAAGGACAAAACAAAAATCACAATACAATATGTATAGGACACCACCATACACATAACGAGGACAAAACAAAAAAACACAATACAATATGTATAGGACACCACCATACACATAACGAGGACAAAACAAAAAACAAAATACAATATGTATAGGACACCACCATACACATAGCGAGGACAAAACAAAAAACACAATACAATATGTATAGGACACCACCATACACATAACGAGGACAAAACAAAAAACATAATACAATATGTATAGGACACCACAATACACATAACGAGGACAAATCAAAAAACACAATACAATATGTATAGGACACCAACATACACATAACGAAAACAAAACAAAAAACATAATACAATATGTGTAGGACACCACCATACACATAACGAGGACAAAACAAAAAACATAATACAATATGTATAGGACACCACCATACACATAACGAGAACAAAACAAAAAACATAATACAATATGTATAGGACACCACCATACACATAACGAGGACAAAGCAAAAAACACAATACAATATGTATAGGACACCACCATACACATAACGAGGACAAAACAAAAAACACAATACAATATGTATAGGACCCACCATACACATAACGAGGACAAAACAAAAAACACAATACAATATGTGTAGGACACCACCATACACATAACGAGGACAAAACAAAAAACACAATACAATATGTATAGGACACCACCATACACATAACGAGGACAAAACAAAAAACACAATACAATATGTGTAGGAAACCACCATACATATAACGAGGACAAAACAAAAAACACAATACAATATGTATAGGACACCACCATACACATAACGAGGACAAAACAAAAAACACAATACAATATGTATAGGACACCACCATACACATAACGAGAACAAAACAAAAAACATAATACAATATGTGTAGGACACCACCATACACATAACGAGGACAAAACAAAAAACATAATACAATATGTATAGGACACCACCATACACATAACGAGGACAAAGCAAAAAACACAATACAATATGCATAGGACACCACCATACATATAACGAGGACAAAACAAAAAACACAATACAATATGTATATGACACCACCAGACACATAACGAGGACAAAACAAAAAACACAATACAATATGTATAGGACACCACCATACACATAACGAGGACAAAACAAAAAACACAACACAATATGTATAGGACAACACCATACATTTAACGAGGACAAAACACAAAACACAATACAACATGTATAGGACACCACCATACACATAGCGAGGACAAAACAAAAAAACATAATACAATATGTATAGGACACCACCATACACATAACGAGGACAAAACAAAAAACACAATACAATATGTATAGGACACCACCATACACATAACGAGGACAAAACACAAAACATAATACAATATGTGTAGGACACCACCATACACATAACGAGGACAAAACAAAAAAACACAATACAATATGTATAGGACACCACCATACACATAACGAGGACAAAACAAAAAACACAATACAATATGTGTAGGACACCACCAGACACATAACGAGGACAAAACAAAAAACACAATACAATATGTATAGGACACCACCATACACATAACAAGGACAAAACAAAAATCACAATACAATATGTATAGGACACCACCATACACATAACGAGGACAAAACAAAAAAACACAATACAATATGTATAGGACACCACCATACACATAACGAGGACAAAACAAAAAACAAAATACAATATGTATAGGACACCACCATACACATAGCGAGGACAAAACAAAAAACACAATACAATATGCATAGGACACCACAATACACATAACGAGGACAAAACAAAAAACATAATACAATATGTATAGGACACCACAATACACATAACGAGGACAAATCAAAAAACACAATACAATATGTATAGGACACCAACATACACATAACGAGAACAAAACAAAAAACATAATACAATATGTGTAGGACACCACCATACACATAACGAGGACAAAACAAAAAACATAATACAATATGTATAGGACACCACCATACACATAACGAGAACAAAACAAAAAACATAATACAATATGTATAGGACACCACCATACACATAACGAGGACAAAGCAAAAAACACAATACAATATGTATAGGACACCACCATACACATAACGAGGACAAAACAAAAAACACAATACAATATGTATAGGACACCACCAGACATATAACGAGGACAAAACAAAAAACACAATACAATATGTGTAGGACAACACCATACACATAACGAGGACAAAACAAAAAACACAATACAATATGTGTAGGACACCACAATACACATAACGAGGACAAAACAAAAAACACAATACAATATGTATAGGACACCACCATACACATAACGAGGACAAAACAAAAAAACACAATACAATATGTATAGGACACCACCATACACATAACGAGGACAAAACAAAAAACACAATACAATATGTGTAGGACACCACCAGACACATAACGAGGACAAAACAAAAAACACAATACAATATGTATAGGACACCACCATACACATAACAAGGACAAAACAAAAATCACAATACAATATGTATAGGACACCACCATACACATAACGAGGACAAAACAAAAAAACACAATACAATATGTATAGGACACCACCATACACATAACGAGGACAAAACAAAAAACACAATACAATATGTATAGGACACCACCATACACATAACGAGGACAAAACAAAAAACATAATACAATATGTATAGGACACCACAATACACATAACGAGGACAAATCAAAAAACACAATACAATATGTATAGGACACCAACATACACATAACGAGAACAAAACAAAAAACATAATACAATATGTATAGGACACCACCATACACATAACGAGGACAAAACAAAAAACATAATACAATATGTATAGGACACCACCATACACATAACGAGAACAAAACAAAAAACATAATACAATATGTATAGGACACCACCATACACATAACGAGGACAAAGCAAAAAACACAATACAATATGTATAGGACACCACCATACACATAACGAGGACAAAACAAAAAACACAATACAATATGTATAGGACCCACCATACACATAACGAGGACAAAACAAAAAACACAATACAATATGTGTAGGACACCACCATACACATAACGAGGACAAAACAAAAAACACAATACAATATGTATAGGACACCACCATACACATAACGAGGACAAAACAAAAAACACAATACAATATGTGTAGGAAACCACCATACATATAACGAGGACAAAACAAAAAACACAATACAATATGTATAGGACACCACCATACACATAACGAGGACAAAACAAAAAACACAATACAATATGTATAGGACACCACCATACACATAACGAGAACAAAACAAAAAACATAATACAATATGTGTAGGACACCACCATACACATAACGAGGACAAAACAAAAAACATAATACAATATGTATAGGACACCACCATACACATAACGAGGACAAAGCAAAAAACACAATACAATATGTATAGGACACCACCATACATATAACGAGGACAAAACAAAAAACACAATACAATATGTATATGACACCACCAGACACATAACGAGGACAAAACAAAAAACACAATACAATATGCATAGGACACCACCATACACATAACGAGGACAAAACAAAAAACACAACACAATATGTATAGGACAACACCATACATATAACGAGGACAAAACACAAAACACAATACAACATGTATAGGACACCACCATACACATAGCGAGGACAAAACAAAAAAACATAATACAATATGTATAGGACACCACCATACACATAACGAGGACAAAACAAAAAACACAATACAATATGTATAGGACACCACCATACACATAACGAGGACAAAACACAAAACATAATACAATATGTGTAGGACACCACCATACACATAACGAGGACAAAACAAAAAAACACAATACAATATGTATAGGACACCACCATACACATAACGAGGACAAAACAAAAAACACAATACAATATGTGTAGGACACCACCAGACACATAACGAGGACAAAACAAAAAACACAATACAATATGTATAGGACACCACCATACACATAACAAGGACAAAACAAAAATCACAATACAATATGTATAGGACACCACCATACACATAACGAGGACAAAACAAAAAAACACAATACAATATGTATAGGACACCACCATACACATAACGAGGACAAAACAAAAAACAAAATACAATATGTATAGGACACCACCATACACATAGCGAGGACAAAACAAAAAACACAATACAATATGTATAGGACACCACAATACACATAACGAGGACAAAACAAAAAACATAATACAATATGTATAGGACACCACAATACACATAACGAGGACAAATCAAAAAACACAATACAATATGTATAGGACACCAACATACACATAACGAGAACAAAACAAAAAACATAACCCAATATGTGTAGGACACCACCATACACATAACGAGGACAAAACAAAAAACATAATACAATATGTATAGGACACCACCATACACATAACGAGGACAAAACAAAAAACACAATACAATATGTATAGGACACCACCATACACATAACGAGGACAAAACAAAAAACACAATACAATATGTGTAGGAAACCACCATACATATAACGAGGACAAAACAAAAAACACAATACAATATGTATAGGACACCACCATACACATAACGAGGACAAAACAAAAAACACAATACAATATGTATAGGACACCACCATACACATAACGAGAACAAAACAAAAAACATAATACAATATGTGTAGGACACCACCATACACATAACGAGGACAAAACAAAAAACATAATACAATATGTATAGGACACCACCATACACATAACGAGGACAAAGCAAAAAACACAATACAATATGTATAGGACACCACCATACATATAACGAGGACAAAACTAAAAACACAATACAATATGTATAGGACACCACCAGACACATAACGAGGACAAAACAAAAAACACAATACAATATGTATAGGACACCACCATACACATAACGAGGACAAAACAAAAAACACAACACAATATGTATAGGACACCACCATACATATAACGAGGACAAAACACAAAACACAATACAATATGTATAGGACACCATCATACACATAACGAGGACAAAACACAAAACATAATACAATATGTGGAGGACACCACCATACACATAACGAGGACAAAACAAAAAAACACAATACAATATGTATAGGACACCACCATACACATAGCGAGGACAAAACAAAAAACACAATACAATATGTGTAGGACACCACCAGACACATAACGAGGACAAAACAAAAAACACAATACAATATGTATAGGACACCACCATACACATAACAAGGACAAAACAAAAATCACAATACAATATGTATAGGACACCACCATACACATAACGAGGACAAAACAAAAAAACACAATACAATATGTATAGGACACCACCATACACATAACGAGGACAAAACAAAAAACAAAATACAATATGTATAGGACACCACCATACACATAGCGAGGACAAAACAAAAAACACAATACAATATGTATAGGACACCACAATACACATAACGAGGACAAAACAAAAAACATAATACAATATGTATAGGACACCACAATACACATAACGAGGACAAATCAAAAAACACAATACAATATGTATAGGACACCAACATACACATAACGAGAACAAAACAAAAAACATAATACAATATGTGTAGGACACCACCATACACATAACGAGGACAAAACAAAAAACATAATACAATATGTATAGGACACCACCATACACATAACGAGAACAAAACAAAAAACATAATACAATATGTATAGGACACCACCATACACATAACGAGGACAAAGCAAAAAACACAATACAATATGTATAGGACACCACCATACACATAACGAGGACAAACCAAAAAACACAATACAATATGTATAGGACCCACCATACACATAACGAGGACAAAACAAAAAACACAATACAATATGTGTAGGACACCACCATACACATAACGAGGACAAAACAAAAAACACAATACAATATGTATAGGACACCACCATACACATAACGAGGACAAAACAAAAAACACAATACAATACGTGTAGGAAACCACCATACATATAACGAGGACAAAACAAAAAACACAATACAATATGTATAGGACACCACCATACACATAACGAGGACAAAACAAAAAACACAATACAATATGTATAGGACACCACCATACACATAACGAGAACAAAACAAAAAACATAATACAATATGTGTAGGACACCACCATACACATAACGAGGACAAAACAAAAAACATAATACAATATGCATAGGACACCACCATACACATAACGAGGACAAAGCAAAAAACACAATACAATATGTATAGGACACCACCATACATATAACGAGGACAAAACAAAAAACACAATACAATATGTATAGGACACCACCAGACACATAACGAGGACAAAACAAAAAACACAATACAATATGTATAGGACACCACCATACACATAACGAGGACAAAACAAAAAACACAACACAATATGTATAGGATACCACCATACATATAACGAGGACAAAACACAAAACACAATACAACATGTATAGGACACCACCATACACATAGCGAGGACAAAACAAAAAAACATAATACAATATGTATAGGACACCACATACACATAACGAGGACAAAACAAAAAACACAATACAATATGTATAGGACACCACCATACACATAACGAGGACAAAACACAAAACATAATACAATATGTGTAGGACACCACCATACACATAACGAGGACAAAACACAAAACATAATACAATATGCATAGGACACCACCATACACATAACGAGGACAAAGCAAAAACACAATACAATATGTGTAGGACACCACCATACACATAACGAAGACAAAACATAAAACACAATACAATATGTATAGGACACCACCATACATATAACGAGGACAAAACAAAAAACACAATACAATATGTATAGGACACCACCATACACATAGCGAGGACAAAACAAAAAACACAATACAATATGTGTAGGACACCACCATACACATAACGAGGATAAAACACAAAACACAATACAATATGTATAGGACACCACCATACACATAACGAGGACAAAGCAAAAACACAATACAATATGTGTAGGACACCACCATACACATAACGAGGACAAAACATAAAACACAATACAATATGCATAGGACACCACCATACATATAACGAGGACAAAACAAAAAACACAATACAATATGTATAGGACACCACCATACACATAGCGAGGACAAAACAAAAAACACAATACAATATGCGTAGGACACCACCATACACATAACGAGGACAAAGCAAAAAACACAATACAATATGTATAGGACACCACCATACATATAACGAGGACAAAACAAAAAATACAAAACAATATGTATAGGACACCAACATACACATAACGAGAACAAAACAAAAAACATAATACAATATGTATAGGACACCACCATACACATAACGAGGACAAAGCAAAAAACACAATACAATATGTATAGGACATCACCATACACATAACGAGGACAAAACAAAAAACACAATACAATATGTATAGGACCCACCATACACATAACGAGGACAAAACAAAAAACACAATACAATATGTGTAGTACACCACCATACACATAACGAGGACAAAACAAAAAACACAATACAATATGTATAGGACACCACCATACACATAACGAGGACAAAACAAAAAACACAATACAATATGTTTAGGAAACCACCATACATATAACGAGGACAAAACAAAAAACACAATACAATATGTATAGGACACCACCATACACATAACGAGGACAAAACAAAAAATACAATACAATATGTATAGGACACCACCATACACATAACGAGAACAAAACAAAAAACATAATACAATATGTGTAGGACACCACCATACACATAACGAGGACAAAACAAAAAACATAATACAATATGTATAGGACACCACCATACACATAACGAGGACAAAGCAAAAAACACAATACCATATGTATAGGACACCACCATACATATAACGAGGACAAAACAAAAAACACAATACAATATGTATAGGACACCACCAGACACATAACGAGGACAAAACAACAAACACAATACAATATGTATAGGACACCACCATACACATAACGAGGACAAAACAAAAAACACAACACAATATGTATAGGACACCACCATACATATAACGAGGACAAAACACAAAACACAATACAATATGTATAGAACACCACCGTACACATAGCGAGGACAAAACAAAAAAACATAATACAATATGTATAGGACACCACCATACACATAACGAGGACAAAACAAAAAACATAATACAATATGTATAGGACACCACCATACACATAACGAGGACAAAGCAAAAAACACAATACAATATGTATAGGACACCACCATACATATAACGAGGACAAAACAAAAAACACAATACAATATGTATATGACACCACCAGACACATAACGAGGACAAAACAAAAAACACAATACAATATGTATAGGACACCACCATACACATAACGAGGACAAAACAAAAAACACAACACAATATGTATAGGACAACACCATACATATAACGAGGACAAAACACAAAACACAATACAACATGCATAGGACACCACCATACACATAGCGAGGACAAAACAAAAAAACATAATACAATATGTATAGGACACCACCATACACATAACGAGGACAAAACAAAAAACACAATACAATATGTATAGGACACCACCATACACATAACGAGGACAAAACACAAAACATAATACAATATGTGTAGGACACCACCATACACATAACGAGGACAAAACAAAAAAACACAATACAATATGTATAGGACACCACCATACACATAACGAGGACAAAACAAAAAACACAATACAATATGTGTAGGACACCACCAGACACATAACGAGGACAAAACAAAAAAACACAATACAATATGTATAGGACACCACCATACACATAACGAGGACAAAACAAAAAACAAAATACAATATGTGTAGGACACCACCATACACATAACGAGGACAAAACAAAAAAACACAATACAATATGTATAGGACACCACCATACACATAACGAGGACAAAACAAAAAACACAATACAATATGTGTAGGACACCACCAGACACATAACGAGGACAAAACAAAAAAACACAATACAATATGTATAGGACACCACCATACACATAACGAGGACAAAACAAAAAACAAAATACAATATGTATAGGACACCACCATACACATAGCGAGGACAAAACAAAAAACACAATACAATATGTATAGGACACCACAATACACATAACGAGGACAAAACAAAAAACATAATACAATATGTATAGGACACCACAATACACATAACGAGGACAAATCAAAAAACACAATACAATATGTATAGGACACCAACATACACATAACGAGAACAAAACAAAAAACATAATACAATATGTGTAGGACACCACCATACACATAACGAGGACAAAACAAAAAACATAATACAATATGTATAGGACACCACCATACACATAACGAGAACAAAACAAAAAACATAATACAATATGTATAGGACACCACCATACACATAACGAGGACAAAGCAAAAAACACAATACAATATGTATAGGACACCACCATACACATAACGAGGACAAAACAAAAAACACAATACAATATGTATAGGACCCACCATACACATAACGAGGACAAAACAAAAAACACAATACAATATGTGTAGGACACCACCATACACATAACGAGGACAAAACAAAAAACACAATACAATATGTATAGGACACCACCATACACATAACGAGGACAAAACAAAAAACACAATACAATATGTGTAGGAAACCACCATACATATAACGAGGACAAAACAAAAAACACAATACAATATGTATAGGACACCACCATACACATAACGAGGACAAAACAAAAAACACAATACAATATGTATAGGACACCACCATACACATAACGAGAACAAAACAAAAAACATAATACAATATGTGTAGGACACCACCATACACATAACGAGGACAAAACAAAAAACATAATACAATATGTATAGGACACCACCATACACATAACGAGGACAAAGCAAAAAACACAATACAATATGTATAGGACACCACCATACATATAACGAGGACAAAACTAAAAACACAATACAATATGTATAGGACACCACCAGACACATAACGAGGACAAAACAAAAAACACAATACAATATGTATAGGACACCACCATACACATAACGAGGACAAAACAAAAAACACAACACAATATGTATAGGACACCACCATACATATAACGAGGACAAAACACAAAACACAATACAATATGTATAGGACACCACCATACACATAACGAGGACAAAACACAAAACATAATACAATATGTGGAGGACACCACCATACACATAACGAGGACAAAACAAAAAAACACAATACAATATGTATAGGACACCACCATACACATAACGAGGACAAAACAAAAAACACAATACAATATGTGTAGGACACCACCAGACACATAACGAGGACAAAACAAAAAACACAATACAATATGTATAGGACACCACCATACACATAACAAGGACAAAACAAAAATCACAATACAATATGTATAGGACACCACCATACACATAACGAGGACAAAACAAAAAAACACAATACAATATGTATAGGACACCACCATACACATAACGAGGACAAAACAAAAAACAAAATACAATATGTATAGGACACCACCATACACATAGCGAGGACAAAACAAAAAACACAATACAATATGTATAGGACACCACAATACACATAACGAGGACAAAACAAAAAACATAATACAATATGTATAGGACACCACAATACACATAACGAGGACAAATCAAAAAACACAATACAATATGTATAGGACACCAACATACACATAACGAGAACAAAACAAAAAACATAATACAATATGTGTAGGACACCACCATACACATAACGAGGACAAAACAAAAAACATAATACAATATGTATAGGACACCACCATACACATAACGAGAACAAAACAAAAAACATAATACAATATGTATAGGACACCACCATACACATAACGAGGACAAAGCAAAAAACACAATACAATATGTATAGGACACCACCATACACATAACGAGGACAAAACAAAAAACACAATACAATATGTATAGGACCCACCATACACATAACGAGGACAAAACAAAAAACACAATACAATATGTGTAGGACACCACCATACACATAACGAGGACAAAACAAAAAACACAATACAATATGTATAGGACACCACCATACACATAACGAGGACAAAACAAAAAACACAATACAATATGTGTAGGAAACCACCATACATATAACGAGGACAAAACAAAAAACACAATACAATATGTATAGGACACCACCATACACATAACGAGGACAAAACAAAAAACACAATACAATATGCATAGGACACCACCATACACATAACGAGAACAAAACAAAAAACATAATACAATATGTGTAGGACACCACCATACACATAACGAGGACAAAACAAAAAACATAATACAATATGTATAGGACACCACCATACACATAACGAGGACAAAGCAAAAAACACAATACAATATGTATAGGACACCACCATACATATAACGAGGACAAAACAAAAAACACAATACAATATGTATAGGACACCACCAGACACATAACGAGGACAAAACAAAAAACACAATACAATATGTATAGGACACCACCATACACATAACGAGGACAAAACAAAAAACACAACACAATATGTATAGGACACCACCATACATATAACGAGGACAAAACACAAAACACAATACAACATGTATAGGACACCACCATACACATAGCGAGGACAAAACAAAAAAACATAATACAATATGTATAGGACACCACCATACACATAACGAGGACAAAACAAAAAACACAATACAATATGTATAGGACACCACCATACACATAACGAGGACAAAACACAAAACATAATACAATATGTGTAGGACACCACCATACACATAACGAGGACAAAACACAAAACATAATACAATATGCATAGGACACCACCATACACATAACGAGGACAAAGCAAAAACACAATACAATATGTGTAGGACACCACCATACACATAACGAGGACAAAACATAAAACACAATACAATATGTATATGACACCACCAGACACATAGCGAGGACAAAACAAAAAACACAATACAATATGCATAGGACACCACCATACACATAACGAGGACAAAACAAAAAACACAACACAATATGTATAGGACAACACCATACATATAACGAGGACAAAACACAAAACACAATACAACATGTATAGGACACCACCATACACATAGCGAGGACAAAACAAAAAAACATAATACAATATGTATAGGACACCACCATACACATAACGAGGACAAAACAAAAAACACAATACAATATGTATAGGACACCACCATACACATAACGAGGACAAAACACAAAACATAATACAATATGTGTAGGACACCACCATACACATAACGGGGATAAAACAAAAAAACACAATACAATATGTATAGGACACCACCATACACATAACGAGGACAAAACAAAAAACACAATACAATATGTGTAGGACACCACCAGACACATAACGAGGACAAAACAAAAAACACAATACAATATGTATAGGACACCACCATACACATAGCAAGGACAAAACAAAAATCACAATACAATATGTATAGGACACCACCATACACATAACGAGGACAAAACAAAAAAACACAATACAATATGTATAGGACACCACCATACACATAACGAGGACAAAACAAAAAACAAAATACAATATGTATAGGACACCACCATACACATAGCGAGGACAAAACAAAAAACACAATACAATATGTATAGGACACCACAATACACATAGCGAGGACAAAACAAAAAACATAATACAATATGTATAGGACACCACAATACACATAACGAGGACAAATCAAAAAACACAATACAATATGTATAGGACACCAACATACACATAACGAGAACAAATAAAAAAACATAACCCAATATGTGTAGGACACCACCATACACATAACGAGGACAAAACAAAAAACATAATACAATATGTATAGGACACCACCATACACATAACGAGGACAAAACAAAAAACACAATACAATATGTATAGGACACCACCATACACATAACGAGGACAAAACAAAAAACACAATACAATATGTGTAGGAAACCACCATACATATAACGAGGACAAAACAAAAAACACAATACAATATGTATAGGACACCACCATACACATAACGAGGACAAAACAAAAAACACAATACAATATGTATAGGACACCACCATACACATAACGAGAACAAAACAAAAAACATAATACAATATGTGTAGGACACCACCATACACATAACGAGGACAAAACAAAAAACATAATACAATATGTATAGGACACCACCATACACATAACGAGGACAAAGCAAAAAACACAATACAATATGTATAGGACACCACCATACATATAACGAGGACAAAACTAAAAACACAATACAATATGTATAGGACACCACCAGACACATAACGAGGACAAAACAAAAAACACAATACAATATGTATAGGACACCACCATACACATAACGAGGACAAAACAAAAAACACAACACAATATGTATAGGACACCACCATACATATAGCGAGGACAAAACACAAAACACAATACAATATGTATAGGACACCACCATACACATAACGAGGACAAAACACAAAACATAATACAATATGTGGAGGACACCACCATACACATAACGAGGACAAAACAAAAAAACACAATACAATATGTATAGGACACCACCATACACATAGCGAGGACAAAACAAAAAACACAATACAATATGTGTAGGACACCACCAGACACATAACGAGGACAAAACAAAAAACACAATACAATATGTATAGGACACCACCATACACATAACAAGGACAAAACAAAAATCACAATACAATATGTATAGGACACCACCATACACATAACGAGGACAAAACAAAAAAACACAATACAATATGTATAGGACACCACCATACACATAACGAGGACAAAACAAAAAACAAAATACAATATGTATAGGACACCACCATACACATAGCGAGGACAAAACAAAAAACACAATACAATATGTATAGGACACCACAATACACATAACGAGGACAAAACAAAAAACATAATACAATATGTATAGGACACCACAATACACATAACGAGGACAAATCAAAAAACACAATACAATATGTATAGGACACCAACATACACATAACGAGAACAAAACAAAAAACATAATACAATATGTGTAGGACACCACCATACACATAACGAGGACAAAACAAAAAACATAATACAATATGTATAGGACACCACCATACACATAACGAGAACAAAACAAAAAACATAATACAATATGTATAGGACACCACCATACACATAACGAGGACAAAGCAAAAAACACAATACAATATGTATAGGACACCACCATACACATAACGAGGACAAACCAAAAAACACAATACAATATGTATAGGACCCACCATACACATAACGAGGACAAAACAAAAAACACAATACAATATGTGTAGGACACCACCATACACATAACGAGGACAAAACAAAAAACACAATGCAATATGTATAGGACACCACCATACACATAACGAGGACAAAACAAAAAACACAATACAATACGTGTAGGAAACCACCATACATATAACGAGGACAAAACAAAAAACACAATACAATATGTATAGGACACCACCATACACATAACGAGGACAAAACAAAAAACACAATACAATATGTATAGGACACCACCATACACATAACGAGAACAAAACAAAAAACATAATACAATATGTGTAGGACACCACCATACACATAACGAGGACAAAACAAAAAACATAATACAATATGCATAGGACACCACCATACACATAACGAGGACAAAGCAAAAAACACAATACAATATGTATAGGACACCACCATACATATAACGAGGACAAAACAAAAAACACAATACAATATGTATAGGACACCACCAGACACATAACGAGGACAAAACAAAAAACACAATACAATATGTATAGGACACCACCATACACATAACGAGGACAAAACAAAAAACACAACACAATATGTATAGGATACCACCATACATATAACGAGGACAAAACACAAAACACAATACAACATGTATAGGACAGCACCATACACATAGCGAGGACAAAACAAAAAAACATAATACAATATGTATAGGACACCACCATACACATAACGAGGACAAAACAAAAAACACAATACAATATGTATAGGACACCACCATACACATAACGAGGACAAAACACAAAACATAATACAATATGTGTAGGACACCACCATACACATAACGAGGACAAAACACAAAACATAATACAATATGCATAGGACACCACCATACACATAACGAGGACAAAGCAAAAACACAATACAATATGTGTAGGACACCACCATACACATAACGAAGACAAAACATAAAACACAATACAATATGTATAGGACACCACCATACATATAACGAGGACAAAACAAAAAACACAATACAATATGTATAGGACACCACCATACACATAGCGAGGACAAAGCAAAAAACACAATACAATATGTGTAGGACACCACCATACACATAACGAGGATAAAACACAAAACACAATACAATATGTATAGGACACCACCATACACATAACGAGGACAAAGCAAAAACACAATACAATATGTGTAGGACACCACCATACACATAACGAGGACAAAACATAAAACACAATACAATATGCATAGGACACCACCATACATATAACGAGGACAAAACAAAAAACACAATACAATATGTATAGGACACCACCATACACATAGCGAGGACAAAACAAAAAACACAATACAATATGCGTAGGACACCACCATACACATAACGAGGACAAAGCAAAAAACACAATACAATATGTATAGGACACCACCATACATATAACGAGGACAAAACAAAAAATACAAAACAATATGTATAGGACACCAACATACACATAACGAGAACAAAACAAAAAACATAATACAATATGTGTAGGACACCACCATACACATAACGAGGACAAAACAAAAAACATAATACAATATGTATAGGACACCACCATACACATAACGAGAACAAAACAAAAAACATAATACAATATGTATAGGACACCACCATACACATAACGAGGACAAAGCAAAAAACACAATACAATATGTATAGGACATCACCATACACATAACGAGGACAAAACAAAAAACACAATACAATATGTATAGGACCCACCATACACATAACGAGGACAAAACAAAAAACACAATACAATATGTGTAGTACACCACCATACACATAACGAGGACAAAACAAAAAACACAATACAATATGTATAGGACACCACCATACACATAACGAGGACAAAACAAAAAACACAATACAATATGTTTAGGAAACCACCATACATATAACGAGGACAAAACAAAAAACACAATACAATATGTATAGGACACCACCATACACATAACGAGGACAAAACAAAAAATACAATACAATATGTATAGGACACCACCATACACATAACGAGAACAAAACAAAAAACATAATACAATATGTGTAGGACACCACCATACACATAACGAGGACAAAACAAAAAACATAATACAATATGTATAGGACACCACCATACACATAACGAGGACAAAGCAAAAAACACAATACAATATGCATAGGACACCACCATACATATAACGAGGACAAAACAAAAAACACAATACAATATGTATAGGACACCACCAGACACATAACGAGGACAAAACAACAAACACAATACAATATGTATAGGACACCACCATACACATAACGAGGACAAAACAAAAAACACAACACAATATGTATAGGACACCACCATACATATAACGAGGACAAAACACAAAACACAATACAATATGTATAGAACACCACCGTACACATAGCGAGGACAAAACAAAAAAACATAATACAATATGTATAGGACACCACCATACACATAACGAGGACAAAACAAAAAACATAATACAATATGTATAGGACACCACCATACACATAACGAGGACAAAGCAAAAAACACAATACAATATGTATAGGACACCACCATACATATAGCGAGGACAAAACAAAAAACACAATACAATATGTATATGACACCACCAGACACATAACGAGGACAAAACAAAAAACACAATACAATATGTATAGGACACCACCATACACATAACGAGGACAAAACAAAAAACACAACACAATATGTATAGGACAACACCATACATATAACGAGGACAAAACACAAAACACAATACAACATGTATAGGACACCACCATACACATAGCGAGGACAAAACAAAAAAACATAATACAATATGTATAGGACACCACCATACACATAACGAGGACAAAACAAAAAACACAATACAATATGCATAGGACACCACCATACACATAACGAGGACAAAACACAAAACATAATGCAATATGTGTAGGACACCACCATACACATAACGAGGACAAAACAAAAAAACACAATACAATATGTATAGGACACCACCATACACATAACGAGGACAAAACAAAAAACACAATACAATATGTGTAGGACACCACCAGACACATAACGAGGACAAAACAAAAAACACAATACAATATGTATAGGACACCACCATAAACATAACAAGGACAAAACAAAAATCACAATACAATATGTATAGGACACCACCATACACATAACGAGGACAAAACAAAAAAACACAATACAATATGTATAGGACACCACCATACACATAACGAGGACAAAACAAAAAACAAAATACAATATGTATAGGACACCACCATACACATAGCGAGGACAAAACAAAAAACACAATACAATATGTATAGGACACCACAATACACATAACGAGGACAAAACAAAAAACATAATACAATATGTATAGGACACCACAATACACATAACGAGGACAAATCAAAAAACACAATACAATATGTATAGGACACCAACATACACATAACGAGAACAAAACAAAAAACATAATACAATATGTGTAGGACACCACCATACACATAACGAGGACAAAACAAAAAACATAATACAATATGTATAGGACACCACCATACACATAACGAGAACAAAACAAAAAACATAATACAATATGTATAGGACACCACCATACACATAACGAGGACAAAGCAAAAAACACAATACAATATGTATAGGACACCACCATACACATAACGAGGACAAAACAAAAAACACAATACAATATGTATAGGACCCACCATACACATAACGAGGACAAAACAAAAAACACAATACAATATGTGTAGGACACCACCATACACATAACGAGGACAAAACAAAAAACACAATACAATATGTATAGGACACCACCATACACATAACGAGGACAAAACAAAAAACACAATACAATATGTGTAGGAAACCACCATACATATAACGAGGACAAAACACAAAACATAATACAATATGTGGAGGACACCACCATACACATAACGAGGACAAAACAAAAAAACACAATACAATATGTATAGGACACCACCATACACATAACGAGGACAAAACAAAAAACACAATACAATATGTGTAGGACACCACCAGACACATAACGAGGAAAAAACAAAAAACACAATACAATATGTATAGGACACCACCATACACATAACAAGGACAAAACAAAAATCACAATACAATATGTATAGGACACCACCATACACATAACGAGAACAAAACAAAAAAACACAATACAATATGTATAGGACACCACCATACACATAACGAGGACAAAACAAAAAACAAAATACAATATGTATAGGACACCACCATACACATAGCGAGGACAAAACAAAAAACACAATACAATATGTATAGGACACCACAATACACATAACGAGGACAAAACAAAAAACATAATACAATATGTATAGGACACCACAATACACATAACGAGGACAAATCAAAAAACACAATACAATATGTATAGGACACCAACATACACATAACGAGAACAAAACAAAAAACATAATACAATATGTGTAGGACACCACCATACACATAACGAGGACAAAACAAAAAACATAATACAATATGTATAGGACACCACCATACACATAACGAGAACAAAACAAAAAACATAATACAATATGTATAGGACACCACCATACACATAACGAGGACAAAGCAAAAAACACAATACAATATGTATAGGACACCACCATACACATAACGAGGACAAAACAAAAAACACAATACAATATGTATAGGACCCACCATACACATAACGAGGACAAAACAAAAAACACAATACAATATGTGTAGGACACCACCATACACATAACGAGGACAAAACAAAAAACACAATACAATATGTATAGGACACCACCATACACATAACGAGGACAAAACAAAAAACACAATACAATATGTGTAGGAAACCACCATACATATAACGAGGACAAAACAAAAAACACAATACAATATGTATAGGACACCACCATACACATAACGAGGACAAAACAAAAAACACAATACAATATGCATAGGACACCACCATACACATAACGAGAACAAAACAAAAAACATAATACAATATGTGTAGGACACCACCATACACATAACGAGGACAAAACAAAAAACATAATACAATATGTATAGGACACCACCATACACATAACGAGGACAAAGCAAAAAACACAATACAATATGTATAGGACACCACCATACATATAACGAGGACAAAACAAAAAACACAATACAATATGTATAGGACACCACCAGACACATAACGAGGACAAAACAAAAAACACAATACAATATGTATAGGACACCACCATACACATAACGAGGACAAAACAAAAAACACAACACAATATGTATAGGACACCACCATACATATAACGAGGACAAAACACAAAACACAATACAACATGTATAGGACACCACCATACACATAGCGAGGACAA
Organism: Bathymodiolus brooksi; assembly: GCA_963680875.1. NCBI lineage: Eukaryota > Metazoa > Mollusca > Bivalvia > Mytilida > Modiolidae > Bathymodiolus > Bathymodiolus brooksi. The sequence goes on along the minus strand of OY804577.1, from coordinate 129,023,686 downwards.
AACAAAAAAACATAATACAATATGTATAGGACACCACCATACACATAACGAGGACAAAACAAAAAACACAATACAATATGTATAGGACACCACCATACACATAACGAGGACAAAACACAAAACATAATACAATATGTGTAGGACACCACCATACACATAACGAGGACAAAACACAAAACATAATACAATATGCATAGGACACCACCATACACATAACGAGGACAAAACATAAAACACAATACAATATGTATAGGACACCACCATACATATAACGAGGACAAAACAAAAAACACAATACAATATGTATAGGACACCACCATACACATAGCGAGGACAAAACAAAAAACACAATACAATATGTGTAGGACACCACCATACACATAACGAGGATAAAACACAAAACACAATACAATATGTATAGGACACCACCATACACATAACGAGGACAAAGCAAAAACACAATACAATATGTGTAGGACACCACCATACACATAACGAGGACAAAACATAAAACACAATACAATATGTATAGGACACCACCATACATATAACGAGGACAAAACAAAAAACACAATACAATATGTATAGGACACCACCATACACATAGCGAGGACAAAACAAAAAACACAATACAATATGTGTAGGACACCACCATACACATAACGAGGATAAAACACAAAACACAATACAATATGTATAGGACACCACCATACACATAACGAGGACAAAGCAAAAACACAATACAATATGTGTAGGACACCACCATACACATAACGAGGACAAAACATAAAACACAATACAATATGTATAGGACACCACCATACATATAACGAGGACAAAACAAAAAACACAATACAATATGTATAGGACACCACCATACACATAGCGAGGACAAAACAAAAAACACAATACAATATGCGTAGGACACCACCATACACATAACGAGGACAAAGCAAAAAACACAATACAATATGTATAGGACACCACCATACATATAACGAGGACAAAACAAAAAATACAAAACAATATGTATAGGACACCAACATACACATAACGAGAACAAAACAAAAAACATAATACAATATGTGTAGGACACCACCATACACATAACGAGGACAAAACAAAAAACATAATACAATATGTATAGGACACCACCATACACATAACGAGAACAAAACAAAAAACATAATACAATATGTATAGGACACCACCATACACATAACGAGGACAAAGCAAAAAACACAATACAATATGTATAGGACATCACCATACACATAACGAGGACAAAACAAAAAACACAATACAATATGTATAGGACCCACCATACACATAACGAGGACAAAACAAAAAACACAATACAATATGTGTAGTACACCACCATACACATAACGAGGACAAAACAAAAAACACAATACAATATGTATAGGGCACCACCATACACATAACGAGGACAAAACAAAAAACACAATACAATATGTTTAGGAAACCACCATACATATAACGAGGACAAAACAAAAAACACAATACAATATGTATAGGACACCACCATACACATAACGAGGACAAAACAAAAAACACAATACAATATGTATAGGACACCACCATACACATAACGAGAACAAAACAAAAAACATAATACAATATGTGTAGGACACCACCATACACATAACGAGGACAAAACAAAAAACATAATACAATATGTATAGGACACCACCATACACATAGCGAGGACAAAGCAAAAAACACAATACAATATGTATAGGACACCACCATATATATAACGAGGACAAAACAAAAAACACAATACAATATGTATAGGACACCACCAGACACATAACGAGGACAAAACAACAAACACAATACAATATGTATAGGACACCACCATACACATAGCGAGGACAAAACAAAAAACACAACACAATATGTATAGGACACCACCATACATATAACAAGGACAAAACACAAAACACAATACAATATGTATAGAACACCACCGTACACATAGCGAGGACAAAACAAAAAAACATAATACAATATGTATAGGACACCACCATACACATAACGAGGACAAAACAAAAAACACAATACAATATGCATAGGACACCACCATACACATAACGAGGACAAAACACAAAACATAATACAATATGTGTAGGACACCACCATACACATAACGAGGACAAAACACAAAACATAATACAATATGCATAGGACACCACCATACACATAACGAGGACAAAGCAAAAACACAATACAATATGTGTAGGACACCACCATACACATAACGAGGACAAAACATAAAACACAATACAATATGTATAGGACACCACCATACATATAACGAGGACAAAACAAAAAACACAATACAATATGTATAGGACACCACCATACACATAGCGAGGACAAAACAAAAAACACAATACAATATGTGTAGGACACCACCATACACATAACGAGGATAAAACACAAAACACAATACAATATGTATAGGACACCACCATACACATAACGAGGACAAAGCAAAAACACAATGCAATATGTGTAGGACACCACCATACACATAACGAGGACAAAACATAAAACACAATACAATATGTATAGGACACCACCATACATATAACGAGGACAAAACAAAAAACACAATACAATATGTATAGGACACCACCATACACATAGCGAGGACAAAACAAAAAACACAATACAATATGTGGAGGACACCACCTTACACATAACGAGGACAAAGCAAAAAACACAATACAATATGTATAGGACACCACCATACATATAACGAGGACAAAACAAAAAATACAATACAATATGTATAGGACACCATCATACACATAACGAGGACAAAACAAAAAACACAATACAATATGTATAGGACACCACCAGACACATAACGAGGACAAAACAAAAAACACAATACAATATGTATAGGACACCACCATACACATAACGAGGACAAAACAAAAAACACAACACAATATGTATAGGACACCACCATACATATAACGAGGACAAAACACAAAACACAATACAATATGTATAGGACACCACCATACACATAACGAGGACAAAACAAAAAAAACACAATACAATATGTATAGGACACCACCATACACATAACGAGGACAAAACAAAAAACATAATACAATATGTATAGGACACCACCATACACATAACGAGGACAAAACAAAAAACATAATACAATATGTGTAGGACACCACCATACACATAACGAGGACAAAACAAAAAAGACAATACAATATGTATAGGACACCACCATACACATAGCGAGGACAAAACAAAAAACACAATACAATATGTATAGGACACCACCATACACATAACGAGGACAAAGCAAAAACACAATACAATATGTGTAGGACACCACCATACACATAACGAGGACAAAACATAAAACACAATACAATATGTATAGGACACCACCATACATATAACGAGGACAAAACAAAAAACACAATACAATATGTATAGGACACCACCATACACATAGCGAGGACAAAAAAAAAACACAATACAATATGCGTAGGACACCACCATACACATAACGAGGACAAAGCAAAAAACACAATACAATATGTATAGGACACCACCTTACATATAACGAGGACAAAACAAAAAATACAAAACAATATGTATAGGACACCAACATACACATAACGAGAACAAAACAAAAAACATAATACAATATGTGTAGGACACCACCATACACATAACGAGGACAAAACAAAAAACATAATACAATATGTATAGGACACCACCATACACATAACGAGAACAAAACAAAAAACATAATACAATATGTATAGGACACCACCATACACATAACGAGGACAAAGCAAAAAACACAATACAATATGTATAGGACATCACCATACACATAGCGAGGACAAAACAAAAAACACAATACAATATGTATAGGACCCACCATACACATAACGAGGACAAAACAAAAAACACAATACAATATGTGTAGTACACCACCATACACATAACGAGGACAAAACAAAAAACACAATACAATATGTATAGGACACCACCATACACATAACGAGGACAAAACAAAAAACACAATACAATATGTTTAGGAAACCACCATACATATAACGAGGACAAAACAAAAAACACAATACAATATGTATAGGACACCACCATACACATAACGAGGACAAAACAAAAAACACAATACAATATGTATAGGACACCACCATACACATAACGAGAACAAAACAAAAAACATAATACAATATGTGTAGGACACCACCATACACATAACGAGGACAAAACAAAAAACATAATACAATATGTATAGGACACCACCATACACATAACGAGGACAAAGCAAAAAACACAATACAATATGTATAGGACACCACCATACATATAGCGAGGACAAAACAAAAAACACAATACAATATGCATAGGACACCACCAGACACATAACGAGGACAAAACAACAAACACAATACAATATGTATAGGACACCACCATACACATAACGAGGACAAAACAAAAAACACAACACAATATGTGTACGACACCACCATACACATAACGAGGATAAAACACAAAACACAATACAATATGTATAGAACACCACCATACACATAACGAGGACAAAGCAAAAACACAATGCAATATGTGTAGGACACCACCATACACATAACGAGGACAAAACATAAAACACAATACAATATGTATAGGACACCACCATACATATAACGAGGACAAAACAAAAAACACAATACAATATGTATAGGACACCACCATACACATAGCGAGGACAAAACAAAAAACACAATACAATATGTGTAGGACACCACCTTACACATAACGAGGACAAAGCAAAAAACACAATACAATATGTATAGGACACCACCATACATATAACGAGGACAAAACAAAAAATACAATACAATATGTATAGGACACCATCATACACATAACGAGGACAAAACAAAAAACACAATACAATATGTATAGGACACCACCAGACACATAACGAGGACAAAACAAAAAACACAATACAATATGTATAGGACACCACCATACACATAACGAGGACAAAACAAAAAACACAACACAATATGTATAGGACACCACCATACATATAACGAGGACAAAACAAAAAACACAATACAATATGTATAGGACACCACCATACACATAACGAGGACAAAACAAAAAAAACACAATACAATATGTATAGGACACCACCATACACATAACGAGGACAAAACAAAAAACATAATACAATATGTATAGGACACCACCATACACATAACGAGGACAAAACAAAAAACATAATACAATATGTGTAGGACACCACCATTCACATAACGAGGACAAAACAAAAAACACAATACAATATGTATAGGACACCACCATACACATAGCGAGGACAAAACATAAAACACAATACAATATGTGTAGGACACCACCATACACATAACGAGGATAAAACACAAAACACAATACAATATGCATAGGACACCACCATACACATAACGAGGACAAAGCAAAAACACAATACAATATGTGTAGGACACCACCATACACATAGCGAGGACAAAACATAAAACACAATACAATATGTATAGGACACCAGCATACATATAACGAGGACAAAACAAAAAACACAATACAATATGTATAGGACACCACCATACACATAGCGAGGACAAAACAAAAAACACAATACAATATGCGTAGGACACCACCATACACATAACGAGGACAAAGCAAAAAACTCAATACAATATGTATAGGACACCACCATACACATAACGAGGACAAAGCAAAAAACACAATACAATATGTATAGGACATCACCATACACATAACGAGGACAAAACAAAAAACACAATACAATATGTATAGGACCCACCATACACATAACGAGGACAAAACAAAAAACACAATACAATATGTGTAGTACACCACCATTCACATAACGAGGACAAAACAAAAAACACAATACAATATGTATAGGACACCACCATACACATAACGAGGACAAAACAAAAAACACAATACAATATGTTTAGGAAACCACCATACATATAACGAGGACAAAACAAAAAACACAATACAATATGCATAGGACACCACCATACACATATCGAGGACAAAACAAAAAACACAATACAATATGTATAGGACACCACCATACACATAACGAGAACAAAACAAAAAACATAATACAATATGTGTAGGACACCACCATACACATAACGAGGACAAAACAAAAAACATAATACAATATGTATAGGACACCACCATACACATAACGAGGACAAAGCAAAAAACACAATACAATATGCATAGGACACCACCATACATATAACGAGGACAAAACAAAAAACACAATACAATATGTATAGGACACCACCAGACACATAACGAGGACAAAACAACAAACACAATACAATATGTATAGGACACCACCATACACATAACGAGGACAAAACAAAAAACACAACACAATATGTGTAGGACACCACCATACACATAACGAGGATAAAACACAAAACACAATACAATATGTATAGAACACCACCATACACATAACGAGGACAAAGCAAAAACACAATGCAATATGTGTAGGACACCACCATACACATAACGAGGACAAAACATAAAACACAATACAATATGTATAGGACACCACCATACATATAACGAGGACAAAACAAAAAACACAATACAATATGCATAGGACACCACCATACACATAGCGAGGACAAAACAAAAAACACAATACAATATGTGTAGGACACCACCTTACACATAACGAGGACAAAGCAAAAAACACAATACAATATGTATAGGACACCACCATACATATAACGAGGACAAAACAAAAAATACAATACAATATGTATAGGACACCATCATACACATAACGAGGACAAAACAAAAAACACAATACAATATGTATAGGACACCACCAGACACATAACGAGGACAAAACAAAAAACACAATACAATATGTATAGGACACCACCATACACATAACGAGGACAAAACAAAAAACACAACACAATATGTATAGGACACCACCATACATATAACGAGGACAAAACACAAAACACAATACAATATGTATAGGACACCACCATACACATAACGAGGACAAAACAAAAAAAACACAATACAATATGTATAGGACACCACTATACACATAACGAGGACAAAACAAAAAACATAATACAATATGTATAGGACACCACCATACACATAACGAGGACAAAACAAAAACATAATACAATATGTGTAGGACACCACCATACACATAACGAGGACAAAACAAAAAACACAATACAATATGTATAGGACACCACCATACACATAGCGAGGACAAAACAAAAAACACAATACAATATGTGTAGGACACCACCATACACATAACGAGGATAAAACACAAAACACAATACAATATGTATAGGACACCACCATACACATAACGAGGACAAAGCAAAAACACAATACAATATGTGTAGGACACCACCATACACATAACGAGGACAAAACATAAAACACAATACAATATGTATAGGACACCACCATACATATAACGAGGACAAAACAAAAAACACAATACAATATGTATAGGACACCACCATACACATAGCGAGGACAAAACAAAAAACACAATACAATATGCGTAGGACACCACCATACACATAACGAGGACAAAGCAAAAAACACAATACAATATGTATAGGACACCACCATACACATAACGAGGACAAAACAAAAAATACAAAACAATATGTATAGGACACCAACATACACATAACGAGAACAAAACAAAAAACATAATACAATATGTGTAGGACACCACCATACACATAACGAGGACAAAACAAAAAACATAATACAATATGTATAGGACACCACCATACACATAACGAGAACAAAACAAAAAACATAATACAATATGTATAGGACACCACCATACACATAACGAGGACAAAGCAAAAAACACAATACAATATGTATAGGACATCACCATACACATAACGAGGACAAAACAAAAAACACAATACAATATGTATAGGACCCACCATACACATAACGAGGACAAAACAAAAAACACAATACAATATGTGTAGTACACCACCATACACATAACGAGGACAAAACAAAAAACACAATACAATATGTATAGGACACCACCATACACATAACGAGGACAAAACAAAAAACACAATACAATATGTTTAGGAAACCACCATACATATAACGAGGACAAAACAAAAAACACAATACAATATGTATAGGACACCACCATACACATAACGAGGACAAAACAAAAAACATAATACAATATGTATAGGACACCACCATACACATAACGAGAACAAAACAAAAAACATAATACAATATGTGTAGGACACCACCATACACATAACGAGGACAAAACAAAAAACATAATACAATATGTATAGGACACCACCATACACATAACGAGGACAAAGCAAAAAACACAATACAATATGTATAGGACACCACCATACATATAACGAGGACAAAACAAAAAACACAATACAATATGTATAGGACACCACCAGACACATAACGAGGACAAAACAACAAACACAATACAATATGTATAGGACACCACCATACACATAACGAGGACAAAACAAAAAACACAACACAATATGTATAGGACACCACCATACATATAACGAGGACAAAACACAAAACACAATACAATATGTATAGAACACCACCGTACACATAGCGAGGACAAAACAAAAAAACATAATACAATATGTATAGGACACCACCATACACATAACGAGGACAAAACAAAAAACACAATACAATATGTATAGGACACCACCATACACATAACGAGGACAAAACACAAAACATAATACAATATGTGTAGGACACCACCATACACATAACGAGGACAAAACACAAAACATAATACAATATGCATAGGACACCACCATACACATAACGAGGACAAAGCAAAAACACAATACAATATGTGTAGGACACCACCATACACATAACGAGGACAAAACATAAAACACAATACAATATGTATAGGACACCACCATACACATAGCGAGGACAAAACAAAAAACACAATACAATATGTGTAGGACACCACCATACACATAACGAGGATAAAACACAAAACACAATACAATATGTATAGGACACCACCATACACATAACGAGGACAAAGCAAAAACACAATGCAATATGTGTAGGACACCACCATACACATAACGAGGACAAAACATAAAACACAATACAATATGTATAGGACACCACCATACATATAACGAGGACAAAACAAAAAACACAATACAATATGTATAGGACACCACCATACACATAGCGAGGACAAAACAAAAAACACAATACAATATGTGTAGGACACCACCTTACACATAACGAGGACAAAGCAAAAAACACAATACAATATGTATAGGACACCACCATACATATAACGAGGACAAAACAAAAAATACAATACAATATGTATAGGACACCATCATACACATAACGAGGACAAAACAAAAAACATAATGCAATATGTATAGGACACCACCAGACACATAACGAGGACAAAACAAAAAACACAATACAATATGTATAGGACACCACCATACACATAACGAGGACAAAACAAAAAACACAACACAATATGTATAGGACACCACCATACATATAACGAGGACAAAACACAAAACACAATACAATATGTATAGGACACCACCATACACATAACGAGGACAAAACAAAAAAAACACAATACAATATGTATAGGACACCACCATACACATAACGAGGACAAAACAAAAAACATAATACAATATGTATAGGACACCACCATACACATAACGAGGACAAAACAAAAAACATAATACAATATGTGTAGGACACCACCATACACATAACGAGGACAAAACAAAAAACACCATACAATATGTGTAGGACACCACCAGACACATAACGAGGACAAAACAAAAAACACAATACAATATGTATAGGACACCACCATACACATAACAAGGACAAAACAAAAATCACAATACAATATGTATAGGACACCACCATACACATAACGAGGACAAAACAAAAAACACAATACAATATGTATAGGACACCACCATACACATAACGAGGACAAAACAAAAAACACAATACAATATGTATAGGACACCACCATACACATAACGAGGACAAAACAAAAAACACAATACAATATGCATAGGACACCACCATACACATAACGAGGACAAAACAAAAAACATAATACAATATGTATAGGACACCACAATACACATAACGAGGACAAAGCAAAAAACACAATACAATATGTATAGGACACCAACATACACATAACGAGAACAAAACAAAAAACATAATACAATATGTGTAGGACACCACCATACACATAACGAGGACAAAACAAAAAACATAATACAATATGTATAGGACACCACCATACACATAACGAGGACAAAGCAAAAAACACAATACAATATGTATAGGACACCACCATACACATAACGAGGACAAAACAAAAAACACAATACAATATGTATAGGACACCACCAGACACATAACGAGGACAAAACAAAAAACACAATACAATATGTATAGGACACCACCATACACATAACGAGGACAAAACAAAAAACACAACACAATATGTATAGGACACCACCATACATATAACGAGGACAAAACACAAAACACAATACAATATGTATAGGACACCACCATACACATAACGAGGACAAAACAAAAAAACATAATACAATATGTATAGGACACCACCATACACATAACGAAGACAAAACAAAAAACACAATACAATATGTATAGGACACCACCATACACATAACGAGGACAAAACACAAAACATAATACAATATGTGTAGGACACCACCATACACATAACGAGGACAAAACACAAAACATAATACAATATGCATAGGACACCACCATACACATAACGAGGACAAAGCAAAAACACAATACAATATGTGGAGGACACCACCATACACATAACGAGGACAAAACATAAAACACAATACAATATGTTTAGGAAACCACCATACATATAACGAGGACAAAACAAAAAACACAATACAATATGTATAGGACACCACCATACACATAACGAGGACAAAACAAAAAACACAATACAATATGTATAGGACACCACCATACACATAACGAGAACAAAACAAAAAACATAATACAATATGTGTAGGACACCACCATACACATAACGAGGACAAAACAAAAAACATAATACAATATGTATAGGACACCACCATACACATAACGAGGACAAAGCAAAAAACACAATACAATATGTATAGGACACCACCATACATATAACGAGGACAAAACAAAAAACACAATACAATATGTATAGGACACCACCAGACACATAACGAGGACAAAACAACAAACACAATACAATATGTATAGGACACCACCATACACATAACGAGGACAAAACAAAAAACACAACACAATATGTATAGGACACCACCATACATATAACGAGGACAAAACACAAAACACAATACAATATGTATAGAACACCACCGTACACATAGCGAGGACAAAACAAAAAAACATAATACAATATGTATAGGACACCACCATACACATAACGAGGACAAAACAAAAAACACAATACAATATGTATAGGACACCACCATACACATAACGAGGACAAAACACAAAACATAATACAATATGTGTAGGACACCACCATACACATAACGAGGACAAAACACAAAACATAATACAATATGCATAGGACACCACCATACACATAACGAGGACAAAGCAAAAACACAATACAATATGTGTAGGACACCACCATACACATAACGAGGACAAAACATAAAACACAATACAATATGTATAGGACACCACCATACACATAGCGAGGACAAAACAAAAAACACAATACAATATGTGTAGGACACCACCATACACATAACGAGGATAAAACACAAAACACAATACAATATGTATAGGACACCACCATACACATAACGAGGACAAAGCAAAAACACAATGCAATATGTGTAGGACACCACCATACACATAACGAGGACAAAACATAAAACACAATACAATATGTATAGGACACCACCATACATATAACGAGGACAAAACAAAAAACACAATACAATATGTATAGGACACCACCATACACATAGCGAGGACAAAACAAAAAACACAATACAATATGTGTAGGACACCACCTTACACATAACGAGGACAAAGCAAAAAACACAATACAATATGTATAGGACACCACCATACATATAACGAGGACAAAACAAAAAATACAATACAATATGTATAGGACACCATCATACACATAACGAGGACAAAACAAAAAACATAATACAATATGTATAGGACACCACCAGACACATAACGAGGACAAAACAAAAAACACAATACAATATGTATAGGACACCACCATACACATAACGAGGACAAAACAAAAAACACAACACAATATGCATAGGACACCACCATACATATAACGAGGACAAAACACAAAACACAATACAATATGTATAGGACACCACTATACACATAACGAGGACAAAACAAAAAAAACACAATACAATATGTATAGGACACCACCATACACATAACGAGGACAAAACAAAAAACATAATACAATATGTATAGGACACCACCATACACATAACGAGGACAAAACAAAAAACATAATACAATATGTGTAGGACACCACCATACACATAACGAGGACAAAACAAAAAACACCATACAATATGTGTAGGACACCACCAGACACATAACGAGGACAAAACAAAAAACACAATACAATATGTATAGGACACCACCATACACATAACAAGGACAAAACAAAAATCACAATACAATATGTATAGGACACCACCATACACATAACGAGGACAAAACAAAAAACACAATACAATATGTATAGGACACCACCATACACATAGCGAGGACAAAACAAAAAACACAATACAATATGTATAGGACACCACCATACACATAACGAGGACAAAACAAAAAACACAATACAATATGCATAGGACACCACCATACACATAACGAGGACAAAACAAAAAACATAATACAATATGTATAGGACACCACCATACACATAACGAGGACAAAACAAAAAACATAATACAATATGTGTAGGACACCACCATACACATAACGAGGACAAAACAAAAAACACCATACAATATGTGTAGGACACCACCAGACACATAACGAGGACAAAACAAAAAACACAATACAATATGTATAGGACACCACCATACACATAACAAGGACAAAACAAAAATCACAATACAATATGTATAGGACACCACCATACACATAACGAGGACAAAACAAAAAACACAATACAATATGTATAGGACACCACCATACACATAACGAGGACAAAACAAAAAACACAATACAATATGTATAGGACACCACCATACACATAACGAGGACAAAACAAAAAACACAATACAATATGCATAGGACACCACCATACACATAACGAGGACAAAACAAAAAACATAATACAATATGTATAGGACACCACAATACACATAACGAGGACAAAGCAAAAAACACAATACAATATGTATAGGACACCAACATACACATAACGAGAACAAAACAAAAAACATAATACAATATGTGTAGGACACCACCATACACATAACGAGGACAAAACAAAAAACATAATACAATATGTATAGGACACCACCATACACATAACGAGGACAAAGCAAAAAACACAATACAATATGTATAGGACACCACCATACACATAACGAGGACAAAACAAAAAACACAATACAATATGTATAGGACACCACCAGACACATAACGAGGACAAAACAAAAAACACAATACAATATGTATAGGACACCACCATACACATAACGAGGACAAAACAAAAAACACAACACAATATGTATAGGACACCACCATACATATAACGAGGACAAAACACAAAACACAATACAATATGTATAGGACACCACCATACACATAACGAGGACAAAACAAAAAAACATAATACAATATGTATAGGACACCACCATACACATAACGAAGACAAAACAAAAAACACAATACAATATGTATAGGACACCACCATACACATAACGAGGACAAAACACAAAACATAATACAATATGTGTAGGACACCACCATACACATAACGAGGACAAAACACAAAACATAATACAATATGCATAGGACACCACCATACACATAACGAGGACAAAGCAAAAACACAATACAATATGTGGAGGACACCACCATACACATAACGAGGACAAAACATAAAACACAATACAATATGTTTAGGAAACCACCATACATATAACGAGGACAAAACAAAAAACACAATACAATATGTATAGGACACCACCATACACATAACGAGGACAAAACAAAAAACACAATACAATATGTATAGGACACCACCATACACATAACGAGAACAAAACAAAAAACATAATACAATATGTGTAGGACACCACCATACACATAACGAGGACAAAACAAAAAACATAATACAATATGTATAGGACACCACCATACACATAACGAGGACAAAGCAAAAAACACAATACAATATGTATAGGACACCACCATACATATAACGAGGACAAAACAAAAAACACAATACAATATGTATAGGACACCACCAGACACATAACGAGGACAAAGCAAAAAACACAATACAATATGTATAGGACACCAACATACACATAACGAGAACAAAACAAAAAACATAATACAATATGTGTAGGACACCACCATACACATAACGAGGACAAAACAAAAAACATAATACAATATGTATAGGACACCACCATACACATAACGAGGACAAAGCAAAAAACACAATACAATATGTATAGGACACCACCATACACATAACGAGGACAAAACAAAAAACACAATACAATATGTATAGGACACCACCAGACACATAACGAGGACAAAACAAAAAACACAATACAATATGTATAGGACACCACCATACACATAACGAGGACAAAACAAAAAACACAACACAATATGTATAGGACACCACCATACATATAACGAGGACAAAACACAAAACACAATACAATATGTATAGGACACCACCATACACATAACGAGGACAAAACAAAAAAACATAATACAATATGTATAGGACACCACCATACACATAACGAAGACAAAACAAAAAACACAATACAATATGTATAGGACACCACCATACACATAACGAGGACAAAACACAAAACATAATACAATATGTGTAGGACACCACCATACACATAACGAGGACAAAACACAAAACATAATACAATATGCATAGGACACCACCATACACATAACGAGGACAAAGCAAAAACACAATACAATATGTGGAGGACACCACCATACACATAACGAGGACAAAACATAAAACACAATACAATATGTTTAGGAAACCACCATACATATAACGAGGACAAAACAAAAAACACAATACAATATGTATAGGACACCACCATACACATAACGAGGACAAAACAAAAAACACAATACAATATGTATAGGACACCACCATACACATAACGAGAACAAAACAAAAAACATAATACAATATGTGTAGGACACCACCATACACATAACGAGGACAAAACAAAAAACATAATACAATATGTATAGGACACCACCATACACATAACGAGGACAAAGCAAAAAACACAATACAATATGTATAGGACACCACCATACATATAACGAGGACAAAACAAAAAACACAATACAATATGTATAGGACACCACCAGACACATAACGAGGACAAAACAACAAACACAATACAATATGTATAGGACACCACCATACACATAACGAGGACAAAACAAAAAACACAACACAATATGTATAGGACACCACCATACATATAACGAGGACAAAACACAAAACACAATACAATATGTATAGAACACCACCGTACACATAGCGAGGACAAAACAAAAAAACATAATACAATATGTATAGGACACCACCATACACATAACGAGGACAAAACAAAAAACACAATACAATATGTATAGGACACCACCATACACATAACGAGGACAAAACACAAAACATAATACAATATGTGTAGGACACCACCATACACATAACGAGGACAAAACACAAAACATAATACAATATGCATAGGACACCACCATACACATAACGAGGACAAAGCAAAAACACAATACAATATGTGTAGGACACCACCATACACATAACGAGGACAAAACATAAAACACAATACAATATGTATAGGACACCACCATACACATAGCGAGGACAAAACAAAAAACACAATACAATATGTGTAGGACACCACCATACACATAACGAGGATAAAACACAAAACACAATACAATATGTATAGGACACCACCATACACATAACGAGGACAAAGCAAAAACACAATGCAATATGTGTAGGACACCACCATACACATAACGAGGACAAAACATAAAACACAATACAATATGTATAGGACACCACCATACATATAACGAGGACAAAACAAAAAACACAATACAATATGTATAGGACACCACCATACACATAGCGAGGACAAAACAAAAAACACAATACAATATGTGTAGGACACCACCTTACACATAACGAGGACAAAGCAAAAAACACAATACAATATGTATAGGACACCACCATACATATAACGAGGACAAAACAAAAAATACAATACAATATGTATAGGACACCATCATACACATAACGAGGACAAAACAAAAAACATAATACAATATGTATAGGACACCACCAGACACATAACGAGGACAAAACAAAAAACACAATACAATATGTATAGGACACCACCATACACATAACGAGGACAAAACAAAAAACACAACACAATATGCATAGGACACCACCATACATATAACGAGGACAAAACACAAAACACAATACAATATGTATAGGACACCACTATACACATAACGAGGACAAAACAAAAAAAACACAATACAATATGTATAGGACACCACCATACACATAACGAGGACAAAACAAAAAACATAATACAATATGTATAGGACACCACCATACACATAACGAGGACAAAACAAAAAACATAATACAATATGTGTAGGACACCACCATACACATAACGAGGACAAAACAAAAAACACCATACAATATGTGTAGGACACCACCAGACACATAACGAGGACAAAACAAAAAACACAATACAATATGTATAGGACACCACCATACACATAACAAGGACAAAACAAAAATCACAATACAATATGTATAGGACACCACCATACACATAACGAGGACAAAACAAAAAACACAATACAATATGTATAGGACACCACCATACACATAGCGAGGACAAAACAAAAAACACAATACAATATGTATAGGACACCACCATACACATAACGAGGACAAAACAAAAAACACAATACAATATGCATAGGACACCACCATACACATAACGAGGACAAAACAAAAAACATAATACAATATGTATAGGACACCACAATACACATAACGAGGACAAAGCAAAAAACACAATACAATATGTATAGGACACCAACATACACATAACGAGAACAAAACAAAAAACATAATACAATATGTGTAGGACACCACCATACACATAACGAGGACAAAACAAAAAACATAATACAATATGTATAGGACACCACCATACACATAACGAGGACAAAACACAAAACACAATACAATATGTATAGAACACCACCGTACACATAGCGAGGACAAAACAAAAAAACATAATACAATATGTATAGGACACCACCATACACATAACGAGGACAAAACAAAAAACACAATACAATATGTATAGGACACCACCATACACATAACGAGGACAAAACACAAAACATAATACAATATGTGTAGGACACCACCATACACATAACGAGGACAAAACACAAAACATAATACAATATGCATAGGACACCACCATACACATAACGAGGACAAAGCAAAAACACAATACAATATGTGTAGGACACCACCATACACATAACGAGGACAAAACATAAAACACAATACAATATGTATAGGACACCACCATACACATAGCGAGGACAAAACAAAAAACACAATACAATATGTGTAGGACACCACCATACACATAACGAGGATAAAACACAAAACACAATACAATATGTATAGGACACCACCATACACATAACGAGGACAAAGCAAAAACACAATGCAATATGTGTAGGACACCACCATACACATAACGAGGACAAAACATAAAACACAATACAATATGTATAGGACACCACCATACATATAACGAGGACAAAACAAAAAACACAATACAATATGTATAGGACACCACCATACACATAGCGAGGACAAAACAAAAAACACAATACAATATGTGTAGGACACCACCTTACACATAACGAGGACAAAGCAAAAAACACAATACAATATGTATAGGACACCACCATACATATAACGAGGACAAAACAAAAAATACAATACAATATGTATAGGACACCATCATACACATAACGAGGACAAAACAAAAAACATAATACAATATGTATAGGACACCACCAGACACATAACGAGGACAAAACAAAAAACACAATACAATATGTATAGGACACCACCATACACATAACGAGGACAAAACAAAAAACACAACACAATATGCATAGGACACCACCATACATATAACGAGGACAAAACACAAAACACAATACAATATGTATAGGACACCACTATACACATAACGAGGAGAAAACAAAAAAAACACAATACAATATGTATAGGACACCACCATACACATAACGAGGACAAAACAAAAAACATAATACAATATGTATAGGACACCACCATACACATAACGAGGACAAAACAAAAAACATAATACAATATGTGTAGGACACCACCATACACATAACGAGGACAAAACAAAAAACACCATACAATATGTGTAGGACACCACCAGACACATAACGAGGACAAAACAAAAAACACAATACAATATGTATAGGACACCACCATACACATAACAAGGACAAAACAAAAATCACAATACAATATGTATAGGACACCACCATACACATAACGAGGACAAAACAAAAAACACAATACAATATGTATAGGACACCACCATACACATAACGAGGACAAAACAAAAAACACAATACAATATGTATAGGACACCACCATACACATAACGAGGACAAAACAAAAAACACAATACAATATGCATAGGACACCACCATACACATAACGAGGACAAAACAAAAAACACAATACAATATGTATAGGACACCACCATACACATAGCGAGGACAAAACAAAAAACACAATACAATATGTGTAGGACACCACCTTACACATAACGAGGACAAAGCAAAAAACACAATACAATATGTATAGGACACCACCATACATATAACGAGGACAAAACAAAAAATACAATACAATATGTATAGGACACCATCATACACATAACGAGGACAAAACAAAAAACATAATACAATATGTATAGGACACCACCAGACACATAACGAGGACAAAACAAAAAACACAATACAATATGTATAGGACACCACCATACACATAACGAGGACAAAACAAAAAACACAACACAATATGCATAGGACACCACCATACATATAACGAGGACAAAACACAAAACACAATACAATATGTATAGGACACCACTATACACATAACGAGGACAAAACAAAAAAAACACAATACAATATGTATAGGACACCACCATACACATAACGAGGACAAAACAAAAAACATAATACAATATGTATAGGACACCACCATACACATAACGAGGACAAAACAAAAACATAATACAATATGTGTAGGACACCACCATACACATAACGAGGACAAAACAAAAAACACCATACAATATGTGTAGGACACCACCAGACACATAACGAGGACAAAACAAAAAACACAATACAATATGTATAGGACACCACCATACACATAACAAGGACAAAACAAAAATCACAATACAATATGTATAGGACACCACCATACACATAACGAGGACAAAACAAAAAACACAATACAATATGTATAGGACACCACCATACACATAACGAGGACAAAACAAAAAACACAATACAATATGTATAGGACACCACCATACACATAACGAGGACAAAAC
This sequence comes from Bathymodiolus brooksi, assembly GCA_963680875.1. Taxonomy (NCBI): domain Eukaryota; kingdom Metazoa; phylum Mollusca; class Bivalvia; order Mytilida; family Modiolidae; genus Bathymodiolus; species Bathymodiolus brooksi. The sequence goes on along the minus strand of OY804577.1, from coordinate 129,003,413 downwards.
AAAAAACACAATACAATATGCATAGGACACCACCATACACATAACGAGGACAAAACAAAAAACATAATACAATATGTATAGGACACCACAATACACATAACGAGGACAAAGCAAAAAACACAATACAATATGTATAGGACACCAACATACACATAACGAGAACAAAACAAAAAACATAATACAATATGTGTAGGACACCACCATACACATAACGAGGACAAAACAAAAAACATAATACAATATGTATAGGACACCACCATACACATAACGAGGACAAAGCAAAAAACACAATACAATATGTATAGAACACCACCATACACATAACGAGGACAAAACAAAAAACACAATACAATATGTATAGGACACCACCAGACACATAACGAGGACAAAACAAAAAACACAATACAATATGTATAGGACACCACCATACACATAACGAGGACAAAACAAAAAACACAACACAATATGTATAGGACACCACCATACATATAACGAGGACAAAACACAAAACACAATACAATATGTATAGGACACCACCATACACATAACGAGGACAAAACAAAAAAACATAATACAATATGTATAGGACACCACCATACACATAACGAGGACAAAACAAAAAACACAATACAATATGTATAGGACACCACCATACACATAACGAGGACAAAACACAAAACATAATACAATATGTGTAGGACACCACCATACACATAACGAGGACAAAACACAAAACATAATACAATATGCATAGGACACCACCATACACATAACGAGGACAAAGCAAAAACACAATACAATATGTGGAGGACACCACCATACACATAACGAGGACAAAACATAAAACACAATACAATATGTATAGGACACCACCATACATATAACGAGGACAAAACAAAAAACACAATACAATATGTATAGGACACCACCATACACATAGCGAGGACAAAACAAAAAACACAATACAATATGTGTAGGACACCACCATACACATAACGAGGATAAAACACAAAACACAATACAATATGTATAGGACACCACCATACACATAACGAGGACAAAACATAAAACACAATACAATATGTATAGGACACCACCATACATATAACGAGGACAAAACAAAAAACACAATACAATATGTATAGGACACCACCATACACATAGCGAGGACAAAACAAAAAACACAATACAATATGTGTAGGACACCACCTTACACATAACGAGGACAAAGCAAAAAACACAATACAATATTTATAGGACACCACCATATATATAACGAGGACAAAACAAAAAACATAATACAATATGAATAGGACACCACCATACACATAACGAGGACAAAGCAAAAAACACAATACAATATGTATAGGACACCACCATACATATAACGAGGACAAAACAAAAAACACAATACAATATGTATAGGACACCACCATACACATAACGAGGACAAAACAAAAAACATAATACAATATGTATAGGACACCACCATACACATAGCGAGGACAAAACAAAAAACATAATACAATATGTATAGGACACCACCATACACATAGCGAGGACAAAACAAAAAACACAATACAATATGTGTAGGACACCACCATACACATAACGAGGATAAAACACAAAACACAATACAATATGTGTAGGACACCACCAGACACATAACGAGGACAAAACAAAAAACACAATACAATATGTATAGGACACCACCATACACATAACGAGGACAAAACAAAAAACACAATACAATATGTATAGGACACCACCATACACATAACGAGGACAAAACAAAAAACACAATACAATATGTATAGGACACCACCATACACATAACGAGGACAAAACAAAAAACACAATACAATATGCATAGGACACCACCATACACATAACGAGGACAAAACAAAAAACATAATACAATATGTATAGGACACCACAATACACATAACGAGGACAAATCAAAAAACACAATACAATATGTATAGGACACCAACATACACATAACGAGAACAAAACAAAAAACATAATACAATATGTGTAGGACACCACCATACACATAACGAGGACAAAACAAAAAACATAATACAATATGTATAGGACACCACCATACACATAACGAGGACAAAGCAAAAAACACAATACAATATGTATAGGACACCACCATACACATAACGAGGACAAAACAAAAAACACAATACAATATGTATAGGACACCACCAGACACATAACGAGGACAAAACAAAAAACACAATACAATATGTATAGGACACCACCATACACATAACGAGGACAAAACAAAAAACACAACACAATATGTATAGGACACCACCATACATATAACGAGGACAAAACACAAAACACAATACAATATGTATAGGACACCACCATACACATAACGAGGACAAAACAAAAAAACATAATACAATATGTATAGGACACCACCATACACATAACGAGGACAAAACAAAAAACACAATACAATATGTATAGGACACCACCATACACATAACGAGGACAAAACACAAAACATAATACAATATGTGTAGGACACCACCATACACATAACGAGGACAAAACACAAAACATAATACAATATGCATAGGACACCACCATACACATAACGAGGACAAAGCAAAAACACAATACAATATGTGGAGGACACCACCATACACATAACGAGGACAAAACATAAAACACAATACAATATGTATAGGACACCACCATACATATAACGAGGACAAAACAAAAAACACAATACAATATGTATATGACACCACCATACACATAGCGAGGACAAAACAAAAAACACAATACAATATGTATAGGACACCACCAGACACATAACGAGGACAAAACAACAAACACAATACAATATGTATAGGACACCACCATACACATAACGAGGACAAAACAAAAAACACAACACAATATGTATAGGACACCACCATACATATAACGAGGACAAAACACAAAACACAATACAATATGTATAGAACACCACCGTACACATAGCGAGGACAAAACAAAAAAACATAATACAATATGTATAGGACACCACCATACACATAACGAGGACAAAACAAAAAACACAATACAATATGTATAGGACACCACCATACACATAACGAGGACAAAACACAAAACATAATACAATATGTGTAGGACACCACCATACACATAACGAGGACAAAACACAAAACATAATACAATATGCATAGGACACCACCATACACATAACGAGGACAAAGCAAAAACACAATACAATATGTGTAGGACACCACCATACACGAAACGAGGACAAAACATAAAACACAATACAATATGTATAGGACACCACCATACACATAGCGAGGACAAAACAAAAAACACAATACAATATGTGTAGGACACCACCATACACATAACGAGGATAAAACACAAAAGACAATACAATATGTATAGGACACCACCATACACATAACGAGGACAAAGCAAAAACACAATGCAATATGTGTAGGACACCACCATACACATAACGAGGACAAAACATAAAACACAATACAATATGTATAGGACACCACCATACATATAACGAGGACAAAACAAAAAACACAATACAATATGTATAGGACACCACCATACACATAGCGAGGACAAAACAAAAAACACAATACAATATGTGTAGGACACCACCTTACACATAACGAGGACAAAGCAAAAAACACAATACAATATGTATAGGACACCACCATACATATAGCGAGGACAAAACAAAAAATACAATACAATATGTATAGGACACCATCATACACATAACGAGGACAAAACAAAAAACATAATACAATATGTATAGGACACCACCAGACACATAACGAGGACAAAACAAAAAACACAATACAATATGTATAGGACACCACCATACACATAACGAGGACAAAACAAAAAACACAACACAATATGCATAGGACACCACCATACATATAACGAGGACAAAACACAAAACACAATACAATATGTATAGGACACCACTATACACATAACGAGGACAAAACAAAAAAAACACAATACAATATGTATAGGACACCACCATACACATAACGAGGACAAAACAAAAAACATAATACAATATGTATAGGACACCACCATACACATAACGAGGACAAAACAAAAAACATAATACAATATGTGTAGGACACCACCATACACATAACGAGGACAAAACAAAAAACACCATACAATATGTGTAGGACACCACCAGACACATAACGAGGACAAAACAAAAAACACAATACAATATGTATAGGACACCACCATACACATAACAAGGACAAAACAAAAATCACAATACAATATGTATAGGACACCACCATACACATAACGAGGACAAAACAAAAAACACAATACAATATGTATAGGACACCACCATACACATAACGAGGACAAAACAAAAAACACAATACAATATGTATAGGACACCACCATACACATAACGAGGACAAAACAAAAAACACAATACAATATGCATAGGACACCACCATACACATAACGAGGACAAAACAAAAAACATAATACAATATGTATAGGACACCACAATACACATAACGAGGACAAAGCAAAAAACACAATACAATATGTATAGGACACCAACATACACATAACGAGAACAAAACAAAAAACATAATACAATATGTGTAGGACACCACCATACACATAACGAGGACAAAACAAAAAACATAATACAATATGTATAGGACACCACCATACACATAACGAGGACAAAGCAAAAAACACAATACAATATGTATAGGACACCACCATACACATAACGAGGACAAAACAAAAAACACAATACAATATGTATAGGACACCACCAGACACATAACGAGGACAAAACAAAAAACACAATACAATATGTATAGGACACCACCATACACATAACGAGGACAAAACAAAAAACACAACACAATATGTATAGGACACCACCATACATATAACGAGGACAAAACACAAAACACAATACAATATGTATAGGACACCACCATACACATAACGAGGACAAAACAAAAAAACATAATACAATATGTATAGGACACCACCATACACATAACGAGGACAAAACAAAAAACACAATACAATATGTATAGGACACCACCATACACATAACGAGGACAAAACACAAAACATAATACAATATGTGTAGGACACCACCATACACATAACGAGGACAAAACACAAAACATAATACAATATGCATAGGACACCACCATACACATAACGAGGACAAAGCAAAAACACAATACAATATGTGGAGGACACCACCATACACATAACGAGGACAAAACATAAAACACAATACAATATGAATAGGACACCACCATACATATAACGAGGACAAAACAAAAAACACAATACAATATGTATAGGACACCACCATACACATAGCGAGGACAAAACAAAAAACACAATACAATATGTGTAGGACACCACCATACACATAACGAGGATAAAACACAAAACACAATACAATATGTATAGGACACCACCATACACATAACGAGGACAAAACATAAAACACACTACAATATGTATAGGACACCACCATACATATAACGAGGACAAAACAAAAAACACAATACAATATGTATAGGACACCACCATACACATAGCGAGGACAAAACAAAAAACACAATACAATATGTGTAGGACACCACCTTACACATAACGAGGACAAAGCAAAAAACACAATACAATATGTATAGGACACCACCATATATATAACGAGGACAAAACAAAAAACATAATACAATATGAATAGGACACCACCATACACATAACGAGGACAAAGCAAAAAACACAATACAATATGTATAGGACACCACCATACACATAACGAGGACAAAACAAAAAACACAATACAATATGTATAGGACACCACCATACACATAACGAGGACAAAACAAAAAACATAATACAATATGTATAGGACACCACCATACACATAGCGAGGACAAAACAAAAAACATAATACAATATGTATAGGACACCACCATACACATAGCGAGGACAAAACAAAAAACACAATACAATATGTGTAGGACACCACCATACACATAACGAGGATAAAACACAAAACACAATACAATATGTGTAGGACACCACCAGACACATAACGAGGACAAAACAAAAAACACAATACAATATGTATAGGACACCACCATACACATAACGAGGACAAAACAAAAAACACAATACAATATGTATAGGACACCACCATACACATAACGAGGATAAAACAAAAAACACAATACAATATGTATAGGACACCACCATACACATAACGAGGACAAAACAAAAAACACAATACAATATGCATAGGACACCACCATACACATAACGAGGACAAAACAAAAAACATAATACAATATGTATAGGACACCACAATACACATAACGAGGACAAAGCAAAAAACACAATACAATATGTATAGGACACCAACATACACATAACGAGAACAAAACAAAAAACATAATACAATATGTGTAGGACACCACCATACACATAACGAGGACAAAACAAAAAACATAATACAATATGTATAGGACACCACCATACACATAACGAGGACAAAGCAAAAAACACAATACAATATGTATAGGACACCACCATACACATAACGAGGACAAAACAAAAAACACAATACAATATGTATAGGACACCACCAGACACATAACGAGGACAAAACAAAAAACACAATACAATATGTATAGGACACCACCATACACATAACGAGGACAAAACAAAAAACACAACACAATATGTATAGGACACCACCATACATATAACGAGGACAAAACACAAAACACAATACAATATGTATAGGACACCACCATACACATAACGAGGACAAAACAAAAAATCATAATACAATATGTATAGGACACCACCATACACATAACGAGGACAAAACAAAAAACACAATACAATATGTATAGGACACCACCATACACATAACGAGGACAAAACACAAAACATAATACAATATGTGTAGGACACCACCATACACATAACGAGGACAAAACACAAAACATAATACAATATGCATAGGACACCACCATACACATAACGAGGACAAAGCAAAAACACAATACAATATGTGGAGGACACCACCATACACATAACGAGGACAAAACATAAAACACAATACAATATGTATAGGACACCACCATACATATAACGAGGACAAAACAAAAAACACAATACAATATGTATAGGACACCACCATACACATAGCGAGGACAAAACAAAAAACACAATACAATATGTGTAGGACACCACCATACACATAACGAGGATAAAACACAAAACACAATACAATATGTATAGGACACCACCATACACATAACGAGGACAAAACATAAAACACAATACAATATGTATAGGACACCACCATACATATAACGAGGACAAAACAAAAAACACAATACAATATGTATAGGACACCACCATACACATAGCGAGGACAAAACAAAAAACACAATACAATATGTGTAGGACACCACCTTACACATAACGAGGACAAAGCAAAAAACACAATACAATATGTATAGGACACCACCATATATATAACGAGGACAAAACAAAAAACATAATACAATATGAATAGGACACCACCATACACATAACGAGGACAAAGCAAAAAACACAATACAATATGTATAGGACACCACCATACATATAACGAGGACAAAACAAAAAACACAATACAATATGTATAGGACACCACCATACACATAACGAGGACAAAACAAAAAACATAATACAATATGTATAGGACACCACCATACACATAGCGAGGACAAAACAAAAAACATAATACAATATGTATAGGACACCACCATACACATAGCGAGGACAAAACAAAAAACACAATACAATATGTGTAGGACACCACCATACACATAACGAGGATAAAACACAAAACACAATACAATATGTATAGGACACCACCATACACATAACGAGGACAAAGCAAAAACACAATGCAATATGTGTAGGACACCACCATACACATAACGAGGACAAAACATAAAACACAATACAATATGTATAGGACACCACCATACATATAACGAGGACAAAACAAAAAACACAATACAATATGTATAGGACACCACCATACACATAGCGAGGACAAAACAAAAAACACAATACAATATGTGTAGGACACCACCTTACACATAACGAGGACAAAGCAAAAAACACAATACAATATGTATAGGACACCACCATACATATAACGAGGACAAAACAAAAAATACAATACAATATGTATAGGACACCATCATACACATAACGAGGACAAAACAAAAAACACAATACAATATGTATAGGACACCACCAGACACATAACGAGGACAAAACAAAAAACACAATACAATATGTATAGGACACCACCATACACATAACGAGGACAAAACAAAAAACACAACACAATATGTATAGGACACCACCATACATATAACGAGGACAAAACACAAAACACAATACAATATGTATAGGACACCACCATACACATAACGAGGACAAAACAAAAAAAACACAATACAATATGTATAGGACACCACCATACACATAACGAGGACAAAACAAAAAACATAATACAATATGTATAGGACACCACCATACACATAACGAGGACAAAACAAAAAACATAATACAATATGTGTAGGACACCACCATACACATAACGAGGACAAAACAAAAAACACCATACAATATGTGTAGGACACCACCAGACACATAACGAGGACAAAACAAAAAACACAATACAATATGTATAGGACACCACCATACACATAACAAGGACAAAACAAAAATCACAATACAATATGTATAGGACACCACCATACACATAACGAGGACAAAACAAAAAACACAATACAATATGTATAGGACACCACCATACACATAACGAGGACAAAACAAAAAACACAATACAATATGTATAGGACACCACCATACACATAGCGAGGACAAAACAAAAAACACAATACAATATGCATAGGACACCACCATACACATAACGAGGACAAAACAAAAAACATAATACAATATGTATAGGACACCACAATACACATAACGAGGACAAAGCAAAAAACACAATACAATATGTATAGGACACCAACATACACATAACGAGAACAAAACAAAAAACATAATACAATATGTGTAGGACACCACCATACACATAACGAGGACAAAACAAAAAACATAATACAATATGTATAGGACACCACCATACACATAACGAGGACAAAGCAAAAAACACAATACAATATGTATAGGACACCACCATACACATAACGAGGACAAAACAAAAAACACAATACAATATGTATAGGACACCACCAGACACATAACGAGGACAAAACAAAAAACACAATACAATATGTATAGGACACCACCATACACATAACGAGGACAAAACAAAAAACACAATACAATATGTATAGGACACCACCATACATATAACGAGGACAAAACACAAAACACAATACAATATGTATAGGACACCACCATACACATAACGAGGACAAAACAAAAAAACATAATACAATATGTATAGGACACCACCATACACATAGCGAGGACAAAACAAAAAACACAATACAATATGTGTAGGACACCACCATACACATAACGAGGATAAAACACAAAACACAATACAATATGTATAGGACACCACCATACACATAGCGAGGACAAAACAAAAAACATAATACAATATGTATAGGACACCACCATACACATAGCGAGGACAAAACAAAAAACACAATACAATATGTGTAGGACACCACCATACACATAACGAGGATAAAACACAAAACACAATACAATATGTATAGGACACCACCATACACATAACGAGGACAAAGCAAAAACACAATGCAATATGTGTAGGACACCACCATACACATAACGAGGACAAAACATAAAACACAATACAATATGTATAGGACACCACCATACATATAACGAGGACAAAACAAAAAACACAATACAATATGTATAGGACACCACCATACACATAGCGAGGACAAAACAAAAAACACAATACAATATGTGTAGGACACCACCTTACACATAACGAGGACAAAGCAAAAAACACAATACAATATGTATAGGACACCACCATACATATAACGAGGACAAAACAAAAAATACAATACAATATGTATAGGACACCATCATACACATAACGAGGACAAAACAAAAAACACAATACAATATGTATAGGACACCACCAGACACATAACGAGGACAAAACAAAAAACACAATACAATATGTATAGGACACCACCATACACATAACGAGGACAAAACAAAAAACACAACACAATATGTATAGGACACCACCATACATATAACGAGGACAAAACACAAAACACAATACAATATGTATAGGACACCACCATACACATAACGAGGACAAAACAAAAAAAACACAATACAATATGTATAGGACACCACCATACACATAACGAGGACAAAACAAAAAACATAATACAATATGTATAGGACACCACCATACACATAACGAGGACAAAACAAAAAACATAATACAATATGTGTAGGACACCACCATACACATAACGAGGACAAAACAAAAAACACCATACAATATGTGTAGGACACCACCAGACACATAACGAGGACAAAACAAAAAACACAATACAATATGTATAGGACACCACCATACACATAACAAGGACAAAACAAAAATCACAATACAATATGTATAGGACACCACCATACACATAACGAGGACAAAACAAAAAACACAATACAATATGTATAGGACACCACCATACACATAACGAGGACAAAACAAAAAACACAATACAATATGTATAGGACACCACCATACACATAGCGAGGACAAAACAAAAAACACAATACAATATGCATAGGACACCACCATACACATAACGAGGACAAAACAAAAAACATAATACAATATGTATAGGACACCACAATACACATAACGAGGACAAAGCAAAAAACACAATACAATATGTATAGGACACCAACATACACATAACGAGAACAAAACAAAAAACATAATACAATATGTGTAGGACACCACCATACACATAACGAGGACAAAACAAAAAACATAATACAATATGTATAGGACACCACCATACACATAACGAGGACAAAGCAAAAAACACAATACAATATGTATAGGACACCACCATACACATAACGAGGACAAAACAAAAAACACAATACAATATGTATAGGACACCACCAGACACATAACGAGGACAAAACAAAAAACACAATACAATATGTATAGGACACCACCATACACATAACGAGGACAAAACAAAAAACACAATACAATATGTATAGGACACCACCATACATATAACGAGGACAAAACACAAAACACAATACAATATGTATAGGACACCACCATACACATAACGAGGACAAAACAAAAAAACATAATACAATATGTATAGGACACCACCATACACATAACGAGGACAAAACAAAAAACACAATACAATATGTATAGGACACCACCATACACATAACGAGGACAAAACACAAAACATAATACAATATGTGTAGGACACCACCATACACATAACGAGGACAAAACACAAAACATAATACAATATGCATAGGACACCACCATACACATAACGAGGACAAAACAAAAACACAATACAATATGTGTAGGACACCACCATACACATAACGAGGACAAAACATAAAACACAATACAATATGTATAGGACACCACCATACATATAACGAGGACAAAACAAAAAACACAATACAATATGTATAGGACACCACCATACACATAGCGAGGACAAAACAAAAAACACAATACAATATGTGTAGGACACCACCATACACATAACGAGGATAAAACACAAAACACAATACAATATGTATAGGACACCACCATACACATAACGAAGACAAAACATAAAACACAATACAATATGTATAGGACACCACTATACATATAACGAGGACAAAACAAAAAACATAATACAATATGAATAGGACACCACCATACACATAACGAGGACAAAGCAAAAAACACAATACAATATGTATAGGACACCACCATACATATAACGAGGACAAAACAAAAAACACAATACAATATGTATAGGACACCACCATACACATAACGAGCACAAAACAAAAAACATAATACAATATGTATAGGACACCACCATACACATAGCGAGGACAAAACAAAAAACATAATACAATATGTATAGGACACCACAATACACATAACGAGGACAAAGCAAAAAACACAATACAATATGTATAGGACACCAACATACACATAACGAGAACAAAACAAAAAACACAATACAATATGTATAGGACACCACCATACACATAGCGAGGACAAAACAAAAAACATAATACAATATGTATAGGACACCACAATACACATAATGAGGACAAAGCAAAAAACACAATACAATATGTATAGGACACCACCATACACATAACGAGGACAAAACAAAAAAAACACAATACAATATGTATAGGACACCACCATACACATAACGAGGACAAAACAAAAAACATAATACAATATGTATAGGACACCACCATACACATAACGAGGACAAAACAAAAAACATAATACAATATGTGTAGGACACCACAATACACATAACGAGGACAAAGCAAAAAACACAATACAATATGTATAGGACACCAACATACACATAACGAGAACAAAACAAAAAACATAATACAATATGTGTAGGACACCACCATACACATAACGAGGACAAAACAAAAAACATAATACAATATGTATAGGACACCACCATACACATAACGAGGACAAAGCAAAAAACACAATACAATATGTATAGGACACCACCATACACATAACGAGGACAAAACAAAAAACACAATACAATATGTATAGGACACCACCAGACACATAACGAGGACAAAACAAAAAACACAATACAATATGTATAGGACACCACCATACACATAACGAGGACAAAACAAAAAACACAACACAATATGTATAGGACACCACCATACATATAACGAGGACAAAACACAAAACACAATACAATATGTATAGGACACCACCATACACATAACGAGGACAAAACAAAAAAACATAATACAATATGTATAGGACACCACCATACACATAACGAGGACAAAACAAAAAACACAATACAATATGTATAGGACACCACCATACACATAACGAGGACAAAACACAAAACATAATACAATATGTGTAGGACACCACCATACACATAACGAGGACAAAACACAAAACATAATACAATATGCATAGGACACCACCATACACATAACGAGGACAAAGCAAAAACACAATACAATATATGTAGGACACCACCATACACATAACGAGGACAAAACATAAAACACAATACAATATGTATAGGACACCACCATACATATAACGAGGACAAAACAAAAAACACAATACAATATGTATAGGACACCACCATACACATAGCGAGGACAAAACAAAAAACACAATACAATATGTGTAGGACACCACCATACACATAACGAGGATAAAACACAAAACACAATACAATATGTATAGGACACCACCATACACATAACGAGGACAAAGCAAAAATACAATACAATATGTGTAGGACACCACCATACACATAACGAGGACAAAACATAAAACACAATACAATATGTATAGGACACCACCATACATATAACGAGGACAAAACAAAAAACATAATACAATATGAATAGGACACCACCATACACATAACGAGGACAAAGCAAAAAACACAATACAATATGTATAGGACACCACCATACATATAACGAGGACAAAACAAAAAACGCAATACAATATGCATAGGACACCACCATACACATAACGAGGACAAAACAAAAAACATAATACAATATGTATAGGACACCACCATACACATAACGAGGACAAAACAAAAAACATAATACAATATGTATAGGACACCACAATACACATAACGAGGACAAAGCAAAAAACACAATACAATATGTATAGGACACCAACATACACATAACGAGAACAAAACAAAAAACATAATACAATATGTGTAGGACACCACCATACACATAACGAGGACAAAACAAAAAACATAATACAATATGTATAGGACACCACCATACACATAACGAGGACAAAACAAAAAACATAATACAATATGTATAGGACACCACCATACACATAACGAGGACAAAGCAAAAAACACAATACAATATGTATAGGACACCACCATACACATAACGAGGACAAAACAAAAAACACATTACAATATGCATAGGACCCACCATACACATAACGAGGACAAAACAAAAAACACAATACAATATGTGTAGGACACCACCATACACATAACGAGGACAAAACAAAAAACACAATACAATATGTATAGGACACCACCATACACATAACGAGGACAAAACAAAAAACACAATACAATATGTGTAGGAAACCACCATACATATAACGAGGACAAAACAAAAAACACAATACAATATGTATAGGACACCACCATACACATAACGAGGACAAAACAAAAAACACAATACAATATGTATAGGACACCACCATACACATAACGAGAACAAAACAAAAAACATAATACAATATGTGTAGGACACCACCATACACATAACGAGGACAAAACAAAAAACATAATACAATATGTATAGGACACCACCATACACATAACGAGGACAAAGCAAAAAACACAATACAATATGCATAGGACACCACCATACATATAACGAGGACAAAACAAAAAACACAATACAATATGTATAGGACACCACCAGACACATAACGAGGACAAAACAAAAAACACAATACAATATGTATAGGACACCACCATACACATAACGAGGACAAAACAAAAAACACAACACAATATCTATAGGACACCACCATACATATAACGAGGACAAAACACAAAACACAATACAATATGCATAGGACACCACCATACACATAACGAGGACAAAACAAAAAAACATAATACAATATGTATAGGACACCACCATACACATAACGAGGACAAAACAAAAAACACAATACAATATGTATAGGACACCACCATACACATAACGAGGACAAAACACAAAACATAATACAATATGTGTAGGACACCACCATACACATAACGAGGACAAAACACAAAACATAATACAATATGCATAGGACACCACCATACACATAACGAGGACAAAGCAAAAACACAATACAATATGTGTAGGACACCACCATACACATAACGAGGAAAAAACATAAAACACAATACAATATGTATAGGACACCACCATACACATAACGAGGACAAAACAAAAAACACAATACAATATGTATAGGACACCACCATACACATAACGAGGACAAAACAAAAAACACAATACAATATGTATAGGACACCACCAGACACATAACGAGGACAAAGCAAAAAACACAATACAATATGTATAGCACACCACCATACACATAGCGAGGACAAAACAAAAAACACAATACAATATGCATAGGACACCACCATACACATAACGAGGACAAAACAAAAAACATAATACAATATGTATAGGACACCACATTACACATAACGAGGACAAAGCAAAAAACACAATACAATATGTATAGGACACCAACATACACATAGCGAGAACAAAACAAAAAACATAATACCATATGTGTAGGACACCACCATACACATAACGAGGACAAAACAAAAAACATAATACAATATGTATAGGACACCACCATACACATAACGAGGACAAAGCAAAAAACACAATACAATATGTATAGGACACCACCATACACATAACGAGGACAAAACAAAAAACACAATACGATATGTATAGGACACCACCAGACACATAACGAGGACAAAACAAAAAACACAATACAATATGTATAGGACACCACCATACACATAACGAGGACAAAACAAAAAACACAACACAATATGTATAGGACACCACCATACATATAACGAGGACAAAACAAAAAACACAATACAATATGTATAGGACACCACCATACACATAGCGAGGACAAAACAAAAAACACAATACAATATGTGTAGGACACCACCATACACATAACGAGGATAAAACACAAAACACAATACAATATGTATAGGACACCACCATACACATAACGAGGACAAAGCAAAAATACAATACAATATGTGTAGGACACCACCATACACATAGCGAGGACAAAACAAAAAACACAATACAATTTGTATAGGACACCACCATACACATAGCGAGGACAAAACAAAAAACACAATACAATATGTGTAGGACACCACCATACACATAACGAGGACAAAGCAAAAAACACAATACAATATGTATAGGACACCACCATACATATAACGAGGACAAAACAAAAAACACAATACAATATGTATAGGACACCACCAGACACATAACGAGGACAAAACAAAAAACACAATACAATATGTATAGGACACCACCATACACATAACGAGGACAAAACAAAAAACACAACACAATATGTATAGGACACCACCATACATATAACGAGGACAAAACACAAAACACAATACAATATGTATAGGACACCACCATACACATAACGAGGACAAAACAAAAAAAAACACAATAGGTGTAGGACACCACCATACACATAACGAGGACAAAACAAAAAACACAATACAATATGTGTAAGACATCACCAGACACATAACGAGGACAAAACAAAAAACACAATACAATATGTATAGGACACCACCATACACATAACAAGGACAAAACAAAAATCACAATACAATATGTATAGGACACCACCATACACATAACGAGGACAAAACAAAAAACACAATACAATATGTGTAGGACACCACCATACACATAACGAGGACAAAACAAAAAACACAATACAATATGTATAGGACACCACCATACACATAACGAGGACAAAACAAAAAACACATTACAATATGTGTAGGACACCACCATACACATAACGAGGACAAAACAAAAAACACAATACAATATGTGTAGGACACCACCATACACATAACGAGGACAAAACACAAAACACAATACAATATGTATAGGACACCACCATACACATAACGAGGACAAAACAAAAAACATAATACAATATGTATAGGACACCACCAGACACATAACGAGGACAAAACAAAAAACACAATACAATATTTGTAGGACACCACCATACACATAACGAGGACAAACACAAAACACAATACAATATGCATAGGACACCACCATACACATAACGAGGACAAAACAAAAAACACAATACAATATGTATAGGACACCACCATACATATAACGAGGACAAAACAAAAAACACAATACAATATGTATAGGACACCACCATACACATAACGAGGACAAAACAAAAAACATAATACAATATGTATAGGACACCATCATACACATAACGAGGACAAAACAAAAAAACATAATACAATATGTGTAGGACACCACCATACACATAACGAGGACAAAACAAAAACACAATACAATATGTATAGGACACCACCATACACATAACGAGGACAAAGCAAAAAACACAATACAATATGTATAGGACACCACCATACACATAACGAGGACAAAACAAAAAACACAACACAATATGTATAGGACACCACCATACATATAACGAGGACAAAACACAAAACACAATACAATATGTATAGGACACCACCATACACATAACGAGGACAAAACAAAAAAACATAATACAATATGTATAGGACACCACCATACACATAACGAGGACAAAACAAAAAACATAATACAATATGTGTAGGACACCACCATACACATAACGAGGACAAAACACAAAACATAATACAATATGCATAGGACACCACCATACACATAACGAGGACAAAGCAAAAACACAATACAATATGTGTAGGACACCACCATACACATAACGAGGACAAAACATAAAACACAATACAATATGTATAGGACACCACCATAAATATAACGAGGACAAAACAAAAAACACAATACAATATGTATAGGACACCACCATACACATAGCGAGGACAAAACTAAAAACACAATACAATATGTGTAGGACACCACCATACACATAACGAGGACAAAACACAAAACACAATACAATATGTATAGGACACCACCATACACATAACGAGGACAAAGCAAAAACACAATACAATATGTGTAGGACACCACAATACACATAACGAGGACAAAACATAAAACACAATACAATATGTATAGGACACCACCATACATATAACGAGGACAAAACAAAAAACACAATACAATATGTATAGGACACCACCATACACATAGCGAGGACAAAACAAAAAACACAATACAATATGTGTAGGACACCACCATACACATAACGAGGACAAAACACAAAACACAATACAATATGTATAGGACACCACCATACACATAGCGAGGACAAAACAAAAAACACAATACAATATGTATAGGACACCACCATACACATAACGAGGACAAAGCAAAAAACAAAATACAATATGTATAGGACACCACCATACACATAACGAGGACAAAACAAAAAACACAATACAATATGTATAGGACACCACCATACACATAACGAGGACAAAACAAAAAACACAATACAATATGTGTAGGACACCATCATACACATAGCGAGGACAAAACAAAAAACACAATACAATATGTATAGGACACCACCATACACATAACGAGGACAAAGCAAAAAACACAATACAATATGTATAGGACACCACCATACACATAACGAGGACAAAACAAAAAACACAATACAATATGTATAGGACACCACCATACACATAACGAGGACAAAGCAAAAAACACAATACAATATGCATAGGACACCACCATACATATAGCGAGGACAACACACAAAACACAATACAATATGTATAGAACACCACCTTACACATAACGAGGACAAAAAAAAACACAATACAATATGTATAGGACACCACCATACACATAGCGAAGACAAAACATAAAACATAATACAATATGCATAGGACACCACCATACATATAACGAGAACAAAGCAAAAAACACAATACAATATGTATAGGACACCACCATACACATAGCGAGGACAAAGCAAAAAACACAATGCAATATGTATAGGACACCACCATACACATAACGAGGACAAAGCAAAAAACACAATGCAATATGTATAGGACTCCACAATACACATAACGAGGACAAAACAAAAAACACAATACAATATGTGTAGGACACCACCATACACATAACGAGGACAAAACAAAAAAACACAATACAATATGTATAGGACACCACCATACACATATCGAGGACAAAACAAAAAACACAATACAATATGTATAGGACACCACCTTACACATAACGAGGACAAAGCAAAAAACACAATACGATATGTATAGGACACCACCATACACATAACGAGGACAAAACAAAAAACACAATACAATATGTATAGGACACCACCATACACATAACGAGGACAAAACAAAAAACACAATACAATATGTGTAGGACACCACCATACACATAACGAGGACAAAACAAAAAACACAATACAATATGTATAGGACACCACCATACACATAGCGAGGACAAAACAAAAAACACAATACAATATGTATAGGACACCATCATACACATAACGAGGACAAAACAAAAAACACAATACAATATGTATAGGACACCACCATACACATAGCGAGGACAAAACAAAAAACACAATACAATATGTATAGGACACCACCATACACATAGCGAGGACAAAACAAAAAACACAATACAATATGTGTAGGACACCACCATACACATAACGAGGACAAAGCAAAAAACACAATACAATATGTATAGGACACCACCATACATATAACGAGGACAAAACAAAAAACACAATACAATATGTATAGGACACCACCAGACACATAACGAGGACAAAACAAAAAACACAATACAATATGTATAGGACACCACCATACACATAACGAGGACAAAACAAAAAACACAACACAATATGTATAGGACACCACCATACATATAACGAGGACAAAACACAAAACACAATACAATATGTATAGGACACCACCATACACATAACGAGGACAAAACAAAAAAAAACACAATACAATATGTATAGGACACCACCATACACATAACGAGGACAAAACAAAAAACATAATACAATATGTATAGGACACCACCATACACATAGCGAGGACAAAACAAAAAACATAATACAATATGTGTAGGACACCACCATACACATAACGAGGACAAAACAAAAAACACAATACAATATGTGTAGGACACCACCAGACACATAACGAGGACAAAACAAAAAACACAATACAATATGTATAGGACACCACCATACACATAACAAGGACAAAACACAAATCACAATACAATATGTATAGGACACCACCATACACATAACGAGGACAAAACAAAAAAACACAATACAATATGTATAGGACACCACCATACACATAACGAGGACAAAACAAAAAACACAATACAATATGTATAGGACACCACCATACACATAGCGAGGACAAAACAAAAAACACAATACAATATGTATAGGACACCACCATACACATAACGAGGACAAAACAAAAAACATAATACAATATGTATAGGACACCACAATACACATAACGAGGACAAAGCAAAAAACACAATACAATATGTATAGGACACCAACATACACATAACGAGAACAAAACAAAAAACATAATACAATATGTGTAGGACACCACCATACACATAACGAGGACAAAACAAAAAACATAATACAATATGTATAGGACACCACCATACACATAACGAGGACAAAACAAAAAACTTAATACAATATGTATAGGACACCACCATACACATAACGAGGACAAAGCAAAAAACACAATACAATATGTATAGGACACCACCATACACATAACGAGGACAAAACAAAAAACACAATACAATATGTATAGGACCCACCATACACATAACGAGGACAAAACACAAAACACAATACAATATGTATAGGACACCACCATACACATAACGAGGACAAAACAAAAAACACATTACAATATGTGTAGGACACCACCATACACATAACGAGGACAAAACAAAAAACACAATACAATATGTGTAGGACACCACCATACACATAACGAGGACAAAACACAAAACACAATACAATATGTATAGGACACCACCATACACATAACGAGGACAAAACAAAAAACATAATACAATATGTATAGGACACCACCAGACACATAACGAGGACAAAACAAAAAACACAATACAATATGTGTAGGACACCACCATACACATAACGAGGACAAACACAAAACACAATACAATATGTATAGGACACCACCATACACATAACGAGGACAAAACAAATAACATAATACAATATGTATAGGACACCAACATACACATAACGAGAACAAAACAAAAAACACAATACAATATGTATAGGACACCACCATACACATAGCGAGGACAAAACAAAAAACATAATACAATATGTATAGGACACCACAATACACATAATGAGGACAAAGCAAAAAACATAATACAATATGTGTAGGACACCACCATACACATAACGAGGACAAAACAAAAAACATAATACAATATGTATAGGACACCACCATACACATAACGAGGACAAAGCAAAAAACATAATACAATATGTATAGGACACCACCATACACATAACGAGGACAAAACAAAAAACACAATACAATATGTATAGGACACCACCATACACATAACGAGGACAAAGCAAAAAACACAATGCAATATGTATAGGACACCACCATACATATAACGAGGACAAAACAAAAAACACAATACAATATGTATAGGACACCACCATACACATAGCGAGGACAAAACAAAAAACACAATACAATATGTGTAGGACACCACCATGCACATAACGAGGGCAAAACACAAAACACAATACAATATGTATAGGACACCACCATACACATAACGAGGACAAAGCAAAAACACAATACAATATGTGTAGGACACCACAATACACATAACGAGGACAAAACATAAAACACAATACAATATGTATAGGACACCACCATACATATAACGAGGACAAAACAAAAAACACAATACAATATGTATAGGACACCACCATACACATAGCGAGGACAAAACAAAAAACACAATATAATATGTGTAGGACACCACCATACACATAACGAGGACAAAACACAAAACACAATACAATATGTATAGGACACCACCATACACATAGCGAGGACAAAACAAAAAACACAATACAATATGTGTAGGACACCACCAGACACATAACGAGAACAAAACAAAAAACACAATACAATATGTATAGGACACCACCATACACATAACAAGGACAAAACAAAAATCACAATACAATATGTATAGGACACCACCATACACATAACGAGGACAAAACAAAAAACACAATACAATATGTATAGGACACCACCATACATATAACGAGGACAAAACAAAAAACACAATACAATATGTATAGGACACCACCATACACATAGCGAGGACAAAACAAAAAACACAATACAATATGTGTAGGACACCACCATACACATAACGAGGATAAAACACAAAACACAATACAATATGTATAGGACACCACCATACACATAACGAGGACAAAACATAAAACACAATACAATATGTATAGGACACCACCATACATATAACGAGGACAAAACAAAAAACATAATACAATATGAATAGGACACCACCATACACATAACGAGGACAAAGAAAAAAACACAATACAATATGTATAGGACACCACCATACATATAACGAGGACAAAACAAAAAACACAATACAATATGTATAGGACACCACCATACACATAACGAGGACAAAACAAAAAACATAATACAATATGTATAGGACACCACCATACACATAGCGAGGACAAAACAAAAAACATAATACAATATGTATAGGACACCACAATACACATAACGAGGACAAAGCAAAAAACACAATACAATATGTATAGGACACCAACATACACATAACGAGAACAAAACAAAAAACACAATACAATATGCATAGGACACCACCATACACATAGCGAGGACAAAACAAAAAACATAATACAATATGTATAGGACACCACAATACACATAATGAGGACAAAGCAAAAAACACAATACAATATGTATAGGACACCACCATACACATAACGAGGACAAAACAAAAAAAACACAATACAATATGTATAGGACACCACCATACACATAACGAGGACAAAACAAAAAACATAATACAATATGTATAGGACACCACCATACACATAACGAGGACAAAACAAAAAACATAATACAATATGTGTAGGACACCACAATACACATAACGAGGACAAAGCAAAAAACACAATACAATATGTATAGGACACCAACATACACATAACGAGAACAAAACAAAAAACATAATACAATATGTGTAGGACACCACCATACACATAACGAGGACAAAACAAAAAACATAATACAATATGTATAGGACACCACCATACACATAACGAGGACAAAGCAAAAAACACAATACAATATGTATAGGACACCACCATACACATAACTAGGACAAAACAAAAAACACAATACAATATGTATAGGACACCACCAGACACATAACGAGGACAAAACAAAAAACACAATACAATATGTATAGGACACCACCATACACATAACGAGGTCAAAACAAAAAACACAACACAATATGTATAGGACACCACCATACATATAACGAGGACAAAACACAAAACACAATACAATATGTATAGGACACCACCATACACATAACGAGGACAAAACAAAAAAACATAATACAATATGTATAGGACACCACCATACACATAACGAGGACAAAACAAAAAACACAATACAATATGTATAGGACACCACCATACACATAACGAGGACAAAACACAAAACATAATACAATATGTGTAGGACACCACCATACACATAACGAGGACAAAACACAAAACATAATACAATATGCATAGGACACCACCATACACATAACGAGGACAAAGCAAAAACACAATACAATATGTGTAGGACACCACCATACACATAACGAGGACAAAACATAAAACACAATACAATATGTATAGGACACCACCATACATATAACGAGGACAAAACAAAAAACACAATACAATATGTATAGGACACCACCATACACATAGCGAGGACAAAACAAAAAACACAATACAATATGTGTAGGACACCACCATACACATAACGAGGATAAAACACAAAACACAATACAATATGTATAGGACACCACCATACATATAACGAGGACAAAACAAAAAACATAATACAATATGAATAGGACACCACCATACACATAACGAGGACAAAGCAAAAATACAATACAATATGTGTAGGACACCACCATACACATAACGAGGACAAAACATAAAACACAATACAATATGTATAGGACACCACCATACATATAACGAGGACAAAACAAAAAACATAATACAATATGAATAGGACACCACCATACACATAACGAGGACAAAGCAAAAAACACAATACAATATGTATAGGACACCACCATACATATAACGAGGACAAAACAAAAAACACAATACAATATGTATAGGACACCACCATACACATAACGAGGACAAAACAAAAAACATAATACAATATGTATAGGACACCACCATACACATAGCGAGGACAAAACAAAAAACATAATACAATATGTATAGGACACCACAATACACATAACGAGAACAAAGCAAAAAACACAATACAATATGTATAGGACACCAACATACACATAACGAGAACAAAACAAAAAACATACTACAATATGTGTAGGACACCACCATACACATAACGAGGACAAAACAAAAAACATAATACAATATGTATAGGACACCACCATACACATAACGAGAACAAAACAAAAAACATAATACAATATGTATAGGACACCACCATACACATAACGAGGACAAAGCAAAAAACACAATACAATATGTATAGGACACCACCATACACATAACGAGGACAAAACAAAAAACACAATACAATATGCATAGGACCCACCATACACATAACGAGGACAAACAAAAAACACAATACAATATGTGTAGGACACCACCATACACATAACGAGGACAAAACAAAAAACACAATACAATATGTATAGGACACCACCATACACATAACGAGGACAAAACAAAAAACACAATACAATATGTGTAGGAAACCACCATACATATAACGAGGACAAAACAAAAAACACAATACAATATGTATAGGACACCACCATACACATAACGAGGACAAAACAAAAAACACAATACAATATGTATAGGACACCACCATACACATAACGAGAACAAAACAAAAAACATAATACAATATGTGTAGGACACCACCATACACATAACGAGGACAAAACAAAAAACATAATACAATATGTATAGGACACCACCATACACATAACGAGGACAAAGCAAAAAACACAATACAATATGTATAGGACACCACCATACATATAACGAGGACAAAACAAAAAACACAATACAATATGTATAGGACACCACCAGACACATAACGAGGACAAAACAAAAAACACAATACAATATTTATAGGACACCACCATACACATAACGAGGACAAAACAAAAAACACAACACAATATCTATAGGACACCACCATACATATAACGAGGACAAAACACAAAACACAATACAATATGTATAGGACACCACCATACACATAACGAGGACAAAACAAAAAAACATAATACAATATGTATAGGACACTACCATACACATAACGAGGACAAAACAAAAAACACAATACAATATGTATAGGACACCACCATACACATAACGAGGACAAAACACAAAACATAATACAATATGTGTAGGACACCACCATACACATAACGAGGACAAAACACAAAACATAATACAATATGCATAGGACACCACCATACACATAACGAGGACAAAGCAAAAACACAATACAATATGTGTAGGACACCACCATACACATAACGAGGACAAAACATAAAACACAATACAATATGTATAGGACACCACCATACACATAACGAGGACAAAGCAAAAAACACAATACAATATGTATAGGACACCACCATACACATAACGAGGACAAAACAAAAAACACAATACAATATGTATAGGACACCACCAGACACATAACGAGGACAAAACAAAAAACACAATACAATATGTATAGGACACCACCATACACATAGCGAGGACAAAACAAAAAACACAATACAATATGCATAGGACACCACCATACACATAACGAGGACAAAACAAAAAACATAATACAATATGTATAGGACACCACATTACACATAACGAGGACAAAGCAAAAAACACAATACAATATGTATAAGACACCAACATACACATAGCGAGAACAAAACAAAAAACATAATACCATATGTGTAGGACACCACCATACACATAACGAGGAAAAAACAAAAAACATAATACAATATGTATAGGACACCACCATACACATAACGAGGACAAAGCAAAAAACACAATACAATATGTATAGGACACCACCATACACATAACGAGGACAAAACAAAAAACACAATACGATATGTATAGGACACCACCAGACACATAACGAGGACAAAACAAAAAACACAATACAATATGTATAGGACACCACCATACACATAACGAGGACAAAACAAAAAACACAACACAATATGTATAGGACACCACCATACATATAACGAGGACAAAACAAAAAACACAATACAATATGTATAGGACACCACCATACACATAGCGAGGACAAAACAAAAAACACAATACAATATGTGTAGGACACCACCATACACATAACGAGGATAAAACACAAAACACAATACAATATGTATAGGACACCACCATACACATAACGAGGACAAAGCAAAAATACAATACAATATGTGTAGGACACCACCATACACATAGCGAGGACAAAACAAAAAACACAATACAATTTGTATAGGACACCACCATACACATAGCGAGGACAAAACAAAAAACACAATACAATATGTGTAGGACACCACCATACACATAACGAGGACAAAGCAAAAAACACAATACAATATGTATAGGACACCACCATACATATAACGAGGACAAAACAAAAAACACAATACAATATGTATAGGACACCACCAGACACATAACGAGGACAAAACAAAAAACACAATACAATATGTATAGGACACCACCATACACATAACGAGGACAAAACAAAAAACACAACACAATATGTATAGGACACCACCATACATATAACGAGGACAAAACACAAAACACAATACAATATGTATAGGACACCACCATACACATAACGAGGACAAAACAAAAAAAAACACAATAGGTGTAGGACACCACCATACACATAACGAGGACAAAACAAAAAACACAATACAATATGTGTAAGACATCACCAGACACATAACGAGGACAAAACAAAAAACACAATACAATATGTATAGGACACCACCATACACATAACAAGGACAAAACAAAAATCACAATACAATATGTATAGGACACCACCATACACATAACGAGGACAAAACAAAAAACACAATACAATATGTGTAGGACACCACCATACACATAACGAGGACAAAACAAAAAACACAATACAATATGTATAGGACACCACCATACACATAACGAGGACAAAACAAAAAACACATTACAATATGTGTAGGACACCACCATACACATAACGAGGACAAAACAAAAAACACAATACAATATGTGTAGGACACCACCATACACATAACGAGGACAAAACACAAAACACAATACAATATGTATAGGACACCACCATACACATAACGAGGACAAAACAAAAAACATAATACAATATGTATAGGACACCACCAGACACATAACGAGGACAAAACAAAAAACACAATACAATATTTGTAGGACACCACCATACACATAACGAGGACAAACACAAAACACAATACAATATGCATAGGACACCACCATACACATAACGAGGACAAAACAAAAAACACAATACAATATGTATAGGACACCACCATACATATAACGAGGACAAAACAAAAAACACAATACAATATGTATAGGACACCACCATACACATAACGAGGACAAAACAAAAAACATAATACAATATGTATAGGACACCATCATACACATAACGAGGACAAAACAAAAAAACATAATACAATATGTGTAGGACACCACCATACACATAACGAGGACAAAACAAAAACACAATACAATATGTATAGGACACCACCATACACATAACGAGGACAAAGCAAAAAACACAATACAATATGTATAGGACACCACCATACACATAACGAGGACAAAACAAAAAACACAATACAATATGTATAGGACACCACCAGACACATAACGAGGACAAAACAAAAAAAAACAATACAATATGTATAGGACACCACCATACACATAACGAGGACAAAACAAAAAACACAACACAATATGTATAGGACACCACCATACATATAACGAGGACAAAACACAAAACACAATACAATATGTATAGGACACCACCATACACATAACGAGGACAAAACAAAAAAACATAATACAATATGTATAGGACACCACCATACACATAACGAGGACAAAACAAAAAACATAATACAATATGTGTAGGACACCACCATACACATAACGAGGACAAAACACAAAACATAATACAATATGCATAGGACACCACCATACACATAACGAGGACAAAGCAAAAACACAATACAATATGTGTAGGACACCACCATACACATAACGAGGACAAAACATAAAACACAATACAATATGTATAGGACACCACCATAAATATAACGAGGACAAAACAAAAAACACAATACAATATGTATAGGACACCACCATACACATAGCGAGGACAAAACTAAAAACACAATACAATATGTGTAGGACACCACCATACACATAACGAGGACAAAACACAAAACACAATACAATATGTATAGGACACCACCATACACATAACGAGGACAAAGCAAAAACACAATACAATATGTGTAGGACACCACAATACACATAACGAGGACAAAACATAAAACACAATACAATATGTATAGGACACCACCATACATATAACGAGGACAAAACAAAAAACACAATACAATATGTATAGGACACCACCATACACATAGCGAGGACAAAACAAAAAACACAATACAATATGTGTAGGACACCACCATACACATAACGAGGACAAAACACAAAACACAATACAATATGTATAGGACACCACCATACACATAGCGAGGACAAAACAAAAAACACAATACAATATGTATAGGACACCACCATACACATAACGAGGACAAAGCAAAAAACAAAATACAATATGTATAGGACACCACCATACACATAACGAGGACAAAACAAAAAACACAATACAATATGTATAGGACACCACCATACACATAACGAGGACAAAACAAAAAACACAATACAATATGTGTAGGACACCATCATACACATAGCGAGGACAAAACAAAAAACACAATACAATATGTATAGGACACCACCATACACATAACGAGGACAAAGCAAAAAACACAATACAATATGTATAGGACACCACCATACACATAACGAGGACAAAACAAAAAACACAATACAATATGTATAGGACACCACCATACACATAACGAGGACAAAGCAAAAAACACAATACAATATGCATAGGACACCACCATACATATAGCGAGGACAACACACAAAACACAATACAATATGTATAGAACACCACCTTACACATAACGAGGACAAAAAAAAACACAATACAATATGTATAGGACACCACCATACACATAGCGAAGACAAAACATAAAACATAATACAATATGCATAGGACACCACCATACATATAACGAGAACAAAGCAAAAAACACAATACAATATGTATAGGACACCACCATACACATAGCGAGGACAAAGCAAAAAACACAATGCAATATGTATAGGACACCACCATACACATAACGAGGACAAAGCAAAAAACACAATGCAATATGTATAGGACTCCACAATACACATAACGAGGACAAAACAAAAAACACAATACAATATGTGTAGGACACCACCATACACATAACGAGGACAAAACAAAAAAACACAATACAATATGTATAGGACACCACCATACACATATCGAGGACAAAACAAAAAACACAATACAATATGTATAGGACACCACCTTACACATAACGAGGACAAAGCAAAAAACACAATACGATATGTATAGGACACCACCATACACATAACGAGGACAAAACAAAAAACACAATACAATATGTATAGGACACCACCATACACATAACGAGGACAAAACAAAAAACACAATACAATATGTGTAGGACACCACCATACACATAACGAGGACAAAACAAAAAACACAATACAATATGTATAGGACACCACCATACACATAGCGAGGACAAAACAAAAAACACAATACAATATGTATAGGACACCATCATACACATAACGAGGACAAAACAAAAAACACAATACAATATGTATAGGACACCACCATACACATAGCGAGGACAAAACAAAAAACACAATACAATATGTATAGGACACCACCATACACATAGCGAGGACAAAACAAAAAACACAATACAATATGTGTAGGACACCACCATACACATAACGAGGACAAAGCAAAAAACACAATACAATATGTATAGGACACCACCATACATATAACGAGGACAAAACAAAAAACACAATACAATATGTATAGGACACCACCAGACACATAACGAGGACAAAACAAAAAACACAATACAATATGTATAGGACACCACCATACACATAACGAGGACAAAACAAAAAACACAACACAATATGTATAGGACACCACCATACATATAACGAGGACAAAACACAAAACACAATACAATATGTATAGGACACCACCATACACATAACGAGGACAAAACAAAAAAAAACACAATACAATATGTATAGGACACCACCATACACATAACGAGGACAAAACAAAAAACATAATACAATATGTATAGGACACCACCATACACATAGCGAGGACAAAACAAAAAACATAATACAATATGTGTAGGACACCACCATACACATAACGAGGACAAAACAAAAAACACAATACAATATGTGTAGGACACCACCAGACACATAACGAGGACAAAACAAAAAACACAATACAATATGTATAGGACACCACCATACACATAACAAGGACAAAACACAAATCACAATACAATATGTATAGGACACCACCATACACATAACGAGGACAAAACAAAAAAACACAATACAATATGTATAGGACACCACCATACACATAACGAGGACAAAACAAAAAACACAATACAATATGTATAGGACACCACCATACACATAGCGAGGACAAAACAAAAAACACAATACAATATGTATAGGACACCACCATACACATAACGAGGACAAAACAAAAAACATAATACAATATGTATAGGACACCACAATACACATAACGAGGACAAAGCAAAAAACACAATACAATATGTATAGGACACCAACATACACATAACGAGAACAAAACAAAAAACATAATACAATATGTGTAGGACACCACCATACACATAACGAGGACAAAACAAAAAACATAATACAATATGTATAGGACACCACCATACACATAACGAGGACAAAACAAAAAACTTAATACAATATGTATAGGACACCACCATACACATAACGAGGACAAAGCAAAAAACACAATACAATATGTATAGGACACCACCATACACATAACGAGGACAAAACAAAAAACACAATACAATATGTATAGGACCCACCATACACATAACGAGGACAAAACACAAAACACAATACAATATGTATAGGACACCACCATACACATAACGAGGACAAAACAAAAAACACATTACAATATGTGTAGGACACCACCATACACATAACGAGGACAAAACAAAAAACACAATACAATATGTGTAGGACACCACCATACACATAACGAGGACAAAACACAAAACACAATACAATATGTATAGGACACCACCATACACATAACGAGGACAAAACAAAAAACATAATACAATATGTATAGGACACCACCAGACACATAACGAGGACAAAACAAAAAACACAATACAATATGTGTAGGACACCACCATACACATAACGAGGACAAACACAAAACACAATACAATATGTATAGGACACCACCATACACATAACGAGGACAAAACAAATAACATAATACAATATGTATAGGACACCAACATACACATAACGAGAACAAAACAAAAAACACAATACAATATGTATAGGACACCACCATACACATAGCGAGGACAAAACAAAAAACATAATACAATATGTATAGGACACCACAATACACATAATGAGGACAAAGCAAAAAACATAATACAATATGTGTAGGACACCACCATACACATAACGAGGACAAAACAAAAAACATAATACAATATGTATAGGACACCACCATACACATAACGAGGACAAAGCAAAAAACATAATACAATATGTATAGGACACCACCATACACATAACGAGGACAAAACAAAAAACACAATACAATATGTATAGGACACCACCATACACATAACGAGGACAAAGCAAAAAACACAATGCAATATGTATAGGACACCACCATACATATAACGAGGACAAAACAAAAAACACAATACAATATGTATAGGACACCACCATACACATAGCGAGGACAAAACAAAAAACACAATACAATATGTGTAGGACACCACCATGCACATAACGAGGGCAAAACACAAAACACAATACAATATGTATAGGACACCACCATACACATAACGAGGACAAAGCAAAAACACAATACAATATGTGTAGGACACCACAATACACATAACGAGGACAAAACATAAAACACAATACAATATGTATAGGACACCACCATACATATAACGAGGACAAAACAAAAAACACAATACAATATGTATAGGACACCACCATACACATAGCGAGGACAAAACAAAAAACACAATATAATATGTGTAGGACACCACCATACACATAACGAGGACAAAACACAAAACACAATACAATATGTATAGGACACCACCATACACATAGCGAGGACAAAACAAAAAACACAATACAATATGTATAGGACACCACCATACACATAACGAGGACAAAGCAAAAAACACAATACAATATGTATAGGACACCACCATACACATAACGAGGACAAAACAAAAAACACAATACAATATGTATAGGACACCACCATACACATAACGAGGACAAAACAAAAAAACATAATACAATATGTATAGGACACCACCATACACATAACGAGGACAAAACAAAAAACACAATACAATATGTATAGGACACCACCATACACATAGCGAGGACAAAACAAAAAACACAATACAATATGTATAGGACACCACCATACACATAGCGAGGACAAAACAAAAAACACAATACAATATGTGTAGGACACCACCATACACATAACGAGGACAAAGCAAAAAACACAATACAATATGTATAGGACACCACCATACATATAACGAGGACAAAACAAAAAACACAATACAATATGTATAGGACACCACCAGACACATAACGAGGACAAAACAAAAAACACAATACAATATGTATAGGACACCACCATACACATAACGAGG
Source organism: Bathymodiolus brooksi (assembly GCA_963680875.1). NCBI lineage: Eukaryota > Metazoa > Mollusca > Bivalvia > Mytilida > Modiolidae > Bathymodiolus > Bathymodiolus brooksi. The sequence continues at coordinate 128,969,489 of OY804577.1, read as the reverse complement.
ACAAAACAAAAAACACAACACAATATGTATAGGACACCACCATACATATAACGAGGACAAAACACAAAACACAATACAATATGTATAGGACACCACCATACACATAACGAGGACAAAACACAAAAAAACACAATACAATATGTATAGGACACCACCATACACATAACGAGGACAAAACAAAAAACATAATACAATATGTATAGGACACCACCATACACATAACGAGGACAAAACAAAAAACATAATACAATATGTGTAGGACACCACCATACACATAACGAGGACAAAACAAAAAACACAATACAATATGTGTAGGACACCACCAGACACATAACGAGGACAAAACAAAAAACACAATACAATATGTATAGGACACCACCATACACATAACAAGGACAAAACACAAATCACAATACAATATGTATAGGACACCACCATACACATAACGAGGACAAAACAAAAAAACACAATACAATATGTATAGGACACCACCATACACATAACGAGGACAAAACAAAAAACACAATACAATATGTATAGGACACCACCATACACATAGCGAGGACAAAACAAAAAACACAATACAATATGTATAGGACACCACCATACACATAACGAGGACAAAACAAAAAACATAATACAATATGTATAGGACACCACAATACACATAACGAGGACAAAGCAAAAAACACAATACAATATGTATAGGACACCAACATACACATAACGAGAACAAAACAAAAAACATAATACAATATGTGTAGGACACCACCATACACATAACGAGGACAAAACAAAAAACATAATACAATATGTATAGGACACCACCATACACATAACGAGGACAAAACAAAAAACTTAATACAATATGTATAGGACACCACCATACACATAACGAGGACAAAGCAAAAAACACAATACAATATGTATAGGACACCACCATACACATAACGAGGACAAAACAAAAAACACAATACAATATGCATAGGACCCACCATACACATAACGAGGACAAAACACAAAACACAATACAATATGTATAGGACACCACCATACACATTACGAGGACAAAACAAAAAACACATTACAATATGTGTAGGACACCACCATACACATAACGAGGACAAAACAAAAAACACAATACAATATGTGTAGGACACCACCATACACATAACGAGGACAAAACACAAAACACAATACAATATGTATAGGACACCACCATACACATAACGAGGACAAAACAAAAAACATAATACAATATGTATAGGACACCACCAGACACATAACGAGGACAAAACAAAAAACACAATACAATATGTGTAGGACACCACCATACACATAACGAGGACAAACACAAAACACAATACAATATGCATAGGACACCACCATACACATAACGAGGACAAAACAAATAACATAATACAATATGTATAGGACACCAACATACACATAACGAGAACAAAACAAAAAACACAATACAATATGTATAGGACACCACAATACACATAATGAGGACAAAGCAAAAAACATAATACAATATGTGTAGGACACCACCATACACATAACGAGGACAAAACAAAAAACATAATACAATATGTATAGGACACCACCATACACATAACGAGGACAAAGCAAAAAACATAATACAATATGTATAGGACACCACCATACACATAACGAGGACAAAACAAAAAACACAATACAATATGTATAGGACACCACCATACACATAACGAGGACAAAGCAAAAAACACAATGCAATATGTATAGGACACCACCATACATATAACGAGGACAAAACAAAAAACACAATACAATATGTATAGGACACCACCAGACACATAACGAGGACAAACAAAAAACAATATACAATATGTATAGGACACCACCATACACATAACGAGGACAAAACAAAAAACACAATGCAATATGTATAGGACACCACCATACATATAACGAGGACAAAACACAAAACACAATACAATATGTATAGGACACCACCATACACATAACGAGGACAAAACAAAAAAACATAATACAATATGTATAGGACACCACCATACACATAACGAGGACAAAACAAAAAACACAATACAATATGTATAGGACATCACAATACACATAACGAGGACCAAACACAAAACATAATACAATATGTGTAGGACACCACCATACACATAACGAGGACAAAACACAAAACATAATACAATATGCATAGGACACCACCATACACATAACGAGGACAAAGGAAAAACACAATACAATATGTGTAGGACACCACCATACACATAACGAGGACAAAACATAAAACACAATACAATATGTATAGGACACCACCATAAATATAACGAGGACAAAACAAAAAACACAATACAATATGTATAGGACACCACCATACACATAGCGAGGACAAAACAAAAAACACAATACAATATGTGTAGGACACCACCATGCACATAACGAGGACAAAACACAAAACACAATACAATATGTATAGGACACCACCATACACATAGCGAGGACAAAGCAAAAACACAATACAATATGTGTAGGACACCACAATACACATAACGAGGACAAAACATAAAACACAATACAATATGTATAGGACACCACCATACATATAACGAGGACAAAACAAAAAACACAATACAATATGTATAGGACACCACCATACACATAGCGAGGACAAAACAAAAAACACAATACAATATGTGTAGGACACCACCATACACATAACGAGGACAAAACACAAAACACAATACAATATGTATAGGACACCACCATACACATAGCGAGGACAAAACAAAAAACACAATACAATATGTATAGGACACCACCATACACATAACGAGGACAAAGCAAAAAACACAATACAATATGTATAGGACACCACCATACACATAACGAGGACAAAACAAAAAACACAATACAATATGTATAGGACACCACCATACACATAACGAGGACAAAACAAAAAAACATAATACAATATGTATAGGACACCACCATACACATAACGAGGACAAAACAAAAAACACAATACAATATGTATAGGACACCACAATACACATAACGAGGACAAAACACAAAACATAATACAATATGTGTAGGACACCACCATACACATAACGAGGACAAAACACAAAACATAATACAATATGCATAGGACACCACCATACACATAACGAGGACAAAGGAAAAACACAATACAATATGTGTAGGACACCACCATACACATAACGAGGACAAAACATAAAACACAATACAATATGTATAGGACACCACCATAAATATAACGAGGACAAAACAAAAAACACAATACAATATGTATAGGACACCACCATACACATAGCGAGGACAAAACAAAAAACACAATACAATATGTGTAGGACACCACCATACACATAACGAGGACAAAACACAAAACACAATACAATATGTATAGGACACCACCATACACATAACGAGGACAAAGCAAAAACACAATACAATATGTGTAGGACACCACAATACACATAACGAGGACAAAACATAAAACACAATACAATATGTATAGGACACCACCATACATATAACGAGGACAAAACAAAAAACACAATACAATATGTATAGGACACCACCATACACATAGCGAGGACAAAACAAAAAACACAATACAATATGTGTAGGACACCACCATACACATAACGAGGACAAAACACAAAACACAATACAATATGTATAGGACACCACCATACACATAGCGAGGACAAAACAAAAAACACAATACAATATGTATAGGACACCACCATACACATAACGAGGACAAAGCAAAAAACACAATACAATATGTATAGGACACCACCATACACATAACGAGGACAAAACAAAAAACACAATACAATATGTATAGGACACCACCATACACATAACGAGGACAAAACAAAAAACACAATACAATATGTGTAGGACACCACCATACACATAGCGAGGACAAAACAAAAAACACAATACAATATGTATAGGACACCACCATACACATAACGAGGACAAAGCAAAAAACACAATACAATATGTATAGGACACCACCATACACATAACGAGGACAAAACAAAAAACACAATACAATATGTATAGGACACCACCATACACATAACGAGGACAAAGCAAAAAACACAATACAATATGCATAGGACACCACCATACATATAGCGAGGACAAAACACAAAACACAATACAATATGTATAGAACACCACCTTACACATAACGAGGACAAAGCAAAAAACACAATACAATATGTATAGGACACCACCATACACATAACGAGGACAAAAAAAAAAAATATATACAATATGTATAGGACACCACCATACACATAACGAGGACAAAACAAAAAACACAATACAATATGTGTAGGACACCACCATACACATAACGAGGACAAAACAAAAAACACAATACAATATGTATAGGACACCATCATACACATAACGAGGACAAAACAAAAAACACAATACAATATGTATAGGACACCACCATACACATAGCGAGGACAAAACAAAAAACACAATGCAATATGTATAGGACACCACCATACACATAACGAGGACAAAACAAAAAACATAATACAATATGTATAGGACACCACAATACACATAACGAGGACAAAGCAAAAAACACAATACAATATGTATAGGACACCAACATACACATAACGAGAACAAAACAAAAAACATAATACAATATGTGTAGGACACCACCATACACATAACGAGGACAAAACAAAAAACATAATACAATATGTATAGGACACCACCATACACATAACGAGGACAAAACAAAAAACATAATACAATATGTATAGGACACCACCATACACATAACGAGGACAAAGCAAAAAACAAAATACAATATGTATAGGACACCACCATACACATAACGAGGACAAAACAAAAAACACAATACAATATGTATAGGACCCACCATACACATAACGAGGACAAAACAAAAAACACAATACAATATGTGTAGGACACCACCATACACATAACGAGGACAAAACAAAAAACACAATACAATATGTATAGGACACCACCATACACATAACGAGGACAAAACAAAAAACACATTACAATATGTGTAGGACACCACCATACACATAACGAGGACAAAACAAAAAACATAATACAATATGTATAGGACACCACCATACACATAACGAGGACAAAGCAAAAAACAAAATACAATATGTATAGGACACCACCATACACATAACGAGGACAAAACAAAAAACACAATACAATATGTATAGGACCCACCATACACATAACGAGGACAAAACAAAAAACACAATACAATATGTGTAGGACACCACCATACACATAAAGAGGACAAAACAAAAAACACAATACAATATGTATAGGACACCACCATACACATAACGAGGACAAAACAAAAAACACAATGCAATATGTATAGGACACCACCATACATATAACGAGGACAAAACAAAAAACACAATACAATATGTATAGGACACCACCATACACATAACGAGGACAAAACAAAAAACACAATACAATATGTATAGGACACCACCATACACATAACGAGGACAACACAAAAAACACAACACAATATGTATAGGACACCACCATACATATAACGAGGACAAAACACAAAACACAATACAATATGCATAGGACACCACCATACACATAACGAGGACAAAACAAAAAAAACACAATACAATATGTATAGGACACCACCATACACATAACGAGGACAAAACAAAAAACATAATACAATATGTGTAGGACACCACCATACACATAACGAGGACAAAACCAAAAACACAATACAATATGTGTAGGACACCACCAGACACATAACGAGGACAAAACAAAAAACACAATACAATATGTATAGGACACCATCATACACATAACAAGGACAAAACAAAAATCACAATACAATATGTATAGGACACCACCATACACATAACGAGGACAAAACAAAAAAAACACAATACAATATGTATAGGACACCACCATACACATAACGAGGACAAAACAAAAAACACAATACAATATGTATACGACACCACCATACACATAGCGAGGACAAAACAAAAAACACAATACAATATGTATAGGACACCACCATACACATAACGAGGACAAAACAAAAAACATAATACAATATGTATAGGACACCACAATACACATAACGAGGACAAAGCAAAAAACACAATACAATATGTATAGGACACCAACATACACATAACGAGAACAAAACAAAAAACATAATACAATATGTGTAGGACACCACCATACACATAACGAGGACAAAGCAAAAAACACAATACAATATGTATAGGACACCACCATACACATAACGAGGACAAAACAAAAAACACAATACAATATGTATAGGACCCACCATACACATAACGAGGACAAAACAAAAAACACAATACAATATGTGTAGGACACCACCATACACATAACGAGGACAAAACAAAAAACACAATACAATATGTATAGGACACCACCATACACATAACGAGGACAAAACAAAAAACACATTACAATATGTGTAGGACACCACCATACACATAACGAGGACAAAACAAAAAACATAATACAATATGCATAGGACACCACCATACACATAACGAGGACAAACCAAAAAACATAATACAATATGTATAGGACACCACCATACACATAACGAGGACAACACAAAAAACACAACACAATATGTATAGGACACCACCATACATATAACGAGGACAAAACACAAAACACAATACAATATGTATAGGAAACCACCATACACATAACGAGGACAAAACAAAAAACATAATACAATATGTGTAGGACACCACCATACACATAACGAGGACAAAACAAAAAACACAATACAATATGTGTAGGACACAACCATACACATAACGAGGACAAAACAAAAAACACAATACAATATGTGTAGGACACCACCAGACACATAACGAGGACAAAACAAAAAACACAATACAATATGTATAGGACACCACCATACACATAACAAGGACAAAACAAAAATCACAATACAATATGTATAGGACACCACCATACACATAACGAGGACAAAACAAAAAAACACAATACAATATGTATAGGACACCACCATACACATAACGAGGACAAAACAAAAAACACAATACAATATGTATAGGACACCACCATACACATAGCGAGGACAAAACAAAAAACACAATACAATATGTATAGGACACCACCATACACATAACGAGGACAAAACAAAAAACATAATACAATATGTATAGGACACCACAATACACATAACGAGGACAAAGCAAAAAACACAATACAATATGTATAGGACACCAACATACACATAACGAGAACAAAACAAAAAACATAATACAATATGTGTAGGACACCACCATACACATAACGAGGACAAAACAAAAACATAATACAATATGTATAGGACACCACCATACACATAACGAGGACAAAGCAAAAAACAAAATACAATATGTATAGGACACCACCATACACATAACGAGGACAAAACAAAAACACAATACAATATGTATAGGACCCACCATACACATAGCGAGGACAAAACAAAAAACACAATACAATATGTGTAGGACACCACCATACACATAACGAGGACAAAACAAAAAACACAATACAATATGTATAGGACACCACCATACACATAACGAGGACAAAACAAAAAACACATTACAATATGTGTAGGACACCACCATACACATAACGAGGACAAAACAAAAAACACAATACAATATGTATAGGACACCACCATACATATAACGAGGACAAAACAAAAAACACAATACAATATGTATAGGACACCACCATACACATAACGAGGACAAAACAAAAAACACAATACAATATGTATAGGACACCACCATACACATAACGAGGACAACACAAAAAACACAACACAATATGTATAGGACACCACCATACATATAACGAGGACAAAACACAAAACACAATACAATATGCATAGGACACCACCATACACATAACGAGGACAAAACAAAAAAAACACAATACAATATGTATAGGACACCACCATACACATAACGAGGACAAAACAAAAAACATAATACAATATGTGTAGGACACCACCATACACATAACGAGGACAAAACCAAAAACACAATACAATATGTGTAGGACACCACCAGACACATAACGAGGACAAAACAAAAAACACAATACAATATGTATAGGACACCATCATACACATAACAAGGACAAAACAAAAATCACAATACAATATGTATAGGACACCACCATACACATAACGAGGACAAAACAAAAAAAACACAATACAATATGTATAGGACACCACCATACACATAACGAGGACAAAACAAAAAACACAATACAATATGTATAGGACACCACCATACACATAGCGAGGACAAAACAAAAAACACAATACAATATGTATAGGACACCACCATACACATAACGAGGACAAAACAAAAAACATAATACAATATGTATAGGACACCACAATACACATAACGAGGACAAAGCAAAAAACACAATACAATATGTATAGGACACCAACATACACATAACGAGAACAAAACAAAAAACATAATACAATATGTGTAGGACACCACCATACACATAACGAGGACAAAGCAAAAAACACAATACAATATGTATAGGACACCACCATACACATAACGAGGACAAAACAAAAAACACAATACAATATGTATAGGACCCACCATACACATAACGAGGACAAAACAAAAAACACAATACAATATGTGTAGGACACCACCATACACATAACGAGGACAAAACAAAAAACACAATACAATATGTATAGGACACCACCATACACATAACGAGGACAAAACAAAAAACACATTACAATATGTGTAGGACACCACCATACACATAACGAGGACAAAACAAAAAACACAATACAATATGTGTAGGACACCACCATACATATAACGAGGACAAAACAAAAAACACAATACAATATGTATAGGACACCACCATACACATAACGAGGACAAAACAAAAAACACAATACAATATGTATAGGATACCACCATACACATAACGAGAACAAAACAAAAAACATAATACAATATGTGTAGGACACCACCATACACATAACGAGGACAAAACAAAAAACATAATACAATATGTATAGGACACCACCATACACATAACGAGGACAAACCAAAAAACATAATACAATATGTATAGGACACCACCATACACATAACGAGGACAACACAAAAAACACAACACAATATGAATAGGACACCACCATACATATAACGAGGACAAAACACAAAACACAATACAATATGTATAGGAAACCACCATACACATAACGAGGACAAAACAAAAAACATAATACAATATGTGTAGGACACCACCATACACATAACGAGGACAAAACAAAAAACACAATACAATATGTGTAGGACACAACCATACACATAACGAGGACAAAACAAAAAACACAATACAATATGTGTAGGACACCACCAGACACATAACGAGGACAAAACAAAAAACACAATACAATATGTATAGGACACCACCATACACATAACAAGGACAAAACAAAAATCACAATACAATATGTATAGGACACCACCATACACATAACGAGGACAAAACAAAAAAACACAATACAATATGTATAGGACACCACCATACACATAACGAGGACAAAACAAAAAACACAATACAATATGTATAGGACACCACCATACACATAGCGAGGACAAAACAAAAAACACAATACAATATGTATAGGACACCACCATACACAAGCGAGGACAAAACAAAAAACATAATACAATATGTATAGGACACCACAATACACATAACGAGGACAAAGCAAAAAACACAATACAATATGTATAGGACACCAACATACACATAACGAGAACAAAACAAAAAACATAATACAATATGTATAGGACACCACAATACACATAACGAGGACAAAGCAAAAAACACAATACAATATGTATAGGACACCACCATACACATAACGAGGACAAAACAAAAACATAATACAATATGTATAGGACACCACCATACACATAACGAGGACAAAGCAAAAAACAAAATACAATATATATAGGACACCACCATACACATAACGAGGACAAAACAAAAAACACAATACAATATGTATAGGACCCACCATACACATAACGAGGACAAAACAAAAAACACAATACAATATGTGTAGGACACCACCATACACATAACGAGGACAAAACAAAAAACACAATACAATATGTATAGGGCACCACCATACACGTAACGAGGACAAAACAAAAAACACATTACAATATGTGTAGGACACCACCATACACATAACGAGGACAAAACAAAAAACACAATACAATATGTGTAGGACACCACCATACACATAACGAGAACAAAACTAAAAACATAATACAATATGTGTAGGACACCACCATACACATAACGAGGACAAAACAAAAAACATAATACAATATGTATAGGACACCACCATACACATAACGAGGACAAAACAAAAAAACATAATACAATATGTATAGGACACCACCATACACATAACGAGGACAAAGCAAAAAACACAATACAATATGTATAGGACACCACCATACACATAACGAGGACAAAACAAAAAACACAATACAATATGTATAGGACACCACCAGACACATAACGAGGACAAAACAAAAAACACAATACAATATGCATAGGACACCACCATACACATAACGAGGACAAAACAAAAAACACAAAACAATATGTATAGGACACCACCATACATATAACGAGGATAAAACACAAAACACAATACAATATGCATAGGACACCACCATACACATAACGAGGACAAAACAAAAAAACACAATACAATATGTATAGGACACCACCATACACATAACGAGGACAAAACAAAAAACATAATACAATATGTATAGGACACCACCATACACATAGCGAGGACAAAACAAAAAACACAATACAATATATGTAGGACACCACCATACACATAACGAGGACAAAACAAAAAACACAATACAATATGTGTAGGACACCACCAGACACATAACGAGGAGAAAACAAAAAGCACAATACAATATGTATAGGACACCACCATACACATAACAAGGACAAAACAAAAATCACAATACAATATGTATAGGACACCACCATACAAATAACGAGGACAAAACAAAAAAACACAATACAATATGTATAGGACACCACCATACACATAACGAGGACAAAACAAAAAACACAATACAATATGTATAGGACACCACCATACACATAACGAGGACAAAACAAAAAACACAATACAATATGTAAAGGACACCACCATACACATAGCGAGGACAAAACAAAAACCACAATACAATATGTGTAGGACACCACCATACACATAACGAGGACAAAACAAAAAACACAATACAATATGTGTAGGACACCACCATACACATAACGAGGACAAAACAAAAAACATAATACAATATGTGTAGGACACTACCATACACATAACGAGGACAAAACAAAAAACATAATACAATATGTATAGGACACCACCATACACATAACGAGGACAAAACATAAAACACAATACAATATGTATAGGACACCACCATACATATAACGAGGACAAAACAAAAAACACAATACAATATGTATAGGACACCACCATACACATAGCGAGGACAAAACAAAAAACACAATACAATATGTGTAGGACACCACCATACATATAACGAGGACAAAACACAAAACACAATACAATATGTATAGGACACCACCATACACATAGCGAGGACAAAACAAAAAACACAATACAATATGTATAGGACACCACCATACACATAACGAGGACAAAGCAAAAAACACAATACAATATGTATAGGACACCACCATACACATAACGAGGACAAAACAAAAAACACAATACAATATGTATAGGACACCACCATACACATAACGAGGACAAAACAAAAAAACATAATACAATATGTATAGGACACCACCATACACATAACGAGGACAAAACAAAAAACACAATACAATATGTATAGGACACCACAATACACATAACGAAGACAAAACACAAAACATAATACAATATGTGTAGGACACCACCATACACATAACGAGGACAAAACATAAAACATAATACAATATGTATAGGACACCACCATAAATATAACGAGGACAAAACAAAAAACACAATACAATATGTATAGGACACCACCATACACATAGCGAGGACAAAACAAAAAACACAATACAATATGTGTAGGACACCACCATACACATAACGAGGACAAAACACAAAACACAATACAATATGTATAGGACACCACCATACACATAACGAGGACAAAGCAAAAACACAATACAATATGTGTAGGACACCACAATACACATAACGAGGACAAAACATAAAACACAATACAATATGTATAGGACACCACCATACATATAACGAGGACAAAACAAAAAACACAATACAATATGTATAGGACACCACCATACACATAGCGAGGACAAAACAAAAAACACAATACAATATGTGTAGGACACCACCATACACATAACGAGGACAAAACACAAAACACAATACAATATGTATAGGACACCACCATACACATAGCGAGGACAAAACAAAAAACACAATACAATATGTATAGGACACCACCATACACATAACGAGGACAAAGCAAAAAACACAATACAATATGTATAGGACACCACCATACACATAACGAGGACAAAACAAAAAACACAATACAATATGTATAGGACACCACCATACACATAACGAGGACAAAACAAAAAACACAATACAATATGTGTAGGACACCACCATACACATAGCGAGGACAAAACAAAAAACACAATACAATATGTATAGGACACCACCATACACATAACGAGGACAAAGCAAAAAACACAATACAATATGCATAGGACACCACCATACACATAACGAGGACAATACACAAAACACAATACAATATGTATAGGACACCACCATACACATAACGAGGACAAAGCAAAAAACACAATACAATATGCATAGGACACCACCATACATATAGCGAGGACAAAACACAAAACACAATACAATATGTATAGAACACCACCTTACACATAACGAGGACAAAGCAAAAAACACAATACAATATGTATAGGACACCACCATACACATAACGAGGACAAAAAAAAAAATATATACAATATGTATAGGACACCACCATACACATAACGAGGACAAAACAAAAAACACCATACAATATGTGTAGGACACCACCATACACATAACGAGGACAAAACAAAAAACACAATACAATATGTATAGGACACCACCATACACATAACGAGGACAAAACAAAAAACACAATACAATATGTATAGGACACCATCATACACATAACGAGGACAAAACAAAAAACACAATACAATATGTATAGGACACCACCATACACATAGCGAGGACAAAACAAAAAACACAATACAATATGTATAGGACACCACCATACACATAACGAGGACAAAACAAAAAACATAATACAATATGTATAGGACACCACAATACACATAACGAGGACAAAGCAAAAAACACAATACAATATGTATAGGACAACAACATACACATAACGAGAACAAAACAAAAAACATAATACAATATGTGTAGGACACCACCATACACATAACGAGGACAAAACAAAAAACATAATACAATATGTATAGGACACCACCATACACATAACGAGGACAAAACAAAAAACATAATACAATATGTATAGGACACCACCATACACATAACGAGGACAAAGCAAAAAACAAAATACAATATGTATAGGACACCACCATACACATAACGAGGACAAAACAAAAAACACAATACAATATGCATAGGACCCACCATACACATAACGAGGACAAAACAAAAAACACAATACAATATGTGTAGGACACCACCATACACATAACGAGGACAAAACAAAAAACACAATACAATATGTATAGGACACCACCATACACATAACGAGGACAAAACAAAAAACACATTACAATATGTGTAGGACACCACCATACACATAACGAGGACAAAACAAAAAACACAATACAATATGTGTAGGACACCACCATACATATAACGAGGACAAAACAAAAAACACAATACAATATGTATAGGACACCACAATACACATAACGAGGACAAAACAAAAAATACAATACAATATGTATAGGACACCACCATACACATAACGAGGACAACACAAAAAACACAACACAATATGTATAGGACACCACCATACATATAACGAGGACAAAACACAAAACACAATACAATATGCATAGGACACCACCATACACATAACGAGGACAAAACAAAAAAAACACAATACAATATGTATAGGACACCACCATACACATAACGAGGACAAAACAAAAAACATAATACAATATGTGTAGGACACCACCATACACATAACGAGGACAAAACAAAAAACACAATACAATATGTGTAGGACACCACCAGACACATAACGAGGACAAAACAAAAAAACACAATACAATATGTATAGGACACCATCATACACATAACAAGGACAAAACAAAAATCACAATACAATATGTATAGGACACCACAATACACATAACGAGGACAAAACAAAAAAACACAATACAATATGTATAGGACACCACCATACACATAACGAGGACAAAACAAAAAACACAATACAATATGTATAGGACACCACCATACACATAGCGAGGACAAAAAAAAAACACAATACAATATGTATAGGACACCACCATACACATAACGAGGACAAAACAAAAAACATAATACAATATGTATAGGACACCACAATACACATAACGAGGACAAAGCAAAAAACACAATACAATATGTATAGGACACCAACATACACATAACGAGAACAAAACAAAAAACATAATACAATATGTGTAGGACACCACCATACACATAACGAGGACAAAGCAAAAAACACAATACAATATGTATAGGACACCACCATACACATAACGAGGACAAAACAAAAAACACAATACAATATGTATAGGACCCACCATACACATAACGAGGACAAAACAAAAAACACAATACAATATGTGTAGGACACCACCATACACATAACGAGGACAAAACAAAAAACACAATACAATATGTATAGGACACCACCATACACATAACGAGGACAAAACAAAAAACACATTACAATATGTGTAGGACACCACCATACACATAACAAGGACAAAACAAAAAACACAATACAATATGTGTAGGACACCACCATACATATAACGAGGACAAAACAAAAAACACAATACAATATGTATAGGACACCACCATACACATAACGAAGACAAAACAAAAAACACAATACAATATGTATAGGATACCACCATACACATAGCGAGAACAAAACAAAAAACATAATACAATATGTGTAGGACACCACCATACACATAACGAGGACAAAACAAAAAACATAATACAATATGTATAGGACACCACCATACACATAACGAGGACAAAACAAAAAACATAATACAATATGTATAGGACACCACCATACACATAACGAGGACAAAGCAAAAAACACAATACAGTATGTATAGGACACCACCATACATATAACGAGGACAAAACAAAAAACACAATACAATATGTATAGGACACCACCATACATATAACGAGGACAAAGCAAAAAACATAATACAATATGTATAGGACACCACCAGACACATAACGAGGACAAAACAAAAAACACAATACAATATGTATAGGACACCACCATACACATAACGAGGACAACACAAAAAACACAACACAATATGCATAGGACACCACCATACATATAACGAGGACAAAACACAAAACACAATACAATATGCATAGGACACCACCATACACATAACGAGGACAAAACAAAAAACATAATACAATATGTGTAGGACACCACCATACACATAACGAGGACAAAATAAAAAACACAATACAATATGTGTAGGACACAACCATACACATAACGAGGACAAAACAAAAAACACAATACAATATGTATAGGACACCACCAGACACATAACGAGGACAAAACAAAAAACACAATACAATATGTATAGGACACCACCATACACATAACAAGGACAAAACAAAAATCACAATACAATATGTATAGGACACCACCATACACATAACGAGGACAAAACAAAAAAACACAATACAATATGTATAGGACACCACCATACACATAACGAGGACAAAACAAAAAACACAATACAATATGTATAGGACACCACCATACACATAGCGAGGACAAAACAAAAAACACAATACAATATGTATAGGACACCACCATACACATAACGAGGACAAAACAAAAAACATAATACAATATGTATAGGACACCACAATACACATAACGAGGACAAAGCAAAAAACACAATACAATATGTATAGGACACCAACATACACATAACGAGAACAAAACAAAAACCATAATACAATATGTGTAGGACACCACCATACACATAACGAGGACAAAACAAAAAACATAATACAATATGTATAGGACACCACTATACACATAACGAGGACAAAGCAAAAAACAAAATACAATATGTATAGGACACCACCATACACATAACGAGGACAAAACAAAAAACACAATACAATATGTATAGGACCCACCATACACATAACGAGGACAAAACAAAAAACACAATACAATATGTGTAGGACACCACCATACACATAACGAGGACAAAACAAAAAACACAATACAATATGTATAGGGCACCACCATACACGTAACGAGGACAAAACAAAAAACACATTACAATATGTGTAGGACACCACCATACACATAACGAGGACAAAACAAAAAACACAATACAATATGTGTAGGACACCACCATACACATAACGAGAACAAAACAAAAAACATAATACAATATGTGTAGGACACCACCATACACATAACGAGGACAAAACAAAAAACATAATACAATATGTATAGGACACCACCATACACATAACGAGGACAAAACAAAAAAACATAATACAATATGTATAGGACACCACCATACACATAACGAGGACAAAGCAAAAAACACAATACAATATGCATAGGACACCACCATACACATAACGAGGACAAAACAAAAAACACAATACAATATGTATAGGACACCACCAGACACATAACGAGGACAAAACAAAAAACACAATACAATATGTATAGGACACCACCATACACATAACGAGGACAAAACAAAAAACACAACACAATATGTATAGGACACCACCATACATATAACGAGGACAAAACACAAAACACAATACAATATGTATAGGACACCACCATACACATAACGAGGACAAAACAAAAAAACACAATACAATATGTATAGGACACCACCATACACATAACGAGGACAAAACAAAAAACATAATACAATATGTATAGGACACCACCATACACATAGCGAGGACAAAACAAAAAACACAATACAATATATGTAGGACACCACCATACACATAACGAGGACAAAACAAAAAACACAATACAATATGTGTAGGACACCACCAGACACATAACGAGGAGAAAACAAAAAGCGTAATACAATATGTATAGGACACCACCATACACATAACAAGGACAAAACAAAAATCACAATACAATATGTATAGGACACCACCATACAAATAACGAGGACAAAACAAAAAAACACAATACAATATGTATAGGACACCACCATACACATAACGAGGACAAAACAAAAAACACAATACAATATGTATAGGACACCACCATACACATAACGAGGACAAAACAAAAAACACAATACAATATGTAAAGGACACCACCATACACATAGCGAGGACAAAACAAAAAACACAATACAATATGTGTAGGACACCACCATACACATAACGAGGACAAAACAAAAAACACAATACAATATGTGTAGGACACCACCATACACATAACGAGGACAAAACAAAAAGCATAATACAATATGTGTAGGACACTACCATACACATAACGAGGACAAAACAAAAAACATAATACAATATGTATAGGACACCACCATACACATAACGAGGACAAAACAAAAAACATAATACAATATGTGTAGGACACCACCATACACATAACGAGGACAAAACAAAAAACATAATACAATATGTGTAGGACACCACCATACACATAGCGAGGACAAAACAAAAAACATAATACAATATGTGTAGGACACCACCATACACATAACGAGGACAAAACAAAAAACACAATACAATATGTATAGGACACCACCATTCACATAACGAGGACAAAGCAAAAAACACAATACAATATGTATAGGACACCACCATACACATAACGAGGACAAAACAAAAAACACAATACAATATGTATAGGACACCACCATACACATAACGAGGACAAAACAAAAAACACAATACAATATGTATAGGACACCACCATACACATAACGAGGACAAAACAAAAAACATAATACAATATGTGTAGGACACCACCATACACATAACGAAGACAAAACAAAAACCACAATACAATATGTATAGGACACCACCATACACATAACGAGGACAAAACAAAAAACATAATACAATATGTGTAGGACACCACCATACAAATAACGAGGACAAAACAAAAAACATAATACAATATGTATAGGACACCACCATACACATAACGAGGACAAAACAAAAAACATAATACAATATGTGTAGGACACCACCATACACATAACGAGGACAAAACAAAAAACAAAATACAATATGTATAGGACACCACCATACACATAACGAGGACAAAACACAAAACATAATACAATATGCATAGGACACCACCATACACATAACGAGAACAAAGCAAAAAACACAATACAATATGCATAGGACACCACCATACACATAACGAGGACAAAGCAAAAACACAATACAATATGCATAGGACACCACCAGACACATAACGAGGACAAAGCAAAAAACACAATACAATATGTGTAGGACACCACCATACACATAACGAGGACAAAACATAAAACACAATACAATATGTATAGGACACCACCATACATATAACGAGGACAAAACAAAAAACACAATACAATATGTATAGGACACCACCATACACATAGCGAGGACAAAACAAAAAACATAATACAATATGTATAGGACACCACCATACACATAACGAGGACAAAACAAAAAACACAACACAATATGTATAGGACACCACCATACATATAACGAGGACAAAACACAAAACACAATACAATATGTATAGGACACCACCATACACATAACGAGGACAAAACAAAAAAACACAATACAATATGTATAGGACACCACCATACACATAACGAGGACAAAACAAAAAACACAATACAATATGTATAGGACACCACCAGACACATAACGAGGACAAAACAAAAAGCACAATACAATATGTATAGGACACCACCATACACATAACAAGGACAAAACAAAAATCACAATACTATATGTATAGGACACCACCATACAAATAACGAGGACAAAACAAAAAAACACAATACAATATGTATAGGACACCACCATACACATAACGAGGACAAAACAAAAAAGACAATACAATATGTATAGGACACCACCATACACATAACGAGGACAAAACAAAAAACACAATACAATATGTAAAGGACACCACCATACACATAGCGAGGACAAAACAAAAAACACAATACAATATGTGTAGGACACCACCATACACATAACGAGGACAAAACAAAAAACACAATACAATATGTGTAGGACACCACCATACACATAACGAGGACAAAACAAAAAACATAATACAATATGTGTAGGACACTACCATACACATAACGAGGACAAAACAAAAAACATAATACAATATGTATAGGACACCACCATACACATAACGAGGACAAAACAAAAAACATAATACAATATGTGTAGGACACCACCATACACATAACGAGGACAAAACAAAAAACATAATACAATATGTGTAGGACACCACCATACACATAACGAGGACAAAACAAAAAACATAATACAATATGTATAGGACACCACCATACACATAACGAGGACAAAGCAAAAAACACAATACAATATGTATAGGACACCACCATACATATAACGAGGACAAAACAAAAAACACAATACAATATGTATAGGACACCACCATACACATAACGAGGACAAAACAAAAAACATAATACAATATGTGTAGGACACCACCATACACATAACGAAGACAAAACAAAAAACACAATACAATATGTATAGGACACCACCATACACATAACGAGGACAAAACAAAAAACATAATACAATATATGTAGGACACCACCATAAACATAACGAGGACAAAACAAAAAACATAATACAATATGTGTAGGACACCACCATACAAATAACGAGGACAAAACAAAAAACACAATACAATATGTATAGGACACCACCATACACATAACGAGGACAAAACAAAAAACATAATACAATATGTGTAGGACACCACCATACACATAACGAGAACAAAACAAAAAACAAAATACAATATGTATAGGACACCACCATACACATAACGAGGACAAAACACAAAACATAATACAATATGCATAGGACACCACCATACACATAACGAGAACAAAGCAAAAAACACAATACAATATGTATAGGACACCACCATACACATAACGAGGACAAAGCAAAAACACAATACAATATGCATAGGACACCACCAGACACATAACGAGGACAAAGCAAAAAACACAATACAATATGTGTAGGACACCACCATACACATAACGAGGACAAAACATAAAACACAATACAATATGTATAGGACACCACCATACATATAACGAGGACAAAACAACAAACACAATACAATATGTATAGGACACCACCATACACATAGCGAGGACAAAACAAAAAACACAATACAATATGTGTAGGACACCACCATACACATAACGAGGACAAAACAAAAAACACAATACAATATGCATAGGACACCACCATACACATAACGAGGACAAAGCAAAAAACACAATACAATATGTATAGGACACCACCATACACATAACAAGGACAAAACAAAAAACACAATACAATATGTATAGGACACCACCATACACATAACGAGGACAAAACAAAAAACATAATACAATATGTGTAGGACACCACCATACACATAACGAGGACAAAACAAAAAACATAATACAATATGTATAGGACACCACCATACACATAACGAGGACAAAGCAAAAAACACAATACAATATGTATAGGACACCACCATACATATAACGAGGACAAAACAAAAAACACAATACAATATGTATAGGACACCACCATACACATAACGAGGACAAAACAAAAAACACAATACAATATGTATAGGACACCACCATACACATAATGAGGACAAAACAAAAAACATAATACAATATGTGTAGGACACCACCATACACATAACGAAGACAAAACAAAAAACACAATACAATATGTATAGGGCACCACCATACACATAACGAGGACAAAACAAAAAACATAATACAATATATGTAGGACACCACCATAAACATAACGAGGACAAAACAAAAAACATAATACAATATGTGTAGGACACCACCATACACATAACGAGGACAAAACAAAAAACATAATACAATATGTATAGGACACCACCATACACATAACGAGGACAAAACAAAAAACATAATACAATATGTGTAGGACACCACCATACACATAACGAGGACAAAACAAAAAACAAAATACAATATGTATAGGACACCACCATACACATAACGAGGACAAAGCAAAAAACACAATACAATATGTATAGGACACCACCATACACATAACAAGGACAAAACAAAAAACACAATACAATATGTATAGGACACCACCATACACATAACGAGGACAAAACAAAAAACATAATACAATATGTATAGGACACCACCATATACATAACGAGGACAAAGCAAAAAACACAATACAATATGTATAGGACACCACCATACATATAACGAGGACAAAACAAAAAACACAATACAATATGTATAGGACAGCACCATACACATAACGAGGACAAAACAAAAAACACAATACAATATGTATAGGACACCACCATACACATAACGAGGAGAAAACAAAAAACATAATACAATATGTATAGGACACCACCATACACATAACGAGGACAAAACAAAAAACACAATACAATATGTGTAGGACACCATCATACACATAACGAGGACAAAACAAAAAACACAATACAATATGTGTAGGACACCACCAGACACATAACGAGGACAAAACAAAAAACACAATACAATATGTATAGGACACCACCATACACATAACGAGGATAAAACAAAAAATACAATACAATATGTGTAGGACACCACCATACACATAACGAGGACAAAACAAAAAACACAATACAATATGTATAGGGCACCACCATACACATAACGAGAACAAAGCAAAAAACACAATACAATATGTATAGGACACCACCATACACATAACGAGGACAAAGCAAAAACACAATACAATATGCATAGGACACCACCAGACACATAACGAGGACAAAGCAAAAAACACAATACAATATGTGTAGGACACCACCATACACATAACGAGGACAAAACATAAAACACAATACAATATGTATAGGACACCACCATACATATAACGAGGACAAAACAACAAACACAATACAATATGTATAGGACACCACCATACACATAGCGAAGACAAAACAAAAAACACAATACAATATGTGTAGGACACCACCATACACATAACGAGGACAAAACAAAAAACACAATACAATATGCATAGGACACCACCATACACATAACGAGGACAAAGCAAAAAACACAATACAATATGCATAGGACACCACCATACACATAACAAGGACAAAACAAAAAACACAATACAATATGTATAGGACACCACCATACACATAACGAGGACAAAACAAAAAACATAATACAATATGTATAGGACACCACCATACATATAACGAGGACAAAACAAAAAACACAATACAATATGTATAGGACAGCACCATACACATAACGAGGACAAAACAAAAAACACAATACAATATGTATAGGACACCAGCATACACATAACGAGGAGAAAACAAAAAACATAATACAATATGTATAGGACACCACCATACACATAACGAGGACAAAACAAAAAACACAATACAATATGTGTAGGACACCATCATACACATAACGAGGACAAAACAAAAAACACAATACAATATGTGTAGGACACCACCAGACACATAACGAGGACAAAACAAAAAACACAATACAATATGTATAGGACACCACCATACACATAACGAGGATAAAACAAAAAATACAATACAATATGTGTAGGACACCACCATACACATAACAAGGACAAAACAAAAAACACAATACAATATGTATAGGACACCACCATACACATAACGAGGACAAAACAAAAAACATAATACAATATGTATAGGACACCACCATATACATAACGAGGACAAAGCAAAAAACACAATACAATATGTATAGGACACCACCATACATATAACGAGGACAAAACAAAAAACACAATACAATATGTATAGGACAGCACCATACACATAACGAGGACAAAACAAAAAACACAATACAATATGTATAGGACACCACCATACACATAACGAGGAGAAAACAAAAAACATAATACAATATGTATAGGACACCACCATACACATAACGAGGACAAAACAAAAAACACAATACAATATGTGTAGGACACCATCATACACATAACGAGGACAAAACAAAAAACACAATACAATATGTGTAGGACACCACCAGACACATAACGAGGACAAAACAAAAAACACAATACAATATGTATAAGACACCACCATACACATAACGAGGATAAAACAAAAAATACAATACAATATGTGTAGGACACCACCATACACATAACGAGGACAAAACAAAAAACACAATACAATATGTATAGGGCACCACCATACACATAACGAGAACAAAGCAAAAAACACAATACAATATGTATAGGACACCACCATACACATAACGAGGACAAAGCAAAAACACAATACAATATGCATAGGACACCACCAGACACATAACGAGGACAAAGCAAAAAACACAATACAATATGTGTAGGACACCACCATACACATAACGAGGACAAAACATAAAACACAATACAATATGTATAGGACACCACCATACATATAACGAGGACAAAACAACAAACACAATACAATATGTATAGGACACCACCATATACATAGCGAGGACAAAACAAAAAACACAATACAATATGTGTAGGACACCACCATACACATAACGAGGACAAAACAAAAAACACAATACAATATGCATAGGACACCACCATACACATAACGAGGACAAAGCAAAAAACACAATACAATATGTATAGGACACCACCATACACATAACAAGGACAAAACAAAAAACACAATACAATATGTATAGGACACCACCATACACATAACGAGGACAAAACAAAAAACATAATACAATATGTATAGGACACCAACATACATATAACGAGGACAAAACAAAAAACACAATACAATATGTATAGGACAGCACCATACACATAACGAGGACAAAACAAAAAACACAATACAATATGTATAGGACACCAGCATACACATAACGAGGAGAAAACAAAAAACATAATACAATATGTATAGGACACCACCATACACATAACGAGGACAAAACAAAAAACACAATACAATATGTGTAGGACACCATCATACACATAGCGAGGACAAAACAAAAAACACAATACAATATGTGTAGGACACCACCAGACACATAACGAGGACAAAACAAAAAACACAATACAATATGTATAGGACACCACCATACACATAACGAGGATAAAACAAAAAATACAATACAATATGTGTAGGACACCACCATACACATAACGAGGACAAAGCAAAAAACACAATACAATATGTGTAGGACACCACCACACACATAACAAGGACAAACAAAAAACATAATACAATATGTGTAGGACACCACCATACACATAACGAGGACAAAACAAAAAACATAATACAATATGTGTAGGACACCACCATACACATAACGAGGACAAAACAAAAAACACAATACAATATGTATAGGACACCACCATACACATAGCGAGGACAAAACAAAAAACACAATACAATATGTATAGGACACCACCATACACATAACGAGGACAAAACAAAAAACATAATACAATATGTATAGGACACCACAATACACATAACGAGGACAAAGCAAAAAACACAATACAATATGTATAGGACACCAACATACACATAACGAGAACAAAACAAAAACATAATACAATATGTGTAGGAAACAACCATACACATAACGAGGACAAAACAAAAAACATAATACAATATGTATAGGACACCACCATACACATAACGAGGACAAAACAAAAAACACAATACAATATGTATAGGACCCACCTTACACATAACGAGGACAAAACAAAAAACACAATACAATATGTGTAGGACACCACCATACACATAACGAGGACAAACAAAAAACACAACACAATATGTAAAGGACACCACCATACACATAACGAGGACAAAACAAAAAACACATTACAATATGAGTAGGACACCACCATACACATAACGAGGACAAAACAAAAAACACAATACAATATGTGTAGGACACCACCATACATATAACGATGACAAAACAAAAAAAACAATACAATATGTATAGGACACCACCATACACATAACGAGGACAAAACAAAAAACACAATACAATATGTATAGGACACCACCATACACATAACGAGAACAAAACAAAAAACATAATACAATATGTGTAGGACACCACCATACACATAACGAGGACAAAACAAAAAACATAATGCAATATGTATAGGACACCACCATACACATAACGAGGACAAAACAAAAAACATAATACAATATGCATAGGACACCACCATACACATAACGAGGACAAAGCAAAAAACACAATACAATATGTATAGGACACCACCATACATATAACGAGGACAAAACAAAAAACACAATACAATATGTATAGGACACCACCAGACACATAACGAGGACAAAACAAAAAACACAATACAATATGTATAGGACACCACCATACACATAACGAGGACAAAACAAAAAAACACAATACAATATGTATAGGACACCACCATACACATAACGAGGACAAAACAAAAAACACAACACAATATGTATAGGACACCACCATACATATAACGAGGACAAAACACAAAACACAATACAATATGTATAGGACACCACCATACACATAACGAGGACAAAACAAAAAACACAATACAATATGTATAGGACACCACCATTCACATAACGAGGACAAAACAAAAAACACAATACAATATGTATAGGACACCACCATACACATAGCGAGGACAAAACGAAAAACATAATACAATATGTATAGGACACCACCATACACATAGCGAGGACAAAACAAAAAACATAATACAATATGTATAGGACACCACCATACACATAGCGAGGACAAAACAAAAAACACAATACAATATGTATAGGACACCACCATACACATAGCGAGGACAAAACAAAAAACACAATACAATATGTATATGACACCACCATACACATAACGAGGACAAAACAAAAAACATAATACAATATGTATAGGACACCACAATACACATAACGAGGACAAAGCAAAAAACACAATACAATATGTATAGGACACCAACATACACATAACGAGAACAAAACAAAAACATAATACAATATGTGTAGGAAACCACCATACACATAACGAGGACAAAACAAAAAACATAATACAATATGTATAGGACACCACCATACACATAACGAGGACAAAACAAAAAACATAATACAATATGTATAGGACACCACCATACACATAACGAGGACAAAGCAAAAAACACAATACAATATGTATAGGACACCACCATACACATAACGAGGACAAAACAAAAAACACAATACAATATGAATAGGACCCACCATACACATAACGAGGACAAAACAAAAAACACAATACAATATGTGTAGGACACCACCATACACATAACGAGGACAAACAAAAAACACAATACAATATGTAAAGGACACCACCATACACATAACGAGGACAAAACAAAAAACACATTACAATATGTGTAGGACACCACCATACACATAACGAGGACAAAACAAAAAACACAATACAATATGTGTAGGACACCACAATACATATAACGAGGACAAAACAAAAAAAACAATACAATATGTATAGGACACCACCATACACATAACGAGGACAAAACAAAAAACACAATACAATATGTATAGGACACCACCATACACATAACGAGAACAAAACAAAAAACATAATATAATATGTGTAGGACACCACCATACACATAACGAGGACAAACAAAAAACATAATACAATATGCATAGGACACCACCATACACATAACGAGGACAAAACAAAAAACATAATGCAATATGTATAGGACACCACCATACACATAGCGAGGACAAAGCAAAAAACACAATACAATATGTATAGGACACCACCATACATATACCGAGGACAAAACAAAAAACACAATACAATATGTATAGGACACCACCAGACACATAACGAGGACAAAACAAAAAACACAATACAATATGTATAGGACACCACCATACACATAACGAGGACAAAACAAAAAAACACAATACAATATGTATAGGACACCACCATACACATAACGAGGACAAAACAAAAAACACAACACAATATGTATAGGACACCACCATACATATAACGAGGACAAAACACAAAACACAATACAATATGTATAGGACACCACCATACACATAACGAGGACAAAACAAAAAACACAATACAATATGTATAGGACACCACCCTACACATAACGAGGACAAAACAAAAAACACAATACAATATGTATAGGACACCACCATACTAATAGCGAGGACAAAACAAAAAACTTAATACAATATGTATAGGACACCACCATACACATAGCGAGGACAAAACAAAAAACATAATACAATATGTATAGGACACCACCATACACATAGCGAGGACAAAACAAAAAACACAATACAATACGTGTAGGACACCACCATACACATAACGAGGACAAAACAAAAAACACAATACAATATGTGTAGGTCACCACCAGACACATAACGAGGACAAAACAAAAAACACAATACAATATGTATAGGACACCACCATACACATAACAAGGACAAAACAAAAATCACAATACAATATGTATAGGACACCACCATACACATAACGAGGTCAAAACAAAAAAACACAATACAATATGTATAGGACACCACCATACACATAACGAGGACAAAACAAAAAACACAATACAATATGTATAGGACACCACCATACACATAACGAGGACAAAACAAAAAACACAATACAATATGTGTAGGACACCACCATACACATAACGAGGACAAAACAAAAAACACAATACAATATGTATAGGGCACCACCATACACATAACGAGGACAAAACAAAAAACACAATACAATATGTGTAGGACACCACCACACACATAACAAGGACAAAACAAAAAACATAATACAATATGTGTAGGACACCACCGTAAACATAACGAGGACAAAACAAAAAACATAATACAATATGTGTAGGACACCACCATACACATAACGAGGAGAAAACAAAAACATAATACAATATGTATAGGACACCACCATACACATAACGAGGACAAAACAAAAAACATAATACAATATGTGTAGGACACCACCATACACATAACGAGGACAAAACAAAAAACATAATACAATATGTGTAGGACACCACCATACACATAACGAGGACAAAACAAAAAACATAATACAATATGTGTAGGACACCACCATACACATAACGAGGACAAAACGAAAAACATAATACAATATGTATAGGACACCACCATACACATAACGAGGACAAAGCAAAAAACACAATACAATATGTATAGGACACCACCATACATATAACGAGGACAAAACAAAAAACATAATACAATATGTATAGGACACCACCATACACATAACGAGGACAAAACAAAAAACACAATACAATATGTATAGGACACCACCATACACATAACGAGGACAAAACAAAAAACATAATACAATATGTGTAGGACACCACCATACACATAACGAGGACAAAACAAAAAACACAATACAATATGCATAGGACACCACCATACACATAACGAGAACAAAACAAAAAACATAATATAATATGTGTAGGACACCACCATACACATAACGAGGACAAACAAAAAACATAATACAATATGCATAGGACACCACCATACACATAACGAGGACAAAACAAAAAACATAATGCAATATGTATAGGACACCACCATACACATAGCGAGGACAAAGCAAAAAACACAATACAATATGTATAGGACACCACCATACATATACCGAGGACAAAACAAAAAACACAATACAATATGTATAGGACACCACCAGACACATAACGAGGACAAAACAAAAAACACAATACAATATGTATAGGACACCACC
The DNA here is from genome assembly GCA_963680875.1 of Bathymodiolus brooksi. Lineage (NCBI taxonomy): Eukaryota > Metazoa > Mollusca > Bivalvia > Mytilida > Modiolidae > Bathymodiolus > Bathymodiolus brooksi. The sequence goes on along the minus strand of OY804577.1, from coordinate 128,939,660 downwards.
ATACACATAACGAGGACAAAACAAAAAAACACAATACAATATGTATAGGACACCACCATACACATAACGAGGACAAAACAAAAAACACAACACAATATGTATAGGACACCACCATACATATAACGAGGACAAAACACAAAACACAATACAATATGTATAGGACACCACCATACACATAACGAGGACAAAACAAAAAACACAATACAATATGTATAGGACACCACCCTACACATAACGAGGACAAAACAAAAAACACAATACAATATGTATAGGACACCACCATACTAATAGCGAGGACAAAACAAAAAACTTAATACAATATGTATAGGACACCACCATACACATAGCGAGGACAAAACAAAAAACATAATACAATATGTATAGGACACCACCATACACATAGCGAGGACAAAACAAAAAACACAATACAATACGTGTAGGACACCACCATACACATAACGAGGACAAAACAAAAAACACAATACAATATGTGTAGGTCACCACCAGACACATAACGAGGACAAAACAAAAAACACAATACAATATGTATAGGACACCACCATACACATAACAAGGACAAAACAAAAATCACAATACAATATGTATAGGACACCACCATACACATAACGAGGACAAAACAAAAAAACACAATACAATATGTATAGGACACCACCATACACATAACGAGGACAAAACAAAAAACACAATACAATATGTATAGGACACCACCATACACATAACGAGGACAAAACAAAAAACACAATACAATATGTGTAGGACACCACCATACACATAACGAGGACAAAACAAAAAACACAATACAATATGTATAGGGCACCACCATACACATAACGAGGACAAAACAAAAAACACAATACAATATGTGTAGGACACCACCACACACATAACAAGGACAAAACAAAAAACATAATACAATATGTGTAGGACACCACCGTAAACATAACGAGGACAAAACAAAAAACATAATACAATATGTGTAGGACACCACCATACACATAACGAGGAGAAAACAAAAACATAATACAATATGCATAGGACACCACCATACACATAACGAGGACAAAACAAAAAACATAATACAATATGTGTAGGACACCACCATACACATAACGAGGACAAAACAAAAAACATAATACAATATGTGTAGGACACCACCATACACATAACGAGGACAAAACAAAAAACATAATACAATATGTGTAGGACACCACCATACACATAACGAGGACAAAACGAAAAACATAATACAATATGTATAGGACACCACCATACACATAACGAGGACAAAGCAAAAAACACAATACAATATGTATAGGACACCACCATACATATAACGAGGACAAAACAAAAAACATAATACAATATGTATAGGACACCACCATACACATAACGAGGACAAAACAAAAAACACAATACAATATGTATAGGACACCACCATACACATAACGAGGACAAAACAAAAAACATAATACAATATGTGTAGGACACCACCATACACATAACGAGGACAAAACAAAAAACACAATACAATATGTATAGGACACCACCATACACATAACGAGGACAAAACAAAAAACATAATACAATATGTGTAGGACACCACCATACACATAACGAGGACAAAACAAAAAACATAATACAAAATGTGTAGGACACCACCATACACATAACGAGGACAAAACAAAAAACATAATACAATATGTATAAAACACCACCATACACATAACGAGGACAAAACAAAAAACATAATACAATATGTGTAGGACACCACCATACACATAACGAGGACAAAACAAAAAACATAATACAATATGTGTAGGACACCACCATACACATAACGAGGACAAAACAAAAAAACATAATACAAAATGTGTAGGACACCACCATACACATAACGAGGACAAAACAAAAAACATAATACAATATGTATAAAACACCACCATACACATAACGAGGACAAAACAAAAAACACAATACAATATGTATAGGACACCACCATACACATAACGAGGACAAAACACAAAACATAATACAATATGCATAGGACACCACCATACACATAACGAGGACAAAGCAAAAAACACAATACAATATGTATAGGACACCACCATACATATAACGAGGACAAAGCAAAAACACAATACAATATGCATAGGACACCACCAGACACATAACGAGGACAAAGCAAAAAACACAATACAATATGTGTAGGACACCACCATACACATAACGAGGACAAAACATAAAACACAATACAATATGTGTAGGACACCACCATACACATAACGAGGACAAAACAAAAAACACAATACAATATGTGTAGGATACCACCATACATATAACGAGGACAAAACAAAAAAAACAATACAATATGTATAGGACACCACCATACACATAACGAGGACAAAACAAAAAACACAATACAATATGAATAGGACACCACCATACACATAGCGAGAACAAAACAAAAAACATAATATAATATGTGTAGGACACCACCATACACATAACGAGGACAAACAAAAAACATAATACAATATGTATAGGACACCACCATACACATAACGAGGACAAAACAAAAAACATAATACAATATGTATAGGACACCACCATACACATAGCGAGGACAAAACAAAAAACACAATACAATATGTATAGGACACCACCATACACATAACGAGGACAAAACAAAAAACATAATACAATATGTGTAGGACACCACCATACACATAACGAGGACAAAACAAAAAACACAATACAATATGTATAGGACACCACCATACACATAACGAGAACAAAACAAAAAACATAATATAATATGTGTAGGACACCACCATACACATAACGAGGACAAACAAAAAACATAATACAATATGCATAGGACACCACCATACACATAACGAGGACAAAACAAAAAACATAATGCAATATGTATAGGACACCACCATACACATAGCGAGGACAAAGCAAAAAACACAATACAATATGTATAGGACACCACCATACATATACCGAGGACAAAACAAAAAACACAATACAATATGTATAGGACACCACCAGACACATAACGAGGACAAAACAAAAAACACAATACAATATGTATAGGACACCACCATACACATAACGAGGACAAAACAAAAAAACACAATACAATATGTATAGGACACCACCATACACATAACGAGGACAAAACAAAAAACACAACACAATATGTATAGGACACCACCATACATATAACGAGGACAAAACACAAAACACAATACAATATGTATAGGACACCACCATACACATAACGAGGACAAAACAAAAAACACAATACAATATGTATAGGACACCACCCTACACATAACGAGGACAAAACAAAAAACACAATACAATATGTATAGGACACCACCATACTAATAGCGAGGACAAAACAAAAAACTTAATACAATATGTATAGGACACCACCATACACATAGCGAGGACAAAACAAAAAACATAATACAATATGTATAGGACACCACCATACACATAGCGAGGACAAAACAAAAAACACAATACAATACGTGTAGGACACCACCATACACATAACGAGGACAAAACAAAAAACACAATACAATATGTGTAGGTCACCACCAGACACATAACGAGGACAAAACAAAAAACACAATACAATATGTATAGGACACCACCATACACATAACAAGGACAAAACAAAAATCACAATACAATATGTATAGGACACCACCATACACATAACGAGGACAAAACAAAAAAACACAATACAATATGTATAGGACACCACCATACACATAACGAGGACAAAACAAAAAACACAATACAATATGTATAGGACACCACCATACACATAACGAGGACAAAACAAAAAACACAATACAATATGTGTAGGACACCACCATACACATAACGAGGACAAAACAAAAAACACAATACAATATGTATAGGGCACCACCATACACATAACGAGGACAAAACAAAAAACACAATACAATATGTGTAGGACACCACCACACACATAACAAGGACAAAACAAAAAACATAATACAATATGTGTAGGACACCACCGTAAACATAACGAGGACAAAACAAAAAACATAATACAATATGTGTAGGACACCACCATACACATAACGAGGAGAAAACAAAAACATAATACAATATGTATAGGACACCACCATACACATAACGAGGACAAAACAAAAAACATAATACAATATGTGTAGGACACCACCATACACATAACGAGGACAAAACAAAAAACATAATACAATATGTGTAGGACACCACCATACACATAACGAGGACAAAACAAAAAACATAATACAATATGTGTAGGACACCACCATACACATAACGAGGACAAAACGAAAAACATAATACAATATGTATAGGACACCACCATACACATAACGAGGACAAAGCAAAAAACACAATACAATATGTATAGGACACCACCATACATATAACGAGGACAAAACAAAAAACATAATACAATATGTATAGGACACCACCATACACATAACGAGGACAAAACAAAAAACACAATACAATATGTATAGGACACCACCATACACATAACGAGGACAAAACAAAAAACATAATACAATATGTGTAGGACACCACCATACACATAACGAGGACAAAACAAAAAACACAATACAATATGTATAGGACACCACCATACACATAACGAGGACAAAACAAAAAACATAATACAATATGTGTAGGACACCACCATACACATAACGAGGACAAAACAAAAAACATAATACAAAATGTGTAGGACACCACCATACACATAACGAGGACAAAACAAAAAACATAATACAATATGTATAAAACACCACCATACACATAACGAGGACAAAACAAAAAACATAATACAATATGTGTAGGACACCACCATACACATAACGAGGACAAAACAAAAAACATAATACAATATGTGTAGGACACCACCATACACATAACGAGGACAAAACAAAAAACATAATACAAAATGTGTAGGACACCACCATACACATAACGAGGACAAAACAAAAAACATAATACAATATGTATAAAACACCACCATACACATAACGAGGACAAAACAAAAAACACAATACAATATGTATAGGACACCACCATACACATAACGAGGACAAAACACAAAACATAATACAATATGCATAGGACACCACCATACACATAACGAGGACAAAGCAAAAAACACAATACAATATGTATAGGACACCACCATACATATAACGAGGACAAAGCAAAAACACAATACAATATGCATAGGACACCACCAGACACATAACGAGGACAAAGCAAAAAACACAATACAATATGTGTAGGACACCACCATACACATAACGAGGACAAAACATAAAACACAATACAATATGTGTAGGACACCACCATACACATAACGAGGACAAAACAAAAAACACAATACAATATGTGTAGGATACCACCATACATATAACGAGGACAAAACAAAAAAAACAATACAATATGTATAGGACACCACCATACACATAACGAGGACAAAACAAAAAACACAATACAATATGAATAGGACACCACCATACACATAGCGAGAACAAAACAAAAAACATAATATAATATGTGTAGGACACCACCATACACATAACGAGGACAAACAAAAAACATAATACAATATGTATAGGACACCACCATACACATAACGAGGACAAAACAAAAAACATAATACAATATGTATAGGACACCACCATACACATAGCGAGGACAAAGCAAAAAACACAATACAATATGTATAGGACACCACCATACATATAACGAGGACAAAACAAAAAACACAATACAATATGTATAGGACACCACCAGACACATAACGAGGACAAAACAAAAAACACAATACAATATGTATAGGACACCACCATACACATAACGAGGACAAAACAAAAAAACACAATACAATATGTATAGGACACCACCATACACATAACGAGGACAAAACAAAAAACACAACACAATATGTATAGGACACCACCATACATATAACGAGGACAAAACACAAAACACAATACAATATGTATAGGACACCACCATACACATAACGAGGACAAAACAAAAAACACAATACAATATGCATAGGACACCACCCTACACATAACGAGGACAAAACAAAAAACACAATACAATATGTATAGGACACCACCATACACATAGCGAGGACAAAACAAAAAACTTAATACAATATGTATAGGACACCACCATACACATAGCGAGGACAAAACAAAAAACATAATACAATATGTATAGGACACCACCATACACATAGCGAGGACAAAACAAAAAACACAATACAATACGTGTAGGACACCACCATACACATAACGAGGACAAAACAAAAAACACAATACAATATGTATAGGACACCACCATACACATAACAAGGACAAAACAAAAATCACAATACAATATGTATAGGACACCACCATACACATAACGAGGACAAAACAAAAAAACACAATACAATATGTATAGGACACCACCATACACATAACGAGGACAAAACAAAAAACACAATACAATATGTATAGGACACCACCATACACATAACGAGGACAAAACAAAAAACACAATACAATATGTGTAGGACACCACCATACACATAACGAGGACAAAACAAAAAACACAATACAATATGTATAGGGCACCACCATACACATAACGAGGACAAAACAAAAAACACAATACAATATGTGTAGGACACCACCACACACATAACAAGGACAAAACAAAAAACATAATACAATATGTGTAGGACACCACCGTAAACATAACGAGGACAAAACAAAAAACATAATACAATATGTGTAGGACACCACCATACACATAACGAGGAGAAAACAAAAACATAATACAATATGCATAGGACACCACCATACACATAACGAGGACAAAACAAAAAACATAATACAATATGTGTAGGACACCACCATACACATAACGAGGACAAAACAAAAAACATAATACAATATGTGTAGGACACCACCATACACATAACGAGGACAAAACAAAAAACATAATACAATATGTGTAGGACACCACCATACACATAGCGAGGACAAAACGAAAAACATAATACAATATGTATAGGACACCACCATACACATAACGAGGACAAAGCAAAAAACACAATACAATATGTATAGGACACCACCATACATATAACGAGGACAAAACAAAAAACATAATACAATATGTATAGGACACCACCATACACATAACGAGGACAAAACAAAAAACACAATACAATATGTATAGGACACCACCATACACATAACGAGGACAAAACAAAAAACATAATACAATATGTGTAGGACACCACCATACACATAACGAGGACAAAACAAAAAACACAATACAATATGTATAGGACACCACCATACACATAACGAGGACAAAACAAAAAACATAATACAATATGTGTAGGTCACCACCATACACATAACGAGGACAAAACAAAAAACATAATACAAAATGTGTAGGACACCACCATACACATAACGAGGACAAAACAAAAAACATAATACAATATGCATAGGACACCACCATACACATAACGAGGACAAAACAAAAAACATAATACAATATGTGTAGGACACCACCATACACATAACGAGGACAAAACAAAAAACACAATACAATATGTATAGGACACCACCATACACATAACGAGGACAAAACACAAAACATAATACAATATGCATAGGACACCACCATACACATAACGAGGACAAAGCAAAAAACACAATACAATATGTATAGGACACCACCATACATATAACGAGGACAAAGCAAAAACACAATACAATATGCATAGGACACCACCAGACACATAGCGAGGACAAAGCAAAAAACACAATACAATATGTGTAGGACACCATCATACACATAACGAGGACAAAACATAAAACACAATACAATATGTATAGGACACCACCATACATATAACGAGGAGAAAACAAAAAACACAATACAATATGTATAGGACACCACCATACACATAGCGAGGACAAAACACAAAACACAATACAATATGTATAGGACACCACCATACACATAACGAGGACAAAGCAAAAAACACAATACAATATGTATAGGACACCACCATACACATAACAAGGACAAAACAAAAAACACAATACAATATGTATAGGACACCACCATACACATAACGAGGACAAAACAAAAAACATAATACAATATGTATAGGACACCACCATACACATAACGAGGACAAAGCAAAAAACACAATACAATATGTATAGGACACCACCATACACATAACGAGGACAAAACAAAAAACATAATACGATATGTGTAGGACACCACCATACACATAACGAGGACAAAGCAAAAAACACAATACAATATGTATAGGACACCACCATACACATAACGAGGACAAAGCAAAAACACAATACAATATGCATAGGACACCACCAGACACATAACGAGGACAAAGCAAAAAACACAATACAATATGTGTAGGACACCACCATACACATAACGAGGACAAAACATAAAACACAATACAATATGTATAGGACACCACCATACATATAACGAGGACAAAACAAAAAACACAATACAATATGTATAGGACACCACCATACACATAGCGAGGACAAAAACAAAAAACACAATACAATATGTGTAGGACACCACCATACACATAACGAGGACAAAACACAAAACACAATACAATATGTATAGGACACCACCATACACATAGCGAGGACAAAACAAAAAACACAATACAATATGTAGAGGACACCACCATACACATAACGAGGACAAAGCAAAAAACACAATACAATATGTATAGGACACCACCATACACATAAAAAGGGCAAAACAAAAAACACAATACAATATGTATAGGACACCACCATACACATAACGAGGACAAAACAAAAAACATAATACAATATGTGTAGGACACCACCATACACATAACGAGGACAAAACAAAAAACATAATACAATATGTGTAGGACACCACCATACACATAGCGAGGACAAAACGAAAAACATAATACAATATGTATAGGACACCACCATACACATAACGAGGACAAAGCAAAAAACACAATACAATATGTATAGGACACCACCATACATATAACGAGGACAAAACAAAAAACATAATACAATATGTATAGGACACCACCATACACATAACGAGGACAAAACAAAAAACACAATACAATATGTATAGGACACCACCATACACATAACGAGGACAAAACAAAAAACATAATACAATATGTGTAGGATACCACCATACACATAACGAGGACAAAACAAAAAACACAATACAATATGTATAGGACACCACCATACACATAACGAGGACAAAACAAAAAACATAATACAATATGTGTAGGTCACCACCATACACATAACGAGGACAAAACAAAAAACATAATACAAAATGTGTAGGACACCACCATACACATAACGAGGACAAAACAAAAAACATAATACAATATGCATAGGACACCACCATACACATAACGAGGACAAAACAAAAAACATAATACAATATGTGTAGGACACCACCATACACATAACGAGGACAAAACAAAAAACACAATACAATATGTATAGGACACCACCATACACATAACGAGGACAAAACACAAAACATAATACAATATGCATAGGACACCACCATACACATAACGAGGACAAAGCAAAAAACACAATACAATATGTATAGGACACCACCATACATATAACGAGGACAAAGCAAAAACACAATACAATATGCATAGGACACCACCAGACACATAGCGAGGACAAAGCAAAAAACACAATACAATATGTGTAGGACACCATCATACACATAACGAGGACAAAACATAAAACACAATACAATATGTATAGGACACCACCATACATATAACGAGGAGAAAACAAAAAACACAATACAATATGTATAGGACACCACCATACACATAGCGAGGACAAAACACAAAACACAATACAATATGTATAGGACACCACCATACACATAACGAGGACAAAGCAAAAAACACAATACAATATGTATAGGACACCACCATACACATAACAAGGACAAAACAAAAAACACAATACAATATGTATAGGACACCACCATACACATAACGAGGACAAAACAAAAAACATAATACAATATGTATAGGACACCACCATACACATAACGAGGACAAAGCAAAAAACACAATACAATATGTATAGGACACCACCATACACATAACGAGGACAAAACAAAAAACATAATACAATATGTGTAGGACACCACCATACACATAACGAGGACAAAGCAAAAAACACAATACAATATGTATAGGACACCACCATACACATAACGAGGACAAAGCAAAAACACAATACAATATGCATAGGACACCACCAGACACATAACGAGGACAAAGCAAAAAACACAATACAATATGTGTAGGACACCACCATACACATAACGAGGACAAAACATAAAACACAATACAATATGTATAGGACACCACCATACATATAACGAGGACAAAACAAAAAACACAATACAATATGTATAGGACACCACCATACACATAGCGAGGACAAAAACAAAAAACACAATACAATATGTGTAGGACACCACCATACACATAACGAGGACAAAACACAAAACACAATACAATATGTATAGGACACCACCATACACATAGCGAGGACAAAACAAAAAACACAATACAATATGTAGAGGACACCACCATACACATAACGAGGACAAAGCAAAAAACACAATACAATATGTATAGGACACCACCATACACATAAAAAGGGCAAAACAAAAAACACAATACAATATGTATAGGACACCACCATACACATAACGAGGACAAAACAAAAAACATAATACAATATGTGTAGGACACCACCATACACATAACGAGGAAAAAGCAAAAAACACAATACAATATGTATAGGACACCACCATACATATAACGAGGACAAAACAAAAAACACAATACAATATGTATAGGACACCACCATACACATAACGAGGAAAAAACAAAAAACAAAATACAATATGTATAGGACACCACCATACACATAACGAGGACAAAACAAAAAACATAATACAATATGTATAGGACACCACCATACACATAACGAGGACAAAACAAAAAACACAATACAATATGTGTAGGACACCACCATACACATAACGAGGACAAAACAAAAAACACAATACAATATGTGTAGGACACCACCAGACACATAGCGAAGACAAAACAAAAAACATAATACAATATGTATAGGACACCACCATACACATAACGAGGACAAAACAAAAATCACAATACAATATGTATAGGACACCACCATACACATAACGAGGACAAAACAAAAAAACACAATACAATATGTATAGGACACCACCATACACATAACGAGGACAAAACAAAAAACACAATACAATATGTATAGGACACCACCATACACATAACGAGGACAAAACAAAAAACACAATACAATATGTATAGGGCACCACCATACACATAACGAGGACAAAACAAAAAACACAATACAATATGTGTAGGACACCACCACACACCTAACAAGGACAAAACAAAAAACATAATACAATATGTGTAGGACACCACCATACACATAACGAGGACAAAACAAAAAACATAATACAATATGTGTAGGACACCACCATACACATAACGAGGACAACACAAAAAACATAATACAATATGTATAGGACTCCACCATACACATAACGAGGACAAAACAAAACACACAATACAATATGTGTAGGACACCACCATACACATAACGAGGACAAAACAAAAAACATAATACAATATGTGTAGGACACCACCATACACATAACGAGGACAAAACAAAAAACATAATACAATATGTGTAGGACACCACCATACACATAACGAGGACAAAACAAAAAACATAATACAATATGTATAGGACACCACCATACACATAACGAGGACAAAGCAAAAAACACAATACAATATGTATAGGACACCACCATACACATAACGAGGACAAAACAAAAAACATAATACAATATGTATAGGACACCACCATACACATAACGAGGACAAAACAAAAAACACAATACAATATGTGTAGGACACCACCATACACATAACGAGGACAAAACAAAAAACACAATACAATATGTATAGGACACCACCATACACATAACGAGGACAAAACAAAAAACATAATACAATATGTGTAGGACACCACCATACACATAACGATGACAAAACAAAAAACACAATACAATATGTATAGGACACCACCAGACACATAACGAGGACAAAACAAAAAACATAATACAATATGTATAGGACACCACCATACACATAACGAGGACAAAACAAAAAACACAATACAATATGTGTAGGACACCACCAGACACATAACGAGGACAAAACAAAAAACATAATACAATATGTGTAGGACACCACCATACACATAACGAGGACAAAACAAAAAACATAATACAATATGTATAGGACTCCACCATACACATAACGAGGACAAAACAAAAAACACAATACAATATGTGTAGGACACCACCATACACATAACGAGGACAAAACAAAAAACATAATACAATATGTGTAGGACACCACCATACACATAACGAGGACAAAACAAAAAACATAATACAATATGTATAGGACACCACCATACACATAACGAGGACAAAACAAAAAACACAATACAATATGTGTAGGACACCACCAGACACATAGCGAAGACAAAACAAAAAACATAATACAATATGTATAGGACACCACCATACACATAACGAGGACAAAACAAAAATCACAATACAATATGTATAGGACACCACCATACACATAACGAGGACAAAACAAAAAAACACAATACAATATGTATAGGACACCACCAGACACATAACGAGGACAAAGCAAAAAACACAATACAATATGTGTAGGACACCACCATACACATAACGAGGACAAAACATAAAACACAATACAATATGTATAGGACACCACCATACATATAACGAGGACAAAACAAAAAACACAATACAATATGTATAGGACACCACCATACACATAGCGAGGACAAAAACAAAAAACACAATACAATATGTGTAGGACACCACCATACACATAACGAGGACAAAACACAAAACACAATACAATATGTATAGGACACCACCATACACATAGCGAGGACAAAACAAAAAACACAATACAATATGTAGAGGACACCACCATACACATAACGAGGACAAAGCAAAAAACACAATACAATATGTATAGGACACCACCATACACATAAAAAGGGCAAAACAAAAAACACAATACAATATGTATAGGACACCACCATACACATAACGAGGACAAAACAAAAAACATAATACAATATGTGTAGGACACCACCATACACATAACGAGGAAAAAGCAAAAAACACAATACAATATGTATAGGACACCACCATACATATAACGAGGACAAAACAAAAAACACAATACAATATGTATAGGACACCACCATACACATAACGAGGAAAAAACAAAAAACAAAATACAATATGTATAGGACACCACCATACACATAACGAGGACAAAACAAAAAACATAATACAATATGTATAGGACACCACCATACACATAACGAGGACAAAACAAAAAACACAATACAATATGTGTAGGACACCACCAGACACATAGCGAAGACAAAACAAAAAACATAATACAATATGTATAGGACACCACCATACACATAACGAGGACAAAACAAAAATCACAATACAATATGTATAGGACACCACCATACACATAACGAGGACAAAACAAAAAAACACAATACAATATGTATAGGACACCACCATACACATAACGAGGACAAAACAAAAAACACAATACAATATGTATAGGACACCACCATACACATAACGAGGACAAAACAAAAAACACAATACAATATGTATAGGGCACCACCATACACATAACGAGGACAAAACAAAAAACACAATACAATATGTGTAGGACACCACCACACACCTAACAAGGACAAAACAAAAAACATAATACAATATGTGTAGGACACCACCATACACATAACGAGGACAAAACAAAAAACATAATACAATATGTGTAGGACACCACCATACACATAACGAGGACAACACAAAAAACATAATACAATATGTATAGGACTCCACCATACACATAACGAGGACAAAACAAAACACACAATACAATATGTGTAGGACACCACCATACACATAACGAGGACAAAACAAAAAACATAATACAATATGTGTAGGACACCACCATACACATAACGAGGACAAAACAAAAAACATAATACAATAAGTGTAGGACACCACCATACACATAACGAGGACAAAACAAAAAACATAATACAATATGTATAGGACACCACCATACACATAACGAGGACAAAGCAAAAAACACAATACAATATGTATAGGACACCACCATACACATAACGAGGACAAAACAAAAAACACAATACAATATGTATAGGACACCACCATACACATAACGAGGACAAAGCAAAAAACACAATACAATATGTATAGGACACCACCATACACATAACGAGGACAAAACAAAAAACACAATACAATATGTATAGGACACCACCATACACATAACGAGGACAAAACAAAAAACACAATACAATATGTATAGGACACCACCATACACATAACGAGGACAAAACAAAAAACATAATACAATATGTGTAGGACACCACCATACACATAACGAGGACAAAACAAAAAACACAATACAATATGTATAGGACACCACCATACACATAATGAGGACAAAACAAAAAACACAATACAATATGTATGGGGCACCACCATACACATAACGAGGACAAAACAAAAAACATAATACAATATGTATAGGACACCACCATACACATAACGAGGACAAAACAAAAAACACAATACAATATGTGTAGGACACCACCATACACATAACGAGGACAAAACAAAAAACACAATACAATATGTGTAGGACACCACCAGACACATAACGAGGACAAAACAAAAAACATAATACAATATGTATAGGACACCACCATACACATAACGAGGACAAAACAAAAATCACAATACAATATGTATAGGACACCACCATACATACATAACGAGGACAAAACAAAAAAACACAATACAATATGTATAGGACACCACCATACACATAACGAGGACAAAACAAAAAACACAATACAATATGTATAGGACACCACCATACACATAACGAGGACAAAACAAAAAACACAATACAATATGTGTAGGACACCACCACACACCTAACAAGGACAAAACAAAAAACATAATACAATATGTGTAGGACACCACCATACACATAACGAGGACAAAACAAAAAACATAATACAATATGTGTAGGACACCACCATACACATAACGAGGACAACACAAAAAACATAATACAATATGTATAGGACTCCACCATACACATAACGAGGACAAAACAAAACACACAATACAATATGTGTAGGACACCACCATACACATAACGAGGACAAAACAAAAAACATAATACAATATGTGTAGGACACCACCATACACATAACGAGGACAAAACAAAAAACATAATACAATATGTGTAGGACACCACCATACACATAACGAGGACAAAACAAAAAACATAATACAATATGCATAGGACACCACCATACACATAACGAGGACAAAGCAAAAAACACAATACAATATGTATAGGACACCACCATACACATAACGAGGACAAAACAAAAAACATAATACAATATGTATAGGACACCACCATACACATAGCGAGGACAAAACAAAAAACACAATACAATATGTAGAGGACACCACCATACACATAACGAGGACAAAGCAAAAAACACAATACAATATGTATAGGACACCACCATACACATAAAAAGGGCAAAACAAAAAACACAATACAATATGTATAGGACACCACCATACACATAACGAGGACAAAACAAAAAACATAATACAATATGTGTAGGACACCACCATACACATAACGAGGAAAAAGCAAAAAACACAATACAATATGTATAGGACACCACCATACATATAACGAGGACAAAACAAAAAACACAATACAATATGTATAGGACACCACCATACACATAACGAGGAAAAAACAAAAAACAAAATACAATATGTATAGGACACCACCATACACATAACGAGGACAAAACAAAAAACATAATACAATATGTATAGGACACCACCATACACATAACGAGGACAAAACAAAAAACACAATACAATATGTGTAGGACACCACCATACACATAACGAGGACAAAACAAAAAACACAATACAATATGTGTAGGACACCACCAGACACATAGCGAAGACAAAACAAAAAACATAATACAATATGTATAGGACACCACCATACACATAACGAGGACAAAACAAAAATCACAATACAATATGTATAGGACACCACCATACACATAACGAGGACAAAACAAAAAAACACAATACAATATGTATAGGACACCACCATACACATAACGAGGACAAAACAAAAAACACAATACAATATGTATAGGACACCACCATACACATAACGAGGACAAAACAAAAAACACAATACAATATGTATAGGGCACCACCATACACATAACGAGGACAAAACAAAAAACACAATACAATATGTGTAGGACACCACCACACACCTAACAAGGACAAAACAAAAAACATAATACAATATGTGTAGGACACCACCATACACATAACGAGGACAAAACAAAAAACATAATACAATATGTGTAGGACACCACCATACACATAACGAGGACAACACAAAAAACATAATACAATATGTATAGGACTCCACCATACACATAACGAGGACAAAACAAAACACACAATACAATATGTGTAGGACACCACCATACACATAACGAGGACAAAACAAAAAACATAATACAATATGTGTAGGACACCACCATACACATAACGAGGACAAAACAAAAAACATAATACAATATGTGTAGGACACCACCATACACATAACGAGGACAAAACAAAAAACATAATACAATATGTATAGGACACCACCATACACATAACGAGGACAAAGCAAAAAACACAATACAATATGTATAGGACACCACCATACACATAACGAGGACAAAACAAAAAACACAATACAATATGTATAGGACACCACCATACACATAACGAGGACAAAGCAAAAAACACAATACAATATGTATAGGACACCACCATACACATAACGAGGACAAAACAAAAAACACAATACAATATGTATAGGACACCACCATACACATAACGAGGACAAAACAAAAAACACAATACAATATGTATAGGACACCACCATACACATAACGAGGACAAAACAAAAAACATAATACAATATGTGTAGGACACCACCATACACATAACGAGGACAAAACAAAAAACACAATACAATATGTATAGGACACCACCATACACATAATGAGGACAAAACAAAAAACACAATACAATATGTATGGGGCACCACCATACACATAACGAGGACAAAACAAAAAACATAATACAATATGTATAGGACACCACCATACACATAACGAGGACAAAACAAAAAACACAATACAATATGTGTAGGACACCACCATACACATAACGAGGACAAAACAAAAAACACAATACAATATGTGTAGGACACCACCAGACACATAACGAGGACAAAACAAAAAACATAATACAATATGTATAGGACACCACCATACACATAACGAGGACAAAACAAAAATCACAATACAATATGTATAGGACACCACCATACATACATAACGAGGACAAAACAAAAAAACACAATACAATATGTATAGGACACCACCATACACATAACGAGGACAAAACAAAAAACACAATACAATATGTATAGGACACCACCATACACATAACGAGGACAAAACAAAAAACACAATACAATATGTGTAGGACACCACCACACACCTAACAAGGACAAAACAAAAAACATAATACAATATGTGTAGGACACCACCATACACATAACGAGGACAAAACAAAAAACATAATACAATATGTGTAGGACACCACCATACACATAACGAGGACAACACAAAAAACATAATACAATATGTATAGGACTCCACCATACACATAACGAGGACAAAACAAAACACACAATACAATATGTGTAGGACACCACCATACACATAACGAGGACAAAACAAAAAACATAATACAATATGTGTAGGACACCACCATACACATAACGAGGACAAAACAAAAAACATAATACAATATGTGTAGGACACCACCATACACATAACGAGGACAAAACAAAAAACATAATACAATATGCATAGGACACCACCATACACATAACGAGGACAAAGCAAAAAACACAATACAATATGTATAGGACACCACCATACACATAACGAGGACAAAACAAAAAACATAATACAATATGTATAGGACACCACCATACACATAACGAGGACAAAACAAAAAACACAATACAATATGTGTAGGACACCACCATACACATAACGAGGACAAAACAAAAAACACAATACAATATGTATAGGACACCACCATACACATAACGAGGACAAAACAAAAAACATAATACAATATGTGTAGGACACCACCATACACATAACGATGACAAAACAAAAAACACAATACAATATGTATAGGACACCACCATACACATAACGAGGACAAAGCAAAAAACACAATACAATATGTATAGGACACCACCATACACATAAAAAGGACAAAACAAAAAACACAATACAATATGTATAGGACACCACCATACACATAACGAGGACAAAACAAAAAACATAATACAATATGTATAGGACACCACCATACACATAACGAGGACAAAACAAAAAACACAATACAATATGTATAGGACACCACCATACACATAACGAGGACAAAACAAAAAACATAATACAATATGTATAGGACACCACCATACACATAACGAGGACAAAGCAAAAAACACAATACAATATGTATAGGACACCACCATACACATAACGAGGACAAAACAAAAAACACAATACAATATGTATAGGACACCACCATACACATAACGAGGACAAAACAAAAAACACAATACAATATGTGTAGGACACCACCATACACATAACGAGGACAAAACAAAAAACACAATACAATATGTATAGGACACCACCATACACATAACGAGGACAAAACAAAAAACATAATACAATATGTGTAGGACACCACCATACACATAACGATGACAAAACAAAAAACACAATACAATATGTATAGGACACCACCATACACATAACGAGGACAAAGCAAAAAACACAATACAATATGTATAGGACACCACCATACACATAAAAAGGACAAAACAAAAAACACAATACAATATGTATAGGACACCACCATACACATAACGAGGACAAAACAAAAAACATAATACAATATGTATAGGACACCACCATACACATAACGAGGACAAAGCAAAAAACACAATACAATATGTATAGGACACCACCATACATATAACGAGGACAAAACAAAAAACACAATACAATATGTATAGGACACCACCATACACATAACGAGGACAAAGCAAAAAACACAATACAATATGTGTAGGACACCACCATACACATAACGAGGACAAAACAAAAAACACAATACAATATGTGTAGGACACCACCATACACATAACGAGGACAAAACAAAAAACACAATACAATATGTATAGGACACCACCATACACATAACGAGGACAAAACAAAAAACATAATACAATATGTATAGGACACCACCATACACATAACGAGGACAAAACAAAAAACACAATACAATATGTGTAGGACACCACCAGACACATAACGAGGACAAAACAAAAAACATAATACAATATGTGTAGGACACCACCATACACATAACGAGGACAAAACAAAAAACATAATACAATATGTATAGGACTCCACCATACACATAACGAGGACAAAACAAAAAACACAATACAATATGTGTAGGACACCACCATACACATAACGAGGACAAAACAAAAAACATAATACAATATGTGTAGGACACCACCATACACATAACGAGGACAAAACAAAAAACATAATACAATATGTATAGGACACCACCATACACATAACGAGGACAAAGCAAAAAACACAATACAATATGTATAGGACACCACCATACACATAACGAGGACAAAACAAAAAACACAATACAATATGTATAGGACACCACCATACACATAACGAGGACAAAACAAAAAACACAATACAATATGTATAGGACACCACCATACACATAACGAGGACAAAACAAAAAACATAATACAATATGTGTAGGACACCACCATACACATAACGAGGACAAAACAAAAAACACAATACAATATGTATAGGACACCACCATACACATAATGAGGACAAAACAAAAAACACAATACAATATGTATGGGGCACCACCATACACATAACGAGGACAAAACAAAAAACATAATACAATATGTATAGGACACCACCATACACATAACGAGGACAAAACAAAAAACACAATACAATATGTGTAGGACACCACCATACACATAACGAGGACAAAACAAAAAACACAATACAATATGTGTAGGACACCACCAGACACATAACGAGGACAAAACAAAAAACATAATACAATATGTATAGGACACCACCATACACATAACGAGGACAAAACAAAAATCACAATACAATATGTATAGGACACCACCATACATACATAACGAGGACAAAACAAAAAAACACAATACAATATGTATAGGACACCACCATACACATAACGAGGACAAAACAAAAAACACAATACAATATGTATAGGACACCACCATACACATAACGAGGACAAAACAAAAAACACAATACAATATGTGTAGGACACCACCACACACCTAACAAGGACAAAACAAAAAACATAATACAATATGTGTAGGACACCACCATACACATAACGAGGACAAAACAAAAAACATAATACAATATGTGTAGGACACCACCATACACATAACGAGGACAACACAAAAAACATAATACAATATGTATAGGACTCCACCATACACATAACGAGGACAAAACAAAACACACAATACAATATGTGTAGGACACCACCATACACATAACGAGGACAAAACAAAAAACATAATACAATATGTGTAGGACACCACCATACACATAACGAGGACAAAACAAAAAACATAATACAATATGTGTAGGACACCACCATACACATAACGAGGACAAAACAAAAAACATAATACAATATGCATAGGACACCACCATACACATAACGAGGACAAAGCAAAAAACACAATACAATATGTATAGGACACCACCATACACATAACGAGGACAAAACAAAAAACATAATACAATATGTATAGGACACCACCATACACATAACGAGGACAAAACAAAAAACACAATACAATATGTGTAGGACACCACCATACACATAACGAGGACAAAACAAAAAACACAATACAATATGTATAGGACACCACCATACACATAACGAGGACAAAACAAAAAACATAATACAATATGTGTAGGACACCACCATACACATAACGATGACAAAACAAAAAACACAATACAATATGTATAGGACACCACCATACACATAACGAGGACAAAGCAAAAAACACAATACAATATGTATAGGACACCACCATACACATAAAAAGGACAAAACAAAAAACACAATACAATATGTATAGGACACCACCATACACATAACGAGGACAAAACAAAAAACATAATACAATATGTATAGGACACCACCATACACATAACGAGGACAAAGCAAAAAACACAATACAATATGTATAGGACACCACCATACATATAACGAGGACAAAACAAAAAACACAATACAATATGCATAGGACACCACCATACACATAACGAGGACAAAGCAAAAAACACAATACAATATGTGTAGGACACCACCATACACATAACGAGGACAAAACAAAAAACACAATACAATATGTGTAGGACACCACCATACACATAACGAGGACAAAACAAAAAACACAATACAATATGTATAGGACACCACCATACACATAGCGAGGACAAAACAAAAAACATAATACAATATGTATAGGACACCACCATACACATAACGAGGACAAAACAAAAAACACAATACAATATGTGTAGGACACCACCAGACACATAACGAGGACAAAACAAAAAACATAATACAATATGTATAGGACACCACCATACACATAACAAGGACAAAACAAAAAACATAATACAATATGTGTAGGACACCACCATACACATAACGAGGACAACACAAAAAACATAATACAATATGTATAGGACTCCACCATACACATAACGAGGACAAAACAAAACACACAATACAATATGTGTAGGACACCACCATACACATAACGAGGACAAAACAAAAAACATAATACAATATGTGTAGGACACCACCATACACATAACGAGGACAAAACAAAAAACATAATACAATATGTGTAGGACACCACCATACACATAACGAGGACAAAACAAAAAACATAATACAATATGTATAGGACACCACCATACACATAACGAGGACAAAGCAAAAAACACAATACAATATGTATAGGACACCACCATACACATAACGAGGACAAAACAAAAAACATAATACAATATGTATAGGACACCACCATACACATAACGAGGACAAAACAAAAAACACAATACAATATGTGTAGGACACCACCATACACATAACGAGGACAAAACAAAAAACACAATACAATATGTATAGGACACCACCATACACATAACGAGGACAAAACAAAAAACATAATACAATATGTGTAGGACACCACCATACACATAACGATGACAAAACAAAAAACACAATACAATATGTATAGGACACCACCATACACATAACGAGGACAAAGCAAAAAACACAATACAATATGTATAGGACACCACCATACACATAAAAAGGACAAAACAAAAAACACAATACAATATGTATAGGACACCACCATACACATAACGAGGACAAAACAAAAAACATAATACAATATGTATAGGACACCACCATACACATAACGAGGACAAAGCAAAAAACACAATACAATATGTATAGGACACCACCATACATATAACGAGGACAAAACAAAAAACACAATACAATATGTATAGGACACCACCATACACATAACGAGGACAAAGCAAAAAACACAATACAATATGTGTAGGACACCACCATACACATAACGAGGACAAAACAAAAAACACAATACAATATGTGTAGGACACCACCATACACATAACGAGGACAAAACAAAACACAATACAATATGTATAGGACACCACCATACACATAACGAGGACAAAACAAAAAACATAATACAATATGTATAGGACACCACCATACACATAACGAGGACAAAACAAAAAACACAATACAATATGTGTAGGACACCACCAGACACATAACGAGGACAAAACAAAAAACATAATACAATATGTGTAGGACACCACCATACACATAACGAGGACAAAACAAAAAACATAATACAATATGTATAGGACTCCACCATACACATAACGAGGACAAAACAAAAAACACAATACAATATGTGTAGGACACCACCATACACATAACGAGGACAAAACAAAAAACATAATACAATATGTGTAGGACACCACCATACACATAACGAGGACAAAACAAAAAACATAATACAATATGCATAGGACACCACCATACACATAACGAGGACAAAGCAAAAAACACAATACAATATGTATAGGACACCACCATACACATAACGAGGACAAAACAAAAAACACAATACAATATGTATAGGACACCACCATACACATAACGAGGACAAAACAAAAAACACAATACAATATGTATAGGACACCACCATACACATAACGAGGACAAAACAAAAAACATAATACAATATGTGTAGGACACCACCATACACATAACGAGGACAAAACAAAAAACACAATACAATATGTATAGGACACCACCATACACATAATGAGGACAAAACAAAAAACACAATACAATATGTATGGGGCACCACCATACACATAACGAGGACAAAACAAAAAACATAATACAATATGTATAGGACACCACCATACACATAACGAGGACAAAACAAAAAACACAATACAATATGTGTAGGACACCACCATACACATAACGAGGACAAAACAAAAAACACAATACAATATGTGTAGGACACCACCAGACACATAACGAGGACAAAACAAAAAACATAATACAATATGTATAGGACACCACCATACACATAACGAGGACAAAACAAAAATCACAATACAATATGTATAGGACACCACCATACATACATAACGAGGACAAAACAAAAAAACACAATACAATATGTATAGGACACCACCATACACATAACGAGGACAAAACAAAAAACACAATACAATATGTATAGGACACCACCATACACATAACGAGGACAAAACAAAAAACACAATACAATATGTATAGGGCACCACCATACACATAACGAGGACAAAACAAAAAACACAATACAATATGCGTAGGACACCACCACAC
Organism: Bathymodiolus brooksi; assembly: GCA_963680875.1. Classification (NCBI taxonomy): domain Eukaryota; kingdom Metazoa; phylum Mollusca; class Bivalvia; order Mytilida; family Modiolidae; genus Bathymodiolus; species Bathymodiolus brooksi. Next base: position 128,914,892 of record OY804577.1, on the reverse strand, counting down.
ACCTAACAAGGACAAAACAAAAAACATAATACAATATGTGTAGGACACCACCATACACATAACGAGGACAAAACAAAAAACATAATACAATATGTGTAGGACACCACCATACACATAACGAGGACAACACTAAAAACATAATACAATATGTATAGGACTCCACCATACACATAACGAGGACAAAACAAAACACACAATACAATATGTGTAGGACACCACCATACACATAACGAGGACAAAACAAAAAACATAATACAATATGTGTAGGACACCACCATACACATAACGAGGACAAAACAAAAAACATAATACAATATGTGTAGGACACCACCATACACATAACGAGGAAAAAACAAAAAACATAATACAATATGTATAGGACACCACCATACACATAACGAGGACAAAGCAAAAAACACAATACAATATGTATAGGACACCACCATACACATAACGAGGACAAAACAAAAAACATAATACAATATGTATAGGACACCACCATACACATAACGAGGACAAAACAAAAAACACAATACAATATGTGTAGGACACCACCATACACATAACGAGGACAAAACAAAAAACACAATACAATATGTATAGGACACCACCATACACATAACGAGGACAAAACGAAAAACATAATACAATATGTGTAGGACACCACCATACACATAACGATGACAAAACAAAAAACACAATACAATATGTATAGGACACCACCATACACATAACGAGGACAAAGCAAAAAACACAATACAATATGTATAGGACACCACCATACACATAAAAAGGACAAAACAAAAAACACAATACAATATGTATAGGACACCACCATACACATAACGAGGACAAAACAAAAAACATAATACAATATGTATAGGACACCACCATACACATAACGAGGACAAAGCAAAAAACACAATACAATATGTATAGGACACCACCATACATATAACGAGGACAAAACAAAAAACACAATACAATATGTATAGGACACCACCATACACATAACGAGGACAAAGCAAAAAACACAATACAATATGTGTAGGACACCACCATACACATAACGAGGACAAAACAAAAAACACAATACAATATGTGTAGGACACCACCATACACATAACGAGGACAAAACAAAAAACACAATACAATATGTATAGGACACCACCATACACATAACGAGGACAAAACAAAAAACATAATACAATATGTATAGGACACCACCATACACATAACGAGGACAAAACAAAAAACACAATACAATATGTGTAGGACACCACCAGACACATAACGAGGACAAAACAAAAAACATAATACAATATGTATAGGACACCACCATACACATAACAAGGACAAAACAACAATCACAATACAATATGTATAGGACACCACCATACACATAACGAGGACAAAACAAAAAAACACAATACAATATGTATAGGACACCACCATACACATAACGAGGACAAAACAAAAAACACAATACAATATGTATAGGACACCACCATACACATAACGAGGACAAAACAAAAAACACAATACAATATGTATAGGGCACTACCATACACATAACGAGGACAAAACAAAAAACACAATACAATATGTGTAGGACACCACCACACACCTAACAAGGACAAAACAAAAAACATAATACAATATGTGTAGGACACCACCATACACATAACGAGGACAAAACAAAAAACATAATACAATATGTATAGGACTCCACCATACACATAACGAGGACAAAACAAAAAACACAATACAATATGTGTAGGACACCACCATACACATAACGAGGACAAAACAAAAAACATAATACAATATGTGTAGGACACCACCATACACATAACGAGGACAAAACAAAAAACATAATACAATATGTATAGGACACCACCATACACATAACGAGGACAAAACAAAAAAACACAATACAATATGTATAGGACACCACCATACACATAACGAGGACAAAACAAAAAACACAATACAATATGTATAGGACACCACCATACACATAACGAGGACAAAACAAAAAACACAATACAATATGTATAGGGCACTACCATACACATAACGAGGACAAAACAAAAAACACAATACAATATGTGTAGGACACCACCACACACCTAACAAGGACAAAACAAAAAACATAATACAATATGTGTAGGACACCACCATACACATAACGAGGACAAAACAAAAAACATAATACAATATGTATAGGACTCCACCATACACATAACGAGGACAAAACAAAAAACACAATACAATATGTGTAGGACACCACCATACACATAACGAGGACAAAACAAAAAACATAATACAATATGTGTAGGACACCACCATACACATAACGAGGACAAAACAAAAAACATAATACAATATGTATAGGACACCACCATACACATAACGAGGACAAAGCAAAAAACACAATACAATATGTATAGGACACCACCATACACATAACGAGGACAAAACAAAAAACACAATACAATATGTATAGGACACCACCATACACATAACAAGGACAAAACAAAAAACACAATACAATATGTATAGGACACCACCATACACATAACGAGGACAAAACAAAAAACATAATACAATATGTGTAGGACACCACCATACACATAACGAGGACAAAACAAAAACACAATACAATATGTATAGGACACCACCATACACATAATGAGGACAAAACAAAAAACACAATACAATATGTATGGGGCACCACCATACACATAACGAGGACAAAACAAAAAACATAATACAATATGTATAGGACACCACCATACACATAACGAGGACAAAACAAAAAACACAATACAATATGTGTAGGACACCATCATACACATAACGAGGACAAAACAAAAAACACAATACAATATGTGTAGGACACCACCAGACACATAACGAGGACAAAACAAAAAACATAATACAATATGTATAGGACACCACCATACACTTAACGAGGACAAAACAAAAAAACACAATACAATATGTGTAGGACACCACCATACACATAACGAGGACAAAACATAAAACACAATACAATATGTATAGGACACCACCATACATATAACGAGGAGAAAACAAAAAACACAATACAATATGTATAGGACACCACCATACACATAGCGAGGACAAAACACAAAACACAATACAATATGTATAGGACACCACCATACACATAACGAGGACAAAGCAAAAAACACAATACAATATGTATAGGACACCACCATACACATAATAAGGACAAAACAAAAAACACAATACAATATGTATAGGACACCACCATACACATAACGAGGACAAAACAAAAAACACAATACAATATGTGTAGGACACCACCAGACACATAACGAGGACAAAACAAAACACATAATACAATATGTATAGGACACCACCATACACATAACAAGGACAAAACAAAAATCACAATACAATATGTATAGGACACCACCATACACATAACGAGGACAAAACAAAAAAACACAATACAATATGTATAGGACACCATCATACACATAACGAGGACAAAACAAAAAACACAATACAATATGTATAGGACACCACCATACACATAACGAGGACAAAACAAAAAACACAATACAATATGTATAGGGCACCACCATACACATAACGAGGACAAAACAAAAAACACAATACAATATGTGTAGGACACCACCACACACCTAACAAGGACAAAACAAAAAACATAATACAATATGTGTAGGACACCACCATACACATAACGAGGACAAAACAAAAAACATAATACAATATGTGTAGGACACCACCATACACATAACGAGGACAAAACAAAAAACATAATACAATATGTATAGGACACCACCATACACATAACGAGGACAAAGCAAAAAACACAATACAATATGTATAGGACACCACCATACACATAACGAGGACAAAACAAAAAACACAATACAATATGTATAGGACACCACCATACACATAACAAGGACAAAACAAAAAACACAATACAATATGTATAGGACACCACTATACACATAACGAGGACAAAACAAAAAACATAATACAATATGTGTAGGACACCATCATACACATAACGAGGACAAAACAAAAAACACAATACAATATGTATAGGACACCACCATACACATAACGAGGACAAAACAAAAAACACAATACAATATGTATGGGGCACCACCATACACATAACGAGGACAAAACAAAAAACATAATACAATATGTATAGGACACCACCATACACATAGCGAGGACAAAACAAAAAACACAATACAATATGTGTAGGACACCATCATACACATAACGAGGACAAAACAAAAAACACAATACAATATGTGTAGGACACCACCAGACACATAACAAGGACAAAACAAAAATCACAATACAATATGCATAGGACACCACCATACACATAACGAGGACAAAACAAAAAAACACAATACAATATGTGTAGGACACCACCATACACATAACGAGGACAAAACATAAAACACAATACAATATGTATAGGACACCACCATACATATAACGAGGAGAAAACAAAAAACACAATAGAATATGTATAGGACACCACCATACACATAGCGAGGACAAAACACAAAACACAATACAATATGTATAGGACACCACCATACACATAACGAGGACAAAGCAAAAAACACAATACAATATGTATAGGACACCACCATACACATAACAAGGATAAAACAAAAAACACAATACAATATGTATAGGACACCACCATACACATAACGAGGACAAAACAAAAAACACAATACAATATGTGTAGGACACCACCAGACACATAACGAGGACAAAACAAAAAACATAATACAATATGTATAGGACACCACCATAATCATAGCAAAGACAAAACAAAAATCACAATACAATATGTATAGGACACCACCATACACATAACGAGGACAAAACAAAAAAACACAATACAATATGTATAGGACACCACCATACACATAACGAGGACAAAACAAAAAACACAATACAATATGTATAGGACACCACCATACACATAACGAGGACAAAACAAAAAACACAATACAATATGTATATGGCACCACCATACACATAACGAGGACAAAACAAAAAACACAATACAATATGTGTAGGACACCACCACACACCTAACAAGGACAAAACAAAAAACCTAATACAATATGTGTAGGACACCACCATACACATAAAGAGGACAAAACAAAAAACATAATACAATATGTGTAGGACACCACCATACACATAACGAGGACAAAACAAAAAACACAATACAATATGTGTAGGACACCACCATACACATAACGAGGACAAAACAAAAAACACAATACAATATGTATAGGACACCACCATACACATAACGAGGACAAAACAAAAAACATAATACAATATGTATAGGACACCACCATACACATAACGAGGACAAAACAAAAAACACAATACAATATGTGTAGGACACCACCAGACACATAACGAGGACAAAACAAAAAACATAATACAATATGTATAGGACACCACCATACACATAACAAGGACAAAACAAAAATCACAATACAATATGTATAGGACACCACCATACACATAACGAGGACAAAACAAAAAAACACAATACAATATGTATAGGACACCACCATACACATAACGAGGACAAAACAAAAAACACAATACAATATGTATAGGACACCACCATACACATAACGAGGACAAAACAAAAAACACAATACAATATGTATAGGGCACCACCATACACATAACGAGGACAAAACAAAAAACACAATACAATATGTGTAGGACACCACCACACACCTAACAAGGACAAAACAAAAAACATAATACAATATGTGTAGGACACCACCATACACATAACGAGGACAAAACAAAAAACATAATACAATATGTGTAGGACACCACCATACACATAACGAGGACAAAACAAAAAACATAATACAATATGTATAGGACTCCACCATACACATAACGAGGACAAAACAAAAAACACAATACAATATGTATAGGACACCACCATACACATAACGAGGACAAAACAAAAAACATAATACAATATGTGTAGGACACCACCATACACATAACGAGGACAAAACAAAAAACATAATACAATATGTGTAGGACACCACCATACACATAGCGAGGACAAAACAAAAAACATAATACAATATGTATAGGACACCACCATACACATAGCGAGGACAAAGCAAAAAACACAATACAATATGTATAGGACACCACCATACACATAACGAGGACAAAACAAAAAACACAATACAATATGTATAGGACACCACCATACACATAACAAGGACAAAACAAAAAACACAATACAATATGTATAGGACACCACCATTCACATAACGAGGACAAAACAAAAAACATAATACAATATGTGTAGGACACCACCATACACATAACGAGGACAGAACAAAAAACACAATACAATATGTATAGGACACCACCATACACATAACGAGGACAAAACAAAAAACACAATACAATATGTATGGGGCACCACCATACACATAACGAGGACAAAACAAAAAACATAATACAATATGTATAGGACACCACCATACACATAACGAGGACAAAACAAAAAACACAATACAATATGTGTAGGACACCATCATACACATAACGAGGACAAAACAAAAAACACAATACAATATGTGTAGGACACCACCAGACACATAACGAGGACCAAAAAAAAAACATAATACAATATGTATGGGACACCACCATACACATAACGAGGACAAAACAAAAAAACACAATACAATATGTGTAGGACACCACCATACACATAACGAGGACAAAACATAAAACACAATACAATATGTATAGGACACCACCATACATATAACGAGGAGAAAACAAAAACACAATACAATATGTATAGGACACCACCATACACATAGCGAGGACAAAACACAAAACACAATACAATATGTATAGGACACCACCATACACATAACGAGGACAAAGCAAAAAACACAATACAATATGTATAGGACACCACCATACACATAACAAGGACAAAACAAAAAACACAATACAATATGTATAGGACACCACCATACACATAACGAGGACAAAACAAAAAACACAATACAATATGTGTAGGACACCACCAGACACATAACGAGGACAAAACAAAAAACATAATACAATATGTATAGGACACCACCATACACATAACAAGGACAAAACAAAAATCACAATACAATATGTATAGGACACCACCATACACATAACGAGGACAAAACAAAAAAACACAATACAATATGTATAGGACACCACCATACACATAACGAGGACAAAACAAAAAACACAATACAATATGTATAGGACACCACCATACACATAACGAGGACAAAACAAAAAACACAATACAATATGTATAGGGCACCACCATACACATAACGAGGACAAAACAAAAAACACAATACAATATGTGTAGGACACCACCACACACCTAACAAGGACAAAACAAAAAACATAATACAATATGTGTAGGACACCACCATACACATAACGAGGACAAAACAAAAAACATAATACAATATGTGTAGGACACCACCATACACATAACGAGGACAAAACAAAAAACATAATACAATATGTATAGGACACCACCATACACATAACGAGGACAAAGCAAAAAACACAATACAATATGTATAGGACACCACCATACACATAACGAGGACAAAACAAAAAACACAATACAATATGTATAGGACACCACCATACACATAACAAGGACAAACAAAAAACACAATACAATATGTATAGGACACCACCATACACATAACGAGGACAAAACAAAAAACATAATACAATATGTGTAGGACACCACCATACACATAACGAGGACAAAACAAAAAACACAATACAATATGTATAGGACACCACCATACACATAACGAGGACAAAACAAAAAACACAATACAATATGTATGGGGCACCACCATACACATAACGAGGACAAAACAAAAAACATAATACAATATGTATAGGACACCACCATACACATAACGAGGACAAAACAAAAAACACAATACAATATGTGTAGGACACCATCATACACATAACGAGGACAAAACAAAAAACACAATACAATATGTGTAGGACACCACCAGACACATAACGAGGACAAAACAAAAAACATAATACAATATGTATAGGACACCACCATACACATAACAAGGACAAAACAAAAATCACAATACAATATGTATAGGACACCACCATACACATAACGAGGACAAAACAAAAAAACACAATACAATATGTGTAGGACACCACCATACACATAACGAGGACAAAACATAAAACACAATACAATATGTATAGGACACCACCATACATATAACGAGGAGAAAACAAAAAACACAATACAATATGTATAGGACACCACCATACACATAGCGAGGACAAAACAGAAAACACAATACAATATGTATAGGACACCACCATACACATAACGAGGACAAAGCAAAAAACACAATACAATATGCATAGGACACCATCATACACATAACAAGGACAAAACAAAAAACACAATACAATATGTATAGGACACCACCATACACATAACGAGGACAAAACAAAAAACACAATACAATATGTGTAGGACACCACCAGACACATAACGAGGACAAAACAAAAAACATAATACAATATGTATAGGAAACCACCATACACATAACAAGGACAAAACAAAAATCACAATACAATATGTATAGGACACCACCATACACATAACGAGGACAAAACAAAAAAACACAATACAATATGTATAGGACACCACCATACACATAACGAGGACAAAACAAAAAACACAATACAATATGTATAGGGCACCACCATACATATAACGAGGACAAAACAAAAAACACAATACAATATGTGTAGGACACCACCACACACCTAACAAGGACAAAACAAAAAACATAATACAATATGTGTAGGACACCACCATACACATAACGAGGACAAAACAAAAAACATAATACAATATGTGTAGGACACCACCATACACATAACGAGGACAAAACAAAAAACATAATACAATATGTATAGGACTCCACCATACACATAGCGAGGACAAAACAAAAAACACAATACAATATGTGTAGGACACCACCATACACATAACGAGGACAAAACAAAAAACATAATAAAATATGTGTAGGACACCACCATACACATAACGAGGACAAAACAAAAAACATAATACAATATGTGTAGGACACCACCATACACATAACGAGGACAAAACAAAAAACATAATACAATATGTATAGGACACCACCATACACATAACGAGGACAAAGCAAAAATTACAATACAATATGTATAGGACACCACCATACACATAACGAGGACAAAACAAAAAACACAATACAATATGTATAGGACACCACCATACACATAACGAGGACAAAACAAAAAACACAATACAATATGTATAGGACACCACCATACACATAACGAGAACAAAACAAAAAACATAATACAATATGTGTAGGACACCACCATACACATAACGAGGACAAAACAAAAAACACAATACAATATGTATAGGACACCACCATACACATAACGAGGACAAAACAAAAAACATAATACAATATGTATAGGACACCACCATACACATAACGAGGACAAAACAAAAAAAACAATACAATATGTGTAGGACACCATCATACACATAACGAGGACAAAACAAAAAACACAATACAATATGTGTAGGAAACCACCAGACACATAACGAGGACAAAACAAAAAACATAATACAATATGTATAGGACACCACCATACACATAACAAGGACAAAACAAAAATCACAATACAATATGTATAGGACACCACCATACACATAACGAGGACAAAACAAAAAAACACAATACAATATGTGTAGGACACCACCATACACATAACGAGGACAAAACATAAAACACAATACAATATGTATAGGACACCACCATACATATAACGAGGAGAAAACAAAAAACACAATACAATATGTATAGGACACCACCATACACATAGCGAGGACAAAACACAAAACACAATACAATATGTATAGGACACCACCATACACATAACGAGGACAAAGCAAAAAACACAATACAATATGTATAGGACACCACCATACACATAACAAGGACAAAACAAAAAACACAATACAATATGTATAGGACACCACCATACACATAACGAGGACAAAACAAAAAACATAATACAATATGTATAGGAAACCACCATACACATAACGAGGACAAAGCAAAAAACACAATACAATATGTATAGGACACCACCATACAGATAACGAGGACAAAACAAAAAACATAATACAATATGTGTAGGACACCACCATACACATAACGAGGACAAAGCAAAAAACACAATACAATATGTATAGGACACCACCATACACATAACGAGGACAAAGCAAAAACACAATACAATATGCATAGGACACCACCAGACACATAACGAGGACAAAGCAAAAAACACAATACAATATGTGTAGGACACCACCATACACATAACGAGGACAAAACATAAAACACAATACAATATGTATAGGACACCACCATACATATAACGAGGACAAAACAAAAAACACAATACAATATGTATAGGACACCACCATACACATAGCGAGGACAAAAACAAAAAACACAATACAATATGTGTAGGACACCACCATACACATAACGAGGACAAAACACAAAACACAATACAATATGTATAGGACACCACCATACACATAGCGAGGACAAAACAAAAAACACAATACAATATGTGGAGGACACCACCATACACATAACGAGGACAAAGCAAAAAACACAATACAATATGTATAGGACACCACCATACACATAAAAAGGACAAAACAAAAAACACAATACAATATGTATAGGATACCACCATACACATAACGAGGACAAAACAAAAAACATAATACAATATGTGTAGGACACCACCATACACATAGCGAGGACAAAACAAAAAACACAATACAATATGTATAGGACACCACCATACACATAGCGAGGACAAAAACAAAAAACACAATACAATATGTGTAGGACACCACCATACACATAACGAGGACAAAACACAAAACACAATACAATATGTATAGGACACCACCATACACATAGCGAGGACAAAACAAAAAACACAATACAATATGTAGAGGACACCACCATACACATAACGAGGACAAAGCAAAAAACACAATACAATATGTATAGGACACCACCATACACATAAAAAGGACAAAACAAAAAACACAATACAATATGTATAGGACACCACCATACACATAACGAGGACAAAACAAAAAACATAATACAATATGTGTAGGACACCACCATACACATAGCGAGGACAAAACAAAAAACACAATACAATATGTATAGGACACCACCATACACATAACGAGGACAAAACAAAAAACATAATACAATATGTATAGGACACCACCATACACATAACGAGGACAAAACAAAAAACACAATACAATATGTGTAGGACACCACCATACACATAACGAGGACAAAACAAAAAACACAATACAATATGTGTAGGACACCACCAGACACATAACGAGGACAAAACAAAAAACATAATACAATATGTATAGGACACCACCATACACATAACAAGGACAAAACAAAAAAACACAATACAATATGTATAGGACACCACCATACACATAACGAGGACAAAACAAAAAACACAATACAATATGTATAGGACACCACCATACACATAACGAGGACAAAACAAAAAACACAATACAATATGTGTAGGACACCACCATACACATAACGAGGACAAAACAAAAAACACAATACAATATGTGTAGGACACCACCAGACACATAACGAGGACAAAACAAAAATCACAATACAATATGTATAGGACACCACCATACACATAACGAGGACAAAACAAAAAAACACAATACAATATGTATAGGACACCACCATACACATAACGAGGACAAAACAAAAAACACAATACAATATGTATAGGACACCACCATACACATAACGAGGACAAAACAAAAAACACAATACAATATGTATAGGGCACCACCATACACATAACGAGGACAAAACAAAAAACACAATACAATATGTGTAGGACACCACCACACACCTAACAAGGACAAAACAAAAAACATAATACAATATGTGTAGGACACCACCATACACATAACGAGGACAAAACAAAAAACATAATACAATATGTGTAGGACACCACCATACACATAACGAGGACAAAACAAAAAACATAATACAATATGTATAGGACTCCACCATACACATAACGAGGACAAAACAAAACACACAATACAATATGTGTAGGACACCACCATACACATAACGAGGACAAAACAAAAAACATAATACAATATGTGTAGGACACCACCATACACATAACGAGGACAAAACAAAAAACATAATACAATATGTGTAGGACACCACCATACACATAACGAGGACAAAACAAAAAACATAATACAATATGTATAGGACACCACCATACACATAACGAGGACAAAGCAAAAAACACAATACAATATGTATAGGACACCACCATACACATAACGAGGACAAAACAAAAAACATAATACAATATGTATAGGACACCACCATACACATAACGAGGACAAAACAAAAAACACAATACAATATGTGTAGGACACCAACATACACATAACGAGGACAAAACAAAAAACACAATACAATATGTATAGGACACCACCATACACATAACGAGGACAAAACAAAAAACACAATACAATATGTATAGGACACCACCATACACATAACGAGGACAAAACAAAAAACATAATACAATATGTGTAGGACACCACCATACACATAGCGAGGACAAAACAAAAAACACAATACAATATGTATAGGACACCACCATACACATAACGAGGACAAAGCAAAAAACACAATACAATATGTATAGGACACCACCATACACATAAAAAGGACAAAACAAAAAACACAATACAATATGTATAGGACACCACCATACACATAACGAGGACAAAACAAAAAACATAATACAATATGTATAGGACACCACCATACACATAACGAGGACAAAGCAAAAAACACAATACAATATGTATAGGACACCACCATACATATAACGAGGACAAAACAAAAAACACAATACAATATGTATAGGACACCACCATACACATAACGAGGACAAAGCAAAAAACACAATACAATATGTGTAGGACACCACCATACACATAACAAGGACAAAACAAAAATCACAATACAATATGTATAGGACACCACCATACACATAACGAGGACAAAACAAACAAACACAATACAATATGTGTAGGACACCACCATACACATAACGAGGACAAAACATAAAACACAATACAATATGTATAGGACACCACCATACATATAACGAGGAGAAAACAAAAAAACACAATACAATATGTATAGGACACCACCATACACATAGCGAGGACAAAACACAAAACACAATACAATATGTATAGGACACCACCATACACATAACGAGGACAAAGCAAAAAACACAATACAATATGTATAGGACACCACCATACACATAACAAGGACAAAACAAAAAACACAATACAATATGTATAGGACACCACCATACACATAACGAGGACAAAACAAAAAACATAATACAATATGTATAGGAAACCACCATACACATAACGAGGACAAAGCAAAAAACACAATACAATATGTATAGGACACCACCATACAGATAACGAGGACAAAACAAAAAACATAATACAATATGTGTAGGACACCACCATACACATAACGAGGACAAAGCAAAAAACACAATACAATATGTATAGGACACCACCATACACATAACGAGGACAAGGCAAAAACACAATACAATATGCATAGGACACCACCAGACACATAACGAGGACAAAGCAAAAAACACAATACAATATGTGTAGGACACCACCATACACATAACGAGGACAAAACATAAAACACAATACAATATGTATAGGACACCACCATACATATAACGAGGACAAAACAAAAAACACAATACAATATGTATAGGACACCACCATACACATAGCGAGGACAAAAACAAAAAACACAATACAATATGTGTAGGACACCACCATACACATAACGAGGACAAAACACAAAACACAATACAATATGTATAGGACACCACCATACACATAGCGAGGACAAAACAAAAAACACAATACAATATGTAGAGGACACCACCATACACATAACGAGGACAAAGCAAAAAACACAATACAATATGTATAGGACACCACCATACACATAAAAAGGACAAAACAAAAAACACAATACAATATGTATAGGACACCACCATACACATAACGAGGACAAAACAAAAAACATAATACAATATGTGTAGGACACCACCATACACATAGCGAGGACAAAGCAAAAAACACAATACAATATGTATAGGACACCACCATACACATAGCGAGGACAAAAACAAAAAACACAATACAATATGTGTAGGACACCACCATACACATAACGAGGACAAAACACAAAACACAATACAATATGTATAGGACACCACCATACACATAGCGAGGACAAAACAAAAAACACAATACAATATGTAGAGGACACCACCATACACATAACGAGGACAAAGCAAAAAACACAATACAATATGTATAGGACACCACCATACACATATAAAGGACAAAACAAAAAACACAATACAATATGTATAGGACACCACCATACACATAACGAGGACAAAAAAAAAAACATAATACAATATGTGTAGGACACCACCATACACATAGCGAGGACAAAACAAAAAACACAATACAATATGTATAGGACACCACCATACACATAACGAGGACAAAACAAAAAACATAATACAATATGTATAGGACACCACCATACACATAACGAGGACAAAACAAAAAACACAATACAATATGTGTAGGACACCACCATACACATAACGAGGACAAAGCAAAAAACACAATACAATATGTATAGGACACCACCATACACATAACGAGGACAAAGCAAAAACACAATACAATATGCATAGGACACCACCAGACACATAACGAGGACAAAGCAAAAAACACAATACAATATGTGTAGGACACCACCATACACATAACGAGGACAAAACATAAAACACAATACAATATGTATAGGACACCACCATACATATAACGAGGACAAAACAAAAAACACAATACAATATGTATAGGACACCACCATACACATAGCGAGGACAAAAACAAAAAACACAATACAATATGTGTAGGACACCACCATACACATAACGAGGACAAAACACAAAACACAATACAATATGTATAGGACACCACCATACACATAGCGAGGACAAAACAAAAAACACAATACAATATGTAGAGGACACCACCATACACATAACGAGGACAAAGCAAAAAACACAATACAATATGTATAGGACACCACCATACACATAAAAAGGACAAAACAAAAAACACAATACAATATGTATAGGACACCACCATACACATAACGAGGACAAAACAAAAAACATAATACAATATGTGTAGGACACCACCATACACATAGCGAGGACAAAGCAAAAAACACAATACAATATGTATAGGACACCACCATACACATAGCGAGGACAAAAACAAAAAACACAATACAATATGTGTAGGACACCACCATACACATAACGAGGACAAAACACAAAACACAATACAATATGTATAGGACACCACCATACACATAGCGAGGACAAAACAAAAAACACAATACAATATGTAGAGGACACCACCATACACATAACGAGGACAAAGCAAAAAACACAATACAATATGTATAGGACACCACCATACACATATAAAGGACAAAACAAAAAACACAATACAATATGTATAGGACACCACCATACACATAACGAGGACAAAACAAAAAACATAATACAATATGTGTAGGACACCACCATACACATAGCGAGGACAAAACAAAAAACACAATACAATATGTATAGGACACCACCATACACATAACGAGGACAAAACAAAAAACATAATACAATATGTATAGGACACCACCATACACATAACGAGGACAAAACAAAAAACACAATACAATATGTGTAGGACACCACCATACACATAACGAGGACAAAACAAAAAACACAATACAATATGTGTAGGACACCACCAGACACATAACGAGGACAAAACAAAAAACATAATACAATATGTATAGGACACCACCATACACATAACAAGGACAAAACAAAAAAACACAATACAATATGTATAGGACACCACCATACACATAACGAGGACAAAACAAAAAACACAATACAATATGTATAGGACACCACCATACACATAACGAGGACAAAACAAAAAACACAATACAATATGTGTAGGACACCACCATACACATAACGAGGACAAAACAAAAAACACAATACAATATGTGTAGGACACCACCAGACACATAACGAGGACAAAACAAAAATCACAATACAATATGTATAGGACACCACCATACACATAACGAGGACAAAACAAAAAAACACAATACAATATGTATAGGACACCACCATACACATAACGAGGACAAAACAAAAAACACAATACAATATGTATAGGACACCACCATACACATAACGAGGACAAAACAAAAAACACAATACAATATGTATAGGGCACCACCATACACATAACGAGGACAAAACAAAAAACACAATACAATATGTGTAGGACACCACCACACACCTAACAAGGACAAAACAAAAAACATAATACAATATGTGTAGGACACCACCATACACATAACGAGGACAAAACAAAAAACATAATACAATATGTGTAGGACACCACCATACACATAACGAGGACAAAACAAAAAACATAATACAATATGTATAGGACTCCACCATACACATAACGAGGACAAAACAAAAAACATAATACAATATGTGTAGGACACCACCATACACATAACGAGGACAAAACAAAAAACATAATACAATATGTGTAGGACACCACCATACACATAACGAGGACAAAACAAAAAACATAATACAATATGTATAGGACACCACCATACACATAACGAGGACAAAGCAAAAAACACAATACAATATGCATAGGACACCACCATACACATAACGAGGACAAAACAAAAAACATAATACAATATGTATAGGACACCACCATACACATAACGAGGACAAAACAAAAAACACAATACAATATGTGTAGGACACCACCATACACATAACGAGGACAAAACAAAAAACACAATACAATATGTATAGGACACCACCATACACATAACGAGGACAAAACAAAAAACACAATACAATATGTATAGGACACCACCATACACATAACGAGGACAAAACAAAAAACATAATACAATATGTGTAGGACACCACCATACACATAGCGAGGACAAAACAAAAAACACAATACAATATGTATAGGACACCACCATACACATAACGAGGACAAAGCAAAAAACACAATACAATATGTATAGGACACCACCATACACATAAAAAGGACAAAACAAAAAACACAATACAATATGTATAGGACACCACCATACACATAACGAGGACAAAACAAAAAACATAATACAATATGTATAGGACACCACCATACACATAACGAGGACAAAGCAAAAAACACAATACAATATGTATAGGACACCACCATACATATAACGAGGACAAAACAAAAAACACAATACAATATGTATAGGACACCACCATACACATAACGAGGACAAAGCAAAAAACACAATACAATATGTGTAGGACACCACCATACACATAACGAGGACAAAACCAAAAACACAATACAATATGTGTAGGACACCACAATACACATAACGAGGACAAAACAAAAAACATAATACAATATGTGTAGGACACCACCATACACATAACGAGGACAAAACAAAAAACATAATACAATATGTATAGGACACCACCATACACATAACGAGGACAAAGCAAAAAACACAATACAATATGTATAGGACACCACCATACACATAACGAGGACAAAACAAAAAACACAATACAATATGTATAGGACACCACCATACACATAACGAGGACAAAACAAAAAACACAATACAATATGTATAGGACACCACCATACACATAACGAGAACAAAACAAAAAACATAATACAATATGTGTAGGACACCACCATACACATAACGAGGACAAAACAAAAAACACAATACAATATGTATAGGACACCACCATACACATAACGAGGACAAAACAAAAAACATAATACAATATGTATAGGACACCACCATACACATAACGAGGACAAAACAAAAAAAACAATACAATATGTGTAGGACACCATCATACACATAACGAGGACAAAACAAAAAACACAATACAATATGTGTAGGACACCACCAGACACATAACGAGGACAAAACAAAAAACATAATACAATATGTATAGGACACCACCATACACATAACAAGGACAAAACAAAAATCACAATACAATATGTATAGGACACCACCATACACATAACGAGGACAAAACAAAAAAACACAATACAATATGTGTAGGACACCACCATACACATAACGAGGACAAAACATAAAACACAATACAATATGTATAGGACACCACCATACATATAACGAGGAGAAAACAAAAAACACAATACAATATGTATAGGACACCACCATACACATAGCGAGGACAAAACACAAAACACAATACAATATGTATAGGACACCACCATACACATAACGAGGACAAAGCAAAAAACACAATACAATATGTATAGGACACCACCATACACATAACAAGGACAAAACAAAAAACACAATACAATATGTATAGGACACCACCATACACATAACGAGGACAAAACAAAAAACATAATACAATATGTATAGGAAACCACCATACACATAACGAGGACAAAGCAAAAAACACAATACAATATGTATAGGACACCACCATACAGATAACGAGGACAAAACAAAAACATAATACAATATGTGTAGGACACCACCATACACATAACGAGGACAAAGCAAAAAACACAATACAATATGTATAGGACACCACCATACACATAACGAGGACAAAGCCAAAACACAATACAATATGCATAGGACACCACCAGACACATAACGAGGACAAAGCAAAAAACACAATACAATATGTGTAGGACACCACCATACACATAACGAGGACAAAACATAAAACACAATACAATATGTATAGGACACCACCATACATATAACGAGGACAAAACAAAAAACACAATACAATATGTATAGGACACCACCATACACATAGCGAGGACAAAAACAAAAAACACAATACAATATGTGTAGGACACCACCATACACATAACGAGGACAAAACACAAAACACAATACAATATGTATAGGACACCACCATACACATAGCGAGGACAAAACAAAAAACACAATACAATATGTAGAGGACACCACCATACACATAACGAGGACAAAGCAAAAAACACAATACAATATGTATAGGACACCACCATACACATAAAAAGGACAAAACAAAAAACACAATACAATATGTATAGGACACCACCATACACATAACGAGGACAAAACAAAAAACATAATACAATATGTGTAGGACACCACCATACACATAACGAGGACAAAGCAAAAAACACAATACAATATGTATAGGACACCACCATACATATAACGAGGACAAAACAAAAAACACAATACAATATGTATAGGACACCACCATACACATAACGAGGACAAAACAAAAAACACAATACAATATGTATAGGACACCACCATACACATAACGAGGACAAAACAAAAAACATAATACAATATGTATAGGACACCACCATACACATAGCGAGGACAAAACAAAAAACACAATACAATATGTGTAGGACACCACCATACACATAACGAGGACAAAACAAAAAACACAATACAATATGTGTAGGACACCACCAGACACATAACGAGGACAAAACAAAAAACATAATACAATATGTATAGGACACCACCATACACATAACAAGGACAAAACAAAAAAACACAATACAATATGTATAGGACACCACCATACACATAACGAGGACAAAACAAAAAACACAATACAATATGTATAGGACACCACCATACACATAACGAGGACAAAACAAAAAACACAATACAATATGTGTAGGACACCACCATACACATAACGAGGACAAAACAAAAAACACAATACAATATGTGTAGGACACCACCAGACACATAACGAGGACAAAACAAAAATCACAATACAATATGTATAGGACACCACCATACACATAACGAGGACAAAACAAAAAAACACAATACAATATGTATAGGACACCACCATACACATAACGAGGACAAAACAAAAAACACAATACAATATGTTTAGGACACCACCATACACATAACGAGGACAAAACAAAAAACACAATACAATATGTATAGGGCACCACCATACACATAACGAGGACAAAACAAAAAACACAATACAATATGTGTAGGACACCACCACACACCTAACAAGGACAAAACAAAAAACATAATACAATATGTGTAGGACACCACCATACACATAACGAGGACAAAACAAAAAACATAATACAATATGTGTAGGACACCACCATACACATAACGAGGACAAAACAAAAAACATAATACAATATGTATAGGACTCCACCATACACATAACGAGGACAAAACAAAACACACAATACAATATGTGTAGGACACCACCATACACATAACGAGGACAAAACAAAAAACATAATACAATATGTGTAGGACACCACCATACACATAACGAGGACAAAACAAAAAACATAATACAATATGTGTAGGACACCACCATACACATAACGAGGACAAAACAAAAAACATAATACAATATGTATAGGACACCACCATACACATAACGAGGACAAAGCAAAAAACACAATACAATATGTATAGGACACCACCATACACATAACGAGGACAAAACAAAAAACATAATACAATATGTATAGGACACCACCATACACATAACGAGGACAAAACAAAAAACACAATACAATATGTGTAGGACACCACCATACACATAACGAGGACAAAACAAAAAACACAATACAATATGTATAGGACACAACCATACACATAACGAGGAAAAAACAAAAAACACAATACAATATGTATAGGACACCACCATACACATAACGAGGACAAAACAAAAAACATAATACAATATGTGTAGGACACCACCATACACATAACGAGGACAAAACAAAAAACACAATACAATATGTATAGGACACCACCATACACATAACGAGGACAAAGCAAAAAACACAATACAATATGTATAGGACACCACCATACACATAAAAAGGACAAAACAAAAAACACAATACAATATGTATAGGACACCACCATACACATAACGAGGACAAAACAAAAAACATAATACAATATGTATAGGACACCACCATACACATAACGAGGACAAAGCAAAAAACACAATACAATATGTATAGGACACCACCATACATATAACGAGGACAAAACATAAAACACAATACAATATGTATAGGACACCACCATACATATAACGAGGACAAAGCCAAAACACAATACAATATGCATAGGACACCACCAGACACATAACGAGGACAAAGCAAAAAACACAATACAATATGTGTAGGACACCACCATACACATAACGAGGACAAAACATAAAACACAATACAATATGTATAGGACACCACCATACATATAACGAGGACAAAACAAAAAACACAATACAATATGTATAGGACACCACCATACACATAGCGAGGACAAAAACAAAAAACACAATACAATATGTGTAGGACACCACCATACACATAACGAGGACAAAACACAAAACACAATACAATATGTATAGGACACCACCATACACATAGCGAGGACAAAACAAAAAACACAATACAATATGTAGAGGACACCACCATACACATAACGAGGACAAAGCAAAAAACACAATACAATATGTATAGGACACCACCATACACATAAAAAGGACAAAACAAAAAACACAATACAATATGTATAGGACACCACCATACACATAACGAGGACAAAACAAAAAACATAATACAATATGTGTAGGACACCACCATACACATAACGAGGACAAAGCAAAAAACACAATACAATATGTATAGGACACCACCATACATATAACGAGGACAAAACAAAAAACACAATACAATATGTATAGGACACCACCATACACATAACGAGGACAAAACAAAAAACACAATACAATATGTATAGGACACCACCATACACATAACGAGGACAAAACAAAAAACATAATACAATATGTATAGGACACCACCATACACATAGCGAGGACAAAACAAAAAACACAATACAATATGTGTAGGACACCACCATACACATAACGAGGACAAAACAAAAAACACAATACAATATGTGTAGGACACCACCAGACACATAACGAGGACAAAACAAAAAACATAATACAATATGTATAGGACACCACCATACACATAACAAGGACAAAACAAAAAAACACAATACAATATGTATAGGACACCACCATACACATAACGAGGACAAAACAAAAAACACAATACAATATGTATAGGACACCACCATACACATAACGAGGACAAAACAAAAAACACAATACAATATGTGTAGGACACCACCATACACATAACGAGGACAAAACAAAAAACACAATACAATATGTGTAGGACACCACCAGACACATAACGAGGACAAAACAAAAATCACAATACAATATGTATAGGACACCACCATACACATAACGAGGACAAAACAAAAAAACACAATACAATATGTATAGGACACCACCATACACATAACGAGGACAAAACAAAAAACACAATACAATATGTATAGGACACCACCATACACATAACGAGGACAAAACAAAAAACACAATACAATATGTATAGGGCACCACCATACACATAACGAGGACAAAACAAAAAACACAATACAATATGTGTAGGACACCACCACACACCTAACAAGGACAAAACAAAAAACATAATACAATATGTGTAGGACACCACCATACACATAACGAGGACAAAACAAAAAACATAATACAATATGTGTAGGACACCACCATACACATAACGAGGACAAAACAAAAAACATAATACAATATGTATAGGACTCCACCATACACATAACGAGGACAAAACAAAACACACAATACAATATGTGTAGGACACCACCATACACATAACGAGGACAAAACAAAAAACATAATACAATATGTGTAGGACACCACCATACACATAACGAGGACAAAACAAAAAACATAATACAATATGTGTAGGACACCACCATACACATAACGAGGACAAAACAAAAAACATAATACAATATGTATAGGACACCACCATACACATAACGAGGACAAAGCAAAAAACACAATACAATATGTATAGGACACCACCATACACATAACGAGGACAAAACAAAAAACATAATACAATATGTATAGGACACCACCATACACATAACGAGGACAAAACAAAAAACACAATACAATATGTGTAGGACACCACCATACACATAACGAGGACAAAACAAAAAACACAATACAATATGTATAGGACACAACCATACACATAACGAGGAAAAAACAAAAAACACAATACAATATGTATAGGACACCACCATACACATAACGAGGACAAAACAAAAAACATAATACAATATGTGTAGGACACCACCATACACATAACGAGGACAAAACAAAAAACACAATACAATATGTATAGGACACCACCATACACATAACGAGGACAAAGCAAAAAGCACAATACAATATGTATAGGACACCACCATACACATAAAAAGGACAAAACAAAAAACACAATACAATATGTATAGGACACCACCATACACATAACGAGGACAAAACAAAAAACATAATACAATATGTATAGGACACCACCATACACATAACGAGGACAAAGCAAAAAACACAATACAATATGTATAGGACACCACCATACATATAACGAGGACAAAACAAAAAACACAATACAATATGTATAGGACACCACCATACACATAACGAGGACAAAGCAAAAAACACAATACAATATGTGTAGGACACCACCATACACATAACGAGGACAAAACAAAAAACACAATACAATATGTGTAGGACACCACCATACACATAACGAGGACAAAACAAAAAACACAATACAATATGTATAGGACACCACCATACACATAACGAGAACAAAACAAAAAACATAATACAATATGTGTAGGACACCACCATACACATAACGAGGACAAAACAAAAAACATAATACAATATGTATAGGACTCCACCATACACATAACGAGGACAAAACAAAAAACATAATACAATATGTGTAGGACACCACCATACACATAACGAGGACAAAACAAAAAACATAATACAATATGTGTAGGACACCACCATACACATAACGAGGACAAAACAAAAAACATAATACAATATGTATAGGACACCACCATACACATAACGAGGACAAAGCAAAAAACACAATACAATATGTATAGGACACCACCATACACATAACGAGGACAAAACAAAAAACATAATACAATATGTATAGGACACCACCATACACATAACGAGGACAAAACAAAAAACACAATACAATATGTGTAGGACACCACCATACACATAACGAGGACAAAACAAAAAACACAATACAATATGTATAGGACACCACCATACACATAACGAGGACAAAACAAAAAACACAATACAATATGTATAGGACACCACCATACACATAACGAGGACAAAACAAAAAACATAATACAATATGTGTAGGACACCACCATACACATAGCGAGGACAAAACAAAAAACACAATACAATATGTATAGGACACCACCATACACATAACGAGGACAAAGCAAAAAACACAATACAATATGTATAGGACACCACCATACACATAAAAAGGACAAAACAAAAAACACAATACAATATGTATAGGACACCACCATACACATAACGAGGACAAAACAAAAAACATAATACAATATGTATAGGACACCACCATACACATAACGAGGACAAAGCAAAAAACACAATACAATATGTATAGGACACCACCATACATATAACGAGGACAAAACAAAAAACACAATACAATATGTATAGGACACCACCATACACATAACGAGGACAAAGCAAAAAACACAATACAATATGTGTAGGACACCACCATACACATAACGAGGACAAAACCAAAAACACAATACAATATGTGTAGGACACCACAATACACATAACGAGGACAAAACAAAAAACATAATACAATATGTGTAGGACACCACCATACACATAACGAGGACAAAACAAAAAACATAATACAATATGTATAGGACACCACCATACACATAACGAGGACAAAGCAAAAAACACAATACAATATGTATAGGACACCACCATACACATAACGAGGACAAAACAAAAAACACAATACAATATGTATAGGACACCACCATACACATAACGAGGACAAAACAAAAAACACAATACAATATGTATAGGACACCACCATACACATAACGAGAACAAAACAAAAAACATAATACAATATGTGTAGGACACCACCATACACATAACGAGGACAAAACAAAAAACACAATACAATATGTATAGGACACCACCATACACATAACGAGGACAAAACAAAAAACATAATACAATATGTATAGGACACCACCATACACATAACGAGGACAAAACAAAAAAAACAATACAATATGTGTAGGACACCATCATACACATAACGAGGACAAAACAAAAAACACAATACAATATGTGTAGGACACCACCAGACACATAACGAGGACAAAACAAAAAACATAATACAATATGTATAGGACACCACCATACACATAACAAGGACAAAACAAAAATCACAATACAATATGTATAGGACACCACCATACACATAACGAGGACAAAACAAAAAAAACAATACAATATGTGTAGGACACCACCATACACATAACGAGGACAAAACATAAAACACAATACAATATGTATAGGACACCACCATACATATAACGAGGAGAAAACAAAAAACACAATACAATATGTATAGGACACCACCATACACATAGCGAGGACAAAACACAAAACACAATACAATATGTATAGGACACCACCATACACATAACGAGGACAAAGCAAAAAACACAATACAATATGTATAGGACACCACCATACACATAACAAGGACAAAACAAAAAACACAATACAATATGTATAGGACACCACCATACACATAACGAGGACAAAACAAGAAACATAATACAATATGTATAGGAAACCACCATACACATAACGAGGACAAAGCAAAAAACACAATACAATATGTATAGGACACCACCATACAGATAACGAGGACAAAACAAAAAACATAATACAATATGTGTAGGACACCACCATACACATAACGAGGACAAAGCAAAAAACACAATACAATATGTATAGGACACCACCATACACATAACGAGGACAAAGCCAAAACACAATACAATATGCATAGGACACCACCAGACACATAACGAGGACAAAGCAAAAAACACAAT
Source organism: Bathymodiolus brooksi (assembly GCA_963680875.1). Taxonomy (NCBI): domain Eukaryota; kingdom Metazoa; phylum Mollusca; class Bivalvia; order Mytilida; family Modiolidae; genus Bathymodiolus; species Bathymodiolus brooksi. The sequence continues at coordinate 128,888,073 of OY804577.1, read as the reverse complement.
ACAATATGTGTAGGACACCACCATACACATAACGAGGACAAAACATAAAACACAATACAATATGTATAGGACACCACCATACATATAACGAGGACAAAACAAAAAACACAATACAATATGTATAGGACACCACCATACACATAGCGAGGACAAAAACAAAAAACACAATACAATATGTGTAGGACACCACCATACACATAACGAGGACAAAACACAAAACACAATACAATATGTATAGGACACCACCATACACATAGCGAGGACAAAACAAAAAACACAATACAATATGTAGAGGACACCACCATACACATAACGAGGACAAAGCAAAAAACACAATACAATATGTATAGGACACCACCATACACATAAAAAGGACAAAACAAAAAACACAATACAATATGTATAGGACACCACCATACACATAACGAGGACAAAACAAAAAACATAATACAATATGTGTAGGACACCACCATACACATAACGAGGACAAAGCAAAAAACACAATACAATATGTATAGGACACCACCATACATATAACGAGGACAAAACAAAAAACACAATACAATATGTATAGGACACCACCATACACATAACGAGGACAAAACAAAAAACACAATACAATATGTATAGGACACCACCATACACATAACGAGGACAAAACAAAAAACATAATACAATATGTATAGGACACCACCATACACATAGCGAGGACAAAACAAAAAACACAATACAATATGTGTAGGACACCACCATACACATAACGAGGACAAAACAAAAAACACAATACAATATGTGTAGGACACCACCAGACACATAACGAGGACAAAACAAAAAACATAATACAATATGTATAGGACACCACCATACACATAACAAGGACAAAACAAAACAACACAATACAATATGTATAGGACACCACCATACACATAACGAGGACAAAACAAAAAACACAATACAATATGTATAGGACACCACCATACACATAACGAGGACAAAACAAAAAACACAATACAATATGTGTAGGACACCACCATACACATAACGAGGACAAAACAAAAAACACAATACAATATGTGTAGGACACCACCAGACACATAACGAGGACAAAACAAAAATCACAATACAATATGTATAGGACACCACCATACACATAACGAGGACAAAACAAAAAAACACAATACAATATGTATAGGACACCACCATACACATAACGAGGACAAAACAAAAAACACAATACAATATGTATAGGACACCACCATACACATAACGAGGACAAAACAAAAAACACAATACAATATGTATAGGGCACCACCATACACATAACGAGGACAACACAAAAAACACAATACAATATGTGTAGGACACCACCACACACCTAACAAGGACAAAACAAAAAACATAATACAATATGTGTAGGACACCACCATACACATAACGAGGACAAAACAAAAAACATAATACAATATGTGTAGGACACCACCATACACATAACGAGGACAAAACAAAAAACATAATACAATATGTATAGGACTCCACCATACACATAACGAGGACAAAACAAACCACACAATACAATATGTGTAGGACACCACCATACACATAACGAGGACAAAACAAAAAACACAATACAATATGTATAGGACACCACCATACACATAGCGAGGACAAAAACAAAAAACACAATACAATATGTGTAGGACACCACCATACACATAACGAGGACAAAACACAAAACACAATACAATATGTATAGGACACCACCATACACATAGCGAGGACAAAACAAAAAACACAATACAATATGTAGAGGACACCACCATACACATAACGAGGACAAAGCAAAAAACACAATACAATATGTATAGGACACCACCATACACATAAAAAGGACAAAACAAAAAACACAATACAATATGTATAGGACACCACCATACACATAACGAGGACAAAACAAAAAACATAATACAATATGTGTAGGACACCACCATACACATAACGAGGACAAAGCAAAAAACACAATACAATATGTATAGGACACCACCATACATATAACGAGGACAAAACAAAAAACACAATACAATATGTATAGGACACCACCATACACATAACGAGGACAAAACAAAAAACACAATACAATATGTATAGGACACCACCATACACATAACGAGGACAAAACAAAAAACATAATACAATATGTATAGGACACCACCATACACATAGCGAGGACAAAACAAAAAACACAATACAATATGTGTAGGACACCACCATACACATAACGAGGACAAAACAAAAAACACAATACAATATGTGTAGGACACCACCAGACACATAACGAGGACAAAACAAAAAACATAATACAATATGTATAGGACACCACCATACACATAACAAGGACAAAACAAAACAACACAATACAATATGTATAGGACACCACCATACACATAACGAGGACAAAACAAAAAACACAATACAATATGTATAGGACACCACCATACACATAACGAGGACAAAACAAAAAACACAATACAATATGTGTAGGACACCACCATACACATAACGAGGACAAAACAAAAAACACAATACAATATGTGTAGGACACCACCAGACACATAACGAGGACAAAACAAAAATCACAATACAATATGTATAGGACACCACCATACACATAACGAGGACAAAACAAAAAAACACAATACAATATGTATAGGACACCACCATACACATAACGAGGACAAAACAAAAAACACAATACAATATGTATAGGACACCACCATACACATAACGAGGACAAAACAAAAAACACAATACAATATGTATAGGGCACCACCATACACATAACGAGGACAAAACAAAAAACACAATACAATATGTGTAGGACACCACCACACACCTAACAAGGACAAAACAAAAAACATAATACAATATGTGTAGGACACCACCATACACATAACGAGGACAAAACAAAAAACATAATACAATATGTGTAGGACACCACCATACACATAACGAGGACAAAACAAAAAACATAATACAATATGTATAGGACTCCACCATACACATAACGAGGACAAAACAAACCACACAATACAATATGTGTAGGACACCACCATACACATAACGAGGACAAAACAAAAAACATAATACAATATGTGTAGGACACCACCATACACATAACGAGGACAAAACAAAAAACATAATACAATATGTGTAGGACACCACCATACACATAACGAGGACAAAACAAAAAACATAATACAATATGTATAGGACACCACCATACACATAACGAGGACAAAGCAAAAAACACAATACAATATGTATAGGACACCACCATACACATAACGAGGACAAAACAAAAAACATAATACAATATGTATAGGACACCACCATACACATAACGAGGACAAAACAAAAAACACAATACAATATGTGTAGGACACCACCATACACATAACGAGGACAAAACAAAAAACACAATACAATATGTATAGGACACAACCATACACATAACGAGGAAAAAACAAAAAACACAATACAATATGTATAGGACACCACCATACACATAACGAGGACAAAACAAAAAACATAATACAATATGTGTAGGACACCACCATACACATAGCGAGGACAAAACAAAAAACACAATACAATATGTATAGGACACCACCATACACATAACGAGGACAAAGCAAAAAACACAATACAATATGTATAGGACACCACCATACACATAAAAAGGACAAAACAAAAAACACAATACAATATGTATAGGACACCACCATACACATAACGAGGACAAAACAAAAAACATAATACAATATGTATAGGACACCACCATACACATAACGAGGACAAAGCAAAAAACACAATACAATATGTATAGGACACCACCATACATATAACGAGGACAAAACAAAAAACACAATACAATATGTATAGGACACCACCATACACATAACGAGGACAAAGCAAAAAACACAATACAATATGTGTAGGACACCACCATACACATAACGAGGACAAAACAAAAAACACAATACAATATGTGTAGGACACCACCATACACATAACGAGGACAAAACAAAAAACACAATACAATATGTATAGGACACCACCATACACATAACGAGAACAAAACAAAAAACATAATACAATATGTATAGGACACCACCATACACATAACGAGGACAAAACAAAAAACACAATACAATATGTGTAGGACACCACCAGACACATAACGAGGACAAAACAAAAAACATAATACAATATGTATAGGACACCACCATACACATAACAAGGACAAAACAAAAATCACAATACAATATGTATAGGACACCACCATACACATAACGAGGACAAAACAAAAAAACACAATACAATATGTATAGGACACCACCATACACATAACGAGGACAAAACAAAAAACACAATACAATATGTATAGGACACCACCATACACATAACGAGGACAAAACAAAAAACACAATACAATATGTATAGGGCACCACCATACACATAACGAGGACAAAACAAAAAACACAATACAATATGTGTAGGACACCACCACACACCTAACAAGGACAAAACAAAAAACATAATACAATATGTGTAGGACACCACCATACACATAACGAGGACAAAACAAAAAACATAATACAATATGTGTAGGACACCACCATACACATAACGAGGACAAAACAAAAAACATAATACAATATGTATAGGACTCCACCATACACATAACGAGGACAAAACAAAAAACACAATACAATATGTGTAGGACACCACCATACACATAACGAGGACAAAACAAAAAACATAATACAATATGTGTAGGACACCACCATACACATAACGAGGACAAAACAAAAAACATAATACAATATGTGTAGGACACCACCATACACATAACGAGGACAAAACAAAAAACATAATACAATATGTATAGGACACCACCATACACATAACGAGGACAAAGCAAAAAACACAATACAATATGTATAGGACACCACCATACACATAACGAGGACAAAACAAAAAACACAATACAATATGTATAGGACACCACCATACACATAACGAGGACAAAACAAAAAACACAATACAATATGTATAGGACACCACCATACACATAACGAGGACAAAACAAAAAACATAATAGAATATGTGTAGGACACCACCATACACATAACGAGGACAAAACAAAAAACACAATACAATATGTATAGGACACCACCATACACATAGCGAGGACAAAACAAAAAACACAATACAATATGCATAGGGCACCACCATACACATAACGAGGACAAAACAAAAAACATAATACAATATGTATAGGACACCACCATACACATAACGAGGACAAAACAAAAAACACAATACAATATGTGTAGGACACCATCATACACATAACGAGGACAAAACAAAAAACACAATACAATATGTGTAGGACACCACCAGACACATAACAAGGACAAAACAAAAAACATAATACAATATGTATAGGACACCACCATACACATAACAAGGACAAAACAAAAATCACAATACAATATGTATAGGACACCACCATACACATAACGAGGACAAAACAAAAAAACACAATACAATATGTATAGCACACCACCATACACATAACGAGGACAAAACAAAAAACACAATACAATATGTATAGGACACCACCATACACATAACCAGGACAAAACAAAAAACACAATACAATATGTATAGGGCACCACCATACACATAACGAGGACAAAACAAAAAACACAATACAATATGTGTAGGACACCACCACACACCTAACAAGGACAAAACAAAAAACATAATACAATATGTGTAGGACACCACCATACACATAACGAGGACAAAACAAAAAACATAATACAATATGTGTAGGACACCACCATACACATAACGAGGACAAAACAAAAAACATAATACAATATGCATTGGACTCCACCATACACATAACGAGGACAAAACAAAAAACACAATACAATATATGTAGGACACCGCCATACACATAACGAGGACAAAACAAAAACATAATACAATATGTATAGGACACCACCATACACATAACGAGGACAAAGCAAAAAACACAATACAATATGTATAGGACACCACCATACACATAACGAGGACAAAACAAAAAACACAATACAATATGTATAGGACACCACCATACACATAATGAGGACAAAACAAAAAACACAATACAATATGTATAGGACACCACCATACACATAACGAGGACAAAACAAAAAACATAATACAATATGTGTAGGACACCACCATACACATAACGAGGACAAAACAAAAAACACAATACAATATGTATAGGACACCACCATACACATAACGAGGACAAAACAAAAAACATAATACAATATGTGTAGGACACCACCATACACATAACGAGGACAAAACAAAAAACATAATACAATATGTGTAGGACACCACCATACACATAACGAGGACAAAACAAAAAACATAATACAATATGTATAGGACACCACCATACACATAACGAGGACAAAACAAAAAACATAATACAATATGTGTAGGACACCACCATACACATAACGAGGACAAAACAAAAAACACAATACAATATGTATAGGACACCACCATACACATAACGAGGACAAAACACAAAACATATTACAATATGCATAGGACACCACCATACACATAACGAGGACAAAGCAAAAAACACAATACAATATGTATAGGACACCACCATACACATAACGAGGACAAAGCAAAAACACAATACAATATGCATAGGACACCACCAGACACATAACGAGGACAAAACAAAAAACATAATACAATATGTATAGGACACCACCATACACATAACGAGGACAAAGCAAAAAACACAATACAATATGTATAGGACACCACCATACATATAACGAGGACAAAACAAAAAACACAATACAATATGTATAGGACACCACCATACACATAACGAGGACAAAACAAAAAACACAATACAATATGTATAGGACACCACCATACACATAACGAGGACAAAACAAAAAACATAATACAATATGTATAGGACACCACCATACACATAGCGAGGACAAAACAAAAAACACAATACAATATGTGTAGGACACCACCATACACATAACGAGGACAAAACACAAAACACAATACAATATGTATAGGACACCACCATACACATAGCGAGGACAAAACAAAAAACACAATACAATATGTATAGGACACCACCATACACATAACGAGGACAAAACAAAAAACACAATACAATATGTATAGGACACCACCATACACATAACGAGGACAAAACAAAAAACATAATACAATATGTGTAGGACACCACCATACACATAACGAGGACAAAACAAAAAACATAATACAATATGTGTAGGACACCACCATACACATAACGAGGACAAAACAAAAAACATAATACAATATGTATAGGACACCACCATACACATAACGAGGACAAAGCAAAAAACACAATACAATATGTATAGGACACCACCATACACATAACGAGGACAAAACAAAAAACATAATACAATATGTGTAGGACACCACCATACACATAACAAGGACAAAACAAAAAACACAATACAATATGTATAGGACACCACCATACACATAACGAGGACAAAACAAAAAACATAATACAATATGTGTAGGACACCACCATACACATAACGAGGACAAAACAAAAAACATAATACAATATGTGTAGGACACCACCATACACATAACGAGGACAAAACAAAAAACACAATACAATATGCATAGGACACCACCATACACATAACGAGGACAAAACACAAAACATAATACAATATGCATAGGACACCACCATACACATAACGAGGACAAAGCAAAAACACAATACAATATGCATAGGACACCACCAGACACATAACGAGGACAAAGCAAAAAACACAATACAATATGTGTAGGACACCACCATACACATAACGAGGACAAAACATAAAACACAATACAATATGTATAGGACACCACCATACATATAACGAGGACAAAACAAAAAACACAATACAATATGTATAGGACACCACCATACACATAGCGAGGACAAAACAAAAAACACAATACAATATGTGTAGGACACCACCATACACATAACGAGGACAAAACACAAAACACAATACAATATGTATAGGACACCACCATACACATAGCGAGGACAAAACAAAAAACACAATACAATATGTATAGGACACCACCATACACATAACGAGGACAAAGCAAAAAACACAATACAATATGTATAGGACACCACCATACACATAACAAGGACAAAACAAAAAACACAATACAATATGTATAGGATACCACCATACACATAACGAGGACAAAACAAAAAACATAATACAATATGTATAGGACACCACCATACACATAACGAGGACAAAGCAAAAAACACAATACAATATGTATAGGACAGCACCATACACATAACGAGGACAAAACAAAAAACACAATACAATATGTATAGGACACCACCATACACATAACGAGGACAAAACAAAAAACATAATACAATATGTATAGGACACCACCATACACATAGCGAGGACAAAACAAAAAACACAATACAATATGTGTAGGACACCACCATACACATAACGAGGACAAAACAAAAAACACAATACAATATGTGTAGGACACCACCAGACACATAACGAGGACAAAACAAAAAACATAATACAATATGTATAGGACACCACCATACACATAACAAGGACAAAACAAAACAACACAATACAATATGTATAGGACACCACCATACACATAACGAGGACAAAACAAAAAACACAATACAATATGTATAGGACACCACCATACACATAACGAGGACAAAACAAAAAACACAATACAATATGTGTAGGACACCACCATACACATAACGAGGACAAAACAAAAAACACAATACAATATGTGTAGGACACCACCAGACACATAACGAGGACAAAACAAAAATCACAATACAATATGTATAGGACACCACCATACACATAACGAGGACAAAACAAAAAAACACAATACAATATGTATAGGACACCACCATACACATAACGAGGACAAAACAAAAAACACAATACAATATGTATAGGACACCACCATACACATAACGAGGACAAAACAAAAAACACAATACAATATGTATAGGGCACCACCATACACATAACGAGGACAAAACAAAAAACACAATACAATATGTGTAGGACACCACCACACACCTAACAAGGACAAAACAAAAAACATAATACAATATGTGTAGGACACCACCATACACATAACGAGGACAAAACAAAAAACATAATACAATATGTGTAGGACACCACCATACACATAACGAGGACAAAACAAAAAACATAATACAATATGTATAGGACTCCACCATACACATAACGAGGACAAAACAAACCACACAATACAATATGTGTAGGACACCACCATACACATAACGAGGACAAAACAAAAAACACAATACAATATGTATAGGACACCACCATACACATAGCGAGGACAAAAACAAAAAACACAATACAATATGTGTAGGACACCACCATACACATAACGAGGACAAAACACAAAACACAATACAATATGTATAGGACACCACCATACACATAGCGAGGACAAAACAAAAAACACAATACAATATGTAGAGGACACCACCATACACATAACGAGGACAAAGCAAAAAACACAATACAATATGTATAGGACACCACCATACACATAAAAAGGACAAAACAAAAAACACAATACAATATGTATAGGACACCACCATACACATAACGAGGACAAAACAAAAAACATAATACAATATGTGTAGGACACCACCATACACATAACGAGGACAAAGCAAAAAACACAATACAATATGTATAGGACACCACCATACATATAACGAGGACAAAACAAAAAACACAATACAATATGTATAGGACACCACCATACACATAACGAGGACAAAACAAAAAACACAATACAATATGTATAGGACACCACCATACACATAACGAGGACAAAACAAAAAACATAATACAATATGTATAGGACACCACCATACACATAGCGAGGACAAAACAAAAAACACAATACAATATGTGTAGGACACCACCATACACATAACGAGGACAAAACAAAAAACACAATACAATATGTGTAGGACACCACCAGACACATAACGAGGACAAAACAAAAAACATAATACAATATGTATAGGACACCACCATACACATAACAAGGACAAAACAAAACAACACAATACAATATGTATAGGACACCACCATACACATAACGAGGACAAAACAAAAAACACAATACAATATGTATAGGACACCACCATACACATAACGAGGACAAAACAAAAAACACAATACAATATGTGTAGGACACCACCATACACATAACGAGGACAAAACAAAAAACACAATACAATATGTGTAGGACACCACCAGACACATAACGAGGACAAAACAAAAATCACAATACAATATGTATAGGACACCACCATACACATAACGAGGACAAAACAAAAAAACACAATACAATATGTATAGGACACCACCATACACATAACGAGGACAAAACAAAAAACACAATACAATATGTATAGGACACCACCATACACATAACGAGGACAAAACAAAAAACACAATACAATATGTATAGGGCACCACCATACACATAACGAGGACAAAACAAAAAACACAATACAATATGTGTAGGACACCACCACACACCTAACAAGGACAAAACAAAAAACATAATACAATATGTGTAGGACACCACCATACACATAACGAGGACAAAACAAAAAACATAATACAATATGTGTAGGACACCACCATACACATAACGAGGACAAAACAAAAAACATAATACAATATGTATAGGACTCCACCATACACATAACGAGGACAAAACAAACCACACAATACAATATGTGTAGGACACCACCATACACATAACGAGGACAAAACAAAAAACATAATGCAATATGTGTAGGACACCACCATACACATAACGAGGACAAAACAAAAAACATAATACAATATGTGTAGGACACCACCATACACATAACGAGGACAAAACAAAAAACATAATACAATATGTATAGGACACCACCATACACATAACGAGGACAAAGCAAAAAACACAATACAATATGTATAGGACACCACCATACACATAACGAGGACAAAACAAAAAACATAATACAATATGTATAGGACACCACCATACACATAACGAGGACAAAACAAAAAACACAATACAATATGTGTAGGACACCACCATACACATAACGAGGACAAAACAAAAAACACAATACAATATGTATAGGACACAACCATACACATAACGAGGAAAAAACAAAAAACACAATACAATATGTATAGGACACCACCATACACATAACGAGGACAAAACAAAAAACATAATACAATATGTGTAGGACACCACCATACACATAGCGAGGACAAAACAAAAAACACAATACAATATGTATAGGACACCACCATACACATAACGAGGACAAAGCAAAAAACACAATACAATATGTATAGGACACCACCATACACATAAAAAGGACAAAACAAAAAACACAATACAATATGTATAGGACACCACCATACACATAACGAGGACAAAACAAAAAACATAATACAATATGTATAGGACACCACCATACACATAACGAGGACAAAGCAAAAAACACAATACAATATGTATAGGACACCACCATACATATAACGAGGACAAAACAAAAAACACAATACAATATGTATAGGACACCACCATACACATAACGAGAACAAAACAAAAAACATAATACAATATGTATAGGACACCACCATACACATAACGAGGACAAAACAAAAAACACAATACAATATGTGTAGGACACCACCAGACACATAACGAGGACAAAACAAAAAACATAATACAATATGTATAGGACACCACCATACACATAACAAGGACAAAACAAAAATCACAATACAATATGTATAGGACACCACCATACACATAACGAGGACAAAACAAAAAAACACAATACAATATGTATAGGACACCACCATACACATAACGAGGACAAAACAAAAAACACAATACAATATGTATAGGACACCACCATACACATAACGAGGACAAAACAAAAAACACAATACAATATGTATAGGGCACCACCATACACATAACGAGGACAAAACAAAAAACACAATACAATATGTGTAGGACACCACCACACACCTAACAAGGACAAAACAAAAAACATAATACAATATGTGTAGGACACCACCATACACATAACGAGGACAAAACAAAAAACATAATACAATATGTGTAGGACACCACCATACACATAACGAGGACAAAACAAAAAACATAATACAATATGTATAGGACTCCACCATACACATAGCGAGGACAAAACAAAAAACACAATACAATATGTGTAGGACACCACCATACACATAACGAGGACAAAACAAAAAACATAATACAATATGTGTAGGACACCACCATACACATAACGAGGACAAAACAAAAAACATAATACAATATGTGTAGGACACCACCATACACATAACGAGGACAAAACAAAAAACATAATACAATATGTATAGGACACCACCATACACATAACGAGGACAAAGCAAAAAACACAATACAATATGTATAGGACACCACCATACACATAACGAGGACAAAACAAAAAACACAATACAATATGTATAGGACACCACCATACACATAACGAGGACAAAACAAAAAACACAATACAATATGTATAGGACACCACCATACACATAACGAGGACAAAACAAAAAACATAATAGAATATGTGTAGGACACCACCATACACATAACGAGGACAAAACAAAAAACACAATACAATATGCATAGGGCACCACCATACACATAACGAGGACAAAACAAAAAACATAATACAATATGTATAGGACACCACCATACACATAACGAGGACAAAACAAAAAACACAATACAATATGTGTAGGACACCATCATACACATAACGAGGACAAAACAAAAAACACAATACAATATGTGTAGGACACCACCAGACACATAACAAGGACAAAACAAAAAACATAATACAATATGTATAGGACACCACCATACACATAACAAGGACAAAACAAAAATCACAATACAATATGTATAGGACACCACCATACACATAACGAGGACAAAACAAAAAAACACAATACAATATGTATAGCACACCACCATACACATAACGAGGACAAAACAAAAAACACAATACAATATGTATAGGACACCACCATACACATAACCAGGACAAAACAAAAAACACAATACAATATGTATAGGGCACCACCATACACATAACGAGGACAAAACAAAAAACACAATACAATATGTGTAGGACACCACCACACACCTAACAAGGACAAAACAAAAAACATAATACAATATGTGTAGGACACCACCATACACATAACGAGGACAAAACAAAAAACATAATACAATATGTGTAGGACACCACCATACACATAACGAGGACAAAACAAAAAACATAATACAATATGCATTGGACTCCACCATACACATAACGAGGACAAAACAAAAAACACAATACAATATATGTAGGACACCGCCATACACATAACGAGGACAAAACAAAAACATAATACAATATGTATAGGACACCACCATACACATAACGAGGACAAAGCAAAAAACACAATACAATATGTATAGGACACCACCATACACATAACGAGGACAAAACAAAAAACACAATACAATATGTATAGGACACCACCATACACATAATGAGGACAAAACAAAAAACACAATACAATATGTATAGGACACCACCATACACATAACGAGGACAAAACAAAAAACATAATACAATATGTGTAGGACACCACCATACACATAACGAGGACAAAACAAAAAACACAATACAATATGTATAGGACACCACCATACACATAACGAGGACAAAACAAAAAACATAATACAATATGTGTAGGACACCACCATACACATAACGAGGACAAAACAAAAAACATAATACAATATGTGTAGGACACCACCATACACATAACGAGGACAAAACAAAAAACATAATACAATATGTATAGGACACCACCATACACATAACGAGGACAAAACAAAAAACATAATACAATATGTGTAGGACACCACCATACACATAACGAGGACAAAACAAAAAACACAATACAATATGTATAGGACACCACCATACACATAACGAGGACAAAACACAAAACATATTACAATATGCATAGGACACCACCATACACATAACGAGGACAAAGCAAAAAACACAATACAATATGTATAGGACACCACCATACACATAACGAGGACAAAGCAAAAACACAATACAATATGCATAGGACACCACCAGACACATAACGAGGACAAAACAAAAAACATAATACAATATGTATAGGACACCACCATACACATAACGAGGACAAAGCAAAAAACACAATACAATATGTATAGGACACCACCATACATATAACGAGGACAAAACAAAAAACACAATACAATATGTATAGGACACCACCATACACATAACGAGGACAAAACAAAAAACACAATACAATATGTATAGGACACCACCATACACATAACGAGGACAAAACAAAAAACATAATACAATATGTATAGGACACCACCATACACATAGCGAGGACAAAACAAAAAACACAATACAATATGTGTAGGACACCACCATACACATAACGAGGACAAAACACAAAACACAATACAATATGTATAGGACACCACCATACACATAGCGAGGACAAAACAAAAAACACAATACAATATGTATAGGACACCACCATACACATAACGAGGACAAAACAAAAAACACAATACAATATGTATAGGACACCACCATACACATAACGAGGACAAAACAAAAAACATAATACAATATGTGTAGGACACCACCATACACATAACGAGGACAAAACAAAAAACATAATACAATATGTGTAGGACACCACCATACACATAACGAGGACAAAACAAAAAACATAATACAATATGTATAGGACACCACCATACACATAACGAGGACAAAGCAAAAAACACAATACAATATGTATAGGACACCACCATACACATAACGAGGACAAAACAAAAAACATAATACAATATGTGTAGGACACCACCATACACATAACAAGGACAAAACAAAAAACACAATACAATATGTATAGGACACCACCATACACATAACGAGGACAAAACAAAAAACATAATACAATATGTGTAGGACACCACCATACACATAACGAGGACAAAACAAAAAACATAATACAATATGTGTAGGACACCACCATACACATAACGAGGACAAAACAAAAAACACAATACAATATGCATAGGACACCACCATACACATAACGAGGACAAAACACAAAACATAATACAATATGCATAGGACACCACCATACACATAACGAGGACAAAGCAAAAACACAATACAATATGCATAGGACACCACCAGACACATAACGAGGACAAAGCAAAAAACACAATACAATATGTGTAGGACACCACCATACACATAACGAGGACAAAACATAAAACACAATACAATATGTATAGGACACCACCATACATATAACGAGGACAAAACAAAAAACACAATACAATATGTATAGGACACCACCATACACATAGCGAGGACAAAACAAAAAACACAATACAATATGTGTAGGACACCACCATACACATAACGAGGACAAAACACAAAACACAATACAATATGTATAGGACACCACCATACACATAGCGAGGACAAAACAAAAAACACAATACAATATGTATAGGACACCACCATACACATAACGAGGACAAAGCAAAAAACACAATACAATATGTATAGGACACCACCATACACATAACAAGGACAAAACAAAAAACACAATACAATATGTATAGGATACCACCATACACATAACGAGGACAAAACAAAAAACATAATACAATATGTATAGGACACCACCATACACATAACGAGGACAAAGCAAAAAACACAATACAATATGTATAGGACAGCACCATACACATAACGAGGACAAAACAAAAAACACAATACAATATGTATAGGACACCACCATACACATAACGAGGACAAAAAAAAAACATAATACAATATGTGTAGGACACCACCATACACATAACGAGGACAAAACAAAAAACACAATACAATATGTATAGGACACCACCATACACATAACGAGGACAAAACAAAAAACATAATACAATATGTGTAGGACACCACCATACACATAAAGAGGACAAAACAAAAAACATAATACAATATGTGTAGGACACCACCATACACATAACGAGGACAAAACAAAAAACATAATACAATATGTATAGGACACCACCATACACATAACGAGGACAAAACAAAAAACACAATACAATATGTGTAGGACACCACCATACACATAACGAGTACAAAACAAAAAACACAATACAATATGTATAGGACACCACCATACACATAGCGAGGACAAAACACAAAACACAATACAATATGTATAGGACACCACCATACACATAGCGAGGACAAAACAAAAAACACAATACAATATGCATAGGACACCACCATACACATAACGAGGACAAAGCAAAAAACACAATACAATATGTATAGGACACCACCATACACATAACGAGGACAAAACAAAAAACACAATACAATATGTATAGGACACCACCATACACATAACGAGGACAAAAAAAAAACACAATACAATATGTGTAGGACACCACCATACACATAGCGAGGACAAAACAAAAAACACAATACAATATGTATAGGACACCACCATACACATAACGAGGACAAAGCAAAAAACACAATACAATATGCATAGGAAACCACCATACACATAACGAGGACAAAACAAAAAACACAATACAATATGTATAGAACATCACCTTACACATAACGAGGACAAAAAAAAACCACAATACAATATGTATAGGACACCACCATACACATAACGAAGACAAAACATAAAACATAATACAATATGCATAGGACACCACCATACATATAACGAGAACAAAGCAAAAAACACAATACAATATGTATAGGACACCACCATACACATAACGAGGACAAAGCAAAAAACACAATGCAATATGTATAGGACACCCCCATACACATAACGAGGACAAAGCAAAAAACACAATGCAATATGTATAGGACACCACCATACACATAACGAGGACAAAACAAAAAACACAATACAATATGTGTAGGACACCACCATACACATAACGAGGACAAAACAAAAAAACACAATACAATATGTATAGGACACCACCATACACATAACGAGGACAAAACAAAAAACACAATACAATATGTATAGGACACCACCTTACACATAACGAGGACAAAGCAAAAAACACAATACAATATGTATAAGACACCACCATACACATAACGAGGACAAAGCAAAAAACACAATACAATATGTATAGGACACCACCATACACATAACGAGGACAAAACAAAAAAACACAATACAATATGTATAGGACACCACCATACACATAACGAGGACAAAACAAAAAACACAATACAATATGTGTAGGACACCACCATACACATAGCAAGGACAAAACAAAAAACACAATACAATATGTATAGGACACCACCATACACATAACGAGGACAAAACAAAAAACATAATACAATATGTATAGGACACCACAATACACATAACGAGGACAAAGCAAAAAACACAATACAATATGTATAGGACACCAACATACACATAACGAGAACAAAACAAAAAACATAATACAATATGTGTAGGACACCACCATACACATAACGAGGACAACACAAAAAACATAATACAATATGTATAGGACACCACCATACACATAACGAGGACAAAACACAAAACATAATACAATATGCATAGGACACCACCATACACATAACGAGGACAAAGCAAAAAACACAATACAATATGTATAGGACACCACCATACACATAACGAGGACAAAGCAAAAACACAATACAACATGCATAGGACACCACAAAACACATAACGAGGACAAAGCAAAAAACACAATACAATATGTGTAGGACACCACCATACACATAACAAGGACAATACATAAAACACAATATAATATGTATAGGACACCACCATACATATAACGAGGACAAAACAAAAAACACAATACAATATGTATAGGACACCACCATACACATAGCGAGGACAAAACAAAAAACACAATACAATATGTGTAGGACACCACCATACACATAACGAGGACAAAACACAAAACACAATACAATATGTATAGGACACCACCATACACATAACGAGGACAAAGCAAAAAACACAATACAATATGTATAGGACACCACCATACACATAACATGGACAAAACAAAAAACACAATACAATATGTATAGGACACCACCATACACATAACGAGGACAAAACAAAAAACATAATACAATATGTATAGGACACCACCATACACATAACGAGGACAAAACAAAAAACACAATACAATATGTATAGGACAGCACCATACACATAACGAGGACAAAACAAAAAACACAATACAATATGTATAGGACATCACCATACACATAACGAGGACAAAACAAAAAACATAATACAATATGTATAGGACACCACCATACACATAGCGAGGACAAAACAAAAAACACAATACAATATGTGTAGGACACCACCATACACATAACGAGGACAAAACACAAAACACAATACAATATGTATAGGACACCACCATACACATAACGAGGACAAAGCAAAAAACACAATACAATATGTATAGGACACCACCATACACATAACATGGACAAAACAAAAAACACAATACAATATGTATAGGACACCACCATACACATAACGAGGACAAAACAAAAAACATAATACAATATGTATAGGACACCACCATACACATAACGAGGACAAAACAAAAAACACAATACAATATGTATAGGACAGCACCATACACATAACGAGGACAAAACAAAAAACACAATACAATATGTATAGGACACCACCATACACATAACGAGGACAAAACAAAAAACATAATACAATATGTGTAGGACACCACCATACACATAACGAGGACAAAACAAAAAACATAATACAATATGTGTAGGACACCACCATACACATAACGAGGACAAAACAAAAAACATAATACAATATGTATAGGACACCACCATACACATAACGAGGACAAAACAAAAAACATAATACAATATGTGTAGGACACCACCATACACATAACGAGGACAAAACAAAAAACACAATACAATATGTATAGGACACCACCATACACATAACGAGGACAAAACACAAAACATAATACAATATGCATAGGACACCACCATACACATAACGAGGACAAAGCAAAAAACACAATACAATATGTATAGGACACCACCATACTAATAGCGAGGACAAAACAAAAAACACAATACAATATGTATAGGACACCACCATACACATAACGAGGACAAAACAAAAAACACAATACAATATGTATAGGACACCACCATACACATAACAAGGACAAAACAAAAAACACAATACAATATGTATAGGACACCACCATACACATAACGAGGACAAAACAAAAAACATAATACAATATGTATAGGACACCACCATACACATAACGAGGACAAAGCAAAAAACACAATACAATATGTATAGGACACCACCATACATATAACGAGGACAAAACAAAAAACACAATACAATATGTATAGGACACCACCATACACATAACGAGGACAAAACAAAAAACTTATACAATATGTATAGGACACCACCATACACATAACGAGGACAAAACAAAAAACATAATACAATATGTATAGGACACCACCATACACATAGCGAGGACAAAACAAAAAACACAATACAATATGTGTAGGACACCACCATACACATAACGAGGACAAAGCGAAAAACACAATACAATATGCATAGGACACCACCATACACATAACGAGGACAAAGCAAAAACACAATACAATATGCATAGGACACCACAAAACACATAACGAGGACAAAGCAAAAAACACAATACAATATGTGTAGGACACCACCATACACATAACGAGGACAAAACATAAAACACAATATAATATGTATAGGACACCACCATACATATAACGAGGACAAAACAAAAAACACAATACAATATGTATAGGACACCACCATACACATAGCGAGGACAAAACAAAAAACACAATACAATATGTGTAGGACACCACCATACACATAACGAGGACAAAACACAAAACACAATACAATATGTATAGGACACCACCATACACATAACGAGGACAAAGCAAAAAACACAATACAATATGTATAGGACACCACCATACACATAACATGGACAAAACAAAAAACACAATACAATATGTATAGGACACCACCATACACATAACGAGGACAAAACAAAAAACATAATACAATATGTATAGGACACCACCATACACATAACGAGGACAAAGCAAAAAACACAATACAATATGTATAGGACAGCACCATACACATAGCGAGGACAAAACAAAAAACATAATACAATATGTGTAGGACACCACCATACACATAACGAGGACAAAACAAAAAACATAATACAATATGTGTAGGACACCACCATACACATAACGAGGACAAAACAAAAAACATAATACAATATGTATAGGACACCACCATACACATAACGAAGACAAAACAAAAAACATAATACAATATGTGTAGGACACCACCATACACATAACGAGGACAAAACAAAAAACACAATACAATATGTATAGGACACCACCATACACATAACGAGGACAAAACACAAAACATAATACAATATGCATAGGACACCACCATACACATAACGAGGACAAAGCAAAAAACACAATACAATATGTATAGGACACCACCATACACATAGCGAGGACAAAACAAAAAACACAATACAATATGTATAGGACACCACCATACACATAACGAGGACAAAGCAAAAAACACAATACAATATGTATAGGACACCACCATACACATAACAAGGACAAAACAAAAAACACAATACAATATGTATAGGACACCACCATACACATAACGAGGACAAAACAAAAAACATAATACAATATGTATAGGACACCACCATACACATAACGAGGACAAAGCAAAAAACACAATACAATATGTATAGGACACCACCATACATATAACGAGGACAAAACAAAAAACACAATACAATATGTATAGGACACCACCATACACATAACGAGGACAAAACAAAAAACTTATACAATATGTATAGGACACCACCATACACATAACGAGGACAAAACAAAAAACATAATACAATATGTATAGGACACCACCATACACATAACGAGGACAAAACAAAAACACAATACAATATGTATAGGACACCACCATACACATAACGAGGACAAAACAAAAAACATAATACAATATGTGTAGGACACCACCATACACATAACGAGGACAAAACAAAAAACATAATACAATATGTATAGGACACCACCATACACATAACGAGGACAAAACAAAAAACATAATACAATATGTGTAGGACACCACCATACACATAACGAGGACAAAACAAAAAACACAATACAATATGTATAGGACACCACCATACACATAACGAGGACAAAACACAAAACATATTACAATATGCATAGGACACCACCATACATATAACGAGGACAAAGCAAAAAACACAATACAATATGTATAGGACACCACCATACACATAACGAGGACAAAGCAAAAACACAATACAATATGCATAGGACACCACCAGACACATAACGAGGACAAAACAAAAAACATAATACAATATGTATAGGACACCACCATACACATAACGAGGACAAAGCAAAAAACACAATACAATATGTATAGGACACCACCATACATATAACGAGGACAAAACAAAAAACACAATACAATATGCATAGGACACCACCATACACATAACGAGGACAAAACAAAAAACACAATACAATATGTATAGGACACCACCATACACATAACGAGGACAAAACAAAAAACATAATACAATATGTATAGGACACCACCATACACATAGCGAGGACAAAACAAAAAACACAATACAATATGTGTAGGACACCACCATACACATAACGAGGACAAAACACAAAACACAATACAATATGTATAGGACACCACCATACACATAGCGAGGACAAAACAAAAAACATAATACAATATGTGTAGGACACCACCATACACATAACGAGGACAAAACAAAAAACATAATACAATATGTGTAGGACACCACCATACACATAACGAGGACAAAACAAAAAACATAATACAATATGTATAGGACACCACCATACACATAACGAGGACAAAACAAAAAACATAATACAATATGTGTAGGACACCACCATACACATAACGAGGACAAAACAAAAAACACAATACAATATGTATAGGACACCACCATACACATAACGAGGACAAAACAAAAAACTTATACAATATGTATAGGACACCACCATACACATAACGAGGACAAAACAAAAAACATAATACAATATGTATAGGACACCACCATACACATAGCGAGGACAAAACAAAAAACACAATACAATATGTGTAGGACACCGCCATACACATAACGAGGACAAAGCGAAAAACACAATACAATATGCATAGGACACCACCATACACATAACGAGGACAAAGCAAAAACACAATACAATATGCATAGGACACCACAAAACACATAACGAGGACAAAGCAAAAAACACAATACAATATGTGTAGGACACCACCATACACATAACGAGGACAAAACATAAAACACAATATAATATGTATAGGACACCACCATACATATAACGAGGACAAAACAAAAAACACAATACAATATGTATAGGACACCACCATACACATAGCGAGGACAAAACAAAAAACACAATACAATATGTGTAGGACACCACCATACACATAACGAGGACAAAACACAAAACACAATACAATATGTATAGGACACCACCATACACATAACGAGGACAAAGCAAAAAACACAATACAATATGTATAGGACACCACCATACACATAACATGGACAAAACAAAAAACACAATACAATATGTATAGGACACCACCATACACATAACGAGGACAAAACAAAAAACATAATACAATATGTATAGGACACCACCATACACATAACGAGGACAAAGCAAAAAACACAATACAATATGTATAGGACAGCACCATACACATAACGAGGACAAAACAAAAAACACAATACAATATGTATAGGACACCACCATACACATAGCGAGGACAAAACAAAAAACATAATACAATATGTGTAGGACACCACCATACACATAACGAGGACAAAACAAAAAACATAATACAATATGTGTAGGACACCACCATACACATAACGAGGACAAAACAAAAAACATAATACAATATGTATAGGACACCACCATACACATAACGAAGACAAAACAAAAAACATAATACAATATGTGTAGGACACCACCATACACATAACGAGGACAAAACAAAAAACACAATACAATATGTATAGGACACCACCATACACATAACGAGGACAAAACACAAAACATAATACAATATGCATAGGACACCACCATACACATAACGAGGACAAAGCAAAAAACACAATACAATATGTATAGGACACCACCATACACATAGCGAGGACAAAACAAAAAACACAATACAATATGTATAGGACACCACCATACACATAACGAGGACAAAGCAAAAAACACAATACAATATGTATAGGACACCACCATACACATAACAAGGACAAAACAAAAAACACAATACAATATGTATAGGACACCACCATACACATAACGAGGACAAAACAAAAAACATAATACAATATGTATAGGACACCACCATACACATAACGAGGACAAAGCAAAAAACACAATACAATATGTATAGGACACCACCATACATATAACGAGGACAAAACAAAAAACACAATACAATATGTATAGGACACCACCATACACATAACGAGGACAAAACAAAAAACTTATACAATATGTATAGGACACCACCATACACATAACGAGGACAAAACAAAAAACATAATACAATATGTATAGGACACCACCATACACATAACGAGGACAAAACAAAAACACAATACAATATGTATAGGACACCACCATACACATAACGAGGACAAAACAAAAAACATAATACAATATGTGTAGGACACCACCATACACATAACGAGGACAAAACAAAAAACATAATACAATATGTATAGGACACCACCATACACATAACGAGGACAAAACAAAAAACATAATACAATATGTGTAGGACACCACCATACACATAACGAGGACAAAACAAAAAACACAATACAATATGTATAGGACACCACCATACACATAACGAGGACAAAACACAAAACATATTACAATATGCATAGGACACCACCATACATATAACGAGGACAAAGCAAAAAACACAATACAATATGTATAGGACACCACCATACACATAACGAGGACAAAGCAAAAACACAATACAATATGCATAGGACACCACCAGACACATAACGAGGACAAAACAAAAAACATAATACAATATGTATAGGACACCACCATACACATAACGAGGACAAAGCAAAAAACACAATACAATATGTATAGGACACCACCATACATATAACGAGGACAAAACAAAAAACACAATACAATATGCATAGGACACCACCATACACATAACGAGGACAAAACAAAAAACACAATACAATATGTATAGGACACCACCATACACATAACGAGGACAAAACAAAAAACATAATACAATATGTATAGGACACCACCATACACATAGCGAGGACAAAACAAAAAACACAATACAATATGTGTAGGACACCAACATACACATAACGAGGACAAAACACAAAACACAATACAATATGTATAGGACACCACCATACACATAGCGAGGACAAAACAAAAAACATAATACAATATGTGTAGGACACCACCATACACATAACGAGGACAAAACAAAAAACATAATACAATATGTGTAGGACACCACCATACACATAACGAGGACAAAACAAAAAACATAATACAATATGTATAGGACACCACCATACACATAACGAGGACAAAACAAAAAACATAATACAATATGTGTAGGACACCACCATACACATAACGAGGACAAAACAAAAAACACAATACAATATGTATAGGACACCACCATACACATAACGAGGACAAAACACAAAACATAATACAATATGCATAGGACACCACCATACACATAACGAGGACAAAGCAAAAAACACAATACAATATGTATAGGACACCACCATACACATAGCGAGGACAAAACAAAAAACACAATACAATATGTATAGGACACCACCATACACATAACGAGGACAAAGCAAAAAACACAATACAATATGTATAGGACACCACCATACACATAACAAGGACAAAACAAAAAACACAATACAATATGTATAGGACACCACCATACACATAACGAGGACAAAACAAAAAACATAATACAATATGTATAGGACACCACCATACACATAACGAGGACAAAGCAAAAAACACAATACAATATGTATAGGACACCACCATACATATAACGAGGACAAAACAAAAAACACAATACAATATGTATAGGACACCACCATACACATAACGAGGACAAAACAAAAAACTTATACAATATGTATAGGACACCACCATACACATAACGAGGACAAAACAAAAAACATAATACAATATGTATAGGACACCACCATACACATAACGAGGACAAAACAAAAACACAATACAATATGTATAGGACACCACCATACACATAACGAGGACAAAACAAAAAACATAATACAATATGTGTAGGACACCACCATACACATAACGAGGACAAAACAAAAAACATAATACAATATGTATAGGACACCACCATACACATAACGAGGACAAAACAAAAAAACATAATACAATATGTGTAGGACACCACCATACACATAACGAGGACAAAACAAAAAACACAATACAATATGTATAGGACACCACCATACACATAACGAGGACAAAACACAAAACATATTACAATATGCATAGGACACCACCATACATATAACGAGGACAAAGCAAAAAACAAAATACAATATGTATAGGACACCACCATACACATAACGAGGACAAAGCAAAAACACAATACAATATGCATAGGACACCACCAGACACATAACGAGGACAAAACAAAAAACATAATACAATATGTATAGGACACCACCATACACATAACGAGGACAAAGCAAAAAACACAATACAATATGTATAGGACACCACCATACATATAACGAGGACAAAACAAAAAACACAATACAATATGCATAGGACACCACCATACACATAACGAGGACAAAACAAAAAACACAATACAATATGTATAGGACACCACCATACACATAACGAGGACAAAACAAAAAACATAATACAATATGTATAGGACACCACCATACACATAGCGAGGACAAAACAAAAAACACAATACAATATGTGTAGGACACCACCATACACATAACGAGGACAAAACACAAAACACAATACAATATGTATAGGACACCACCATACACATAGCGAGGACAAAACAAAAAACACAATACAATATGTATAGGGCACCACCATACACATAACGAGGACAAAACAAAAAACACAATACAATATGTATAGGACACCACCATACACATAACGAGGACAAAACAAAAAACATAATACAATATGTGTAGGACACCACCATACACATAACGAGGACAAAACAAAAAACATAATACAATATGTGTAGGACACCACCATACACATAACGAGGACAAAACAAAAAACATAATACAATATGTATAGGACACCACCATACACATAACGAGGACAAAGCAAAAAACACAATACAATATGTATAGGACACCACCATACACATAACGAGGACAAAACAAAAAACATAATACAATATGTGTAGGACACCACCATACACATAACAAGGACAAAACAAAAAACACAATACAATATGTATAGGACACCACCATACACATAACGAGGACAAAACAAAAAACATAATACAATATGTGTAG
Organism: Bathymodiolus brooksi; assembly: GCA_963680875.1. Classification (NCBI taxonomy): domain Eukaryota; kingdom Metazoa; phylum Mollusca; class Bivalvia; order Mytilida; family Modiolidae; genus Bathymodiolus; species Bathymodiolus brooksi. The sequence continues at coordinate 128,860,737 of OY804577.1, read as the reverse complement.
GACACCACCATACACATAACGAGGACAAAACAAAAAACATAATACAATATGTGTAGGACACCACCATACACATAACGAGGACAAAACAAAAAACACAATACAATATGCATAGGACACCACCATACACATAACGAGGACAAAACACAAAACATAATACAATATGCATAGGACACCACCATACACATAACGAGGACAAAGCAAAAACACAATACAATATGCATAGGACACCACCAGACACATAACGAGGACAAAGCAAAAAACACAATACAATATGTGTAGGACACCACCATACACATAACGAGGACAAAACATAAAACACAATACAATATGTATAGGACACCACCATACATATAACGAGGACAAAACAAAAAACACAATACAATATGTATAGGACACCACCATACACATAGCGAGGACAAAACAAAAAACACAATACAATATGTGTAGGACACCACCATACACATAACGAGGACAAAACACAAAACACAATACAATATGTATAGGACACCACCATACACATAGCGAGGACAAAACAAAAAACACAATACAATATGTATAGGACACCACCATACACATAACGAGGACAAAGCAAAAAACACAATACAATATGTATAGGACACCACCATACACATAACAAGGACAAAACAAAAAACACAATACAATATGTATAGGATACCACCATACACATAACGAGGACAAAACAAAAAACATAATACAATATGTATAGGACACCACCATACACATAACGAGGACAAAGCAAAAAACACAATACAATATGTATAGGACAGCACCATACACATAACGAGGACAAAACAAAAAACACAATACAATATGTATAGGACACCACCATACACATAACGAGGACAAAAAAAAACATAATACAATATGTGTAGGACACGACCATACACATAACGAGGACAAAACAAAAAACACAATACAATATGTATAGGACACCACCATACACATAACGAGGACAAAACAAAAAACATAATACAATATGTGTAGGACACCACCATACACATAACGAGGACAAAACAAAAAACATAATACAATATGTGTAGGACACCACCATACACATAACGAGGACAAAACAAAAAACATAATACAATATGTATAGGACACCACCATACACATAACGAGGACAAAACAAAAAACACAATACAATATGTGTAGGACACCACCATACACATAACGAGTACAAAACAAAAAACACAATACAATATGTATAGGACACCACCATACACATAGCGAGGACAAAACACAAAACACAATACAATATGTATAGGACACCACCATACACATAGCGAGGACAAAACAAAAAACACAATACAATATGTATAGGACACCACCATACACATAACGAGGACAAAGCAAAAAACACAATACAATATGTATAGGACACCACCATACACATAACGAGGACAAAACAAAAAACACAATACAATATGTATAGGACACCACCATACACATAACGAGGACAAAACAAAAAACACAATACAATATGTGTAGGACACCACCATACACATAGCGAGGACAAAACAAAAAACACAATACAATATGTATAGGACACCACCATACACATAACGAGGACAAAGCAAAAAACACAATACAATATGTATAGGAAACCACCATACACATAACGAGGACAAAACAAAAAACACAATACAATATGTATAGTACACCACCATACACATAACGAGGACAAAGCAAAAAACACAATACAATATGCATAGGACACCACCATACATATAACGAGGACAAAACACAAAACACAATACAATATGTATAGAACATCACCTTACACATAACGAGGACAAAAAAAACCACAATACAATATGTATAGGACACCACCATACACATAACGAAGACAAAACATAAAACATAATACAATATGCATAGGACACCACCATACATATAACGAGAACAAAGCAAAAAACACAATACAATATGTATAGGACACCACCATACACATAACGAGGACAAAGCAAAAAACACAATGCAATATGTATAGGACACCCCCATACACATAACGAGGACAAAGCAAAAAACACAATGCAATATGTATAGGACACCACCATACACATAGCGAGGACAAAACAAAAAACACAATACAATATGTGTAGGACACCACCATACACATAACGAGGACAAAACAAAAAACACAATACAATATGTATAGGACACCACCATACACATAACGAGGACAAAACAAAAAACACAATACAATATGTATAGGACACCACCTTACACATAGCGAGGACAAAGCAAAAAACACAATACAATATGTATAAGACACCACCATACACATAACGAGGACAAAACAAAAAACACAATACAATATGTATAGGACACCACCATACACATAACGAGGACAAAACAAAAAAACACAATACAATATGTATAGGACACCACCATACACATAACGAGGACAAAACAAAAAACACAATACAATATGTGTAGGACACCACCATACACATAACAAGGACAAAACAAAAAACACAATACAATATGTATAGGACACCACCATACACATAACGAGGACAAAACAAAAAACACAATACAATATGTATAGGACACCATCATACACATAACGAGGACAAAACAAAAAACACGATACAATATGTATAGGACACCACCATACACATAGCGAGGACAAAACAAAAAACACAATACAATATGCATAGGACACCACCATACACATAACGAGGACAAAACAAAAAACATAATACAATATGTATAGGACACCACAATACACATAACGAGGACAAAGCAAAAAACACAATACAATATGTATAGGACACCAACATACACATAACGAGAACAAAACAAAAAACATAATACAATATGTGTAGGACACCACCATACACATAACGAGGACAACACAAAAAACATAATACAATATGTATAGGACACCACCATACACATAACGAGGACAAAACACAAAACATAATACAATATGCATAGGACACCACCATACACATAACGAGGACAAAGCAAAAAACACAATACAATATGCATAGGACACCACCATACACATAACGAGGACAAAGCAAAAACACAATACAACATGCATAGGACACCACAAAACACATAACGAGGACAAAGCAAAAAACACAATACAATATGTGTAGGACACCACCATACACATAACGAGGACAAAACATAAAACACAATATAATATGTATAGGACACCACCATACATATAACGAGGACAAAACAAAAAACACAATACAATATGTATAGGACACCACCATACACATAGCGAGGACAAAACAAAAAACACAATACAATATGTGTAGGACACCACCATACACATAACGAGGACAAAACACAAAACACAATACAATATGTATAGGACACCACCATACACATAACGAGGACAAAGCAAAAAACACAATACAATATGTATAGGACACCACCATACACATAACATGGACAAAAAAAAAAACACAATACAATATGTATAGGACACCACCATACACATAACGAGGACAAAACAAAAAACATAATACAATATGTATAGGACACCACCATACACATAACGAGGACAAAACAAAAAACACAATACAATATGTATAGGACAGCACCATACACATAACGAGGACAAAACAAAAAACACAATACAATATGTATAGGACACCACCATACACATAACGAGGACAAAACAAAAAACATAATACAATATGTGTAGGACACCACCATACACATAACGAGGACAAAACAAAAAACATAATACAATATGTGTAGGACACCACCATACACATAACGAGGACAAAACAAAAAACATAATACAATATGTATAGGACACCACCATACACATAACGAGGACAAAACAAAAAACATAATACAATATGTGTAGGACACCACCATACACATAACGAGGACAAAACAAAAAACACAATACAATATGTATAGGACACCACCATACACATAACGAGGACAAAACACAAAACATAATACAATATGCATAGGACACCACCATACACATAACGAGGACAAAGCAAAAAACACAATACAATATGTATAGGACACCACCATACACATAGCGAGGACAAAACAAAAAACACAATACAATATGTATAGGACACCACCATACACATAACGAGGACAAACCAAAAAACACAATACAATATGTATAGGACACCACCATACACATAACAAGGACAAAACAAAAAACACAATACAATATGTATAGGACACCACCATACACATAACGAGGACAAAACAAAAAACATAATACAATATGTATAGGACACCACCATACACATAACGAGGACAAAGCAAAAAACACAATACAATATGTATAGGACACCACCATACATATAACGAGGACAAAACAAAAAACACAATACAATATGTATAGGACACCACCATACACATAACGAGGACAAAACAAAAAACTTATACAATATGTATAGGACACCACCATACACATAACGAGGACAAAACAAAAAACATAATACAATATGCATAGGACACCACCATACACATAACGAGGACAAAACAAAAAACACAATACAATATGTGTAGGACACCACCATACACATAACGAGGACAAAGCAAAAAACACAATACAATATGTATAGGACACCACCATACACATAACGAGGACAAAGCAAAAACACAATACAATATGCATAGGACACCACAAAACACATAACGAGGACAAAGCAAAAAACACAATACAATATGTGTAGGACACCACCATACACATAACGAGGACAAAACATAAAACACAATATAATATGTATAGGACACCACCATACATATAACGAGGACAAAACAAAAAACACAATACAATATGTATAGGACACCACCATACACATAGCGAGGACAAAACAAAAAACACAATACAATATGTGTAGGACACCACCATACACATAACGAGGACAAAACACAAAACACAATACAATATGTATAGGACACCACCATACACATAACGAGGACAAAGCTAAAAACACAATACAATATGTATAGGACACCACCATACACATAACATGGACAAAACAAAAAACACAATACAATATGTATAGGACACCACCATACACATAACGAGGACAAAACAAAAAACATAATACAATATGTATAGGACACCACCATACACATAACGAGGACAAAACAAAAAACACAATACAATATGTATAGGACAGCACCATACACATAACGAGGACAAAACAAAAAACACAATACAATATGTATAGGACACCACCATACACATAACGAGGACAAAACAAAAAACATAATACAATATGTGTAGGACACCACCATACACATAACGAGGACAAAACAAAAAACATAATACAATATGTGTAGGACACCACCATACACATAACGAGGACAAAACAAAAAACATAATACAATATGTATAGGACACCACCATACACATAACGAGGACAAAACAAAAAACATAATACAATATGTGTAGGACACCACCATACACATAACGAGGACAAAACAAAAAACACAATACAATATGCATAGGACACCACCATACACATAACGAGGACAAAACACAAAACATAATACAATATGAATAGGACACCACCATACACATAACGAGGACAAAGCAAAAAACACAATACAATATGTATAGGACACCACCATACACATAGCGAGGACAAAACAAAAAACACAATACAATATGTATAGGACACCACCATACACATAACGAGGACAAAGCAAAAAACACAATACAATATGTATAGGACACCACCATACACATAACAAGGACAAAACAAAAAACACAATACAATATGTATAGGACACCACCATACACATAACGAGGACAAAACAAAAAACATAATACAATATGTATAGGACACCACCATACACATAACGAGGACAAAGCAAAAAACACAATACAATATGTATAGGACACCACCATACATATAACGAGGACAAAACAAAAAACACAATACAATATGTATAGGACACCACCATACACATAACGAGGACAAAACAAAAAACTTATACAATATGTATAGGACACCACCATACACATAACGAGGACAAAACAAAAAACATAATACAATATGTATAGGACACCACCATACACATAACGAGGACAAACCAAAAACACAATACAATATGTATAGGACACCACCATACACATAACGAGGACAAAACAAAAAACATAATATAATATGTGTAGGACACCACCATACACATAACGAGGACAAAACAAAAAACATAATACAATATGTGTAGGACACCACCATACACATAACGAGGACAAAACAAAAAACATAATACAATATGTATAGGACACCACCATACACATAACGAGGACAAAACAAAAAACATAATACAATATGTGTAGGACACCACCATACACATAACGAGGACAAAACAAAAAACACAATACAATATGTATAGGACACCACCATACACATAACGAGGACAAAACACAAAACATAATACAATATGCATAGGACACCACCATACACATAACGAGGACAAAGCAAAAAACACAATACAATATGTATAGGACACCACCATACACATAGCGAGGACAAAACAAAAAACACAATACAATATGTATAGGACACCACCATACACATAACGAGGACAAAGCAAAAAACACAATACAATATGTATAGGACACCACCATACACATAACGAGGACAAAACAAAAAACATAATACAATATGTATAGGACACCACCATACACATAACGAGGACAAAACAAAAAACACAATACAATATGTGTAGGACACCACCATACACATAGCGAGGACAAAGCAAAAAACACAATACAATATGTATAGGACACCACCATACACATAACGAGGACAAAGCAAAAACACATTACAATATGCATAGGACACCACAAAACACATAACGAGGACAAAGCAAAAAACACAATACAATATGTGTAGGACACCACCATACACATAACGAGGACAAAACATAAAACACAATATAATATGTATAGGACACCACCATACATATAACGAGGACAAAACAAAAAACACAATACAATATGTATAGGACACCACCATACACATAGCGAGGACAAAACAAAAAACACAATACAATATGTGTAGGACACCACCATACACATAACGAGGACAAAACACAAAACACAATACAATATGTATAGGACACCACCATACACATAACGAGGACAAAGCAAAAAACACAATACAATATGTATAGGACACCACCATACACATAACGAGGACAAAACAAAAAACATAATACAATATGTATAGGACACCACCATACACATAACGAGGACAAAACAAAAAACACAATACAATATGTATAGGACACCACCATACACATAACGAGGACAAAACAAAAAACATAATACAATATGTATAGGACACCACCATACACATAACGAGGACAAAGCAAAAAACACAATTCAATATGTATAGGACACCATCATACATAGAACGAGGACAAAACAAAAAACACAATACAATATGTATAGGACAGCACCATACACATAACGAGGACAAAACAAAAAACACAATACAATATGTATAGGACACCACCATACACATAACGAGGACAAAACAAAAAACATAATACAATATGTGTAGGACACCACCATACACATAACAAGGACAAAACAAAAAACATAATACAATATGTGTAGGACACCACCATACACATAACGAGGACAAAACAAAAAACACAATACAATATGTATAGGACACCACCATACACATAACGAGGACAAAACAAAAAACATAATACAATATGTGTAGGACACCACCATACACATAACAAGGACAAAACAAAAAACATAATACAATATGTGTAGGACACCACCATACACATAACGAGGACAAAACAAAAAACATAATACAATATGTATAGGACACCACCATACACATAACGAGGACAAAACAAAAAACATAATACAATATGTGTAGGACACCACCATACACATAACGAGGACAAAACAAAAAACACAATACAATATGTATAGGACACCACCATACACATAACGAGGACAAAACAAAAAACATAATACAATATGCATAGGACACCACCATACACATAACGAGGACAAAGCAAAAAACACAATACAATATGTATAGGACACCACCATACACTAAACGAGGACAAAGCAAAAACACAATACAATATGCATAGGACACCACCAGACACATAACGAGGACAAAGCAAAAAACACAATACAATATGTGTAGGACACCACCAGACACATAACGAGGACAAAACATAAAACACAATACAATATGTATAGGACACCACCATACATATAACGAGGACAAAACAAAAACCACAATACAATATGTATAGGACACCACCATACACATAGCGAGGACAAAACAAAAAACACAATACAATATGTGTAGGACACCACCATACACATAACGAGGACAAAACACAAAACACAATACAATATGTATAGGACACCACCATACACATAGCGAGGACAAAACAAAAAACACAATACAATATGTATAGGACACCACCATACACATAACGAGGACAAAGCAAAAAACACAATACAATATGCATAGGACACCACCATACACATAACAAGGACAAAACAAAAAACACAATACAATATGTATAGGACACCACCATACACATAACGAGGACAAAACAAAAAACATAATACAATATGTATAGGACACCACCATACACATAACGAGGACAAAGCAAAAAACACAATACAATATGTATAGGACACCACCATACATATAACGAGGACAAAACAAAAAACACAATACAATATGTATAGGACACCACCATACACATAACGAGTACAAAACAAAAAACACAATACAATATGTATAGGACACCACCATACACATAACGAGGACAAAACAAAAAACATAATACAATATGTATAGGACACCACCATACACATAACGAGAACAAAACAAAAAACACAATACAATATGTGTAGGACACCACCATACACATAACGAGGACAAAACAAAAAACACAATACAATATGTGTAGGACACCACCATACACAAAACGAGGACAAAACAAAAAACACAATACAATATGTATAGGACACCACCATACACATAACAAGGACAAAACAAAAATCACAATACAATATGTATAGGACACCACCATACACATAACAAGGACAAAACAAAAATCACAATACAATATGTATAGGACACCACCATACACATAACAAGGACAAAACAAAAATCACAATACAATATGTATAGGACACCACCATACACATAACGAGGACAAAACAAAAAAAAACAATACAATATGTATAGGACACCACCATACACATAACGAGGACAAAACAAAAAACACAATACAATATGTATAGGACACCACCATACACATAACGAGGACAAAACAAAAAACACAATACAATATGTATAGGGCACCACCATACACATAACGAGGACAAAACAAAAAACACAATACAATATGTGTAGGACACCACCACACACCTAACAAGGACAAAACAAAAAACATAATACAATATTTATAGGACACCACCATACACATAACGAGGACAAAACAAAAAACATAATACAATATGTGTAGGACACCACCATACACATAACGAGGACAAAACAAAAAACATAATACAATATGTATAGGACTCCACCATACACATAACGAGGACAAAACAAAAAACACAATACAATATGTGTAGGACACCACCATACACATAACGAGGACAAAACAAAAAACATAATACAATATGTATAGGACACCACCATACACATAGCGAGGACAAAACAAAAAACACAATACAATATGTGTAGGACACCACCATACACATAACGAGGACAAAACACAAAACACAATACAATATGTATAGGACACCACCATACACATAGCGAGGACAAAACAAAAAACACAATACAATATGTATAGGACACCACCATACACATAACGAGGACAAAGCAAAAAACACAATACAATATGCATAGGACACCACCATACACATAACAAGGACAAAACAAAAAACACAATACAATATGTATAGGACACCACCATACACATAACGAGGACAAAACAAAAAACATAATACAATATGTATAGGACACCACCATACACATAACGAGGACAAAGCAAAAAACACAATACAATATGTATAGGACACCACCATACATATAACGAGGACAAAACAAAAAACACAATACAATATGTATAGGACACCACCATACACATAACGAGTACAAAACAAAAAACACAATACAATATGTATAGGACACCACCATACACATAACGAGGACAAAACAAAAAACATAATACAATATGTATAGGACACCACCATACACATAACGAGAACAAAACAAAAAACACAATACAATATGTGTAGGACACCACCATACACATAACGAGGACAAAACAAAAAACACAATACAATATGTGTAGGACACCACCATACACAAAACGAGGACAAAACAAAAAACACAATACAATATGTATAGGACACCACCATACACATAACAAGGACAAAACAAAAATCACAATACAATATGTATAGGACACCACCATACACATAACAAGGACAAAACAAAAATCACAATACAATATGTATAGGACACCACCATACACATAACAAGGACAAAACAAAAATCACAATACAATATGTATAGGACACCACCATACACATAACGAGGACAAAACAAAAAAAAACAATACAATATGTATAGGACACCACCATACACATAACGAGGACAAAACAAAAAACACAATACAATATGTATAGGACACCACCATACACATAACGAGGACAAAACAAAAAACACAATACAATATGTATAGGGCACCACCATACACATAACGAGGACAAAACAAAAAACACAATACAATATGTGTAGGACACCACCACACACCTAACAAGGACAAAACAAAAAACATAATACAATATTTATAGGACACCACCATACACATAACGAGGACAAAACAAAAAACATAATACAATATGTGTAGGACACCACCATACACATAACGAGGACAAAACAAAAAACATAATACAATATGTATAGGACTCCACCATACACATAACGAGGACAAAACAAAAAACACAATACAATATGTGTAGGACACCACCATACACATAACGAGGACAAAACAAAAAACATAATACAATATGTGTAGGACACCACCATACACATAACGAGGACAAAACAAAAAACATAATACAATATGTGTAGGACACCACCATACACATAACGAGGACAAAACAAAAAACATAATACAATATGTATAGGACACCACCATACACATAACGAGGACAAAGCAAAAAACACAATACAATATGTATAGGACACCACCATACACATAACGAGGACAAAACAAAAAACACAATACAATATGTATAGGACAGCACCATACACATAACGAGGACAAAACAAAAAACATAATACAATATGTATAGGACACCACCATACACATAACGAGGACAAAACAAAAAACATAATACAATATGTGTAGGACACCACCATACACATAACGAGGACAAAACAAAAAACACAATACAATATGTATAGGACACCACCATACACATAACGAGGACAAAACACAAAACATAATACAATATGCATAGGACACCACCATACACATAACGAGGACAAAGCAAAAAACACAATACAATATGTATAGGACACCACCATACACATAACGAGGACAAAGCAAAAAACACAATGCAATATGTATAGGACACCCCCATACACATAACGAGGACAAAGCAAAAAACACAATGCAATATGTATAGGACACCACCATACACATAACGAGGACAAAACAAAAAACACAATACAATATGTGTAGTACACCACCATACACATAACGAGGACAAAACAAAAAAACACAATACAATATGTATAGGACACCACCATACACATAACGAGGACAAAACAAAAAACACAATACAATATGTATAGGACACCACCTTACACATAACGAGGACAAAGCAAAAAACACAATACAATATGTATAAGACACCACCATACACATAACGAGGACAAAACAAAAAACACAATACAATATGTATAGGACACCACCATACACATAACGAGGACAAAACAAAAAAACACAATACAATATGTATAGGACACCACCATACACATAACGAGGACAAAACAAAAAACACAATACAATATGTGTAGGACACCACCATACACATAACAAGGACAAAACAAAAAACACAATACAATATGTATAGGACACCACCATACACATAACGAGGACAAAACAAAAAACACAATACAATATGTATAGGACACCATCATACACATAACGAGGACAAAACAAAAAACACGATACAATATGTATAGGACACCACCATACACATAGCGAGGACAAAACAAAAAACATAATACAATATGCATAGGACACCACCATACACATAACGAGGACAAAACAAAAAACATAATACAATATGTATAGGACACCACAATACACATAACGAGGACAAAGCAAAAAACACAATACAATATGTATAGGACACCAACATACACATAACGAGAACAAAACAAAAAACATAATACAATATGTGTAGGACACCACCATACACATAGCGAGGACAACACAAAAAACATAATACAATATGTATAGGACACCACCATACACATAACGAGGACAAAACACAAAACATAATACAATATGCATAGGACACCACCATACACATATCGAGGACAAAGCAAAAAACACAATACAATATGTATAGGACACCACCATACACATAACGAGGACAAAGCAAAAACACAATACAACATGCATAGGACACCACAAAACACATAACGAGGACAAAGCAAAAAACACAATACAATATGTGTAGGACACCACCATACACATAACGAGGACAAAACATAAAACACAATATAATATGTATAGGACACCACCATACATATAACGAGGACAAAACAAAAAACACAATACAATATGTATAGGACACCGCCATACACATAGCGAGGACAAAACAAAAAACACAATACAATATGTGTAGGACACCACCATACACATAACGAGGACAAAACACAAAACACAATACAATATGTATAGGACACCACCATACACATAACGAGGACAAAGCAAAAAACACAATACAATATGTATAGGACACCACCATACACATAGCATGGACAAAACAAAAAACACAATACAATATGTATAGGACACCACCATACACATAACGAGGACAAAACAAAAAACATAATACAATATGTATAGGACACCACCATACACATAACGAGGACAAAACAAAAAACACAATACAATATGTATAGGACAGCACCATACACATAACGAGGACAAAACAAAAAACACAATACAATATGTATAGGACACCACCATACACATAACGAGGACAAAACAAAAAACATAATACAATATGTGTAGGACACCACCATACACATAACGAGGACAAAACAAAAAACATAATACAATATGTGTAGGACACCACCATACACATAGCGAGGACAAAACAAAAAACATAATACAATATGTATAGGACACCACCATACACATAACGAGGACAAAACAAAAAACATAATACAATATGTGTAGGACACCACCATACACATAACGAGGACAAAACAAAAAACACAATACAATATGTATAGGACACCACCATACACATAGCGAGGACAAAACACAAAACATAATACAATATGCATAGGACACCACCATACACATAACGAGGACAAAGCAAAAAACACAATACAATATGTATAGGACACCACCATACACATAACGAGGACAAAGCAAAAACACAATACAATATGCATAGCACACCACCAGACACATAACGAGGACAAAGCAAAAAACACAATACAATATGTGTAGGACACCACCATACACATAACGAGGACAAAACAAAAAACACAATACAATATGTATAGGACACCACCATACATATAACGAGGACAAAACAAAAACCACAATACAATATGTATAGGACACCACCATACACATAGCGAGGACAAAACAAAAAACACAATACAATATGTGTAGGACACCACCATACACATAACGAGGACAAACAAAAAAAACACAATACAATATGTATAGGACACCACCATACACATAGCGAGGACAAAACAAAAAACACAATACAATATGCATAGGACACCACCATACACATAACGAGGACAAAGCAAAAAACACAATACAATATGTATAGTACACCACCATACACATAACAAGGACAAAACAAAAAACACAATACAATATGTATAGGACACCACCATACACATAACGAGGACAAAACAAAAAACATAATACAATATGTATAGGACACCACCATACACATAACGAGGACAAAGCAAAAAACATAATACAATATGTGTAGGACACCACCATACACATAACGAGGACAAAGCAAAAAACATAATACAATATGTATAGGACACCACCATACATATAACGAGGACAAAACAAAAAACACAATACAATATGTATAGGACACCACCATACACATAACGAGGACAAAACAAAAAACACAATACAATATGTATAGGACACCACCATACACATAACGAAGACAAAACAAAAAACATAATACAATATGTATAGGACACCACCATACACATAACGAGGACAAAACAAAAAACACAATACAATATGTGTAGGACACCACCATACACATAACGAGGACAAAGCAAAAAACACAATACAATATGTATAGGACACCACCATACACATAACGAGGACAAAGCAAAAACACAATACAATATGCATAGGACACCACAAAACACATAACGAGGACAAAGCAAAAAACACAATACAATATGTGTAGGACACCACCATACACATAACGAGGACAAAACATAAAACACAATATAATATGTATAGGACACCACCATACATATAACGAGGACAAAACAAAAAACACAATACAATATGTATAGGACACCACCATACACATAGCGAGGACAAAACAAAAAACACAATACAATATGTGTAGGACACCACCATACACATAACGAGGACAAAACACAAAACACAATACAATATGTATAGGACACCACCATACACATAACGAGGACAAAGCAAAAAACACAATACAATATGTATAGGACACCACCATACACATAGCAAGGACAAAACAAAAAACACAATACAATATGTATAGGACACCACCATACACATAACGAGGACAAAACAAAAAACATAATACAATATGTATAGGACACCACCATACACATAACGAGGACAAAACAAAAAACACAATACAATATGTATAGGACACCACCATACACATAACGAGGACAAAACAAAAAACATAATACAATATGTATAGGACACCACCATACACATAACGAGGACAAAGCAAAAAACACAATTCAATATGTATAGGACACCATCATACATAGAACGAGGACAAAACAAAAAACACAATACAATATGTATAGGACAGCACCATACACATAACGAGGACAAAACAAAAAACATAATACAATATGTGTAGGACACCACCATACACATAACAAGGACAAAACAAAAAACATAATACAATATGTGTAGGACACCACCATACACATAACGAGGACAAAACAAAAAACACAATACAATATGTATAGGACACCACCATACACATAACGAGGACAAAACAAAAAACATAATACAATATGTGTAGGACACCACCATACACATAACAAGGACAAAACAAAAAACATAATACAATATGTGTAGGACACCACCATACACATAACGAGGACAAAACAAAAAACATAATACAATATGTATAGGACACCACCATACACATAACGAGGACAAAACAAAAGACATAATACAATATGTGTAGGACACCACCATACACATAACGAGGACAAAACAAAAAACACAATACAATATGTATAGGACACCACCATACACATAACGAGGACAAAACACAAAACATAATACAATATGCATAGGACACCACCATACACATAACGAGGACAAAGCAAAAAACACAATACAATATGTATAGGACACCACCATACACATAACGAGGACAAAGCAAAAACAAAATACAATATGCATAGGACACCACCAGACACATAACGAGGACAAAACAAAAAACACAATACAATATGTATAGGACACCACCATACACATAACGAGGACAAAACAAAAAACACAATACAATATGTATAGGACACCACCATACACATAACGAAGACAAAACAAAAAACATAATACAATATGTATAGGACACCACCATACACATAACGAGGACAAAACAAAAAACACAATACAATATGTGTAGGACACCACCATACACATAACGAGGACAAAGCAAAAAACACAATACAATATGTATAGGACACCACCATACACATAACGAGGACAAAGCAAAAACACAATACAATATGCATAGGACACCACAAAACACATAACGAGGACAAAGCAAAAAACACAATACAATATGTGTAGGACACCACCATACACATAACGAGGACAAAACATAAAACACAATATAATATGTATAGGACACCACCATACATATAACGAGGACAAAACAAAAAACACAATACAATATGTATAGGACACCACCATACACATAGCGAGGACAAAACAAAAAACACAATACAATATGTGTAGGACACCACCATACACATAACGAGGACAAAACACAAAACACAATACAATATGTATAGGACACCACCATACACATAACGAGGACAAAGCAAAAAACACAATACAATATGCATAGGACACCACCATACACATAACAAGGACAAAACAAAAAACACAATACAATATGTATAGGACACCACCATACACATAACGAGGACAAAACAAAAAACATAATACAATATGTATAGGACACCACCATACACATAACGAGGACAAAACAAAAAACACAATACAATATGTATAGGACACCACCATACACATAACGAGGACAAAACAAAAAACATAATACAATATGTATAGGACACCACCATACACATAACGAGGACAAAGCAAAAAACACAATTCAATATGTATAGGACACCATCATACATAGAACGAGGACAAAACAAAAAACACAATACAATATGTATAGGACAGCACCATACACATAACGAGGACAAAACAAAAAACATAATACAATATGTGTAGGACACCACCATACACATAACAAGGACAAAACAAAAAACATAATACAATATGTGTAGGACACCACCATACACATAACGAGGACAAAACAAAAAACACAATACAATATGTATAGGACACCACCATACACATAACGAGGACAAAACAAAAAACATAATACAATATGTGTAGGACACCACCATACACATAACAAGGACAAAACAAAAAACATAATACAATATGTGTAGGACACCACCATACACATAACGAGGACAAAACAAAAAACATAATACAATATGTATAGGACACCACCATACACATAGCGAGGACAAAACAAAAGACATAATACAATATGTGTAGGACACCACCATACACATAACGAGGACAAAACAAAAAACACAATACAATATGTATAGGACACCACCATACACATAACGAGGACAAAACACAAAACATAATACAATATGCATAGGACACCACCATACACATAACGAGGACAAAGCAAAAAACACAATACAATATGTATAGGACACCACCATACACATAACGAGGACAAAGCAAAAACACAATACAATATGCATAGGACACCACCAGACACATAACGAGGACAAAGCAAAAAACACAATACAATATGTGTAGGACACCACCATACACATAACGAGGACAAAACATAAAACACAATACAATATGCATAGGACACCACCATACATATAACGAGGACAAAACAAAAACCACAATACAATATGTATAGGACACCACCATACACATAGCGAGGACAAAACAAAAAACACAATACAATATGTGTAGGACACCACCATACACATAACGAGGACAAAACAGAAAACACAATACAATATGTATAGGACACCACCATACACATAGCGAGGACAAAACAAAAAACACAATACAATATGTATAGGACACCACCATACACATAACGAGGACAAAGCAAAAAACACAATACAATATGTATAGGACACCACCATACACATAACAAGGACAAAACAAAAAACACAATACAATATGTATAGGACACCACCATACACATAACGAGGACAAAACAAAAAACATAATACAATATGTATAGGACACCACCATACACATAACGAGGACAAAGCAAAAAACACAATACAATATGTATAGGACACCACCATACATATAACGAGGACAAAACAAAAAACACAATACAATATGTATAGGACACCACCATACACATAACGAGGACAAAACAAAAAACACAATACAATATGTATAGGACACCACCATACACATAACGAGGACAAAACAAAAAACATAATACAATATGTATAGGACACCACCATACACATAACGAGAACAAAACAAAAAACACAATACAATATGTGTAGGACACCACCATACACATAACGAGGACAAAACAAAAAACACAATACAATATGTGTAGGACACCACCATACACAAAACGAGGACAAAACAAAAAACACAATACAATATGTATAGGACACCACCATACACATAACAAGGACAAAACAAAAATCACAATACAATATGTATAGGACACCACCATACACATAACAACGACAAAACGACACCACCATACACATAACGAGGACAAAACAAAAAACACAATACAATATGTATAGGACACCACCATACACATAACGAGGACAAAACAAAAAACACAATACAATATGTATAGGACACCACCATACACATAACCAGGACAAAACAAAAAACACAATACAATATGTATAGGACACCACCATACACATATCGAGGACAAAACAAAAAACATAATACAATATGTATAGGACACCACCATACACATAACGAGGACAAAACAAAAAACACAATACAATATGTATGGGACACCACCATACACATAACGAGGACAAAACAAAAAACATAATACAATATGTATAGGACACCACCAGACACATAACGAGGACAAAACAAAAAACACAATACAATATGTATAGGACACCATCATACACATAACGAGGACAAAACAAAAAACACGATACAATATGTATAGGACACCACCATACACATAGCGAGGACAAAACAAAAAACATAATACAATATGCATAGGACACCACCATACACATAACGAGGACAAAACAAAAAACATAATACAATATGTATAGGACACCACAATACACATAACGAGGACAAAGCAAAAAACACAATACAATATGTATAGGACACCAACATACACATAACGAGAACAAAACAAAAAACATAATACAATATGTGTAGGACACCACCATACACATAGCGAGGACAACACAAAAAACATAATACAATATGTATAGGACACCACCATACACATAACGAGGACAAAACACAAAACATAATACAATATGCATAGGACACCACCATACACATATCGAGGACAAAGCAAAAAACACAATACAATATGTATAGGACACCACCATACACATAACGAGGACAAAGCAAAAACACAATACAACATGCATAGGACACCACAAAACACATAACGAGGACAAAGCAAAAAACACAATACAATATGTGTAGGACACCACCATACACATAACGAGGACAAAACATAAAACACAATATAATATGTATAGGACACCACCATACATATAACGAGGACAAAACAAAAAACACAATACAATATGTATAGGACACCGCCATACACATAGCGAGGACAAAACAAAAAACACAATACAATATGTGTAGGACACCACCATACACATAACGAGGACAAAACACAAAACACAATACAATATGTATAGGACACCACCATACACATAACGAGGACAAAGCAAAAAACACAATACAATATGTATAGGACACCACCATACACATAGCATGGACAAAACAAAAAACACAATACAATATGTATAGGACACCACCATACACATAACGAGGACAAAACAAAAAACATAATACAATATGTATAGGACACCACCATACACATAACGAGGACAAAACAAAAAACACAATACAATATGTATAGGACAGCACCATACACATAACGAGGACAAAACAAAAAACACAATACAATATGTATAGGACACCACCATACACATAACGAGGACAAAACAAAAAACATAATACAATATGTGTAGGACACCACCATACACATAACGAGGACAAAACAAAAAACATAATACAATATGTGTAGGACACCACCATACACATAGCGAGGACAAAACAAAAAACATAATACAATATGTATAGGACACCACCATACACATAACGAGGACAAAACAAAAAACATAATACAATATGTGTAGGACACCACCATACACATAACGAGGACAAAACAAAAAACACAATACAATATGTATAGGACACCACCATACACATAGCGAGGACAAAACACAAAACATAATACAATATGCATAGGACACCACCATACACATAACGAGGACAAAGCAAAAAACACAATACAATATGTATAGGACACCACCATACACATAACGAGGACAAAGCAAAAACACAATACAATATGCATAGCACACCACCAGACACATAACGAGGACAAAGCAAAAAACACAATACAATATGTGTAGGACACCACCATACACATAACGAGGACAAAACAAAAAACACAATACAATATGTATAGGACACCACCATACATATAACGAGGACAAAACAAAAACCACAATACAATATGTATAGGACACCACCATACACATAGCGAGGACAAAACAAAAAACACAATACAATATGTGTAGGACACCACCATACACATAACGAGGACAAACAAAAAAAACACAATACAATATGTATAGGACACCACCATACACATAGCGAGGACAAAACAAAAAACACAATACAATATGCATAGGACACCACCATACACATAACGAGGACAAAGCAAAAAACACAATACAATATGTATAGTACACCACCATACACATAACAAGGACAAAACAAAAAACACAATACAATATGTATAGGACACCACCATACACATAACGAGGACAAAACAAAAAACATAATACAATATGTATAGGACACCACCATACACATAACGAGGACAAAGCAAAAAACATAATACAATATGTGTAGGACACCACCATACACATAACGAGGACAAAGCAAAAAACATAATACAATATGTATAGGACACCACCATACATATAACGAGGACAAAACAAAAAACACAATACAATATGTATAGGACACCACCATACACATAACGAGGACAAAACAAAAAACACAATACAATATGTATAGGACACCACCATACACATAACGAAGACAAAACAAAAAACATAATACAATATGTATAGGACACCACCATACACATAACGAGGACAAAACAAAAAACACAATACAATATGTGTAGGACACCACCATACACATAACGAGGACAAAGCAAAAAACACAATACAATATGTATAGGACACCACCATACACATAACGAGGACAAAGCAAAAACACAATACAATATGCATAGGACACCACAAAACACATAACGAGGACAAAGCAAAAAACACAATACAATATGTGTAGGACACCACCATACACATAACGAGGACAAAACATAAAACACAATATAATATGTATAGGACACCACCATACATATAACGAGGACAAAACAAAAAACACAATACAATATGTATAGGACACCACCATACACATAGCGAGGACAAAACAAAAAACACAATACAATATGTGTAGGACACCACCATACACATAACGAGGACAAAACACAAAACACAATACAATATGTATAGGACACCACCATACACATAACGAGGACAAAGCAAAAAACACAATACAATATGTATAGGACACCACCATACACATAGCAAGGACAAAACAAAAAACACAATACAATATGTATAGGACACCACCATACACATAACGAGGACAAAACAAAAAACATAATACAATATGTATAGGACACCACCATACACATAACGAGGACAAAACAAAAAACACAATACAATATGTATAGGACACCACCATACACATAACGAGGACAAAACAAAAAACATAATACAATATGTATAGGACACCACCATACACATAACGAGGACAAAGCAAAAAACACAATTCAATATGTATAGGACACCATCATACATAGAACGAGGACAAAACAAAAAACACAATACAATATGTATAGGACAGCACCATACACATAACGAGGACAAAACAAAAAACATAATACAATATGTGTAGGACACCACCATACACATAACAAGGACAAAACAAAAAACATAATACAATATGTGTAGGACACCACCATACACATAACGAGGACAAAACAAAAAACACAATACAATATGTATAGGACACCACCATACACATAACGAGGACAAAACAAAAAACATAATACAATATGTGTAGGACACCACCATACACATAACAAGGACAAAACAAAAAACATAATACAATATGTGTAGGACACCACCATACACATAACGAGGACAAAACAAAAAACATAATACAATATGTATAGGACACCACCATACACATAACGAGGACAAAACAAAAGACATAATACAATATGTGTAGGACACCACCATACACATAACGAGGACAAAACAAAAAACACAATACAATATGTATAGGACACCACCATACACATAACGAGGACAAAACACAAAACATAATACAATATGCATAGGACACCACCATACACATAACGAGGACAAAGCAAAAAACACAATACAATATGTATAGGACACCACCATACACATAACGAGGACAAAGCAAAAACAAAATACAATATGCATAGGACACCACCAGACACATAACGAGGACAAAACAAAAAACACAATACAATATGTATAGGACACCACCATACACATAACGAGGACAAAACAAAAAACACAATACAATATGTATAGGACACCACCATACACATAACGAAGACAAAACAAAAAACATAATACAATATGTATAGGACACCACCATACACATAACGAGGACAAAACAAAAAACACAATACAATATGTGTAGGACACCACCATACACATAACGAGGACAAAGCAAAAAACACAATACAATATGTATAGGACACCACCATACACATAACGAGGACAAAGCAAAAACACAATACAATATGCATAGGACACCACAAAACACATAACGAGGACAAAGCAAAAAACACAATACAATATGTGTAGGACACCACCATACACATAACGAGGACAAAACATAAAACACAATATAATATGTATAGGACACCACCATACATATAACGAGGACAAAACAAAAAACACAATACAATATGTATAGGACACCACCATACACATAGCGAGGACAAAACAAAAAACACAATACAATATGTGTAGGACACCACCATACACATAACGAGGACAAAACACAAAACACAATACAATATGTATAGGACACCACCATACACATAACGAGGACAAAGCAAAAAACACAATACAATATGCATAGGACACCACCATACACATAACAAGGACAAAACAAAAAACACAATACAATATGTATAGGACACCACCATACACATAACGAGGACAAAACAAAAAACATAATACAATATGTATAGGACACCACCATACACATAACGAGGACAAAACAAAAAACACAATACAATATGTATAGGACACCACCATACACATAACGAGGACAAAACAAAAAACATAATACAATATGTATAGGACACCACCATACACATAACGAGGACAAAGCAAAAAACACAATTCAATATGTATAGGACACCATCATACATAGAACGAGGACAAAACAAAAAACACAATACAATATGTATAGGACAGCACCATACACATAACGAGGACAAAACAAAAAACATAATACAATATGTGTAGGACACCACCATACACATAACAAGGACAAAACAAAAAACATAATACAATATGTGTAGGACACCACCATACACATAACGAGGACAAAACAAAAAACACAATACAATATGTATAGGACACCACCATACACATAACGAGGACAAAACAAAAAACATAATACAATATGTGTAGGACACCACCATACACATAACAAGGACAAAACAAAAAACATAATACAATATGTGTAGGACACCACCATACACATAACGAGGACAAAACAAAAAACATAATACAATATGTATAGGACACCACCATACACATAGCGAGGACAAAACAAAAGACATAATACAATATGTGTAGGACACCACCATACACATAACGAGGACAAAACAAAAAACACAATACAATATGTATAGGACACCACCATACACATAACGAGGACAAAACACAAAACATAATACAATATGCATAGGACACCACCATACACATAACGAGGACAAAGCAAAAAACACAATACAATATGTATAGGACACCACCATACACATAACGAGGACAAAGCAAAAACACAATACAATATGCATAGGACACCACCAGACACATAACGAGGACAAAGCAAAAAACACAATACAATATGTGTAGGACACCACCATACACATAACGAGGACAAAACATAAAACACAATACAATATGCATAGGACACCACCATACATATAACGAGGACAAAACAAAAACCACAATACAATATGTATAGGACACCACCATACACATAGCGAGGACAAAACAAAAAACACAATACAATATGTGTAGGACACCACCATACACATAACGAGGACAAAACAGAAAACACAATACAATATGTATAGGACACCACCATACACATAGCGAGGACAAAACAAAAAACACAATACAATATGTATAGGACACCACCATACACATAACGAGGACAAAGCAAAAAACACAATACAATATGTATAGGACACCACCATACACATAACAAGGACAAAACAAAAAACACAATACAATATGTATAGGACACCACCATACACATAACGAGGACAAAACAAAAAACATAATACAATATGTATAGGACACCACCATACACATAACGAGGACAAAGCAAAAAACACAATACAATATGTATAGGACACCACCATACATATAACGAGGACAAAACAAAAAACACAATACAATATGTATAGGACACCACCATACACATAACGAGGACAAAACAAAAAACACAATACAATATGTATAGGACACCACCATACACATAACGAGGACAAAACAAAAAACATAATACAATATGTATAGGACACCACCATACACATAGCGAGAACAAAACAAAAAACACAATACAATATGTGTAGGACACCACCATACACATAACGAGGACAAAACAAAAAACACAATACAATATGTGTAGGACACCACCATACACAAAACGAGGACAAAACAAAAAACACAATACAATATGTATAGGACACCACCATACACATAACAAGGACAAAACAAAAATCACAATACAATATGTATAGGACACCACCATACACATAACAACGACAAAACGACACCACCATACACATAACGAGGACAAAACAAAAAACACAATACAATATGTATAGGACACCACCATACACATAACGAGGACAAAACAAAAAACACAATACAATATGTATAGGACACCACCATACACATAACCAGGACAAAACAAAAAACACAATACAATATGTATAGGACACCACCATACACATATCGAGGACAAAACAAAAAACATAATACAATATGTATAGGACACCACCATACACATAACGAGGACAAAACAAAAAACACAATACAATATGTATGGGACACCACCATACACATAACGAGGACAAAACAAAAAACATAATACAATATGTATAGGACACCACCAGACACATAACGAGGACAAAACAAAAAACACAATACAATATGCATAGGACACCACCATACACATAACGAGGACAAAACAAAAAACACAATACAATATGTGTAGGACACCACCATACACATAACGAGGACAAAACACAAATAACAACACAATATGTGTAGGACACCACCATACACATAACGAGGACAAAACAAAAAACATAATACAATATGTATAGGACACCACCAGACCCATAACTAGGACAAAACAAAAAACACAATACAATATGTATAGGACACTACCATACATATAACGAGGACAAAACAAAAAACACAATACAATATGTATAGGACACCACCATACACATAACGAGGACAAAACAAAAAACAAAATACAATATGTGTAGGACACCACCATACACATAACGAGGACAAAACAAAAAACACAATACAATATGTATAGGACACCACCTTACATATAACGAGGACAAAACACAAAACATAATACAATATGTATAGGACACCACCATACACATAACGAGGACAAAACAAAAAACATAATACAATATGTATAGGACACCACCATACACATAACGAGGACAAAACAAAAAACACAATACAATATGTATAGGATACCACCATACACATAACGAGGACAAAACAAAAAACATAATACAATATGTATAGGACACCAGCATACACATAACGAGGACAAAACAAAAAACATAATACAATATGTGTTGGACACCACTATACTCATAACGAGGACAAAACAAAAAACACATTACAATATGTATAGGACACCACTATACACATAACGAGGACAAAACAAAAAACACAATACAATATGTGTAGGACACCACCATACACATAACGAGGACAAAACAAAAAACATAATACAATATGTGTTGGACACCACTATACACATAACGAGGACAAAACAAAAAACACAATACAATATGTATAGGACACCACTATACACATAACGAGGACAAAACACAAAACATAATACAATATGTATAGGACACCACCATACATATATAGAGAACAAAACAAAAAACACAATACAATATGTATAGGACACCACCATACACATAACGAGGACAAAGCAAAAAACATAATACAATATGAATAGGACACCACCATACACATAACGAGAACAAAACAAAAAACACAATACAATATGTATAGGACACCACCATACACATAACGAGGACAAAACACAAAACATAATACAATATGTGTAGGACACCACCATACATATAACGAGGACAAAACAAAAAACACAATACAATATGTATAGGACACCACCATACACATAACGAGGACAAAGCAAAAAACACAATACAATATGTGTAGGACACCACCATACACATAACGAGGACAAAACACAAAACATAATACAATATGTATAGGACACCACCATACACATAACGAGGACAAAACAAAAAACATAATACAATATGTATAGGACACCACCATACACATAACGAGGACAAAACAAAAAACACAATACAATATGTATAGGACACCACCATACAAATAACGAGGACAAAACAAAAAACATAATACAATATGTATAGGACACCAGCATACACATAACGAGGACAAAACAAAAAACATAATACAATATGTGTTGGACACCACTATACACATAACGAGGACAAAACAAAAAACACAATACAATATGTATAGGACACCACTATACACATAACGAGGACAAAACAAAAAACACAATACAATATGTGTAGGACACCACCATACACATAACGAGGACAAAACAAAAAACATAATACAATATGTGTTGGACACCACTATACACATAACGAGGACAAAACAAAAAACACAATACAATATGTATAGGACACCACTATACACATAACGAGGACAAAACACAAAACATAATACAATATGTATAGGACACCACCATACACATAACGAGAACAAAACAAAAAACACAATACAATATGCATAGGACACCACCATACACATAACGAGGACAAAGCAAAAAACATAATACAATATGAATAGGACACCACCATACACATAACGAGAACAAAACAAAAAACACAATACAATATGTATAGGACACCACCATACACATAACGAGGACAAAACACAAAACATAATACAATATGTATAGGACACCACCATACACATAACGAGGACAAAACAAAAAACACAATACAATATGCATAGGACACCACCATACACATAACGAGGACAAAACAAAAAACATAATACAATATGTGTAGGACACCACCATACACATAACGAGGACAAAACAAAAAACATAATACAATATGTGTAGGACACCACCATACACATAACGAGGACAAAACAAAAAACACAATACAATATGTATGGGACACCACCATACATATAACGAGGACAAAACAAAAAACATAATACAATATGTATAGGACACCACCATACACATAACGAGGACAAAACAAAAAACACAATACAATATGTATAGGACACCACCATACACATAACGAGGACAAAACAAAAAACACAATACAATATGTATGGGACACCACCATACACATAACGAGGACAAAACAAAAAACATAATACAATATGTATAGGACACCACCAGACACATAACGAGGACAAAACAAAAAACACAATACAATATGCATAGGACACCACCATACACATAACGAGGACAAAACAAAAAACACAATACAATATGTGTAGGACACCACCATACACATAACGAGGACAAAACACAAAACACAACACAATATGTGTAGGACACCACCATACACATAACGAGGACAAAACAAAAAACATAATACAATATGTATAGGACACCACCAGACCCATAACTAGGACAAAACAAAAAACACAATACAATATGTATAGGATACTACCATACATATAACGAGGACAAAACAAAAAACACAATACAATATGTATAGGACACCACCATACACATAACGAGGACAAAACAAAAAACACAATACAATATGTGTAGGACACCACCATACACATAACGAGGACAAAACAAAAAACACAATACAATATGTATAGGACACCACCTTACATATAACGAGGACAAAACACAAAACATAATACAATATGTATAGGACACCACCATACACATAACGAGGACAAAACAAAAAACATAATACAATATGTATAGGACACCACCATACACATAACGAGGACAAAACAAAAAACACAATACAATATGTATAGGACACCACCATACACATAACGAGGACAAAACAAAAAACATAATACAATATGTATAGGACACCAGTATACACATAACGAGGACAAAACAAAAAACATAATACAATATGTGTTGGACACCACTATACTCATAACGAGGACAAAACAAAAAACACAATACAATATGTATAGGACACCACTATACACATAACGAGGACAAAACAAAAAACACAATACAATATGTGTAGGACACCACCATACACATAACGAGGACAAAACAAAAAACATAATACAATATGTGTTGGACACCACTATACACATAACGAGGACAAAACAAAAAACAAAATACAATATGTATAGGACACCACTATACACATAACGAGGACAAAACACAAAACATAATACAATATGTATAGAACACCACCATACATATAACGAGAACAAAACAAAAAACACAATACAATATGTATAGGACACCACCATACACATAACGAGGACAAAGCAAAAAACATAATACAATATGAATAGGACACCACCATACACATAACGAGAACAAAACAAAAAACACAATACAATATGTATAGGACACCACCATACACATAACGAGGACAAAACACAAAACATAATACAATATGTGTAGGACACCACCATACATATAACGAGGACAAAACAAAAAACACAATACAATATGTATAGGACACCACCATACACATAACGAGGACAAAGCAAAAAACACAATACAATATGTGTAGGACACCACCATACACATAACGAGAACAAAACAAAAAACACAATACAATATGTATAGGACACCACCATACACATAACGAGGACAAAACGAAAAACACAATACAATATGTATAGGACACCACCATACACATAACGAGGACAAAACAAAAAACACAATACAATATGCATAGGACACCACAATACACATAACGAGGACAAAACAAAAAACACAATACAATATGTATAGGACACCACCATACATATAACGAGGACAAAACAAAAAACACAATACAATATGTATAGGACACCACCATACACATAACGAGGACAAAGCAAAAAACATAATACAATATGTGTAGGACACCACCATACACATAACGAGGACAAAACAAAAAACACAATACAATATGCATAGGACACCACCATACATATAACGAGGACAAAACAAAAAACACAATACAATATGTATAGGACACCACCATACACATAACGAGGACAAAACAAAAAACACAATACAATATGTGTAGGACACCACCATACATATAACGAGGACAAAACAAAAACACAATACAATATGTATAGGACACCACCATACACATAACGAGGACAAAACACAAAACATAATACAATATGTGTAGGACACCACCATACATATAACGAGGACAAAACAAAAAACACAATACAATATGTGTTGGACACCACTATACTCATAACGAGGACAAAACAAAAAACACAATACAATATGTATAGGACACCACCATACACATAACGAGGACAAAACAAAAAACATAATACAATATGTATAGGACACCACCATACACATAACGAGGACAAAACAAAAAACACAATACAATATGTATAGGACACCACCATACACATAACGAGGACAAAACAAAAAACATAATACAATATGTATAGGACACCAGCATACACATAACGAGGACAAAACAAAAAACATAATACAATATGTGTTGGACACCACTATACTCATAACGAGGACAAAACAAAAAACACAATACAATATGTGTAGGACACCACCATACACATAACGAGGACAAACAAAAAACATAATACAATATGTGTTGGACACCACTATACACATAACGAGGACAAAACAAAAAACACAATACAATATGTATAGGACACAACTATACACATAACGAGGACAAAACACAAAACATAATACAATATGTATAGAACACCACCATACATATAACGAGAACAAAACAAAAAACACAATACAATATGTATAGGACACCACCATACACATAACGAGGACAAAGCAAAAAACATAATACAATATGAAAAGGACACCACCATACACATAGCGAGAACAAAACAAAAAACACAATACAATATGTATAGGACACCACCATACACATAACGAGGACAAAACACAAAACATAATACAATATGTGTAGGACACCACCATACATATAACGAGGACAAAACAATAAACACAATACAATATGCATAGGACACCACCATACACATAACGAGGACAAAGCAAAAAACACAATACAATATGTGTAGGACACCACCATACACATAACGAGAACAAAACAAAAAACACAATACAATATGTATAGGACACCACCATACACATAACGAGGACAAAACGAAAAACACAATACAATATGTATAGGAAACCACCATACACATAACGAGGACAAAACAAAAAACACAATACAATATGTATAGGACACCACCATACATATAACGAGGACAAAACAAAAAACACAATACAATATGCATAGGACACCACCAGACACATAACGAGGACAAAACAAAAAACACAATACAATATGTATAGGACACCACCATACACATAACGAGGACAAAACAAAAAACAAATACAATATGTATAGGACACCACCATACACATAACGAGGACAAAACAATAAACACAATACAATATGTATAGGACACCACCATACACATAACGAGGACAAAGCAAAAAACACAATACAATATGTGTAGGATACCACCATACACATAACGAGAACAAAACAAAAAACACAATACAATATGCATAGGACACCACCATACACATAACGAGGACAAAACGAAAAACACAATACAATATGTATAGGACACCACCATACACATAACGAGGATAAAACAAAAAACACAATACAATATGTATAGGACACCACCATACATATAACGAGGACAAAACAAAAAACACAATACAATATGTATAGGACACCACCATACACATAACGAGGACAAAGCAAAAAACACAATACAATATGTGTAGGACACCACCATACACATAACGAGAACAAAACAAAAAACACAATACAATATGTATAGGACACCACCATACACATAACGAGGACAAAACGAAAAACACAATACAATATGTATAGGACACCACCATACACATAACGAGGACAAAACAAAAAACACAATACAATATGTATAGGACACCACCATACATATAACGAGGACAAAACAAAAAACACAATACAATATGTATAGGACACCACCATACATATAACGAGGACAAAACAAAAAACACAATACAATATGTATAGGACACCACCATACACATAACGAGGACAAAGCAAAAAACATAATACAATATGTGTAGGACACCACCATACACATAACGAGGACAAAACAAAAAACACAATACAATATGTATAGGACACCACCATACATATAACGAGGACAAAACAAAAAACACAATACAATATGTATAGGACACCACCATACACATAACGAGGACAAAACAAAAACACAATACAATATGTGTAGGACACCACCATACATATAACGAGGACAAAACAAAAACACAATACAATATGTATAGGACACCACCATACACATAACGAGGACAAAACACAAAACATAATACAATATGTGTAGGACACCACCATACATATAACGAGGACAAAACAAAAAACACAATACAATATGTGTTGGACACCACTATACTCATAACGAGGACAAAACAAAAAACACAATACAATATGTATAGGACACCACCATACACATAACGAGGACAAAACAAAAAACATAATACAATATGTATAGGACACCACCATACACATAACGAGGACAAAACAAAAAACACAATACAATATGTATAGGACACCACCATACACATAACGAGGACAAAACAAAAAACATAATACAATATGTATAGGACACCAGCATACACATAACGAGGACAAAACAAAAAACATAATACAATATGTGTTGGACACCACTATACTCATAACGAGGACAAAACAAAAAACACAATACAATATGTGTAGGACACCACCATACACATAACGAGGACAAACAAAAAACATAATACAATATGTGTTGGACACCACTATACACATAACGAGGACAAAACAAAAAACACAATACAATATGTATAGGACACAACTATACACATAACGAGGACAAAACACAAAACATAATACAATATGTATAGAACACCACCATACATATAACGAGAACAAAACAAAAAACACAATACAATATGTATAGGACACCACCATACACATAACGAGGACAAAGCAAAAAACATAATACAATATGAAAAGGACACCACCATACACATAGCGAGAACAAAACAAAAAACACAATACAATATGTATAGGACACCACCATACACATAACGAGGACAAAACACAAAACATAATACAATATGTGTAGGACACCACCATACATATAACGAGGACAAAACAATAAACACAATACAATATGCATAGGACACCACCATACACATAACGAGGACAAAGCAAAAAACACAATACAATATGTGTAGGACACCACCATACACATAACGAGAACAAAACAAAAAACACAATACAATATGTATAGGACACCACCATACACATAACGAGGACAAAACGAAAAACACAATACAATATGTATAGGAAACCACCATACACATAACGAGGACAAAACAAAAAACACAATACAATATGTATAGGACACCACCATACATATAACGAGGACAAAACAAAAAACACAATACAATATGCATAGGACACCACCAGACACATAACGAGGACAAAACAAAAAACACAATACAATATGTATAGGACACCACCATACACATAACGAGGACAAAACAAAAAACAAATACAATATGTATAGGACACCACCATACACATAACGAGGACAAAACAATAAACACAATACAATATGTATAGGACACCACCATACACATAACGAGGACAAAGCAAAAAACACAATACAATATGTGTAGGATACCACCATACACATAACGAGAACAAAACAAAAAACACAATACAATATGCATAGGACACCACCATACACATAACGAGGACAAAACGAAAAACACAATACAATATGTATAGGACACCACCATACACATAACGAGGATAAAACAAAAAACACAATACAATATGTATAGGACACCACCATACATATAACGAGGACAAAACAAAAAACACAATACAATATGTATAGGACACCACCATACACATAACGAGGACAAAGCAAAAAACACAATACAATATGTGTAGGACACCACCATACACATAACGAGAACAAAACAAAAAACACAATACAATATGTATAGGACACCACCATACACATAACGAGGACAAAACGAAAAACACAATACAATATGTATAGGACACCACCATACACATAACGAGGACAAAACAAAAAACACAATACAATATGTATAGGACACCACCATACATATAACGAGGACAAAACAAAAAACACAATACAATATGTATAGGACACCACCATACATATAACGAGGACAAAACAAAAAACACAATACAATATGTATAGGACACCACCATACACATAACGAGGACAAAGCAAAAAACATAATACAATATGTGTAGGACACCACCATACACATAACGAGGACAAAACAAAAAACACAATACAATATGTATAGGACACCACCATACATATAACGAGGACAAAACAAAAAACACAATACAATATGTATAGGACACCACCATACACATAACGAGGACAAAACAAAAAACACAATACAATATGTGTAGGACACCACCATACATATAACGAGGACAAAACAAAAACACAATACAATATGTATAGGACACCACCATACACATAACGAGGACAAAACACAAAACATAATACAATATGTGTAGGACACCACCATACATATAACGAGGACAAAACAAAAAACACAATACAATATGTGTTGGACACCACTATACTCATAACGAGGACAAAACAAAAAACACAATACAATATGCATAGGACACCACCATACACATAACGAGGACAAAACAAAAAACATAATACAATATGTATAGGACACCACCATACACATAACGAGGACAAAACAAAAAACACAATACAATATGTATAGGACACCACCATACACATAACGAGGACAAAACAAAAAACATAATACAATATGTATAGGACACCAGCATACACATAACGAGGACAAAACAAAAAACATAATACAATATGTGTTGGACACCACTATACTCATAACGAGGACAAAACAAAAAACACAATACAATATGTATAGGACACCACTATACACATAACGAGGACAAAACAAAAAACACAATACAATATGTATAGGACACCACCATACACATAACGAGGACAAACAAAAAACATAATACAATATGTGTTGGACACCACTATACACATAACGAGGACAAAACAAAAAACACAATACAATATGTATAGGACACAACTATACACATAACGAGGACAAAACACAAAACATAATACAATATGTATAGAACACCACCATACATATAACGAGAACAAAACAAAAAACACAATACAATATGTATAGGACACCACCATACACATAACGAGGACAAAGCAAAAAACATAATACAATATGAATAGGAAACCAC
Source organism: Bathymodiolus brooksi (assembly GCA_963680875.1). Classification (NCBI taxonomy): domain Eukaryota; kingdom Metazoa; phylum Mollusca; class Bivalvia; order Mytilida; family Modiolidae; genus Bathymodiolus; species Bathymodiolus brooksi. The sequence continues at coordinate 128,825,357 of OY804577.1, read as the reverse complement.
CATACACATAACGAGAACAAAACAAAAAACACAATACAATATGTATAGGACACCACCATACACATAACGAGGACAAAACACAAAACATAATACAATATGTGTAGGACACCACCATACATATAACGAGGACAAAACAATAAACACAATACAATATGTATAGGACACCACCATACACATAACGAGGACAAAGCAAAAAACACAATACAATATGTGTAGGACACCACCATACACATAACGAGAACAAAACAAAAAACACAATACAATATGAATAGGACACCACCATACACATAACGAGGACAAAACGAAAAACACAATACAATATGTATAGGACACCACCATACACATAACGAGGACAAAACAAAAAACACAATACAATATGTATAGGACACCACCATACATATAACGAGGACAAAACAAAAAACACAATACAATATGTATAGGACACCACCATACACATAACGAGGACAAAGCAAAAAACATAATACAATATGAAAAGGACACCACCATACACATAGCGAGAACAAAACAAAAAACACAATACAATATGTATAGGACACCACCATACACATAACGAGGACAAAACACAAAACATAATACAATATGTGTAGGACACCACCATACATATAACGAGGACAAAACAATAAACACAATACAATATGCATAGGACACCACCATACACATAACGAGGACAAAGCAAAAAACACAATACAATATGTGTAGGACACCACCATACATATAACGAGAACAAAACAAAAAACACAATACAATATGTATAGGACACCACCATACACATAACGAGGACAAAACGAAAAACACAATACAATATGTATAGGAAACCACCATACACATAACGAGGACAAAACAAAAAACACAATACAATATGTATAGGACACCACCATACATATAACGAGGACAAAACAAAAAACACAATACAATATGCATAGGACACCACCAGACACATAACGAGGACAAAACAAAAAACACAATACAATATGTATAGGACACCACCATACACATAACGAGGACAAAACAAAAAACAAATACAATATGTATAGGACACCACCATACACATAACGAGGACAAAACAATAAACACAATACAATATGTATAGGACACCACCATACACATAACGAGGACAAAGCAAAAAACACAATACAATATGTGTAGGACACCACCATACACATAACGAGAACAAAACAAAAAACACAATACAATATGCATAGGACACCACCATACACATAACGAGGACAAAACGAAAAACACAATACAATATGTATAGGACACCACCATACACATAACGAGGACAAAACAAAAAACACAATACAATATGTATAGGACACCACCATACATATAACGAGGACAAAACAAAAAACACAATACAATATGTATAGGACACCACCATACACATAACGAGGACAAAGCAAAAAACACAATACAATATGTGTAGGACACCACCATACACATAACGAGAACAAAACAAAAAACACAATACAATATGTATAGGACACCACCATACACATAACGAGGACAAAACGAAAAACACAATACAATATGTATAGGACACCACCATACACATAACGAGGACAAAACAAAAAACACAATACAATATGTATAGGACACCACCATACATATAACGAGGACAAAACAAAAAACACAATACAATATGTATAGGACACCACCATACATATAACGAGGACAAAACAAAAAACACAATACAATATGTATAGGACACCACCATACACATAACGAGGACAAAGCAAAAAACATAATACAATATGTGTAGGACACCACCATACACATAACGAGGACAAAACAAAAAACACAATACAATATGTATAGGACACCACCATACATATAACGAGGACAAAACAAAAAACACAATACAATATGTATAGGACACCACCATACACATAACGAAGACAAAACAAAAAACACAATACAATATGTGTAGGACACCACCATACATATAACGAGGACAAAACAAAAACACAATACAATATGTATAGGACACCACCATACACATAACGAGGACAAAACACAAAACATAATACAATATGTGTAGGACACCACCATACATATAACGAGGACAAAACAAAAAACACAATACAATATGTGTTGGACACCACTATACTCATAACGAGGACAAAACAAAAAACACAATACAATATGCATAGGACACCACCATACACATAACGAGGACAAAACAAAAAACATAATACAATATGTATAGGACACCACCATACACATAACGAGGACAAAACAAAAAACACAATACAATATGTATAGGACACCACCATACACATAACGAGGACAAAACAAAAAACATAATACAATATGTATAGGACACCACCAGACACATAACGAGGACAAAACAAAAAACACAATACAATATGTATAGGACACCACCATACACATAACGAGGACAAAACAAAAAACAAATACAATATGTATAGGACACCACCATACACATAACGAGGACAAAACAATAAACACAATACAATATGTATAGGACACCACCATACACATAACGAGGACAAAGCAAAAAACACAATACAATATGTGTAGGACACCACCATACACATAACGAGAACAAAACAAAAAACACAATACAATATGCATAGGACACCACCATACACATAACGAGGACAAAACGAAAAACACAATACAATATGTATAGGACACCACCATACACATAACGAGGACAAAACAAAAAACACAATACAATATGTATAGGACACCACCATACATATAACGAGGACAAAACAAAAAACACAATACAATATGTATAGGACACCACCATACACATAACGAGGACAAAGCAAAAAACACAATACAATATGTGTAGGACACCACCATACACATAACGAGAACAAAACAAAAAACACAATACAATATGTATAGGACACCACCATACACATAACGAGGACAAAACGAAAAACACAATACAATATGTATAGGACACCACCATACACATAACGAGGACAAAACAAAAAACACAATACAATATGTATAGGACACCACCATACATATAACGAGGACAAAACAAAAAACACAATACAATATGTATAGGACACCACCATACATATAACGAGGACAAAACAAAAAACACAATACAATATGTATAGGACACCACCATACACATAACGAGGACAAAGCAAAAAACATAATACAATATGTGTAGGACACCACCATACACATAACGAGGACAAAACAAAAAACACAATACAATATGTATAGGACACCACCATACATATAACGAGGACAAAACAAAAAACACAATACAATATGTATAGGACACCACCATACACATAACGAGGACAAAACAAAAAACACAATACAATATGTGTAGGACACCACCATACATATAACGAGGACAAAACAAAAACACAATACAATATGTATAGGACACCACCATACACATAACGAGGACAAAACACAAAACATAATACAATATGTGTAGGACACCACCATACATATAACGAGGACAAAACAAAAAACACAATACAATATGTGTTGGACACCACTATACTCATAACGAGGACAAAACAAAAAACACAATACAATATGCATAGGACACCACCATACACATAACGAGGACAAAACAAAAAACATAATACAATATGTATAGGACACCACCATACACATAACGAGGACAAAACAAAAAACACAATACAATATGTATAGGACACCACCATACACATAACGAGGACAAAACAAAAAACATAATACAATATGTATAGGACACCAGCATACACATAACGAGGACAAAACAAAAAACATAATACAATATGTGTTGGACACCACTATACTCATAACGAGGACAAAACAAAAAACACAATACAATATGTATAGGACACCACTATACACATAACGAGGACAAAACAAAAAACACAATACAATATGTGTAGGACACCACCATACACATAACGAGGACAAACAAAAAACATAATACAATATGTGTTGGACACCACTATACACATAACGAGGACAAAACAAAAAACACAATACAATATGTATAGGACACAACTATACACATAACGAGGACAAAACACAAAACATAATACAATATGTATAGAACACCACCATACATATAACGAGAACAAAACAAAAAACACAATACAATATGTATAGGACACCACCATACACATAACGAGGACAAAGCAAAAAACATAATACAATATGAATAGGAAACCACCATACACATAACGAGAACAAAACAAAAAACACAATACAATATGTATAGGACACCACCATACACATAACGAGGACAAAACACAAAACATAATACAATATGTGTAGGACACCACCATACATATAACGAGGACAAAACAATAAACACAATACAATATGTATAGGACACCACCATACACATAACGAGGACAAAGCAAAAAACACAATACAATATGTGTAGGACACCACCATACACATAACGAGAACAAAACAAAAAACACAATACAATATGAAAAGGACACCACCATACACATAACGAGGACAAAACGAAAAACACAATACAATATGTATAGGACACCACCATACACATAACGAGGACAAAACAAAAAACACAATACAATATGTATAGGACACCACCATACATATAACGAGGACAAAACAAAAAACACAATACAATATGCATAGGACACCACCAGACACATAACGAGGACAAAACAAAAAACACAATACAATATGTATAGGACACCACCATACACATAACGAGGACAAAACAAAAAACAAATACAATATGTATAGGACACCACCATACACATAACGAGGACAAAACAATAAACACAATACAATATGTATAGGACACCACCATACACATAACGAGGACAAAGCAAAAAACACAATACAATATGTGTAGGACACCACCATACACATAACGAGAACAAAACAAAAAACACAATACAATATGTATAGGACACCACCATACACATAACGAGGACAAAACTAAAAACACAATACAATATGTATAGGACACCACCATACACATAACGAGGACAAAACAAAAAACACAATACAATATGTATAGGACACCACCATACATATAACGAGGATAAAACAAAAAACACAATACAATATGTATAGGACACCACCATACACATAACGAGGACAAAGCAAAAAACATAATACAATATGTGTAGGACACCACCATACACATAACGAGGACAAAACAAAAAACACAATACAATATGTATAGGACACCACCATACATATAACGAGGACAAAACAAAAAACACAATACAATATGTGTTGGACACCACTATACTCATAACGAGGACAAAACAAAAAACACAATACAATATGTATAGGACACCACTATACACATAACGAGGACAAAACAAAAAACACAATACAATATGTGTAGGACACCACCATACACATAACGAGGACAAACAAAAAACATAATACAATATGTGTTGGACACCACTATACACATAACGAGGACAAAACAAAAAACACAATACAATATGTATAGGACACAACTATACACATAATGAGGACAAAACACAAAACATAATACAATATGTATAGAACACCACCATACATATAACGAGAACAAAACAAAAAACACAATACAATATGTATAGGACACCACCATACACATAACGAGGACAAAGCAAAAAACATAATACAATATGAATAGGACACCACCATACACATAACGAGAACAAAACAAAAAACACAATACAATATGTATAGGACACCACCATACACATAACGAGGACAAAACACAAAACATAATACAATATGTGTAGGACACCACCATACATATAACGAGGACAAAACAATAAACACAATACAATATGCATAGGACACCACCATACACATAACGAGGACAAAGCAAAAAACACAATACAATATGTGTAGGACACCACCATACACATAACGAGAACAAAACAAAAAACACAATACAATATGTATAGGACACCACCATACACATAACGAGGACAAAACGAAAAACACAATACAATATGTATAGGACACCACCATACACATAACGAGGACAAAACAAAAAACACAATACAATATGTATAGGACACCACCATACATATAACGAGGACAAAACAAAAAACACAATACAATATGCATAGGACACCACCAGACACATAACGAGGACAAAACAAAAAACACAATACAATATGTATAGGACACCACCATACACATAACGAGGACAAAACAAAAAACAAATACAATATGCATAGGACACCACCATACACATAACGAGGACAAAACAATAAACACAATACAATATGTATAGGACACCACCATACACATAACGAGGACAAAGCAAAAAACACAATACAATATGTGTAGGACACCACCATACACATAACGAGAACAAAACAAAAAACACAATACAATATGTATAGGACACCACCATACACATAACGAGGACAAAACGAAAAACACAATACAATATGTATAGGACACCACCATACACATAACGAGGACAAAACAAAAAACACAATACAATATGTATAGGACACCACCATACATATAACGAGGACAAAACAAAAAACACAATACAATATGTATAGGACACCACCATACACATAACGAGGACAAAGCAAAAAACATAATACAATATGTGTAGGACACCACCATACACATAACGAGGACAAAACAAAAAACACAATACAATATGTATAGGACACCACCATACATATAACGAGGACAAAACAAAAAACACAATACAATATGTATAGGACACCACCATACACATAACGAGGACAAAACAAAAAACACAATACAATATGTGTAGGACACCACCATACATATAACGAGGACAAAACAAAAAACACAATACAATATGTATAGGACACCACCATACACATAACGAGGACAAAACACAAAACATAATACAATATGTGTAGGACACCACCATACATATAACGAGGACAAAACAAAAAACACAATACAATATGTATAGGACACCACCATACACATAACGAGGACAAAGCAAAAAACACAATACAATATGTGTAGGACACCACCATACACATAACGAGAACAAAACAAAAAACACAATACAATATGTATAGGACACCACCATACACATAACGAGAACAAAACAAAAAACACAATACAATATGTATAGGACACCACCATACACATAACGAGGACAAAACGAAAAACACAATACAATATGTATAGGACACCACCATACACATAACGAGGACAAAACAAAAAACACAATACAATATGTATAGGACACCACCATACATATAACGAGGACAAAACAAAAAACACAATACAATATGCATAGGACACCACCAGACACATAACGAGGACAAAACAAAAAACACAATACAATATGTATAGGACACCACCATACACATAACGAGGACAAAACAAAAAACAAATACAATATGTATAGGACACCACCATACACATAACGAGGACAAAACAATAAACACAATACAATATGTATAGGACACCACCATACACATAACGAGGACAAAGCAAAAAACACAATACAATATGTGTAGGACACCACCATACACATAACGAGAACAAAACAAAAAACACAATACAATATGTATAGGACACCACCATACACATAACGAGGACAAAACGAAAAACACAATACAATATGTATAGGACACCACCATACACATAACGAGGACAAAACAAAAAACACAATACAATATGTATAGGACACCACCATACATATAACGAGGACAAAACAAAAAACACAATACAATATGTATAGGACACCACCATACACATAACGAGGACATAGCAAAAAACATAATACAATATGTGTAGGACACCACCATACACATAACGAGGACAAAACAAAAAACACAATACAATATGTATAGGACACCACCATACATATAACGAGGACAAAACAAAAAACACAATACAATATGTATAGGACACCACTATACACATAACGAGGACAAAACAAAAAACACAATACAATATGTGTAGGACACCACCATACATATAACGAAGACAAAACAAAAAACATAATACAATATGTATAGGACACCACCAGACACATAACGAGGACAAAACACAAAACATAATACAATATGTATAGGACACCACCATACACATAACGAGGACAAAACAAAAAACACAATACAATATGCATAGGACACCACCATACACATAACGAGGACAAAACAAAAAACATAATACAATATGTGTAGGACACCACCATACACATAACGAGGACAAAACAAAAAACATAATACAATATGTGTAGGACACCACCATACACATAACGAGGACAAAACAAAAAACACAATACAATATGTATGGCACACCACCATACATATAACGAGGACAAAACAAAAAACATAATACAATATGTATAGGACACCACCATACACATAACGAGGACAAAACAAAAAACACAATACAATATGCATAGGACACCACCATACACATAACGAGGACAAAACAAAAAACACAATACAATTTGTATAGGACACCACCATACACATAGCCAGGACAAAACAAAAAACACAATACAATATGTATAGGACACCACCATACACATATCGAGGACAAAACAAAAAACATAATACAATATGTATAGGACACCACCATACACATAACGAGGACAAAACAAAAAACATAATACAATATGTATAGGACACCACCATACACATAACGAGGACAAAACAAAAAACACAATACAATATGTATGGGACACCACCATACACATAACGAGGACAAAACAAAAAACATAATACAATATGTATAGGACACCACCAGACACATAACGAGGACAAAACAAAAAACACAATACAATATGCATAGGACACCACCATACACATAACGAGGACAAAACAAAAAACACAATACAATATGTGTAGGACACCACCATACACATAACGAGGACAAAACACAAAACACAACACAATATGTGTAGGACACCACCATACACATAACGAGGACAAAACAAAAAACATAATACAATATGTATAGGACACCACCAGACCCATAACTAGGACAAAACAAAAAACACAATACAATATGTATAGGACACTACCATACATATAACGAGGACAAAACAAAAAACACAATACAATATGTATAGGACACCACCATACACATAACGAGGACAAAACAAAAAACACAATACAATATGTGTAGGACACCACCATACACATAACGAGGACAAAACAAAAAACACAATACAATATGTATAGGACACCACCTTACATATAACGAGGACAAAACACAAAACATAATACAATATGTATAGGACACCACCATACACATAACGAGGACAAAACAAAAAACATAATACAATATGTATAGGACACCACCATACACATAACGAGGACAAAACAAAAAACACAATACAATATGTATAGGACACCACCATACACATAACGAGGACAAAACAAAAAACATAATACAATATGTATAGGACACCAGCATACACATAACGAGGACAAAACAAAAAACATAATACAATATGTGTAGGACACCACTATACTCATAACGAGGACAAAACAAAAAACACAATACAATATGTATAGGACACCACTATACACATAACGAGGACAAAACAAAAAACACAATACAATATGTGTAGGACACAACCATACACATAACGAGGACAAAACAAAAAACATAATACAATATGTGTTGGACACCACTATACACATAACGAGGACAAAACAAAAAACACAATACAATATGTATAGGACACCACTATACACATAGCGAGGACAAAACACAAAACATAATACAATATGTATAGGACACCACCATACACATAACGAGGACAAAACAAAAAACACAATACAATATGTATAGGACACCACCATACATATAACGAGAACAAAACAAAAAACACAATACAATATGTATAGGACACCACCATACACATAACGAGGACAAAACACAAAACATAATACAATATGTGTAGGACACCACCATACATATAACGAGAACAAAACAAAAAACACAATACAATATGTATAGGACACCACCATACACATAACGAGGACAAAGCAAAAAACATAATACAATATGAATAGGACACCACCATACACATAACGAGAACAAAACAAAAAACACAATACAATATGTATAGGACACCACCATACACATAACGAGGACAAAACACAAAACATAATACAATATGTGTAGGACACCACCATACATATAACGAGGACAAAACAAAAAACACAATACAATATGTATAGGACACCACCAAACACATAACGAGGACAAAACAAAAAACACAATACAATATGTATAGGACACCACCATACATATAACGAGGACAAAACAAAAAACACAATACAATATGTATAGGACACCACCATACACATAACGAGGACAAAACAAAAAACACAATACAATATGTGTAGGACACCACCATACATATAACGAGGACAAAACAAAAACACAATACAATATGTATAGGACACCACCATACACATAACGAGGACAAAACACAAAACATAATACAATATGTGTAGGACACCACCATACATATAACGAGGACAAAACAAAAAACACAATACAATATGTGTTGGACACCACTATACTCATAACGAGGACAAAACAAAAAACACAATACAATATGCATAGGACACCACCATACACATAACGAGGACAAAACAAAAAACATAATACAATATGTATAGGACACCACCATACACATAACGAGGACAAAACAAAAAACACAATACAATATGTATAGGACACCACCATACACATAACGAGGACAAAACAAAAAACATAATACAATATGTATAGGACACCAGCATACACATAACGAGGACAAAACAAAAAACATAATACAATATGTGTTGGACACCACTATACTCATAACGAGGACAAAACAAAAAACACAATACAATATGTATAGGACACCACTATACACATAACGAGGACAAAACAAAAAACACAATACAATATGTGTAGGACACCACCATACACATAACGAGGACAAACAAAAAACATAATACAATATGTGTTGGACACCACTATACACATAACGAGGACAAAACAAAAAACACAATACAATATGTATAGGACACAACTATACACATAACGAGGACAAAACACAAAACATAATACAATATGTATAGAACACCACCATACATATAACGAGAACAAAACAAAAAACACAATACAATATGTATAGGACACCACCATACACATAACGAGGACAAAGCAAAAAACATAATACAATATGAATAGGAAACCACCATACACATAACGAGAACAAAACAAAAAACACAATACAATATGTATAGGACACCACCATACACATAACGAGGACAAAACACAAAACATAATACAATATGTGTAGGACACCACCATACATATAACGAGGACAAAACAATAAACACAATACAATATGTATAGGACACCACCATACACATAACGAGGACAAAGCAAAAAACACAATACAATATGTGTAGGACACCACCATACACATAACGAGAACAAAACAAAAAACACAATACAATATGAAAAGGACACCACCATACACATAACGAGGACAAAACGAAAAACACAATACAATATGTATAGGACACCACCATACACATAACGAGGACAAAACAAAAAACACAATACAATATGTATAGGACACCACCATACATATAACGAGGACAAAACAAAAAACACAATACAATATGCATAGGACACCACCAGACACATAACGAGGACAAAACAAAAAACACAATACAATATGTATAGGACACCACCATACACATAACGAGGACAAAACAAAAAACAAATACAATATGTATAGGACACCACCATACACATAACGAGGACAAAACAATAAACACAATACAATATGTATAGGACACCACCATACACATAACGAGGACAAAGCAAAAAACACAATACAATATGTGTAGGACACCACCATACACATAACGAGAACAAAACAAAAAACACAATACAATATGTATAGGACACCACCATACACATAACGAGGACAAAACTAAAAACACAATACAATATGTATAGGACACCACCATACACATAACGAGGACAAAACAAAAAACACAATACAATATGTATAGGACACCACCATACATATAACGAGGACAAAACAAAAAACACAATACAATATGTATAGGACACCACCATACACATAACGAGGACAAAGCAAAAAACATAATACAATATGTGTAGGACACCACCATACACATAACGAGGACAAAACAAAAAACACAATACAATATGTATAGGACACCACCATACATATAACGAGGACAAAACAAAAAACACAATACAATATGTGTTGGACACCACTATACTCATAACGAGGACAAAACAAAAAACACAATACAATATGTATAGGACACCACTATACACATAACGAGGACAAAACAAAAAACACAATACAATATGTGTAGGACACCACCATACACATAACGAGGACAAACAAAAAACATAATACAATATGTGTTGGACACCACTATACACATAACGAGGACAAAACAAAAAACACAATACAATATGTATAGGACACAACTATACACATAATGAGGACAAAACACAAAACATAATACAATATGTATAGAACACCACCATACATATAACGAGAACAAAACAAAAAACACAATACAATATGTATAGGACACCACCATACACATAACGAGGACAAAGCAAAAAACATAATACAATATGAATAGGACACCACCATACACATAACGAGAACAAAACAAAAAACACAATACAATATGTATAGGACACCACCATACACATAACGAGGACAAAACACAAAACATAATACAATATGTGTAGGACACCACCATACATATAACGAGGACAAAACAATAAACACAATACAATATGCATAGGACACCACCATACACATAACGAGGACAAAGCAAAAAACACAATACAATATGTGTAGGACACCACCATACACATAACGAGAACAAAACAAAAAACACAATACAATATGTATAGGACACCACCATACACATAACGAGGACAAAACGAAAAACACAATACAATATGTATAGGACACCACCATACACATAACGAGGACAAAACAAAAAACACAATACAATATGTATAGGACACCACCATACATATAACGAGGACAAAACAAAAAACACAATACAATATGCATAGGACACCACCAGACACATAACGAGGACAAAACAAAAAACACAATACAATATGTATAGGACACCACCATACACATAACGAGGACAAAACAAAAAACAAATACAATATGTATAGGACACCACCATACACATAACGAGGACAAAACAATAAACACAATACAATATGTATAGGACACCACCATACACATAACGAGGACAAAGCAAAAAACACAATACAATATGTGTAGGACACCACCATACACATAACGAGAACAAAACAAAAAACACAATACAATATGTATAGGACACCACCATACACATAACGAGGACAAAACGAAAAACACAATACAATATGTATAGGACACCACCATACACATAACGAGGACAAAACAAAAAACACAATACAATATGTATAGGACACCACCATACATATAACGAGGACAAAACAAAAAACACAATACAATATGTATAGGACACCACCATACACATAACGAGGACAAAGCAAAAAACATAATACAATATGTGTAGGACACCACCATACACATAACGAGGACAAAACAAAAAACACAATACAATATGTATAGGACACCACCATACATATAACGAGGACAAAACAAAAAACACAATACAATATGTATAGGACACCACCATACACATAACGAGGACAAAACAAAAAACACAATACAATATGTGTAGGACACCACCATACATATAACGAGGACAAAACAAAAAACACAATACAATATGTATAGGACACCACCATACACATAACGAGGACAAAACACAAAACATAATACAATATGTGTAGGACACCACCATACATATAACGAGGACAAAACAAAAAACACAATACAATATGTATAGGACACCACCATACACATAACGAGGACAAAGCAAAAAACACAATACAATATGTGTAGGACACCACCATACACATAACGAGAACAAAACAAAAAACACAATACAATATGTATAGGACACCACCATACACATAACGAGAACAAAACAAAAAACACAATACAATATGTATAGGACACCACCATACACATAACGAGGACAAAACGAAAAACACAATACAATATGTATAGGACACCACCATACACATAACGAGGACAAAACAAAAAACACAATACAATATGTATAGGACACCACCATACATATAACGAGGACAAAACAAAAAACACAATACAATATGCATAGGACACCACCAGACACATAACGAGGACAAAACAAAAAACACAATACAATATGTATAGGACACCACCATACACATAACGAGGACAAAACAAAAAACAAATACAATATGTATAGGACACCACCATACACATAACGAGGACAAAACAATAAACACAATACAATATGTATAGGACACCACCATACACATAACGAGGACAAAGCAAAAAACACAATACAATATGTGTAGGACACCACCATACACATAACGAGAACAAAACAAAAAACACAATACAATATGTATAGGACACCACCATACACATAACGAGGACAAAACGAAAAACACAATACAATATGTATAGGACACCACCATACACATAACGAGGACAAAACAAAAAACACAATACAATATGTATAGGACACCACCATACATATAACGAGGACAAAACAAAAAACACAATACAATATGTATAGGACACCACCATACACATAACGAGGACATAGCAAAAAACATAATACAATATGTGTAGGACACCACCATACACATAACGAGGACAAAACAAAAAACACAATACAATATGTATAGGACACCACCATACATATAACGAGGACAAAACAAAAAACACAATACAATATGTATAGGACACCACTATACACATAACGAGGACAAAACAAAAAACACAATACAATATGTGTAGGACACCACCATACATATAACGAAGACAAAACAAAAAACATAATACAATATGTATAGGACACCACCAGACACATAACGAGGACAAAACACAAAACATAATACAATATGTATAGGACACCACCATACACATAACGAGGACAAAACAAAAAACACAATACAATATGCATAGGACACCACCATACACATAACGAGGACAAAACAAAAAACATAATACAATATGTGTAGGACACCACCATACACATAACGAGGACAAAACAAAAAACATAATACAATATGTGTAGGACACCACCATACACATAACGAGGACAAAACAAAAAACACAATACAATATGTATGGCACACCACCATACATATAACGAGGACAAAACAAAAAACATAATACAATATGTATAGGACACCACCATACACATAACG
The DNA here is from genome assembly GCA_963680875.1 of Bathymodiolus brooksi. Taxonomy (NCBI): domain Eukaryota; kingdom Metazoa; phylum Mollusca; class Bivalvia; order Mytilida; family Modiolidae; genus Bathymodiolus; species Bathymodiolus brooksi. The sequence goes on along the minus strand of OY804577.1, from coordinate 128,810,015 downwards.
AGGACAAAACAAAAAACACAATACAATATGCATAGGACACCACCATACACATAACGAGGACAAAACAAAAAACACAATACAATTTGTATAGGACACCACCATACACATAACCAGGACAAAACAAAAAACACAATACAATATGTATAGGACACCACCATACACATATCGAGGACAAAACAAAAAACATAATACAATATGTATAGGACACCACCATACACATAACGAGGACAAAACAAAAAACATAATACAATATGTATAGGACACCACCATACACATAACGAGGACAAAACAAAAAACACAATACAATATGTATGGGACACCACCATACACATAACGAGGACAAAACAAAAAACATAATACAATATGTATAGGACACCACCAGACACATAACGAGGACAAAACAAAAAACACAATACAATATGCATAGGACACCACCATACACATAACGAGGACAAAACAAAAAACACAATACAATATGTGTAGGACACCACCATACACATAACGAGGACAAAACACAAAACACAACACAATATGTGTAGGACACCACCATACACATAACGAGGACAAAACAAAAAACATAATACAATATGTATAGGACACCACCAGACCCATAACTAGGACAAAACAAAAAACACAATACAATATGTATAGGACACTACCATACATATAACGAGGACAAAACAAAAAACACAATACAATATGTATAGGACACCACCATACACATAACGAGGACAAAACAAAAAACACAATACAATATATGTAGGACACCACCATACACATAACGAGGACAAAACAAAAAACACAATACAATATGTATAGGACACCACCTTACATATAACGAGGACAAAACACAAAACATAATACAATATGTATAGGACACCACCATACACATAACGAGGACAAAACAAAAAACATAATACAATATGTATAGGACACCACCATACACATAACGAGGACAAAACAAAAAACACAATACAATATGTATAGGACACCACCATACACATAACGAGGACAAAACAAAAAACATAATACAATATGTATAGGACACCAGCATACACATAACGAGGACAAAACAAAAAACATAATACAATATGTGTAGGACACCACTATACTCATAACGAGGACAAAACAAAAAACACAATACAATATGTATAGGACACCACTATACACATAACGAGGACAAAACAAAAAACACAATACAATATGTGTAGGACACAACCATACACATAACGAGGACAAAACAAAAAACATAATACAATATGTGTTGGACACCACTATACACATAACGAGGACAAAACAAAAAACACAATACAATATGTATAGGACACCACTATACACATAGCGAGGACAAAACACAAAACATAATACAATATGTATAGGACACCACCATACACATAACGAGGACAAAACAAAAAACACAATACAATATGTATAGGACACCACCATACATATAACGAGAACAAAACAAAAAACACAATACAATATGTATAGGACACCACCATACACATAACGAGGACAAAACACAAAACATAATACAATATGTGTAGGACACCACCATACATATAACGAGAACAAAACAAAAAACACAATACAATATGTATAGGACACCACCATACACATAACGAGGACAAAGCAAAAAACATAATACAATATGAATAGGACACCACCATACACATAACGAGAACAAAACAAAAAACACAATACAATATGTATAGGACACCACCATACACATAACGAGGACAAAACACAAAACATAATACAATATGTGTAGGACACCACCATACATATAACGAGGACAAAACAAAAAACACAATACAATATGTATAGGACACCACCAAACACATAACGAGGACAAAGCAAAAAACACAATACAATATGTGTAGGACACCACCATACACATAACGAGAACAAAACAAAAAACACAATACAATATGTATAGGACACCACCATACACATAACGAGGACAAAACGAAAAACACAATACAATATGTATAGGACACCACCATACACATAACGAGGACAAAACAAAAAACACAATACAATATGTATAGGACACCACCATACATATAACGAGGACAAAACAAAAAACACAATACAATATGCATAGGACACCACCAGACACATAACGAGGACAAAACAAAAAACACAATACAATATGTATAGGACACCACCATACACATAACGAGGACAAAACAAAAAACAAATACAATATGTATAGGACACCACCATACACATAACGAGGACAAAACAATACACACAATACAATATGTATAGGACACCACCATACACATAACGAGGACAAAGCAAAAAACACAATACAATATGTGTAGGACACCACCATACACATAACGAGAACAAAACAAAAAACACAATACAATATGTATAGGACACCACCATACACATAACGAGGACAAAACGAAAAACACAATACAATATGTATAGGACACCACCATACACATAACGAGGACAAAACAAAAAACACAATACAATATGTATAGGACACCACCATACATATAACGAGGACAAAACAAAAAACACAATACAATATGTATAGGACACCACCATACACATAACGAGGACAAAGCAAAAAACATAATACAATATGTGTAGGACACCACCATACACATAACGAGGACAAAACAAAAAACACAATACAATATGTATAGGACACCACCATACATATAACGAGGACAAAACAAAAAACACAATACAATATGTGTTGGACACCACTATACTCATAACGAGGACAAAACAAAAAACACAATACAATATGTATAGGACACCACTATACACATAACGAGGACAAAACAAAAAACACAATACAATATGTGTAGGACACCACCATACACATAACGAGGACAAACAAAAAACATAATACAATATGTGTTGGACACCACTATACACATAACGAGGACAAAACAAAAAACACAATACAATATGTATAGGACACAACTATACACATAACGAGGACAAAACACAAAACATAATACAATATGTATAGAACACCACCATACATATAACGAGAACAAAACAAAAAACACAATACAATATGTATAGGACACCACCATACACATAACGAGGACAAAACGAAAAACACAATACAATATGTATAGGACACCACCATACACATAACGAGGACAAAACAAAAAACACAATACAATATGTATAGGACACCACCATACATATAACGAGGACAAAACAAAAAACACAATACAATATGCATAGGACACCACCAGACACATAACGAGGACAAAACAAAAAACACAATACAATATGTATAGGACACCACCATACACATAACGAGGACAAAACAAAAAACAAATACAATATGTATAGGACACCACCATACACATAACGAGGACAAAACAATAAACACAATACAATATGTATAGGACACCACCATACACATAACGAGGACAAAGCAAAAAACACAATACAATATGTGTAGGACACCACCATACACATAACGAGAACAAAACAAAAAACACAATACAATATGTATAGGACACCACCATACACATAACGAGGACAAAACGAAAAACACAATACAATATGTATAGGACACCACCATACACATAACGAGGACAAAACAAAAAACACAATACAATATGTATAGGACACCACCATACATATAACGAGGACAAAACAAAAAACACAATACAATATGTATAGGACACCACCATACACATAACGAGGACAAAGCAAAAAACATAATACAATATGTGTAGGACACCACCATACACATAACGAGGACAAAACAAAAAACACAATACAATATGTATAGGACACCACCATACATATAACGAGGACAAAACAAAAAACACAATACAATATGTATAGGACACCACCATACACATAACGAGGACAAAACAAAAAACACAATACAATATGTGTAGGACACCACCATACATATAACGAGGACAAAACAAAAAACACAATACAATATGTATAGGACACCACCATACACATAACGAGGACAAAACACAAAACATAATACAATATGTGTAGGACACCACCATACATATAACGAGGACAAAACAAAAAACACAATACAATATGTATAGGACACCACCATACACATAACGAGGACAAAGCAAAAAACACAATACAATATGTGTAGGACACCACCATACACATAACGAGAACAAAACAAAAAACACAATACAATATGTATAGGACACCACCATACACATAACGAGAACAAAACAAAAAACACAATACAATATGTATAGGACACCACCATACACATAACGAGGACAAAACGAAAAACACAATACAATATGTATAGGACACCACCATACACATAACGAGGACAAAACAAAAAACACAATACAATATGTATAGGACACCACCATACATATAACGAGGACAAAACAAAAAACACAATACAATATGCATAGGACACCACCAGACACATAACGAGGACAAAACAAAAAACACAATACAATATGTATAGGACACCACCATACACATAACGAGGACAAAACAAAAAACAAATACAATATGTATAGGACACCACCATACACATAACGAGGACAAAACAATAAACACAATACAATATGTATAGGACACCACCATACACATAACGAGGACAAAGCAAAAAACACAATACAATATGTGTAGGACACCACCATACACATAACGAGAACAAAACAAAAAACACAATACAATATGTATAGGACACCACCATACACATAACGAGGACAAAACGAAAAACACAATACAATATGTATAGGACACCACCATACACATAACGAGGACAAAACAAAAAACACAATACAATATGTATAGGACACCACCATACATATAACGAGGACAAAACAAAAAACACAATACAATATGTATAGGACACCACCATACACATAACGAGGACATAGCAAAAAACATAATACAATATGTGTAGGACACCACCATACACATAACGAGGACAAAACAAAAAACACAATACAATATGTATAGGACACCACCATACATATAACGAGGACAAAACAAAAAACACAATACAATATGTATAGGACACCACTATACACATAACGAGGACAAAACAAAAAACACAATACAATATGTGTAGGACACCACCATACATATAACGAAGACAAAACAAAAAACATAATACAATATGTATAGGACACCACCAGACACATAACGAGGACAAAACACAAAACATAATACAATATGTATAGGACACCACCATACACATAACGAGGACAAAACAAAAAACACAATACAATATGCATAGGACACCACCATACACATAACGAGGACAAAACAAAAAACATAATACAATATGTGTAGGACACCACCATACACATAACGAGGACAAAACAAAAAACATAATACAATATGTGTAGGACACCACCATACACATAACGAGGACAAAACAAAAAACACAATACAATATGTATGGCACACCACCATACATATAACGAGGACAAAACAAAAAACATAATACAATATGTATAGGACACCACCATACACATAACGAGGACAAAACAAAAAACACAATACAATATGCATAGGACACCACCATACACATAACGAGGACAAAACAAAAAACACAATACAATTTGTATAGGACACCACCATACACATAACCAGGACAAAACAAAAAACACAATACAATATGTATAGGACACCACCATACACATATCGAGGACAAAACAAAAAACATAATACAATATGTATAGGACACCACCATACACATAACGAGGACAAAACAAAAAACATAATACAATATGTATAGGACACCACCATACACATAACGAGGACAAAACAAAAAACACAATACAATATGTATGGGACACCACCATACACATAACGAGGACAAAACAAAAAACATAATACAATATGTATAGGACACCACCAGACACATAACGAAGACAAAACAAAAAACACAATACAATATGCATAGGACACCACCATACACATAACGAGGACAAAACAAAAAACACAATACAATATGTGTAGGACACCACCATACACATAACGAGGACAAAACACAAAACACAACACAATATGTGTAGGACACCACCATACACATAACGAGGACAAAACAAAAAACATAATACAATATGTATAGGACACCACCAGACCCATAACTAGGACAAAACAAAAAACACAATACAATATGTATAGGACACTACCATACATATAACGAGGACAAAACAAAAAACACAATACAATATGTATAGGACACCACCATACACATAACGAGGACAAAACAAAAAACACAATACAATATGTGTAGGACACCACCATACACATAACGAGGACAAAACAAAAAACACAATACAATATGTATAGGACACCACCTTACATATAACGAGGACAAAACACAAAACATAATACAATATGTATAGGACACCACCATACACATAACGAGGACAAAACAAAAAACATAATACAATATGTATAGGACACCACCATACACATAACGAGGACAAAACAAAAAACACAATACAATATGTATAGGACACCACCATACACATAACGAGGACAAAACAAAAAACATAATACAATATGTATAGGACACCAGCATACACATAACGAGGACAAAACAAAAAACATAATACAATATGTGTAGGACACCACTATACTCATAACGAGGACAAAACAAAAAACACAATACAATATGTATAGGACACCACTATACACATAACGAGGACAAAACAAAAAACACAATACAATATGTGTAGGACACAACCATACACATAACGAGGACAAAACAAAAAACATAATACAATATGTGTTGGACACCACTATACACATAACGAGGACAAAACAAAAAACACAATACAATATGTATAGGACACCACTATACACATAGCGAGGACAAAACACAAAACATAATACAATATGTATAGGACACCACCATACACATAACGAGGACAAAACAAAAAACACAATACAATATGTATAGGACACCACCATACATATAACGAGAACAAAACAAAAAACACAATACAATATGTATAGGACACCACCATACACATAACGAGGACAAAACACAAAACATAATACAATATGTGTAGGACACCACCATACATATAACGAGAACAAAACAAAAAACACAATACAATATGTATAGGACACCACCATACACATAACGAGGACAAAGCAAAAAACATAATACAATATGAATAGGACACCACCATACACATAACGAGAACAAAACAAAAAACACAATACAATATGTATAGGACACCACCATACACATAACGAGGACAAAACACAAAACATAATACAATATGTGTAGGACACCACCATACATATAACGAGGACAAAACAAAAAACACAATACAATATGTATAGGACACCACCAAACACATAACGAGGACAAAGCAAAAAACACAATACAATATGTGTAGGACACCACCATACACATAACGAGAACAAAACAAAAAACACAATACAATATGTATAGGACACCACCATACACATAACGAGGACAAAACGAAAAACACAATACAATATGTATAGGACACCACCATACACATAACGAGGACAAAACAAAAAACACAATACAATATGTATAGGACACCACCATACATATAACGAGGACAAAACAAAAAACACAATACAATATGCATAGGACACCACCAGACACATAACGAGGACAAAACAAAAAACACAATACAATATGTATAGGACACCACCATACACATAACGAGGCCAAAACAAAAAACAAATACAATATGTATAGGACACCACCATACACATAACGAGGACAAAACAATAAACACAATACAATATGTATAGGACACCACCATACACATAACGAGGACAAAGCAAAAAACACAATACAATATGTGTAGGACACCACCATACACATAACGAGAACAAAACAAAAAACACAATACAATATGTATAGGACACCACCATACACATAACGAGGACAAAACGAAAAACACATTACAATATGTATAGGACACCACCATACACATAACGAGGACAAAACAAAAAACACAATGCAATATGTATAGGACACCACCATACATATAACGAGGACAAAACAAAAAACACAATACAATATGTATAGGACACCACCATACACATAACGAGGACAAAACAAAAAACACAATACAATATGTGTAGGACACCACCATACATATAACGAAGACAAAACAAAAAACATAATACAATATGTATAGGACACCACCATACACATAACGAGGACAAAACAAAAAACATAATACAATATGTATAGGACACCACCATACACATAACGAGGACAAAACAAAAAACACAATACAATATGCATAGGACACCACCAGACACATAACGAGGACAAAACACAAAACATAATACAATATGAATAGGACACCACCATACACATAACGAGGACAAAACAAAAAACACAATACAATATGTATAGGACACCACCTTACATATAACGAGGACAAAACACAAAACATAATACAATATGTATAGGACACCACCATACACATAACGAGGACAAAACAAAAAACATAATACAATATGTATAGGACACCACCATACACATAACGAGGACAAAACAAAAAACACAATACAATATGCATAGGACACCACCATACACATAACGAGGACAAAACAAAAAACATAATACAATATGTATAGGACACCAGCATACACATAACGAGGACAAAACAAAAAACATAATACAATATGTGTTGGACACCACTATGCTCATAACGAGGACAAAACAAAAAACACAATACAATATGTACAGGACACCACTATACACATAACGAGGACAAAACAAAAAACACAATACAATATGTGTAGGACACCACCATACACATAACGAGGACAAAACAAAAAACATAATACAATATGTGTTGGACACCACTATACACATAACGAGGACAAAACAAAAAACACAATACAATATGTATAGGACACCACTATACACATAACGAGGACAAAACACAAAACATAATACAATATGTATAGGACACCACCATACACATAACGAGGACAAAACAAAAAACACAATACAATATGTATAGGACACCACCATACACATAACGAGGACAAACACAAAACATAATACAATATGTGTAGGACACCACCATACATATAACGAGAACAAAACAAAAAACACAATACAATATGTATAGGACACCACCATACACATAACGAGGACAAAGCAAAAAACATAATACAATATGAATAGGACACCACCATACACATAACGAGAACAAAACAAAAAACACAATACAATATGTATAGGACACCACCATACACATAACGAGGACAAAACACAAAACATAATACAATATGAATAGGACACCACCATACACATAACGAGAACAAAACAAAAAACACAATACAATATGTATAGGACACCACCATACACATAACGAGGACAAAACACAAAACATAATACAATATGTGTAGGACACCACCATACATATAACGAGGACAAAACAAAAAACACAATACAATATGTATAGGACACCACCATACACATAACGAGGACAAAGCAAAAAACACAATACAATATGTGTAGGACACCACCATACACATAACGAGAACAAAACAAAAAACACAATACAATATGTATAGGACACCACCATACACATAACGAGGACAAAACGAAAAACACAATACAATATGTATAGGACACCACCATACACATAACGAGGACAAAACAAAAAACACAATACAATATGTATAGGACACCACCATACATATAACGAGGACAAAACAAAAAACACAATACAATATGCATAGGACACCACCAGACACATAACGAGGACAAAACAATAAACACAATACAATATGCATAGGACACCACCATACACATAACGAGGACAAAGCAAAAAACACAATACAATATGTGTAGGACACCACCATACACATAACGAGAACAAAACAAAAAACACAATACAATATGTATAGGACACCACCATACACATAACGAGGACAAAACGAAAAACACATTACAATATGTATAGGACATCACCATACACATAACGAGGACAAAACAAAAAACACAATACAATATGTATAGGACACCACCATACATATAACGAGGACAAAACAAAAAACACAATACAATATGTATAGGACACCACCATACACATAACGAGGACAAAGCAAAAAACATAATACAATATGTGTAGGACACCACCATACACATAACGAGGACAAAACAAAAAACACAATACAATATGTATAGGACACCACCATACATATAACGAGGACAAAACAAAAAACACAATACAATATGTATAGGACACCACCATACACATAACGAGGACAAAACAAAAAACACAATACAATATGTGTAGGACACCACCATACATATAACGAGGACAAAACAAAAAACACAATACAATATGTATAGGACACCACCATACACATAACGAGGACAAAACACAAAACATAATACAATATGTGTAGGACACCACCATACACAAAACGAGGACAAAGCAAAAAACATAATACAATATGTGTAGGACACCACCATACACATAACGAGGACAAAACAAAAAACATAATACAATATGTATAGGACACCACCATACACATAACGAGGACAAAACAAAAAACACAATACAATATGTATAGGACACCACCATACACATAACGAGGACAAAACAAAAAACATAATACAATATGTATAGGACACCAGCATACACATAACGAGGACAAAACAAAAAACATAATACAATATGTGTTGGACACCACTATACTCATAACGAGGACAAAACAAAAAACACAATACAATATGTATAGGACACCACTATACACATAACGAGGACAAAACAAAAAACACAATACAATATGTGTAGGACACCACCATACACATAACGAGGACAAAACAAAAAACATAATACAATATGTGTTGGACACCACTATACACATAACGAGGACAAAACAAAAAACACAATACAATATGTATAGGACACCACTATACACATAACGAGGACAAAACACAAAACATAATACAATATGTATAGGACACCACCATACACATAACGAGGACAAAACAAAAAACACAATACAATATATATAGGACACCACCATACACATAACGAGGACAAACACAATACATAATACAATATGTGTAGGACACCACCATACATATAACGAGAACAAAACAAAAAACACAATACAATATGTATAGGACACCACCATACACATAACGAGGACAAAGCAAAAAACATAATACAATATGAATAGGACACCACCATACACATAACGAGAACAAAACAAAAAACACAATACAATATGTATAGGACACCACCATACACATAACGAGGACAAAACACAAAACATAATACAATATGTGTAGGACACCACCATACATATAACGAGGACAAAACAAAAAACACAATACAATATGTATAGGACACCACCATACACATAACGAGGACAAAGCAAAAAACACAATACAATATGTGTAGGACACCACCATACACATAACGAGAACAAAACAAAAAACACAATACAATATGTATAGGACACCACCATACACATAACGAGGACAAAACGAAAAACACAATACAATATGTATAGGACACCACCATACACATAACGAGGACAAAACAAAAAACACAATACAATATGTATAGGACACCACCATACATATAACGAGGACAAAACAAAAAACACTATACAATATGCATAGGACACCACCAGACACATAACGAGGACAAAACAAAAAACACAATACAATATGTATAGGACACCACCATACACATAACGAGGACAAAACAAAAAACAAATACAATATGTATAGGACACCACCATACACATAACGAGGACAAAACAAAAAACACAATACAATATGTGTAGGACACCACCATACACATAACGAGAACAAAACAAAAAACACAATACAATATGTATAGGACACCACCATACACATAACGAGGACAAAACGAAAAACACATTACAATATGTATAGGACACCACCATACACATAACGAGGACAAAACAAAAAACACAATACAATATGTATAGGACACCACCATACATATAACGAGGACAAAACAAAAAACACAATACAATATGTATAGGACACCACCATACACATAACGAGGACAAAACAAAAAACACAATACAATATGTGTAGGACACCACCATACATATAACGAAGACAAAACAAAAAACATAATACAATATGTATAGGACACCACCAGACACATAACGAGGACAAAACACAAAACATAATACAATATGAATAGGACACCACCATACACATAACGAGGACAAAACAAAAAACACAATACAATATGTATAGGACACCACCTTACATATAACGAGGACAAAACACAAAACATAATACAATATGTATAGGACACCACCATACACATAACGAGGACAAAACAAAAAACATAATACAATATGTATAGGACACCACCATACACATAACGAGGACAAAACAAAAAACACAATACAATATGTATAGGACACCACCATACACATAACGAGGACAAAACAAAAAACATAATACAATATGTATAGGACACCAGCATACACATAACGAGGACAAAACAAAAAACATAATACAATATGTGTTGGACACCACTATACTCATAACGAGGACAAAACAAAAAACACAATACAATATGTACAGGACACCACTATACACATAACGAGGACAAAACAAAAAACACAATACAATATGTGTAGGACACCACCATACACATAACGAGGACAAAACAAAAAACATAATACAATATGTGTTGGACACCACTATACACATAACGAGGACAAAACAAAAAACACAATACAATATGTATAGGACACCACTATACACATAACGAGGACAAAACACAAAACATAATACAATATGTATAGGACACCACCATACACATAACGAGGACAAAACAAAAAACACAATACAATATGCATAGGACACCACCATACACATAACGAGGACAAACACAAAACATAATACAATATGTGTAGGACACCACCATACATATAACGAGAACAAAACAAAAAACACAATACAATATGTATAGGACACCACCATACACATAACGAGGACAAAGCAAAAAACATAATACAATATGAATAGGACACCACCATACACATAACGAGAACAAAACAAAAAACACAATACAATATGTATAGGACACCACCATACACATAACGAGGACAAAACACAAAACATAATACAATATGAATAGGACACCACCATACACATAACGAGAACAAAACAAAAAACACAATACAATATGTATAGGACACCACCATACACATAACGAGGACAAAACACAAAACATAATACAATATGTGTAGGACACCACCATACATATAACGAGGACAAAACAAAAAACACAATACAATATGTATAGGACACCACCATACACATAACGAGGACAAAGCAAAAAACACAATACAATATGTGTAGGACACCACCATACACATAACGAGAACAAAACAAAAAACACAATACAATATGTATAGGACACCACCATACACATAACGAGGACAAAACGAAAAACACAATACAATATGTATAGGACACCACCATACACATAACGAGGACAAAACAAAAAACACAATACAATATGTATAGGACACCACCATACATATAACGAGGACAAAACAAAAAACACAATACAATATGCATAGGACACCACCAGACACATAACGAGGACAAAACAATAAACACAATACAATATGCATAGGACACCACCATACACATAACGAGGACAAAGCAAAAAACACAATACAATATGTGTAGGACACCACCATACACATAACGAGAACAAAACAAAAAACACAATACAATATGTATAGGACACCACCATACACATAACGAGGACAAAACGAAAAACACATTACAATATGTATAGGACATCACCATACACATAACGAGGACAAAACAAAAAACACAATACAATATGTATAGGACACCACCATACATATAACGAGGACAAAACAAAAAACACAATACAATATGTATAGGACACCACCATACACATAACGAGGACAAAGCAAAAAACATAATACAATATGTGTAGGACACCACCATACACATAACGAGGACAAAACAAAAAACACAATACAATATGTATAGGACACCACCATACATATAACGAGGACAAAACAAAAAACACAATACAATATGTATAGGACACCACCATACACATAACGAGGACAAAACAAAAAACACAATACAATATGTGTAGGACACCACCATACATATAACGAGGACAAAACAAAAAACACAATACAATATGTATAGGACACCACCATACACATAACGAGGACAAAACACAAAACATAATACAATATGTGTAGGACACCACCATACACAAAACGAGGACAAAGCAAAAAACATAATACAATATGTGTAGGACACCACCATACACATAACGAGGACAAAACAAAAAACATAATACAATATGTATAGGACACCACCATACACATAACGAGGACAAAACAAAAAACACAATACAATATGTATAGGACACCACCATACACATAACGAGGACAAAACAAAAAACATAATACAATATGTATAGGAAACCAGCATACACATAACGAGGACAAAACAAAAAACATAATACAATATGTGTTGGACACCACTATACTCATAACGAGGACAAAACAAAAAACACAATACAATATGTATAGGACACCACTATACACATAACGAGGACAAAACAAAAAACACAATACAATATGTGTAGGACACCACCATACACATAACGAGGACAAAACAAAAAACATAATACAATATGTGTTGGACACCACTATACACATAACGAGGACAAAACAAAAAACACAATACAATATGTATAGGACACCACTATACACATAACGAGGACAAAACACAAAACATAATACAATATGTATAGGACACCACCATACACATAACGAGGACAAAACAAAAAACATAATACAATATGTGTAGGACACCACCATACATATAACGAGGACAAAACAAAAAACACAATACAATATGTATAGGACACCACCATACACATAACGAGGACAAAGCAAAAAACACAATACAATATGTGTAGGACACCACCATACACATAACGAGAACAAAACAAAAAACACAATACAATATGTATAGGACACCACCATACACATAACGAGGACAAAACGAAAAACACAATACAATATGTATAGGACACCACCATACACATAACGAGAACAAAACAAAAAACACAATACAATATGTATAGGACACCACCATACATATAACGAGGACAAAACAAAAAACACAATACAATATGCATAGGACACCACCAGACACATAACGAGGACAAAACAAAAAACACAATACAATATGTATAGGACACCACCATACACATAACGAGGACAAAACAAAAAACAAATACAATATGTATAGGACACCACCATACACATAACGAGGAAAAAACAAAAAACACAATACAATATGTGTAGGACACCACCATACACATAACGAGAACAAAACAAAAAACACAATACAATATGTATAGGACACCACCATACACATAACGAGGACAAAACGAAAAACACATTACAATATGTATAGGACACCACCATACACATAACGAGGACAAAACAAAAAACACAATACAATATGTATAGGACACCACCATACATATAACGAGGACAAAACAAAAAACACAATACAATATGTATAGGACACCACCATACACATAACGAGGACAAAGCAAAAAACATAATACAATATGTGTAGGACACCACCATACACATAACGAGGACAAAACAAAAAACACAATACAATATGTATAGGACACCACCATACATATAACGAGGACAAAACAAAAAACACAATACAATATGTATAGGACACCACCATACACATAACGAGGACAAAACAAAAAACACAATACAATATGTGTAGGACACCACCATACATATAACGAGGACAAAACAAAAAACACAATACAATATGTATAGGACACCACCATACACATAACGAGGACAAAACACAAAACATAATACAATATGTGTAGGACACCACCATACACAAAACGAGGACAAAGCAAAAAACATAATACAATATGTGTAGGACACCACCATACACATAACGAGGACAAAACAAAAAACACAATACAATATGTATAGGACACCACCATACATATAACGAGGACAAAACAAAAAACACAATACAATATGTATAGGACACCACCATACACATAACGAGGACAAAACAAAAAACACAATACAATATGTGTAGGACACCACCATACATATAACGAGGACAAAACAAAAAACATAATACAATATGTATAGGACACCACCAGACACATAACGAGGACAAAACAAAAAACACAATACAATATGTGTAGGACACCACCATACACATAACGAGGACAAAACAAAAAACATAATACAATATGTGTTGGACACCACTATACACATAACGAGGACAAAACAAAAAACACAATACAATATGTATAGGACACCACTATACACATAACGAGGACAATGCACAAAACATAATACAATATGTATAGGACACCACCATACACATAGCGAGAACAAAACAAAAAACACAATACAATATGTATAGGACACCACCATACACATAACGAGGACAAAACAAAAAACACAATACAATATGTATAGGACACCACCATACATATAACGAGGACAAAACAAAAAACACAATACAATATGTATAGGGCACCACCATACACATAACGAGGACAAAACAAAAAACACAATACAATATGTGTAGGACACCACCATACATATAACGAGGACAAAACAAAAAACACAATACAATATGTATAGGACACCACCATACACATAACGAGGACAAAACACAAAACATAATACAATATGTGTAGGACACCACCATACATATAACGAGGACAAAACAAAAAATACAATACAATATGTATAGGACACCACCATACACATAACGAGGACAAAGCAAAAAACACAATACAATATGTATAGGACACCACCATACACATAACGAGAACAAAACAAAAAACACAATACAATATGTATAGGACACCACCATACACATAGCGAGGACAAAACGAAAAACACAATACAATATGTATAAAACACCACCATACACATAACGAGGACAAAACAAAAGACACAATGCAATATGTATAGGACACCACCATACATATAACGAGGACAAAACAAAAAACACAATACAATATGCATAGGACACCACCAGACACATAACGAGGACAAAACAAAAAACACAATGCAATATGTATAGGACACCACCATACACATAACGAGGACAAAACAAAAAACAAATACAATATGTATAGGACACCACCATACACATAACGAGGACAAAACAATAAACACAATACAATATGTATAGGACACCACCATACACATAACGGGGACAAAGCAAAAAACACAATACAATATGTGTAGGACACCACCATACACATAACGAGAACAAAACAAAAAACACAATACAATATGTATAGGACACCACCATACACATAACGAGGACAAAACGAAAAACACAATACAATATGTATAGGACACCACCATACACATAACGAGGACAAAACAAAAAACACAATACAATATGTATAGGACACCACCATACATATAACGAGGACAAAACAAAAAACACAATACAATATGTATAGGACACCACCATACACAAAACGAGGACAAAGCAAAAAACATAATACAATATGTGTAGGACACCACCATACACATAACGAGGACAAAACAAAAAACACAATACAATATGTATAGGACACCACCATACATATAACGAGGACAAAACAAAAAACACAATACAATATGTATAGGACACCACCATACACATAACGAGGACAAAACAAAAAACACAATACAATATGTGTAGGACACCACCATACATATAGCGAGGACAAAACAAAAAACATAATACAATATGTATAGGACACCACCAGACACATAACGAGGACAAAACAAAAAACACAATACAATATGTGTAGGACACCACCATACACATAACGGGGACAAAACAAAAAACATAATACAATATGTGTTGGACACCACTATACACATAACGAGGACAAAACAAAAAACACAATACAATATGTATAGGACACCACTATACACATAACGAGGACAAAACACAAAACATAATACAATATGTATAGGACACCACCATACACATAGCGAGAACAAAACAAAAAACACAATACAATATGTATAGGACACCACCATACACATAACGAGGACAAAACACAAAACATAATACAATATGTGTAGGACACCACCATACATATAACGAGGACAAAACAAAAAACACAATACAATATGTATAGGACACCACCATACACATAACGAGGACAAAGCAAAAAACACAATACAATATGTGTAGGACACCACCATACACATAACGAGAACAAAACGAAAAACACAATACAATATGTATAGGACACCACCATACACATAACGAGGACAAAACAAAAAACACAATACAATATGTATAGGACACCACCATACATATAACGAGGACAAAACAAAAAACACAATACAATATGTATAGGACACCACCATACACATAACGAGGACAAAACAAAAAACACAATACAATATGTATAGGACACCACCATACATATAACGAGGACAAAACATAAAACACAATACAATATGTATAGGACACCACCATACACATAACGAGGACAAAACAAAAAACACAATACAATATGTGTAGGACACCACCATACATATAACGAGGACAAAACAAAAAACACAATACAATATCTATAGGACACCACCATACACATAACGAGGACAAAACACAAAACATAATACAATATGTGTAGGACACCACCATACATATAACGAGGACAAAACAAAAAACACAATACAATATGTATAGGACACCACCATACACATAACGAGGACAAAGCAAAAAACACAATACAATATGTGTAGGACACCACCATACACATAACGAGAACAAAACAAAAAACACAATACAATATGTATAGGACACCACCATACACATAACGAGAACAAAACAAAAAACACAATACAATATGTATAGGACACCACCATACACATAACGAGGACAAAACGAAAAACACAATACAATATGTATAGGACACCACCATACACATAACGAGGACAAAACAAAAAACACAATGCAATATGTATAGGACACCACCATACATATAACGAGGACAAAACAAAAAACACAATACAATATGCATAGGACACCACCAGACACATAACGAGGACAAAACAAAAAACACAATACAATATGTATAGGACACCACCATACACATAACGAGGACAAAACAAAAAACAAATACAATATGTATAGGACACCACCATACACATAACGAGGACAAAACAATAAACACAATACAATATGCATAGGACACCACCATACACATAACGAGGACAAAGCAAAAAACACAATACAATATGTGTAGGACACCACCATACACATAACGAGAACAAAACAAAAAACACAATACAATATGTATAGGACACCACCATACACATAACGAGGACAAAACGAAAAACACAATACAATATGTATAGGACACCACCATACACATAACGAGGACAAAACAAAAAACACAATACAATATGTATAGGACACCACCATACATATAACGAGGACAAAACAAAAAACACAATACAATATGTATAGGACACCACCATACACAAAACGAGGACAAAGCAAAAAACATAATACAATATGTGTAGGACACCACCATACACATAACGAGGACAAAACAAAAAACACAATACAATATGTATAGGACACCACCATACATATCACGAGGACAAAACAAAAAACACAATACAATATGTATAGGACACCACCATACACATAACGAGGACAAAACAAAAAACACAATACAATATGTGTAGGACACCACCATACATATAACGAGGACAAAACAAAAAACATAATACAATATGCATAGGACACCACCAGACACATAACGAGGACAAAACAAAAAACACAATACAATATGTGTAGGACACCACCATACACATAACGAGGACAAAACAAAAAACATAATACAATATGTGTTGGACACCACCATACACATAACGAGGACAAAACAAAAAACACAATACAATATGTATAGGACACCACTATACACATAACGAGGACAAAACACAAAACATAATACAATATGTATAGGACACCACCATACACATAGCGAGAACAAAACAAAAAACACAATACAATATGTATAGGACACCACCATACACATAACGAGGACAAAACACAAAACATAATACAATATGTGTAGGACACCACCATACATATAACGAGGACAAAACAAAAAACACAATACAATATGTATAGGACACCACCATACACATAACGAGGACAAAGCAAAAAACACAATACAATATGTGTAGGACACCACCATACACATAACGAGAACAAAACAAAAAACACAATACAATATGTATAGGACACCACCATACACATAACGAGGACAAAACGAAAAACACAATACAATATGTATAGGACACCACCATACACATAACGAGGACAAAACAAAAAACACAATACAATATGTATAGGACACCACCATACATATAACGAGGACAAAACAAAAAACACAATACAATATGCATAGGACACCACCAGACACATAACGAGGACAAAACAAAAAACACAATACAATATGTATAGGACACCACCATACACATAACGAGGACAAAACAAAAAACAAATACAATATGTATAGGACACCACCATACACATAACGAGGACAAAACAAAAAACACAATACAATATGTATAGGACACCACCATACATATAACAAGGACAAAACACAAAACATAATACAATATGTGTAGGACACCACCATACATATAACGAGGACAAAACAAAAAACACAATACAATATGTATAGGACACCACCATACACATAACGAGGACAAAGCAAAAAGCACAATACAATATGTGTAGGACACCACCATACACATAACGAGAACAAAACAAAAAACACAATACAATATGTATAGGACACCACCATACACATAACGAGGACAAAACGAAAAACACAATACAATATGTATAGGACACCTCCATACACATAACGAGGACAAAACAAAAAACACAATACAATATGTATAGGACACCACCATACACATAACGAGGACAAGGCAAAAAACATAATACAATATGTGTAGGACACCACCATACACATAACGAGGACAAAACAAAAAACACAATACAATATGTGTAGGACACCACCATACACATAACGAGGACAAAACAAAAAACATAATACAATATGTGTTGGACACCACTATACACATAACGAGGACAAAACAAAAAACACAATACAATATGTATAGGACACCACTATACACATAACGAGGACAAAACACAAAACATAATACAATATGTATAGGACACCACCATACACATAGCGAGAACAAAACAAAAAACACAATACAATATGTATAGGACACCACCATACACATAACGAGGACAAAGCAAAAAACATAATACAATATGAATAGGACACCACCATACACATAACGAGAACAAAACAAAAAACACAATACAATATGTATAGGACACCACCATACACATAACGAGGACAAAACACAAAACATAATACAATATGTGTAGGACACCACCATACATATAACGAGGACAAAACAAAAAACACAATACAATATGTATAGGACACCACCATACACATAACGAGGACAAAGCTAAAAAAACAATACAATATGTGTAGGACACCACCATACACATAACGAGAACAAAACAAAAAACACAATACAATATGTATAGGACACCACCATACACATAACGAGGACAAAACGAAAAACACAATACAATATGTATAGGACACCACCATACACATAACGAGGACAAAACAAAAAACACAATACAATATGTATAGGACACCACCATACATATAACGAGGACAAAACAAAAAACACAATACAATATGTATAGGACACCACCAGACACATAGCGAGGACAAAACAAAAAACACAATACAATATGCATAGGACACCACCATACACATAACGAGGACAAAACAAAAAACAAATACAATATGTATAGGACACCACCATACACATAACGAGGACAAAACAAAAAACACAATACAATATGTATAGGACACCACCATACATATAACAAGGACAAAACACAAAACATAATACAATATGTGTAGGACACCACCATACATATAACGAGGACAAAACAAAAAACACAATACAATATGCATAGGACACCACCATACACATAACGAGGACAAAGCAAAAAGCACAATACAATATGTGTAGGACACCACCATACACATAACGAGAACAAAACAAAAAACACAATACAATATGTATAGGACACCACCATACACATAACGAGGACAAAACGAAAAACACAATACAATATGTATAGGACACCTCCATACACATAACGAGGACAAAACAAAAAACACAATACAATATGTATAGGACACCACCATACACATAACGAGGACAAGGCAAAAAACATAATACAATATGTGTAGGACACCACCATACACATAACGAGGACAAAACAAAAAACACAATACAATATGTATAGGACACCACCATACATATAACGAGGACAAAACAAAAAACACAATACAATATGTATAGGACACCACCATACACATAGTGAAGACAAAACAAAAAACACAATACAATATGTGTAGGACACCACCATACATATAACGAGGACAAAACAAAAAACATAATACAATATGTATAGGACACCACCAGACACATAACGAGGACAAAACAAAAAACACAATACAATATGTGTAGGACACCACCATACACATAACGAGGACAAAACAAAAAACATAATACAATATGTGTTGGACACCACTATACACATAACGAGGAAAAAACAAAAAACACAATACAATATGTATAGGACACCACTATACACATAACGAGGACAAAACACAAAACATAATACAATATGTATAGGACACCACCATACACATAACGAGAACAAAACAAAAAACACAATACAATATGTATAGGACACCACCATACACATAACGAGGACAAAGCAAAAAACATAATACAATATGAATAGGACACCACCATACACATAACGAGAACAAAACAAAAAACACAATACAATATGTATAGGACACCACCATACACATAACGAGGACAAAACACAAAACATAATACAATATGTGTAGGACACCACCATACATATAACGAGGACAAAACAAAAAACACAATACAATATGTATAGGACACCACCATACACATAACGAGGACAAAGCAAAAAACACAATACAATATGTGTAGGACACCACCATACACATAACGAGAACAAAACAAAAAACACAATACAATATGTATAGGACACCACCATACACATAACGAGGACAAAACAAAAAACACAATACAATATGTATAGGACACCACCATACACATAACGAGGACAAAACAAAAAACACAATACAATATGTATAGGACACCACCATACATATAACGAGGACAAAACAAAAAACACAATACAATATGTATAGGACACCACCATACATATAACGAGGACAAAACAAAAAACACAATACAATATGTATAGGACACCACCATACACATAACGAGGACAAAACAAAAAACACAATACAATATGTGTAGGACACCACCATACATATAACGAGGACAAAACAAAAAACATAATACAATATGCATAGGACACCACCAGACACATAACGAGGACAAAACAAAAAACACAATACAATATGTGTAGGACACCACCATACACATAACGAGGACAAAACAAAAAACACAATACAATATGCATAGGACACCACCATACACATAACGAGGACAAAACAAAAAACACAATATAATATGTATAGGACACCACCATACATATAACGAGGACAAAACAAAAAACACAATACAATATGTATAGGAAACCACCATACATATAACGAGGACAAAACAAAAAACACAATACAATATGTATAGGACACCACCATACACATAGCGAGGACAAAGCAAAAAACATAATACAATATGTGTAGGACACCACCAGACACATAACGAGGACAAAACAAAAAACACAATACAATATGTGTAGGACACCACCATACACATAACGAGGACAAAACAAAAAACACAATACAATATGTGTAGGACACCACCAGACACATAACGAGGACAAAACAAAAAACACAATACAATATGTGTAGGACACCACCATACACATAACGAGGACAAAACAAAAAACACAATACAATATGTATAGGACACCACCATACATATAACGAGGACAAAACAAAAAACATAATACAATATGTATAGGACACCACCAGACACATAACGAGGACAAAACAAAAAACACAATACAATATGTGTAGGACACCACCATACACATAACGAGGACAAAACAAAAAACACAATACAATATGTATAGGACACCACCATACATATAACGAGGACAAAACAAAAAACACAATACAATATGTGTAGGACACCACCATACACATAGCGAGGACAAAGCAAAAAACATAATACAATATGTGTAGGACACCACCATACACATAACGAGGACAAAACAAAAAACACAATACAATATGTATAGGACACCACCAGACACATAACGAGGACAAAACAAAAAACACAATACAATATGTGTAGGACACCACCATACACATAACGAGGACAAAACAAAAAACACAATACAATATGTATAGGACACCACCATACACATAACGAGGACAAAACAAAAAACAAATACAATATGTATAGGACACCACCATACACATAACGAGGACAAAACAAAAAACACAATACAATATGTATAGGACACCACCATACATATAACAAGGACAAAACACAAAAAATATAATACAATATGTGTAGGACACCACCATACATATAACGAGGACAAAACAAAAAACACAATACAATATGTATAGGACACCACCATACACATAACGAGGACAAAACACAAAACATAATACAATATGTGTAGGACACCACCATACATATAACGAGGACAAAACAAAAAACACAATACAATATGTATAGGACACCACCATACACATAACGAGGACAAAGCAAAAAACACAATACAATATGTGTAGGACACCACCATACACATAACGAGAACAAAACAAAAAACACAATACAATATGTATAGGACACCACCATACACATAACGAGGACAAAACGAAAAACACAATACAATATGTATAGGACACCACCATACACATAACGAGGACAAAACAAAAAACACAATACAATATGTATAGGACACCACCATACATATAACGAGGACAAAACAAAAAACACTATACAATATGCATAGGACACCACCAGACACATAACGAGGACAAAACAAAAAACACAATACAATATGTATAGGACACCACCATACACATAACGAGGACAAAACAAAAAACAAATACAATATGTATAGGACACCACCATACACATAACGAGGACAAAACAAAAAACACAATACAATATGTGTAGGACACCACCATACACATAACGAGAACAAAACAAAAAACACAATACAATATGTATAGGACACCACCATACACATAACGAGGACAAAACGAAAAACACATTACAATATGTATAGGACACCACCATACACATAACGAGGACAAAACAAAAAACACAATACAATATGTATAGGACACCACCATACATATAACGAGGACAAAACAAAAAACACAATACAATATGTATAGGACACCACCATACACATAACGAGGACAAAACAAAAAACACAATACAATATGTGTAGGACACCACCATACATATAACGAAGACAAAACAAAAAACATAATACAATATGTATAGGACACCACCAGACACATAACGAGGACAAAACACAAAACATAATACAATATGAATAGGACACCACCATACACATAACGAGGACAAAACAAAAAACACAATACAATATGTATAGGACACCACCTTACATATAACGAGGACAAAACACAAAACATAATACAATATGTATAGGACACCACCATACACATAACGAGGACAAAACAAAAAACATAATACAATATGTATAGGACACCACCATACACATAACGAGGACAAAACAAAAAACACAATACAATATGTATAGGACACCACCATACACATAACGAGGACAAAACAAAAAACAAATACAATATGTATAGGACACCACCATACACATAACGAGGACAAAACAAAAAACACAATACAATATGTGTAGGACACCACCATACACATAACGAGAACAAAACAAAAAACACAATACAATATGTATAGGACACCACCATACACATAACGAGGACAAAACGAAAAACACATTACAATATGTATAGGACACCACCATACACATAACGAGGACAAAACAAAAAACACAATACAATATGTATAGGACACCACCATACATATAACGAGGACAAAACAAAAAACACAATACAATATGTATAGGACACCACCATACACATAACGAGGACAAAACAAAAAACACAATACAATATGTGTAGGACACCACCATACATATAACGAAGACAAAACAAAAAACATAATACAATATGTATAGGACACCACCAGACACATAACGAGGACAAAACACAAAACATAATACAATATGAATAGGACACCACCATACACATAACGAGGACAAAACAAAAAACACAATACAATATGTATAGGACACCACCTTACATATAACGAGGACAAAACACAAAACATAATACAATATGTATAGGACACCACCATACACATAACGAGGACAAAACAAAAAACATAATACAATATGTATAGGACACCACCATACACATAACGAGGACAAAACAAAAAACACAATACAATATGTATAGGACACCACCATACACATAACGAGGACAAAACAAAAAACATAATACAATATGTATAGGACACCAGCATACACATAACGAGGACAAAACAAAAAACATAATACAATATGTGTTGGACACCACTATACTCATAACGAGGACAAAACAAAAAACACAATACAATATGTACAGGACACCACTATACACATAACGAGGACAAAACAAAAAACACAATACAATATGTGTAGGACACCACCATACACATAACGAGGACAAAACAAAAAACATAATACAATATGTGTTGGACACCACTATACACATAACGAGGACAAAACAAAAAACACAATACAATATGTATAGGACACCACTATACACATAACGAGGACAAAACACAAAACATAATACAATATGTATAGGACACCACCATACACATAACGAGGACAAAACAAAAAACACAATACAATATGCATAGGACACCACCATACACATAACGAGGACAAACACAAAACATAATACAATATGTGTAGGACACCACCATACATATAACGAGAACAAAACAAAAAACACAATACAATATGTATAGGACACCACCATACACATAACGAGGACAAAGCAAAAAACATAATACAATATGAATAGGACACCACCATACACATAACGAGAACAAAACAAAAAACACAATACAATATGTATAGGACACCACCATACACATAACGAGGACAAAACACAAAACATAATACAATATGAATAGGACACCACCATACACATAACGAGAACAAAACAAAAAACACAATACAATATGTATAGGACACCACCATACACATAACGAGGACAAAACACAAAACATAATACAATATGTGTAGGACACCACCATACATATAACGAGGACAAAACAAAAAACACAATACAATATGTATAGGACACCACCATACACATAACGAGGACAAAGCAAAAAACACAATACAATATGTGTAGGACACCACCATACACATAACGAGAACAAAACAAAAAACACAATACAATATGTATAGGACACCACCATACACATAACGAGGACAAAACGAAAAACACAATACAATATGTATAGGACACCACCATACACATAACGAGGACAAAACAAAAAACACAATACAATATGTATAGGACACCACCATACATATAACGAGGACAAAACAAAAAACACAATACAATATGCATAGGACACCACCAGACACATAACGAGGACAAAACAATAAACACAATACAATATGCATAGGACACCACCATACACATAACGAGGACAAAGCAAAAAACACAATACAATATGTGTAGGACACCACCATACACATAACGAGAACAAAACAAAAAACACAATACAATATGTATAGGACACCACCATACACATAACGAGGACAAAACGAAAAACACATTACAATATGTATAGGACATCACCATACACATAACGAGGACAAAACAAAAAACACAATACAATATGTATAGGACACCACCATACATATAACGAGGACAAAACAAAAAACACAATACAATATGTATAGGACACCACCATACACATAACGAGGACAAAGCAAAAAACATAATACAATATGTGTAGGACACCACCATACACATAACGAGGACAAAACAAAAAACACAATACAATATGTATAGGACACCACCATACATATAACGAGGACAAAACAAAAAACACAATACAATATGTATAGGACACCACCATACACATAACGAGGACAAAACAAAAAACACAATACAATATGTGTAGGACACCACCATACATATAACGAGGACAAAACAAAAAACACAATACAATATGTATAGGACACCACCATACACATAACGAGGACAAAACACAAAACATAATACAATATGTGTAGGACACCACCATACACAAAACGAGGACAAAGCAAAAAACATAATACAATATGTGTAGGACACCACCATACACATAACGAGGACAAAACAAAAAACATAATACAATATGTATAGGACACCACCATACACATAACGAGGACAAAACAAAAAACACAATACAATATGTATAGGACACCACCATACACATAACGAGGACAAAACAAAAAACATAATACAATATGTATAGGAAACCAGCATACACATAACGAGGACAAAACAAAAAACATAATACAATATGTGTTGGACACCACTATACTCATAACGAGGACAAAACAAAAAACACAATACAATATGTATAGGACACCACTATACACATAACGAGGACAAAACAAAAAACACAATACAATATGTGTAGGACACCACCATACACATAACGAGGACAAAACAAAAAACATAATACAATATGTGTTGGACACCACTATACACATAACGAGGACAAAACAAAAAACACAATACAATATGTATAGGACACCACTATACACATAACGAGGACAAAACACAAAACATAATACAATATGTATAGGACACCACCATACACATAACGAGGACAAAACAAAAAACATAATACAATATGTGTAGGACACCACCATACATATAACGAGGACAAAACAAAAAACACAATACAATATGTATAGGACACCACCATACACATAACGAGGACAAAGCAAAAAACACAATACAATATGTGTAGGACACCACCATACACATAACGAGAACAAAACAAAAAACACAATACAATATGTATAGGACACCACCATACACATAACGAGGACAAAACGAAAAACACAATACAATATGTATAGGACACCACCATACACATAACGAGAACAAAACAAAAAACACAATACAATATGTATAGGACACCACCATACATATAACGAGGACAAAACAAAAAACACAATACAATATGCATAGGACACCACCAGACACATAACGAGGACAAAACAAAAAACACAATACAATATGTATAGGACACCACCATACACATAACGAGGACAAAACAAAAAACAAATACAATATGTATAGGACACCACCATACACATAACGAGGAAAAAACAAAAAACACAATACAATATGTGTAGGACACCACCATACACATAACGAGAACAAAACAAAAAACACAATACAATATGTATAGGACACCACCATACACATAACGAGGACAAAACGAAAAACACATTACAATATGTATAGGACACCACCATACACATAACGAGGACAAAACAAAAAACACAATACAATATGTATAGGACACCACCATACATATAACGAGGACAAAACAAAAAACACAATACAATATGTATAGGACACCACCATACACATAACGAGGACAAAGCAAAAAACATAATACAATATGTGTAGGACACCACCATACACATAACGAGGACAAAACAAAAAACACAATACAATATGTATAGGACACCACCATACATATAACGAGGACAAAACAAAAAACACAATACAATATGTATAGGACACCACCATACACATAACGAGGACAAAACAAAAAACACAATACAATATGTGTAGGACACCACCATACATATAACGAGGACAAAACAAAAAACACAATACAATATGTATAGGACACCACCATACACATAACGAGGACAAAACACAAAACATAATACAATATGTGTAGGACACCACCATACACAAAACGAGGACAAAGCAAAAAACATAATACAATATGTGTAGGACACCACCATACACATAACGAGGACAAAACAAAAAACACAATACAATATGTATAGGACACCACCATACATATAACGAGGACAAAACAAAAAACACAATACAATATGTATAGGACACCACCATACACATAACGAGGACAAAACAAAAAACACAATACAATATGTGTAGGACACCACCATACATATAACGAGGACAAAACAAAAAACATAATACAATATGTATAGGACACCACCAGACACATAACGAGGACAAAACAAAAAACACAATACAATATGTGTAGGACACCACCATACACATAACGAGGACAAAACAAAAAACATAATACAATATGTGTTGGACACCACTATACACATAACGAGGACAAAACAAAAAACACAATACAATATGTATAGGACACCACTATACACATAACGAGGACAATGCACAAAACATAATACAATATGTATAGGACACCACCATACACATAGCGAGAACAAAACAAAAAACACAATACAATATGTATAGGACACCACCATACACATAACGAGGACAAAACAAAAAACACAATACAATATGTATAGGACACCACCATACATATAACGAGGACAAAACAAAAAACACAATACAATATGTATAGGGCACCACCATACACATAACGAGGACAAAACAAAAAACACAATACAATATGTGTAGGACACCACCATACATATAACGAGGACAAAACAAAAAACACAATACAATATGTATAGGACACCACCATACACATAACGAGGACAAAACACAAAACATAATACAATATGTGTAGGACACCACCATACATATAACGAGGACAAAACAAAAAATACAATACAATATGTATAGGACACCACCATACACATAACGAGGACAAAGCAAAAAACACAATACAATATGTATAGGACACCACCATACACATAACGAGAACAAAACAAAAAACACAATACAATATGTATAGGACACCACCATACACATAGCGAGGACAAAACGAAAAACACAATACAATATGTATAAAACACCACCATACACATAACGAGGACAAAACAAAAGACACAATGCAATATGTATAGGACACCACCATACATATAACGAGGACAAAACAAAAAACACAATACAATATGCATAGGACACCACCAGACACATAACGAGGACAAAACAAAAAACACAATGCAATATGTATAGGACACCACCATACACATAACGAGGACAAAACAAAAAACAAATACAATATGTATAGGACACCACCATACACATAACGAGGACAAAACAATAAACACAATACAATATGTATAGGACACCACCATACACATAACGGGGACAAAGCAAAAAACACAATACAATATGTGTAGGACACCACCATACACATAACGAGAACAAAACAAAAAACACAATACAATATGTATAGGACACCACCATACACATAACGAGGACAAAACGAAAAACACAATACAATATGTATAGGACACCACCATACACATAACGAGGACAAAACAAAAAACACAATACAATATGTATAGGACACCACCATACATATAACGAGGACAAAACAAAAAACACAATACAATATGTATAGGACACCACCATACACAAAACGAGGACAAAGCAAAAAACATAATACAATATGTGTAGGACACCACCATACACATAACGAGGACAAAACAAAAAACACAATACAATATGTATAGGACACCACCATACATATAACGAGGACAAAACAAAAAACACAATACAATATGTATAGGACACCACCATACACATAACGAGGACAAAACAAAAAACACAATACAATATGTGTAGGACACCACCATACATATAGCGAGGACAAAACAAAAAACATAATACAATATGTATAGGACACCACCAGACACATAACGAGGACAAAACAAAAAACACAATACAATATGTGTAGGACACCACCATACACATAACGGGGACAAAACAAAAAACATAATACAATATGTGTTGGACACCACTATACACATAACGAGGACAAAACAAAAAACACAATACAATATGTATAGGACACCACTATACACATAACGAGGACAAAACACAAAACATAATACAATATGTATAGGACACCACCATACACATAGCGAGAACAAAACAAAAAACACAATACAATATGTATAGGACACCACCATACACATAACGAGGACAAAACACAAAACATAATACAATATGTGTAGGACACCACCATACATATAACGAGGACAAAACAAAAAACACAATACAATATGTATAGGACACCACCATACACATAACGAGGACAAAGCAAAAAACACAATACAATATGTGTAGGACACCACCATACACATAACGAGAACAAAACGAAAAACACAATACAATATGTATAGGACACCACCATACACATAACGAGGACAAAACAAAAAACACAATACAATATGTATAGGACACCACCATACATATAACGAGGACAAAACAAAAAACACAATACAATATGTATAGGACACCACCATACACATAACGAGGACAAAACAAAAAACACAATACAATATGTATAGGACACCACCATACATATAACGAGGACAAAACATAAAACACAATACAATATGTATAGGACACCACCATACACATAACGAGGACAAAACAAAAAACACAATACAATATGTGTAGGACACCACCATACATATAACGAGGACAAAACAAAAAACACAATACAATATCTATAGGACACCACCATACACATAACGAGGACAAAACACAAAACATAATACAATATGTGTAGGACACCACCATACATATAACGAGGACAAAACAAAAAACACAATACAATATGTATAGGACACCACCATACACATAACGAGGACAAAGCAAAAAACACAATACAATATGTGTAGGACACCACCATACACATAACGAGAACAAAACAAAAAACACAATACAATATGTATAGGACACCACCATACACATAACGAGAACAAAACAAAAAACACAATACAATATGTATAGGACACCACCATACACATAACGAGGACAAAACGAAAAACACAATACAATATGTATAGGACACCACCATACACATAACGAGGACAAAACAAAAAACACAATGCAATATGTATAGGACACCACCATACATATAACGAGGACAAAACAAAAAACACAATACAATATGCATAGGACACCACCAGACACATAACGAGGACAAAACAAAAAACACAATACAATATGTATAGGACACCACCATACACATAACGAGGACAAAACAAAAAACAAATACAATATGTATAGGACACCACCATACACATAACGAGGACAAAACAATAAACACAATACAATATGCATAGGACACCACCATACACATAACGAGGACAAAGCAAAAAACACAATACAATATGTGTAGGACACCACCATACACATAACGAGAACAAAACAAAAAACACAATACAATATGTATAGGACACCACCATACACATAACGAGGACAAAACGAAAAACACAATACAATATGTATAGGACACCACCATACACATAACGAGGACAAAACAAAAAACACAATACAATATGTATAGGACACCACCATACATATAACGAGGACAAAACAAAAAACACAATACAATATGTATAGGACACCACCATACACAAAACGAGGACAAAGCAAAAAACATAATACAATATGTGTAGGACACCACCATACACATAACGAGGACAAAACAAAAAACACAATACAATATGTATAGGACACCACCATACATATCACGAGGACAAAACAAAAAACACAATACAATATGTATAGGACACCACCATACACATAACGAGGACAAAACAAAAAACACAATACAATATGTGTAGGACACCACCATACATATAACGAGGACAAAACAAAAAACATAATACAATATGCATAGGACACCACCAGACACATAACGAGGACAAAACAAAAAACACAATACAATATGTGTAGGACACCACCATACACATAACGAGGACAAAACAAAAAACATAATACAATATGTGTTGGACACCACCATACACATAACGAGGACAAAACAAAAAACACAATACAATATGTATAGGACACCACTATACACATAACGAGGACAAAACACAAAACATAATACAATATGTATAGGACACCACCATACACATAGCGAGAACAAAACAAAAAACACAATACAATATGTATAGGACACCACCATACACATAACGAGGACAAAACACAAAACATAATACAATATGTGTAGGACACCACCATACATATAACGAGGACAAAACAAAAAACACAATACAATATGTATAGGACACCACCATACACATAACGAGGACAAAGCAAAAAACACAATACAATATGTGTAGGACACCACCATACACATAACGAGAACAAAACAAAAAACACAATACAATATGTATAGGACACCACCATACACATAACGAGGACAAAACGAAAAACACAATACAATATGTATAGGACACCACCATACACATAACGAGGACAAAACAAAAAACACAATACAATATGTATAGGACACCACCATACATATAACGAGGACAAAACAAAAAACACAATACAATATGCATAGGACACCACCAGACACATAACGAGGACAAAACAAAAAACACAATACAATATGTATAGGACACCACCATACACATAACGAGGACAAAACAAAAAACAAATACAATATGTATAGGACACCACCATACACATAACGAGGACAAAACAAAAAACACAATACAATATGTATAGGACACCACCATACATATAACAAGGACAAAACACAAAACATAATACAATATGTGTAGGACACCACCATACATATAACGAGGACAAAACAAAAAACACAATACAATATGTATAGGACACCACCATACACATAACGAGGACAAAGCAAAAAGCACAATACAATATGTGTAGGACACCACCATACACATAACGAGAACAAAACAAAAAACACAATACAATATGTATAGGACACCACCATACACATAACGAGGACAAAACGAAAAACACAATACAATATGTATAGGACACCTCCATACACATAACGAGGACAAAACAAAAAACACAATACAATATGTATAGGACACCACCATACACATAACGAGGACAAGGCAAAAAACATAATACAATATGTGTAGGACACCACCATACACATAACGAGGACAAAACAAAAAACACAATACAATATGTGTAGGACACCACCATACACATAACGAGGACAAAACAAAAAACATAATACAATATGTGTTGGACACCACTATACACATAACGAGGACAAAACAAAAAACACAATACAATATGTATAGGACACCACTATACACATAACGAGGACAAAACACAAAACATAATACAATATGTATAGGACACCACCATACACATAGCGAGAACAAAACAAAAAACACAATACAATATGTATAGGACACCACCATACACATAACGAGGACAAAGCAAAAAACATAATACAATATGAATAGGACACCACCATACACATAACGAGAACAAAACAAAAAACACAATACAATATGTATAGGACACCACCATACACATAACGAGGACAAAACACAAAACATAATACAATATGTGTAGGACACCACCATACATATAACGAGGACAAAACAAAAAACACAATACA
This sequence comes from Bathymodiolus brooksi, assembly GCA_963680875.1. Classification (NCBI taxonomy): domain Eukaryota; kingdom Metazoa; phylum Mollusca; class Bivalvia; order Mytilida; family Modiolidae; genus Bathymodiolus; species Bathymodiolus brooksi. The sequence continues at coordinate 128,774,114 of OY804577.1, read as the reverse complement.
ATATGTATAGGACACCACCATACACATAACGAGGACAAAGCTAAAAAAACAATACAATATGTGTAGGACACCACCATACACATAACGAGAACAAAACAAAAAACACAATACAATATGTATAGGACACCACCATACACATAACGAGGACAAAACGAAAAACACAATACAATATGTATAGGACACCACCATACACATAACGAGGACAAAACAAAAAACACAATACAATATGTATAGGACACCACCATACATATAACGAGGACAAAACAAAAAACACAATACAATATGTATAGGACACCACCAGACACATAGCGAGGACAAAACAAAAAACACAATACAATATGCATAGGACACCACCATACACATAACGAGGACAAAACAAAAAACAAATACAATATGTATAGGACACCACCATACACATAACGAGGACAAAACAAAAAACACAATACAATATGTATAGGACACCACCATACATATAACAAGGACAAAACACAAAACATAATACAATATGTGTAGGACACCACCATACATATAACGAGGACAAAACAAAAAACACAATACAATATGCATAGGACACCACCATACACATAACGAGGACAAAGCAAAAAGCACAATACAATATGTGTAGGACACCACCATACACATAACGAGAACAAAACAAAAAACACAATACAATATGTATAGGACACCACCATACACATAACGAGGACAAAACGAAAAACACAATACAATATGTATAGGACACCTCCATACACATAACGAGGACAAAACAAAAAACACAATACAATATGTATAGGACACCACCATACACATAACGAGGACAAGGCAAAAAACATAATACAATATGTGTAGGACACCACCATACACATAACGAGGACAAAACAAAAAACACAATACAATATGTATAGGACACCACCATACATATAACGAGGACAAAACAAAAAACACAATACAATATGTATAGGACACCACCATACACATAGTGAAGACAAAACAAAAAACACAATACAATATGTGTAGGACACCACCATACATATAACGAGGACAAAACAAAAAACATAATACAATATGTATAGGACACCACCAGACACATAACGAGGACAAAACAAAAAACACAATACAATATGTGTAGGACACCACCATACACATAACGAGGACAAAACAAAAAACATAATACAATATGTGTTGGACACCACTATACACATAACGAGGAAAAAACAAAAAACACAATACAATATGTATAGGACACCACTATACACATAACGAGGACAAAACACAAAACATAATACAATATGTATAGGACACCACCATACACATAACGAGAACAAAACAAAAAACACAATACAATATGTATAGGACACCACCATACACATAACGAGGACAAAGCAAAAAACATAATACAATATGAATAGGACACCACCATACACATAACGAGAACAAAACAAAAAACACAATACAATATGTATAGGACACCACCATACACATAACGAGGACAAAACACAAAACATAATACAATATGTGTAGGACACCACCATACATATAACGAGGACAAAACAAAAAACACAATACAATATGTATAGGACACCACCATACACATAACGAGGACAAAGCAAAAAACACAATACAATATGTGTAGGACACCACCATACACATAACGAGAACAAAACAAAAAACACAATACAATATGTATAGGACACCACCATACACATAACGAGGACAAAACAAAAAACACAATACAATATGTATAGGACACCACCATACACATAACGAGGACAAAACAAAAAACACAATACAATATGTATAGGACACCACCATACATATAACGAGGACAAAACAAAAAACACAATACAATATGTATAGGACACCACCATACATATAACGAGGACAAAACAAAAAACACAATACAATATGTATAGGACACCACCATACACATAACGAGGACAAAACAAAAAACACAATACAATATGTGTAGGACACCACCATACATATAACGAGGACAAAACAAAAAACATAATACAATATGCATAGGACACCACCAGACACATAACGAGGACAAAACAAAAAACACAATACAATATGTGTAGGACACCACCATACACATAACGAGGACAAAACAAAAAACACAATACAATATGCATAGGACACCACCATACACATAACGAGGACAAAACAAAAAACACAATATAATATGTATAGGACACCACCATACATATAACGAGGACAAAACAAAAAACACAATACAATATGTATAGGAAACCACCATACATATAACGAGGACAAAACAAAAAACACAATACAATATGTATAGGACACCACCATACACATAGCGAGGACAAAGCAAAAAACATAATACAATATGTGTAGGACACCACCAGACACATAACGAGGACAAAACAAAAAACACAATACAATATGTGTAGGACACCACCATACACATAACGAGGACAAAACAAAAAACACAATACAATATGTGTAGGACACCACCAGACACATAACGAGGACAAAACAAAAAACACAATACAATATGTGTAGGACACCACCATACACATAACGAGGACAAAACAAAAAACACAATACAATATGTATAGGACACCACCATACATATAACGAGGACAAAACAAAAAACATAATACAATATGTATAGGACACCACCAGACACATAACGAGGACAAAACAAAAAACACAATACAATATGTGTAGGACACCACCATACACATAACGAGGACAAAACAAAAAACACAATACAATATGTATAGGACACCACCATACATATAACGAGGACAAAACAAAAAACACAATACAATATGTGTAGGACACCACCATACACATAGCGAGGACAAAGCAAAAAACATAATACAATATGTGTAGGACACCACCATACACATAACGAGGACAAAACAAAAAACACAATACAATATGTATAGGACACCACCAGACACATAACGAGGACAAAACAAAAAACACAATACAATATGTGTAGGACACCACCATACACATAACGAGGACAAAACAAAAAACACAATACAATATGTATAGGACACCACCATACACATAACGAGGACAAAACAAAAAACAAATACAATATGTATAGGACACCACCATACACATAACGAGGACAAAACAAAAAACACAATACAATATGTATAGGACACCACCATACATATAACAAGGACAAAACACAAAAAATATAATACAATATGTGTAGGACACCACCATACATATAACGAGGACAAAACAAAAAACACAATACAATATGTATAGGACACCACCATACACATAACGAGGACAAAACACAAAACATAATACAATATGTGTAGGACACCACCATACATATAACGAGGACAAAACAAAAAACACAATACAATATGTATAGGACACCACCATACACATAACGAGGACAAAGCAAAAAACACAATACAATATGTGTAGGACACCACCATACACATAACGAGAACAAAACAAAAAACACAATACAATATGTATAGGACACCACCATACACATAACGAGGACAAAACGAAAAACACAATACAATATGTATAGGACACCACCATACACATAACGAGGACAAAACAAAAAACACAATACAATATGTATAGGACACCACCATACATATAACGAGGACAAAACAAAAAACACTATACAATATGCATAGGACACCACCAGACACATAACGAGGACAAAACAAAAAACACAATACAATATGTATAGGACACCACCATACACATAACGAGGACAAAACAAAAAACAAATACAATATGTATAGGACACCACCATACACATAACGAGGACAAAACAAAAAACACAATACAATATGTGTAGGACACCACCATACACATAACGAGAACAAAACAAAAAACACAATACAATATGTATAGGACACCACCATACACATAACGAGGACAAAACGAAAAACACATTACAATATGTATAGGACACCACCATACACATAACGAGGACAAAACAAAAAACACAATACAATATGTATAGGACACCACCATACATATAACGAGGACAAAACAAAAAACACAATACAATATGTATAGGACACCACCATACACATAACGAGGACAAAACAAAAAACACAATACAATATGTGTAGGACACCACCATACATATAACGAAGACAAAACAAAAAACATAATACAATATGTATAGGACACCACCAGACACATAACGAGGACAAAACACAAAACATAATACAATATGAATAGGACACCACCATACACATAACGAGGACAAAACAAAAAACACAATACAATATGTATAGGACACCACCTTACATATAACGAGGACAAAACACAAAACATAATACAATATGTATAGGACACCACCATACACATAACGAGGACAAAACAAAAAACATAATACAATATGTATAGGACACCACCATACACATAACGAGGACAAAACAAAAAACACAATACAATATGTATAGGACACCACCATACACATAACGAGGACAAAACAAAAAACATAATACAATATGTATAGGACACCAGCATACACATAACGAGGACAAAACAAAAAACATAATACAATATGTGTTGGACACCACTATACTCATAACGAGGACAAAACAAAAAACACAATACAATATGTACAGGACACCACTATACACATAACGAGGACAAAACAAAAAACACAATACAATATGTGTAGGACACCACCATACACATAACGAGGACAAAACAAAAAACATAATACAATATGTGTTGGACACCACTATACACATAACGAGGACAAAACAAAAAACACAATACAATATGTATAGGACACCACTATACACATAACGAGGACAAAACACAAAACATAATACAATATGTATAGGACACCACCATACACATAACGAGGACAAAACAAAAAACACAATACAATATGCATAGGACACCACCATACACATAACGAGGACAAACACAAAACATAATACAATATGTGTAGGACACCACCATACATATAACGAGAACAAAACAAAAAACACAATACAATATGTATAGGACACCACCATACACATAACGAGGACAAAGCAAAAAACATAATACAATATGAATAGGACACCACCATACACATAACGAGAACAAAACAAAAAACACAATACAATATGTATAGGACACCACCATACACATAACGAGGACAAAACACAAAACATAATACAATATGAATAGGACACCACCATACACATAACGAGAACAAAACAAAAAACACAATACAATATGTATAGGACACCACCATACACATAACGAGGACAAAACAAAAAACATAATACAATATGTGTAGGACACCACCATACATATAACGAGGACAAAACAAAAAACACAATACAATATGTATAGGACACCACCATACACATAACGAGGACAAAGCAAAAAACACAATACAATATGTGTAGGACACCACCATACACATAACGAGAACAAAACAAAAAACACAATACAATATGTATAGGACACCACCATACACATAACGAGGACAAAACGAAAAACACAATACAATATGTATAGGACACCACCATACACATAACGAGGACAAAACAAAAAACACAATACAATATGTATAGGACACCACCATACATATAACGAGGACAAAACAAAAAACACAATACAATATGCATAGGACACCACCAGACACATAACGAGGACAAAACAATAAACACAATACAATATGCATAGGACACCACCATACACATAACGAGGACAAAGCAAAAAACACAATACAATATGTGTAGGACACCACCATACACATAACGAGAACAAAACAAAAAACACAATACAATATGTATAGGACACCACCATACACATAACGAGGACAAAACGAAAAACACATTACAATATGTATAGGACATCACCATACACATAACGAGGACAAAACAAAAAACACAATACAATATGTATAGGACACCACCATACATATAACGAGGACAAAACAAAAAACACAATACAATATGTATAGGACACCACCATACACATAACGAGGACAAAGCAAAAAACATAATACAATATGTGTAGGACACCACCATACACATAACGAGGACAAAACAAAAAACACAATACAATATGTATAGGACACCACCATACATATAACGAGGACAAAACAAAAAACACAATACAATATGTATAGGACACCACCATACACATAACGAGGACAAAACAAAAAACACAATACAATATGTGTAGGACACCACCATACATATAACGAGGACAAAACAAAAAACACAATACAATATGTATAGGACACCACCATACACATAACGAGGACAAAACACAAAACATAATACAATATGTGTAGGACACCACCATACACAAAACGAGGACAAAGCAAAAAACATAATACAATATGTGTAGGACACCACCATACACATAACGAGGACAAAACAAAAAACATAATACAATATGTATAGGACACCACCATACACATAACGAGGACAAAACAAAAAACACAATACAATATGTATAGGACACCACCATACACATAACGAGGACAAAACAAAAAACATAATACAATATGTATAGGAAACCAGCATACACATAACGAGGACAAAACAAAAAACATAATACAATATGTGTTGGACACCACTATACTCATAACGAGGACAAAACAAAAAACACAATACAATATGTATAGGACACCACTATACACATAACGAGGACAAAACAAAAAACACAATACAATATGTGTAGGACACCACCATACACATAACGAGGACAAAACAAAAAACATAATACAATATGTGTTGGACACCACTATACACATAACGAGGACAAAACAAAAAACACAATACAATATGTATAGGACACCACTATACACATAACGAGGACAAAACACAAAACATAATACAATATGTATAGGACACCACCATACACATAACGAGGACAAAACAAAAAACACAATACAATATGTATAGGACATCACCATACACATAACGAGGACAAACACAATACATAATACAATATGTGTAGGACACCACCATACATATAACGAGAACAAAACAAAAAACACAATACAATATGTATAGGACACCACCATACACATAACGAGGACAAAGCAAAAAACATAATACAATATGAATAGGACACCACCATACACATAACGAGAACAAAACAAAAAACACAATACAATATGTATAGGACACCACCATACACATAACGAGGACAAAACACAAAACATAATACAATATGTGTAGGACACCACCATACATATAACGAGGACAAAACAAAAAACACAATACAATATGTATAGGACACCACCATACACATAACGAGGACAAAGCAAAAAACACAATACAATATGTGTAGGACACCACCATACACATAACGAGAACAAAACAAAAAACACAATACAATATGTATAGGACACCACCATACACATAACGAGGACAAAACGAAAAACACAATACAATATGTATAGGACACCACCATACACATAACGAGAACAAAACAAAAAACACAATACAATATGTATAGGACACCACCATACATATAACGAGGACAAAACAAAAAACACAATACAATATGCATAGGACACCACCAGACACATAACGAGGACAAAACAAAAAACACAATACAATATGTATAGGACACCACCATACACATAACGAGGACAAAACAAAAAACAAATACAATATGTATAGGACACCACCATACACATAACGAGGAAAAAACAAAAAACACAATACAATATGTGTAGGACACCACCATACACATAACGAGAACAAAACAAAAAACACAATACAATATGTATAGGACACCACCATACACATAACGAGGACAAAACGAAAAACACATTACAATATGTATAGGACACCACCATACACATAACGAGGACAAAACAAAAAACACAATACAATATGTATAGGACACCACCATACATATAACGAGGACAAAACAAAAAACACAATACAATATGTATAGGACACCACCATACACATAACGAGGACAAAGCAAAAAACATAATACAATATGTGTAGGACACCACCATACACATAACGAGGACAAAACAAAAAACACAATACAATATGTATAGGACACCACCATACATATAACGAGGACAAAACAAAAAACACAATACAATATGTATAGGACACCACCATACACATAACGAGGACAAAACAAAAAACACAATACAATATGTGTAGGACACCACCATACATATAACGAGGACAAAACAAAAAACACAATACAATATGTATAGGACACCACCATACACATAACGAGGACAAAACACAAAACATAATACAATATGTGTAGGACACCACCATACACAAAACGAGGACAAAGCAAAAAACATAATACAATATGTGTAGGACACCACCATACACATAACGAGGACAAAACAAAAAACACAATACAATATGTATAGGACACCACCATACATATAACGAGGACAAAACAAAAAACACAATACAATATGTATAGGACACCACCATACACATAACGAGGACAAAACAAAAAACACAATACAATATGTGTAGGACACCACCATACATATAACGAGGACAAAACAAAAAACATAATACAATATGTATAGGACACCACCAGACACATAACGAGGACAAAACAAAAAACACAATACAATATGTGTAGGACACCACCATACACATAACGAGGACAAAACAAAAAACATAATACAATATGTGTTGGACACCACTATACACATAACGAGGACAAAACAAAAAACACAATACAATATGTATAGGACACCACTATACACATAACGAGGACAATGCACAAAACATAATACAATATGTATAGGACACCACCATACACATAGCGAGAACAAAACAAAAAACACAATACAATATGTATAGGACACCACCATACACATAACGAGGACAAAACAAAAAACACAATACAATATGTATAGGACACCACCATACATATAACGAGGACAAAACAAAAAACACAATACAATATGTATAGGGCACCACCATACACATAACGAGGACAAAACAAAAAACACAATACAATATGTGTAGGACACCACCATACATATAACGAGGACAAAACAAAAAACACAATACAATATGTATAGGACACCACCATACACATAACGAGGACAAAACACAAAACATAATACAATATGTGTAGGACACCACCATACATATAACGAGGACAAAACAAAAAATACAATACAATATGTATAGGACACCACCATACACATAACGAGGACAAAGCAAAAAACACAATACAATATGTATAGGACACCACCATACACATAACGAGAACAAAACAAAAAACACAATACAATATGTATAGGACACCACCATACACATAGCGAGGACAAAACGAAAAACACAATACAATATGTATAAAACACCACCATACACATAACGAGGACAAAACAAAAAACACAATGCAATATGTATAGGACACCACCATACATATAACGAGGACAAAACAAAAAACACAATACAATATGCATAGGACACCACCAGACACATAACGAGGACAAAACAAAAAACACAATGCAATATGTATAGGACACCACCATACACATAACGAGGACAAAACAAAAAACAAATACAATATGTATAGGACACCACCATACACATAACGAGGACAAAACAATAAACACAATACAATATGTATAGGGCACCACCATACACATAACGGGGACAAAGCAAAAAACACAATACAATATGTGTAGGACACCACCATACACATAACGAGAACAAAACAAAAAACACAATACAATATGTATAGGACACCACCATACACATAACGAGGACAAAACGAAAAACACAATACAATATGTATAGGACACCACCATACACATAACGAGGACAAAACAAAAAACACAATACAATATGTATAGGACACCACCATACATATAACGAGGACAAAACAAAAAACACAATACAATATGTATAGGACACCACCATACACAAAACGAGGACAAAGCAAAAAACATAATACAATATGTGTAGGACACCACCATACACATAACGAGGACAAAACAAAAAACACAATACAATATGTATAGGACACCACCATACATATAACGAGGACAAAACAAAAAACACAATACAATATGTATAGGACACCACCATACACATAACGAGGACAAAACAAAAAACACAATACAATATGTGTAGGACACCACCATACATATAGCGAGGACAAAACAAAAAACATAATACAATATGTATAGGACACCACCAGACACATAACGAGGACAAAACAAAAAACACAATACAATATGTGTAGGACACCACCATACACATAACGAGGACAAAACAAAAAACATAATACAATATGTGTTGGACACCACTATACACATAACGAGGACAAAACAAAAAACACAATACAATATGTATAGGACACCACTATACACATAACGAGGACAAAACACAAAACATAATACAATATGTATAGGACACCACCATACACATAGCGAGAACAAAACAAAAAACACAATACAATATGTATAGGACACCACCATACACATAACGAGGACAAAACACAAAACATAATACAATATGTGTAGGACACCACCATACATATAACGAGGACAAAACAAAAAACACAATACAATATGTATAGGACACCACCATACACATAACGAGGACAAAGCAAAAAACACAATACAATATGTGTAGGACACCACCATACACATAACGAGAACAAAACGAAAAACACAATACAATATGTATAGGACACCACCATACACATAACGAGGACAAAACAAAAAACACAATACAATATGTATAGGACACCACCATACATATAACGAGGACAAAACAAAAAACACAATACAATATGTATAGGACACCACCATACACATAACGAGGACAAAACAAAAAACACAATACAATATGTATAGGACACCACCATACATATAACGAGGACAAAACATAAAACACAATACAATATGTATAGGACACCACCATACACATAACGAGGACAAAACAAAAAACACAATACAATATGTGTAGGACACCACCATACATATAACGAGGACAAAACAAAAAACACAATACAATATCTATAGGACACCACCATACACATAACGAGGACAAAACACAAAACATAATACAATATGTGTAGGACACCACCATACATATAACGAGGACAAAACAAAAAACACAATACAATATGTATAGGACACCACCATACACATAACGAGGACAAAGCAAAAAACACAATACAATATGTGTAGGACACCACCATACACATAACGAGAACAAAACAAAAAACACAATACAATATGTATAGGACACCACCATACACATAACGAGAACAAAACAAAAAACACAATACAATATGTATAGGACACCACCATACACATAACGAGGACAAAACGAAAAACACAATACAATATGTATAGGACACCACCATACACATAACGAGGACAAAACAAAAAACACAATGCAATATGTATAGGACACCACCATACATATAACGAGGACAAAACAAAAAACACAATACAATATGCATAGGACACCACCAGACACATAACGAGGACAAAACAAAAAACACAATACAATATGTATAGGACACCACCATACACATAACGAGGACAAAACAAAAAACAAATACAATATGTATAGGACACCACCATACACATAACGAGGACAAAACAATAAACACAATACAATATGCATAGGACACCACCATACACATAACGAGGACAAAGCAAAAAACACAATACAATATGTGTAGGACACCACCATACACATAACGAGAACAAAACAAAAAACACAATACAATATGTATAGGACACCACCATACACATAACGAGGACAAAACGAAAAACACAATACAATATGTATAGGACACCACCATACACATAACGAGGACAAAACAAAAAACACAATACAATATGTATAGGACACCACCATACATATAACGAGGACAAAACAAAAAACACAATACAATATGTATAGGACACCACCATACACAAAACGAGGACAAAGCAAAAAACATAATACAATATGTGTAGGACACCACCATACACATAACGAGGACAAAACAAAAAACACAATACAATATGTATAGGACACCACCATACATATCACGAGGACAAAACAAAAAACACAATACAATATGTATAGGACACCACCATACACATAACGAGGACAAAACAAAAAACACAATACAATATGTGTAGGACACCACCATACATATAACGAGGACAAAACAAAAAACATAATACAATATGCATAGGACACCACCAGACACATAACGAGGACAAAACAAAAAACACAATACAATATGTGTAGGACACCACCATACACATAACGAGGACAAAACAAAAAACATAATACAATATGTGTTGGACACCACCATACACATAACGAGGACAAAACAAAAAACACAATACAATATGTATAGGACACCACTATACACATAACGAGGACAAAACACAAAACATAATACAATATGTATAGGACACCACCATACACATAGCGAGAACAAAACAAAAAACACAATACAATATGTATAGGACACCACCATACACATAACGAGGACAAAACACAAAACATAATACAATATGTGTAGGACACCACCATACATATAACGAGGACAAAACAAAAAACACAATACAATATGTATAGGACACCACCATACACATAACGAGGACAAAGCAAAAAACACAATACAATATGTGTAGGACACCACCATACACATAACGAGAACAAAACAAAAAACACAATACAATATGTATAGGACACCACCATACACATAACGAGGACAAAACGAAAAACACAATACAATATGTATAGGACACCACCATACACATAACGAGGACAAAACAAAAAACACAATACAATATGTATAGGACACCACCATACATATAACGAGGACAAAACAAAAAACACAATACAATATGCATAGGACACCACCAGACACATAACGAGGACAAAACAAAAAACACAATACAATATGTATAGGACACCACCATACACATAACGAGGACAAAACAAAAAACAAATACAATATGTATAGGACACCACCATACACATAACGAGGACAAAACAAAAAACACAATACAATATGTATAGGACACCACCATACATATAACAAGGACAAAACACAAAACATAATACAATATGTGTAGGACACCACCATACATATAACGAGGACAAAACAAAAAACACAATACAATATGTATAGGACACCACCATACACATAACGAGGACAAAGCAAAAAGCACAATACAATATGTGTAGGACACCACCATACACATAACGAGAACAAAACAAAAAACACAATACAATATGTATAGGACACCACCATACACATAACGAGGACAAAACGAAAAACACAATACAATATGTATAGGACACCTCCATACACATAACGAGGACAAAACAAAAAACACAATACAATATGTATAGGACACCACCATACACATAACGAGGACAAGGCAAAAAACATAATACAATATGTGTAGGACACCACCATACACATAACGAGGACAAAACAAAAAACACAATACAATATGTGTAGGACACCACCATACACATAACGAGGACAAAACAAAAAACATAATACAATATGTGTTGGACACCACTATACACATAACGAGGACAAAACAAAAAACACAATACAATATGTATAGGACACCACTATACACATAACGAGGACAAAACACAAAACATAATACAATATGTATAGGACACCACCATACACATAGCGAGAACAAAACAAAAAACACAATACAATATGTATAGGACACCACCATACACATAACGAGGACAAAGCAAAAAACATAATACAATATGAATAGGACACCACCATACACATAACGAGAACAAAACAAAAAACACAATACAATATGTATAGGACACCACCATACACATAACGAGGACAAAACACAAAACATAATACAATATGTGTAGGACACCACCATACATATAACGAGGACAAAACAAAAAACACAATACAATATGTATAGGACACCACCATACACATAACGAGGACAAAGCTAAAAAAACAATACAATATGTGTAGGACACCACCATACACATAACGAGAACAAAACAAAAAACACAATACAATATGTATAGGACACCACCATACACATAACGAGGACAAAACGAAAAACACAATACAATATGTATAGGACACCACCATACACATAACGAGGACAAAACAAAAAACACAATACAATATGTATAGGACACCACCATACATATAACGAGGACAAAACAAAAAACACAATACAATATGTATAGGACACCACCAGACACATAGCGAGGACAAAACAAAAAACACAATACAATATGTATAGGACACCACCATACACATAACGAGGACAAAACAAAAAACAAATACAATATGTATAGGACACCACCATACACATAACGAGGACAAAACAAAAAACACAATACAATATGTATAGGACACCACCATACATATAACAAGGACAAAACACAAAACATAATACAATATGTGTAGGACACCACCATACATATAACGAGGACAAAACAAAAAACACAATACAATATGCATAGGACACCACCATACACATAACGAGGACAAAGCAAAAAGCACAATACAATATGTGTAGGACACCACCATACACATAACGAGAACAAAACAAAAAACACAATACAATATGTATAGGACACCACCATACACATAACGAGGACAAAACGAAAAACACAATACAATATGTATAGGACACCTCCATACACATAACGAGGACAAAACAAAAAACACAATACAATATGTATAGGACACCACCATACACATAACGAGGACAAGGCAAAAAACATAATACAATATGTGTAGGACACCACCATACACATAACGAGGACAAAACAAAAAACACAATACAATATGTATAGGACACCACCATACATATAACGAGGACAAAACAAAAAACACAATACAATATGTATAGGACACCACCATACACATAGTGAAGACAAAACAAAAAACACAATACAATATGTGTAGGACACCACCATACATATAACGAGGACAAAACAAAAAACATAATACAATATGTATAGGACACCACCAGACACATAACGAGGACAAAACAAAAAACACAATACAATATGTGTAGGACACCACCATACACATAACGAGGACAAAACAAAAAACATAATACAATATGTGTTGGACACCACTATACACATAACGAGGAAAAAACAAAAAACACAATACAATATGTATAGGACACCACTATACACATAACGAGGACAAAACACAAAACATAATACAATATGTATAGGACACCACCATACACATAACGAGAACAAAACAAAAAACACAATACAATATGTATAGGACACCACCATACACATAACGAGGACAAAGCAAAAAACATAATACAATATGAATAGGACACCACCATACACATAACGAGAACAAAACAAAAAACACAATACAATATGTATAGGACACCACCATACACATAACGAGGACAAAACACAAAACATAATACAATATGTGTAGGACACCACCATACATATAACGAGGACAAAACAAAAAACACAATACAATATGTATAGGACACCACCATACACATAACGAGGACAAAGCAAAAAACACAATACAATATGTGTAGGACACCACCATACACATAACGAGAACAAAACAAAAAACACAATACAATATGTATAGGACACCACCATACACATAACGAGGACAAAACAAAAAACACAATACAATATGTATAGGACACCACCATACACATAACGAGGACAAAACAAAAAACACAATACAATATGTATAGGACACCACCATACATATAACGAGGACAAAACAAAAAACACAATACAATATGTATAGGACACCACCATACATATAACGAGGACAAAACAAAAAACACAATACAATATGTATAGGACACCACCATACACATAACGAGGACAAAACAAAAAACACAATACAATATGTGTAGGACACCACCATACATATAACGAGGACAAAACAAAAAACATAATACAATATGCATAGGACACCACCAGACACATAACGAGGACAAAACAAAAAACACAATACAATATGTGTAGGACACCACCATACACATAACGAGGACAAAACAAAAAACACAATACAATATGCATAGGACACCACCATACACATAACGAGGACAAAACAAAAAACACAATATAATATGTATAGGACACCACCATACATATAACGAGGACAAAACAAAAAACACAATACAATATGTATAGGAAACCACCATACATATAACGAGGACAAAACAAAAAACACAATACAATATGTATAGGACACCACCATACACATAGCGAGGACAAAGCAAAAAACATAATACAATATGTGTAGGACACCACCAGACACATAACGAGGACAAAACAAAAAACACAATACAATATGTGTAGGACACCACCATACACATAACGAGGACAAAACAAAAAACACAATACAATATGTGTAGGACACCACCAGACACATAACGAGGACAAAACAAAAAACACAATACAATATGTGTAGGACACCACCATACACATAACGAGGACAAAACAAAAAACACAATACAATATGTATAGGACACCACCATACATATAACGAGGACAAAACAAAAAACATAATACAATATGTATAGGACACCACCAGACACATAACGAGGACAAAACAAAAAACACAATACAATATGTGTAGGACACCACCATACACATAACGAGGACAAAACAAAAAACACAATACAATATGTATAGGACACCACCATACATATAACGAGGACAAAACAAAAAACACAATACAATATGTGTAGGACACCACCATACACATAGCGAGGACAAAGCAAAAAACATAATACAATATGTGTAGGACACCACCATACACATAACGAGGACAAAACAAAAAACACAATACAATATGTATAGGACACCACCAGACACATAACGAGGACAAAACAAAAAACACAATACAATATGTGTAGGACACCACCATACACATAACGAGGACAAAACAAAAAACACAATACAATATGTATAGGACACCACCATACACATAACGAGGACAAAACAAAAAACAAATACAATATGTATAGGACACCACCATACACATAACGAGGACAAAACAAAAAACACAATACAATATGTATAGGACACCACCATACATATAACAAGGACAAAACACAAAAAATATAATACAATATGTGTAGGACACCACCATACATATAACGAGGACAAAACAAAAAACACAATACAATATGTATAGGACACCACCATACACATAACGAGGACAAAGCAAAAAGCACAATACAATATGTGTAGGACACCACCATACACATAACGAGAACAAAACAAAAAACACAATACAATATGTATAGGACACCACCATACACATAACGAGGACAAAACGAAAAACACAATACAATATGTATAGGACACCTCCATACACATAACGAGGACAAAACAAAAAACACAATACAATATGTATAGGACACCACCATACATATAACGAGGACAAAACAAAAAACACAATACAATATGTATAGGACACCACCATACACATAACGAGGACAAGGCAAAAAACATAATACAATATGTGTAGGACACCACCATACACATAACGAGGACAAAACAAAAAACACAATACAATATGTGTAGGACACCACCATACACATAACGAGGACAAAACAAAAAACATAATACAATATGTGTTGGACACCACTATACACATAACGAGGACAAAACAAAAAACACAATACAATATGTATAGGACACCACTATACACATAACGAGGACAAAACACAAAACATAATACAATATGTATAGGACACCACCATACACATAGCGAGAACAAAACAAAAAACACAATACAATATGTATAGGACACCACCATACACATAACGAGGACAAAGCAAAAAACATAATACAATATGAATAGGACACCACCATACACATAACGAGAACAAAACAAAAAACACAATACAATATGTATAGGACACCACCATACACATAACGAGGACAAAACACAAAACATAATACAATATGTGTAGGACACCACCATACATATAACGAGGACAAAACAAAAAACACAATACAATATGTATAGGACACCACCATACACATAACGAGGACAAAGCTAAAAACACAATACAATATGTGTAGGACACCACCATACACATAACGAGAACAAAACAAAAAACACAATACAATATGTATAGGACACCACCATACACATAACGAGGACAAAACGAAAAACACAATACAATATGTATAGGACACCACCATACACATAACGAGGACAAAACAAAAAACACAATACAATATGTATAGGACACCACCATACATATAACGAGGACAAAACAAAAAACACAATACAATATGTATAGGACACCACCATACACATAACGAGGACAAAGCAAAAAACACAATACAATATGTGTAGGACACCACCATACACATAACGAGAACAAAACAAAAAACACAATACAATATGTATAGGACACCACCATACACATAACGAGGACAAAACAAAAAACACAATACAATATGTATAGGACACCACCATACACATAGCGAGGACAAAACAAAAAACACAATACAATATGTATAGGACACCACCATACATATAACGAGGACAAAACAAAAAACACAATACAATATGTATAGGACACCACCATACATATAACGAGGACAAAACAAAAAACACAATACAATATGTATAGGACACCACCATACACATAACGAGGACAAAACAAAAAACACAATACAATATGTGTAGGACACCACCATACATATAACGAGGACAAAACAAAAAACATAATACAATATGCATAGGACACCACCAGACACATAACGAGGACAAAACAAAAAACACAATACAATATGTGTAGGACACCACCATACACATAACGAGGACAAAACAAAAAACACAATACAATATGCATAGGACACCACCATACACATAACGAGGACAAAACAAAAAACACAATATAATATGTATAGGACACCACCATACATATAACGAGGACAAAACAAAAAACACAATACAATATGTATAGGAAACCACCATACATATAACGAGGACAAAACAAAAAACACAATACAATATGTATAGGACACCACCATACACATAGCGAGGACAAAGCAAAAAACATAATACAATATGTGTAGGACACCACCAGACACATAACGAGGACAAAACAAAAAACACAATACAATATGTGTAGGACACCACCATACACATAACGAGGACAAAACAAAAAACACAATACAATATGTGTAGGACACCACCAGACACATAACGAGGACAAAACAAAAAACACAATACAATATGTGTAGGACACCACCATACACATAACGAGGACAAAACAAAAAACACAATACAATATGTATAGGACACCACCATACATATAACGAGGACAAAACAAAAAACATAATACAATATGTATAGGACACCACCAGACACATAACGAGGACAAAACAAAAAACACAATACAATATGTGTAGGACACCACCATACACATAACGAGGACAAAACAAAAAACACAATACAATATGTATAGGACACCACCATACATATAACGAGGACAAAACAAAAAACACAATACAATATGTGTAGGACACCACCATACACATAGCGAGGACAAAGCAAAAAACATAATACAATATGTGTAGGACACCACCATACACATAACGAGGACAAAACAAAAAACACAATACAATATGTATAGGACACCACCAGACACATAACGAGGACAAAACAAAAAACACAATACAATATGTGTAGGACACCACCATACACATAACGAGGACAAAACAAAAAACACAATACAATATGTATAGGACACCACCATACACATAACGAGGACAAAACAAAAAACAAATACAATATGTATAGGACACCACCATACACATAACGAGGACAAAACAAAAAACACAATACAATATGTATAGGACACCACCATACATATAACAAGGACAAAACACAAAAAATATAATACAATATGTGTAGGACACCACCATACATATAACGAGGACAAAACAAAAAACACAATACAATATGTATAGGACACCACCATACACATAACGAGGACAAAGCAAAAAGCACAATACAATATGTGTAGGACACCACCATACACATAACGAGAACAAAACAAAAAACACAATACAATATGTATAGGACACCACCATACACATAACGAGGACAAAACGAAAAACACAATACAATATGTATAGGACACCTCCATACACATAACGAGGACAAAACAAAAAACACAATACAATATGTATAGGACACCACCATACATATAACGAGGACAAAACAAAAAACACAATACAATATGTATAGGACACCACCATACACATAACGAGGACAAGGCAAAAAACATAATACAATATGTGTAGGACACCACCATACACATAACGAGGACAAAACAAAAAACACAATACAATATGTGTAGGACACCACCATACACATAACGAGGACAAAACAAAAAACATAATACAATATGTGTTGGACACCACTATACACATAACGAGGACAAAACAAAAAACACAATACAATATGTATAGGACACCACTATACACATAACGAGGACAAAACACAAAACATAATACAATATGTATAGGACACCACCATACACATAGCGAGAACAAAACAAAAAACACAATACAATATGTATAGGACACCACCATACACATAACGAGGACAAAGCAAAAAACATAATACAATATGAATAGGACACCACCATACACATAACGAGAACAAAACAAAAAACACAATACAATATGTATAGGACACCACCATACACATAACGAGGACAAAACACAAAACATAATACAATATGTGTAGGACACCACCATACATATAACGAGGACAAAACAAAAAACACAATACAATATGTATAGGACACCACCATACACATAACGAGGACAAAGCTAAAAACACAATACAATATGTGTAGGACACCACCATACACATAACGAGAACAAAACAAAAAACACAATACAATATGCATAGGACACCACCATACACATAACGAGGACAAAACGAAAAACACAATACAATATGTATAGGACACCACCATACACATAACGAGGACAAAACAAAAAACACAATACAATATGTATAGGACACCACCATACATATAACGAGGACAAAACAAAAAACACAATACAATATGTATAGGACACCACCAGACACATAACGAGGACAAAACAAAAAACACAATACAATATGTATAGGACACCACCATACACATAACGAGGACAAAACAAAAAACAAATACAATATGTATAGGACACCACCATACACATAACGAGGACAAAACAAAAAACACAATACAATATGTATAGGACACCACCATACATATAACAAGGACAAAACACAAAACATAATACAATATGTGTAGGACACCACCATACATATAACGAGGACAAAACAAAAAACACAATACAATATGTATAGGACACCACCATACACATAACGAGGACAAAGCAAAAAGCACAATACAATATGTGTAGGACACCACCATACACATAACGAGAACAAAACAAAAAACACAATACAATATGTATAGGACACCACCATACACATAACGAGGACAAAACGAAAAACACAATACAATATGTATAGGACACCTCCATACACATAACGAGGACAAAACAAAAAACACAATACAATATGTATAGGACACCACCATACATATAACGAGGACAAAACAAAAAACACAATACAATATGTATAGGACACCACCATACACATAACGAGGACAAGGCAAAAAACATAATACAATATGTGTAGGACACCACCATACACATAACGAGGACAAAACAAAAAACACAATACAATATGTATAGGACACCACCATACATATAACGAGGACAAAACAAAAAACACAATACAATATGTATAGGACACCACCATACACATAATGAGGACAAAACAAAAAACACAATACAATATGTGTAGGACACCACCATACATATAACGAGGACAAAACAAAAAACATAATACAATATGTATAGGACACCACCAGACACATAACGAGGACAAAACAAAAAACACAATACAATATGTGTAGGACACCACCATACACATAACGAGGACAAAACAAAAAACATAATACAATATGTGTTGGACACCACTATACACATAACGAGGAAAAAACAAAAAACACAATACAATATGTATAGGACACCACTATACACATAACGAGGACAAAACACAAAACATAATACAATATGTATAGGACACCACCATACACATAACGAGAACAAAACAAAAAACACAATACAATATGTATAGGACACCACCATACACATAACGAGGACAAAGCAAAAAACATAATACAATATGAATAGGACACCACCATACACATAACGAGAACAAAACAAAAAACACAATACAATATGTATAGGACACCACCATACACATAACGAGGACAAAACACAAAACATAATACAATATGTGTAGGACACCACCATACATATAACGAGGACAAAACAAAAAACACAATACAATATGTATAGGACACAACCATACACATAACGAGGACAAAGCAAAAAACACAATACAATATGTGTAGGACACCACCATACACATAACGAGAACAAAACAAAAAACACAATACAATATGTATAGGACACCACCATACACATAACGAGGACAAAACGAAAAACACAATACAATATGTATAGGACACCACCATACACATAACGAGGACAAAACAAAAAACACAATACAATATGTATAGGACACCACCATACAAATAACGAGGACAAAACAAAAAACACAATACAATATGTATAGGACACCACCAGACACATAACGAGGACAAAACAAAAAACACAATACAATATGTATAGGACACCACCATACACATAACGAGGACAAAACAAAAAACACAATACAATATGTATAGGACACCACCATACATATAACGAGGACAAAACAAAAAACACAATACAATATGTATAGGACACCACCATACACATAACGAGGACAAAACAAAAAACACAATACAATATGTGTAGGACACCACCATACATATAACGAGGACAAAACAAAAAACATAATACAATATGCATAGGACACCACCAGACACATAACGAGGACAAAACAAAAAACACAATACAATATGTGTAGGACACCACCATACACATAACGAGGACAAAACAAAAAACACAATACAATATGCATAGGACACCACCATACACATAACGAGGACAAAACAAAAAACACAATATAATATGTATAGGACACCACCATACATATAACGAGGACAAAACAAAAAACACAATACAATATGTATAGGAAACCACCATACATATAACGAGGACAAAACAAAAAACACAATACAATATGTATAGGACACCACCATACACATAGCGAGGACAAAGCAAAAAACATAATACAATATGTGTAGGACACCACCAGACACATAACGAGGACAAAACAAAAAACACAATACAATATGTGTAGGACACCACCAGACACATAACGATGACAAAACAAAAAACACAATACAATATGTGTAGGACACCACCATACACATAACGAGGACAAAACAAAAAACACAATACAATATGTATAGGACACCACCATACATATAACGAGGACAAAACAAAAAACATAATACAATATGTATAGGACACCACCAGACACATAACGAGGACAAAACAAAAAACACAATACAATATGTGTAGGACACCACCATACACATAACGAGGACAAAACAAAAAACACAATACAATATGTATAGGACACCACCATACATATAACGAGGACAAAACAAAAAACACAATACAATATGTATAGGACACCACCATACACATAGCGAGGACAAAGCAAAAAACATAATACAATATGTGTAGGACACCACCATACACATAACGAGGACAAAACAAAAAACATAATACAATATGTGTAGGACACCACCATACATATAACGAGGACAAAACAAAAAACACAATACAATATGTATAGGACACCACCATACACATAACGAGGACAAAGCTAAAAACACAATACAATATGTGTAGGACACCACCATACACATAACGAGAACAAAACAAAAAACACAATACAATATGTATAGGACACCACCATACACATAACGAGGACAAAACGAAAAACACAATACAATATGTATAGGACACCACCATACACATAACGAGGACAAAACAAAAAACACAATACAATATGTATAGGACACCACCATACATATAACGAGGACAAAACAAAAAACACAATACAATATGTATAGGACACCACCAGACACATAACGAGGACAAAACAAAAAACACAATACAATATGTATAGGACACCACCATACACATAACGAGGACAAAACAAAAAACAAATACAATATGTATAGGACACCACCATACACATAACGAGGACAAAACAAAAAACACAATACAATATGTATAGGACACCACCATACATATAACAAGGACAAAACACAAAACATAATACAATATGTGTAGGACACCACCATACATATAACGAGGACAAAACAAAAAACACAATACAATATGTATAGGACACCACCATACACATAACGAGGACAAAGCAAAAAGCACAATACAATATGTGTAGGACACCACCATACACATAACGAGAACAAAACAAAAAACACAATACAATATGTATAGGACACCACCATACACATAACGAGGACAAAACGAAAAACACAATACAATATGTATAGGACACCTCCATACACATAACGAGGACAAAACAAAAAACACAATACAATATGTATAGGACACCACCATACATATAACGAGGACAAAACAAAAAACACAATACAATATGTATAGGACACCACCATACACATAACGAGGACAAGGCAAAAAACATAATACAATATGTGTAGGACACCACCATACACATAACGAGGACAAAACAAAAAACACAATACAATATGTATAGGACACCACCATACATATAACGAGGACAAAACAAAAAACACAATACAATATGTATAGGACACCACCATACACATAATGAGGACAAAACAAAAAACACAATACAATATGTGTAGGACACCACCATACATATAACGAGGACAAAACAAAAAACATAATACAATATGTATAGGACACCACCAGACACATAACGAGGACAAAACAAAAAACACAATACAATATGTGTAGGACACCACCATACACATAACGAGGACAAAACAAAAAACATAATACAATATGTGTTGGACACCACTATACACATAACGAGGAAAAAACAAAAAACACAATACAATATGTATAGGACACCACTATACACATAACGAGGACAAAACACAAAACATAATACAATATGTATAGGACACCACCATACACATAACGAGAACAAAACAAAAAACACAATACAATATGTATAGGACACCACCATACACATAACGAGGACAAAGCAAAAAACATAATACAATATGAATAGGACACCACCATACACATAACGAGAACAAAACAAAAAACACAATACAATATGTATAGGACACCACCATACACATAACGAGGACAAAACACAAAACATAATACAATATGTGTAGGACACCACCATACATATAACGAGGACAAAACAAAAAACACAATACAATATGTATAGGACACAACCATACACATAACGAGGACAAAGCAAAAAACACAATACAATATGTGTAGGACACCACCATACACATAACGAGAACAAAACAAAAAACACAATACAATATGTATAGGACACCACCATACACATAACGAGGACAAAACGAAAAACACAATACAATATGTATAGGACACCACCATACACATAACGAGGACAAAACAAAAAACACAATACAATATGTATAGGACACCACCATACATATAACGAGGACAAAACAAAAAACACAATACAATATGTATAGGACACCACCAGACACATAACGAGGACAAAACAAAAAACACAATACAATATGTATAGGACACCACCATACACATAACGAGGACAAAACAAAAAACACAATACAATATGTATAGGACACCACCATACATATAACGAGGACAAAACAAAAAACACAATACAATATGTATAGGACACCACCATACACATAACGAGGACAAAACAAAAAACACAATACAATATGTGTAGGACACCACCATACATATAACGAGGACAAAACAAAAAACATAATACAATATGCATAGGACACCACCAGACACATAACGAGGACAAAACAAAAAACACAATACAATATGTGTAGGACACCACCATACACATAACGAGGACAAAACAAAAAACACAATACAATATGCATAGGACACCACCATACACATAACGAGGACAAAACAAAAAACACAATATAATATGTATAGGACACCACCATACATATAACGAGGACAAAACAAAAAACACAATACAATATGTATAGGAAACCACCATACATATAACGAGGACAAAACAAAAAACACAATACAATATGTATAGGACACCACCATACACATAGCGAGGACAAAGCAAAAAACATAATACAATATGTGTAGGACACCACCAGACACATAACGAGGACAAAACAAAAAACACAATACAATATGTGTAGGACACCACCAGACACATAACGATGACAAAACAAAAAACACAATACAATATGTGTAGGACACCACCATACACATAACGAGGACAAAACAAAAAACACAATACAATATGTATAGGACACCACCATACATATAACGAGGACAAAACAAAAAACATAATACAATATGTATAGGACACCACCAGACACATAACGAGGACAAAACAAAAAACACAATACAATATGTGTAGGACACCACCATACACATAACGAGGACAAAACAAAAAACACAATACAATATGTATAGGACACCACCATACATATAACGAGGACAAAACAAAAAACACAATACAATATGTATAGGACACCACCATACACATAGCGAGGACAAAGCAAAAAACATAATACAATATGTGTAGGACACCACCATACACATAACGAGGACAAAACAAAAAACACAATACAATATGTATAGGACACCACCAGACACATAACGAGGACAAAACAAAAAACACAATACAATATGTGTAGGACACCACCATACACATAACGAGGACAAAACAAAAAACACAATACAATATGTATAGGACACCACCATACACATAACGAGGACAAAACAAAAAACAAATACAATATGTATAGGACACCACCATACACATAACGAGGACAAAACAAAAAACACAATACAATATGTATAGGACACCACCATACATATAACAAGGACAAAACACAAAACATAATACAATATGTATAGGACACCACCATACACATAACGAGGACAAAACAAAAAACACAATACAATATGTGTAGGACACCACCATACACATAACGAGGACAAAACAAAAAACACAATACAATATGTATAGGACACCACCAGACACATAACGAGGACAAAACACAAAACACAATACAATATGTATAGGACACCACCAGACACATAACGAGGACAAAACAAAAAACACAATACAATATGTGTAGGGCACCACCATACACATAACGAGGACAAAACAAAAAACACAATACAATATGTGTAGGACACCACCATACACATAACGAGGACAAAACACAAAACACAATACAATATGTATAGGACACCACCATACACATAACGAGGTCAAAACAAAAAACACAATACAATATGTATAGGACACCACCAGACACATAACGAGGACAAAACAAAAAACACAATACAATATGTGTAGGACACCACCATACACATAACGAGGACAAAACACAAAACACAATACAATATGTATAGGACACCACCATACATATAACGAGGACAAAACAAAAAACACAATACAATATGTATAGGACACCACCAGACACATAACGAGGACAAAACAAAAAATACAATACAATATGTGTAGGACACCACCATACATATAACGAGGACAAAGCAAAAAACACAATACAATATGTATAGGACACCACCAGACACATAACGAGGACAAAACAAAAAACACAATACAATATGTGTAGGACACCACCATACATATAACGAGGACAAAACAAAAAACACAATACAATATGTGTAGGACACCACCATACACATAACGAGGACAAAGCAAAAAACACAATACAATATGTGTAGGACACCACCATACACATAACGAGGACAAAGCAAAAAACACAATACAATATCTGTAGGACACCACCATACACATAACGAGGACAAAACAAAAAACACAATACAATATGTGTAGGACACCACCATACACATAACGAGGACAAAACAAAAAACACAATACAATATGTATAGGACACCACCAGACACATAACGAGGACAAAACAAAAAACACAATACAATATGTGTAGGACACCACCATACACATAACGAGGACAAAGCAAAAAACACAATACAATATGTATAGGACACCACCATACACATAACGAGGACAAAACAAAAAACACAATACAATATGTGTAGGACACCACCATACACATAACGAGGACAAAACAAAAAACACAATACAATATGTATAGGACACCACCATACACACAACGAGGACAAAACAAAAAACATAATACAATATGTATAGGACACCACCATACACATAACGAGGACAAAGCAAAAAACACAATACAGTATGTGTAGGACACCACCATACACATAACGAGAACAAAACAAAAAACACAATACAATATGTATAGGACACCACCAGACACATAACGAGGACAAAACAAAAAACACAATACAATATGTATAGGACACCACCATACACATAACGAGAACAAAACAAAAAACAAATACAATATGTATAGGACACCACCATACACATAACGAGGACAAAACAAAAAACACAATACAATATGTATAGGACACCACCATACACATAACGAGGACAAAGCAAAAAACACAATACAATATGTGTAGGACACCACCATACACATAACGAGAACAAAACAAAAAACACAATACAATATGTGTAGGACACCACCATACATATAACGAGGACAAAACAAAAAACACAATACAATATGTGTAGGACACCACCATACACATAACGAGGACAAAGCAAAAAACACAATACAATATGTGTAGGACACCACCATACACATAACGAGGACAAAGCAAAAAACACAATACAATATCTGTAGGACACCACCATACACATAACGAGGACAAAACAAAAAACACAATACAATATGTGTAGGACACCACCATACACATAACGAGGACAAAACAAAAAACACAATACAATATGTATAGGACACCACCAGACACATAACGAGGACAAAACAAAAAACACAATACAATATGTGTAGGACACCACCATACACATAACGAGGACAAAGCAAAAAACACAATACAATATGTATAGGACACCACCATACACATAACGAGGACAAAACAAAAAACACAATACAATATGTGTAGGACACCACCATACACATAACGAGGACAAAACAAAAAACACAATACAATATGTATAGGACACCACCATACACACAACGAGGACAAAACAAAAAACATAATACAATATGTATAGGACACCACCATACACATAACGAGGACAAAGCAAAAAACACAATACAGTATGTGTAGGACACCACCATACACATAACGAGAACAAAACAAAAAACACAATACAATATGTATAGGACACCACCAGACACATAACGAGGACAAAACAAAAAACACAATACAATATGTATAGGACACCACCATACACATAACGAGAACAAAACAAAAAACAAATACAATATGTATAGGACACCACCATACACATAACGAGGACAAAACAAAAAACACAATACAATATGTATAGGACACCACCATACACATAACGAGGACAAAGCAAAAAACACAATACAATATGTGTAGGACACCACCATACACATAACGAGAACAAAACAAAAAACACAATACAATATGTATAGGACACCACGATACACATAACGAGGACAAAACGAAAAACACAATACAATATGTATAGGACACCACCATACACATAACGAGGACAAAACAAAAAACACGATACAATATGTATAGGACACCACCATACATATAACGAGGACAAAACAAAAAACACAATACAATATGTATAGGACACCACCATACACATAACGAGGACAAAGCAAAAAACATAATACAATATGTGTAGGACACCACCATACACATAGCGAGGACAAAACAAAAAACACAATACAATATGTATAGGACACCACCATACATATAACGAGGACAAAACAAAAAACACAATACAATATGTATAGGACACCACCATACACATAACGAGGACAAAACAAAAACCACAATACAATATGTGTAGGACACCACCATACACATAACGAGGACAAAACAAAAAACATAATACAATATGTGTTGGACACCACTATACACATAACGAGGAAAAAACAAAAAACACAATACAATATGTATAGGACACCACTATACACATAACGAGGACAAAACACAAAACATAATACAATATGTATAGGATACCACCATACACATAACGAGAACAAAACAAAAAACACAATACAATATGTATAGGACACCACCATACACATAACGAGGACAAAGCAAAAAACATAATACAATATGAATAGGACACCACCATACACATAACGAGAACAAAACAAAAAACACAATACAATATGTATAGGACACCACCATACACATAACGAGGACAAAACACAAAACATAATACAATATGTGTAGGACACCACCATACACATAACGAGGACAAAGCAAAAAACACAATACAATATGTATAGGACACCACCATACATATAACGAGGACAAAACAAAAAACACAATACAATATGTATAGGACACCACCATACATATAACGAGGACAAAACAAAAAACACAATACAATATGTATAGGACACCACCATACACATAACGAGGACAAAACAAAAAACACAATACAATATGTGTAGGACACCACCATACATATAACGAGGACAAAACAAAAAACATAATACAATATGCATAGGACACCACCAGACACATAACGAGGACAAAACAAAAAACACAATACAATATGTGTAGGACACCACCATACACATAACGAGGACAAAACAAAAAACACAATACAATATGCATAGGACACCACCATACACATAACGAGGACAAAACAAAAAACACAATATAATATGTATAGGACACCACCATACATATAACGAGGACAAAACAAAAAACACATTACAATATGTATAGGAAACCACCATACATATAACGAGGACAAAACAAAAAACACAATACAATATGTATAGGACACCACCATACACATAGCGAGGACAAAGCAAAAAACATAATACAATATGTGTAGGACACCACCAGACACATAACGAGGACAAAACAAAAAACACAATACAATATGTGTAGGACACCACCATACACATAACGAGGACAAAACAAAAAACACAATACAATATGTGTAGGACACCACCAGACACATAACGAGGACAAAACAAAAAACACAATACAATATGTGTAGGACACCACCATACACATAACGAGGACAAAACAAAAAACACAATACAATATGTATAGGACACCACCATACATATAACGAGGACAAAACAAAAAACATAATACAATATGTATAGGACACCACCAGACACATAACGAGGACAAAACAAAAAACACAATACAATATGTGTAGGACACCACCATACACATAACGAGGACAAAACAAAAAACACAATACAATATGTATAGGACACCACCATACATATAACGAGGACAAAACAAAAAACACAATACAATATGTATAGGACACCACCATACACATAGCGAGGACAAAGCAAAAAACATAATACAATATGTGTAGGACACCACCATACACATAACGAGGACAAAACAAAAAACACAATACAATATGTATAGGACACCACCAGACACATAACGAGGACAAAACAAAAAACACAATACAATATGTGTAGGACACCACCATACACATAACGAGGACAAAACAAAAAACACAATACAATATGTATAGGACACCACCATACACATAACGAGGACAAAACAAAAAACAAATACAATATGCATAGGACACCACCATACACATAACGAGGACAAAACAAAAAACACAATACAATATGTATAGGACACCACCATACACATAACGAGGACAAAGCAAAAAGCACAATACAATATGTGTAGGACACCACCATACACATAACGAGAACAAAACAAAAAACACAATACAATATGTATAGGACACCACCATACATATAACAAGGACAAAACACAAAAAATATAATACAATATGTGTAGGACACCACCATACATATAACGAGGACAAAACAAAAAACACAATACAATATGTATAGGACACCACCATACACATAACGAGGACAAAGCAAAAAGCACAATACAATATGTGTAGGACACCACCATACACATAACGAGAACAAAACAAAAAACACAATACAATATGTATAGGACACCACCATACACATAACGAGGACAAAACGAAAAACACAATACAATATGTATAGGACACCTCCATACACATAACGAGGACAAAACAAAAAACACAATACAATATGTATAGGACACCACCATACATATAACGAGGACAAAACAAAAAACACAATACAATATGTATAGGACACCACCATACACATAACGAGGACAAGGCAAAAAACATAATACAATATGTGTAGGACACCACCATACACATAACGAGGACAAAACAAAAAACACAATACAATATGTGTAGGACACCACCATACACATAACGAGGACAAAACAAAAAACATAATACAATATGTGTTGGACACCACTATACACATAACGAGGACAAAACAAAAAACACAATACAATATGTATAGGACACCACTATACACATAACGAGGACAAAACACAAAACATAATACAATATGTATAGGACACCACCATACACATAGCGAGAACAAAACAAAAAACACAATACAATATGTATAGGACACCACCATACACATAACGAGGACAAAGCAAAAAACATAATACAATATGAATAGGACACCACCATACACATAACGAGAACAAAACAAAAAACACAATACAATATGTATAGGACACCACCATACACATAACGAGGACAAAACACAAAACATAATACAATATGTGTAGGACACCACCATACATATAACGAGGACAAAACAAAAAACACAATACAATATGTATAGGACACCACCATACACATAACGAGGACAAAGCTAAAAACACAATACAATATGTGTAGGACACCACCATACACATAACGAGAACAAAACAAAAAACACAATACAATATGTATAGGACACCACCATACACATAACGAGGACAAAACGAAAAACACAATACAATATGTATAGGACACCACCATACACATAACGAGGACAAAACAAAAAACACAATACAATATGTATAGGACACCACCATACATATAACGAGGACAAAACAAAAAACACAATACAATATGTATAGGACACCACCAGACACATAACGAGGACAAAACAAAAAACACAATACAATATGTATAGGACACCACCATACACATAACGAGGACAAAACAAAAAACAAATACAATATGTATAGGACACCACCATACACATAACGAGGACAAAACAAAAAACACAATACAATATGTATAGGACACCACCATACATATAACAAGGACAAAACACAAAACATAATACAATATGTGTAGGACACCACCATACATATAACGAGGACAAAACAAAAAACACAATACAATATGTATAGGACACCACCATACACATAACGAGGACAAAGCAAAAAGCACAATACAATATGTGTAGGACACCACCATACACATAACGAGAACAAAACAAAAAACACAATACAATATGTATAGGACACCACCATACACATAACGAGGACAAAACGAAAAACACAATACAATATGTATAGGACACCTCCATACACATAACGAGGACAAAACAAAAAACACAATACAATATGTATAGGACACCACCATACATATAACGAGGACAAAACAAAAAACACAATACAATATGTATAGGACACCACCATACACATAACGAGGACAAGGCAAAAAACATAATACAATATGTGTAGGACACCACCATACACATAACGAGGACAAAACAAAAAACACAATACAATATGTATAGGACACCACCATACATATAACGAGGACAAAACAAAAAACACAATACAATATGTATAGGACACCACCATACACATAATGAGGACAAAACAAAAAACACAATACAATATGTGTAGGACACCACCATACATATAACGAGGACAAAACAAAAAACATAATACAATATGTATAGGACACCACCAGACACATAACGAGGACAAAACAAAAAACACAATACAATATGTGTAGGACACCACCATACACATAACGAGGACAAAACAAAAAACATAATACAATATGTGTTGGACACCACTATACACATAACGAGGAAAAAACAAAAAACACAATACAATATGTATAGGACACCACTATACACATAACGAGGACAAAACACAAAACATAATACAATATGTATAGGACACCACCATACACATAACGAGAACAAAACAAAAAACACAATACAATATGTATAGGACACCACCATACACATAACGAGGACAAAGCAAAAAACATAATACAATATGAATAGGACACCACCATACACATAACGAGAACAAAACAAAAAACACAATACAATATGTATAGGACACCACCATACACATAACGAGGACAAAACACAAAACATAATACAATATGTGTAGGACACCACCATACATATAACGAGGACAAAACAAAAAACACAATACAATATGTATAGGACACCACCATACACATAACGAGGACAAAGCAAAAAACACAATACAATATGTGTAGGACACCACCATACACATAACGAGAACAAAACAAAAAACACAATACAATATGTATAGGACACCACCATACACATAACGAGGACAAAACGAAAAACACAATACAATATGTATAGGACACCACCATACACATAACGAGGACAAAACAAAAAACACAATACAATATGTATAGGACACCACCATACATATAACGAGGACAAAACAAAAAACACAATACAATATGTATAGGACACCACCAGACACATAACGAGGACAAAACAAAAAACACAATACAATATGTATAGGACACCACCATACACATAACGAGGACAAAACAAAAAACACAATACAATATGTATAGGACACCACCATACATATAACGAGGACAAAACAAAAAACACAATACAATATGTATAGGACACCACCATACACATAACGAGGACAAAACAAAAAACACAATACAATATGTGTAGGACACCACCATACATATAACGAGGACAAAACAAAAAACATAATACAATATGCATAGGACACCACCAGACACATAACGAGGACAAAACAAAAAACACAATACAATATGTGTAGGACACCACCATACACATAACGAGGACAAAACAAAAAACACAATACAATATGCATAGGACACCACCATACACATAACGAGGACAAAACAAAAAACACAATATAATATGTATAGGACACCACCATACATATAACGAGGACAAAACAAAAAACACAATACAATATGTATAGGAAACCACCATACATATAACGAGGACAAAACAAAAAACACAATACAATATGTATAGGACACCACCATACACATAGCGAGGACAAAGCAAAAAACATAATACAATATGTGTAGGACACCACCAGACACATAACGAGGACAAAACAAAAAACACAATACAATATGTGTAGGACACCACCAGACACATAACGAGGACAAAACAAAAAACACAATACAATATGTGTAGGACACCACCATACACATAACGAGGACAAAACAAAAAACACAATACAATATGTATAGGACACCACCATACATATAACGAGGACAAAACAAAAAACATAATACAATATGTATAGGACACCACCAGACACATAACGAGGACAAAACAAAAAACACAATACAATATGTGTAGGACACCACCATACACATAACGAGGACAAAACAAAAAACACAATACAATATGTATAGGACACCACCATACATATAACGAGGACAAAACAAAAAACACAATACAATATGTATAGGACACCACCATACACATAGCGAGGACAAAGCAAAAAACATAATACAATATGTGTAGGACACCACCATACACATAACGAGGACAAAACAAAAAACACAATACAATATGTATAGGACACCACCAGACACATAACGAGGACAAAACAAAAAACACAATACAATATGTGTAGGACACCACCATACACATAACGAGGACAAAACAAAAAACACAATACAATATGTATAGGACACCACCATACACATAACGAGGACAAAACAAAAAACAAATACAATATGTATAGGACACCACCATACACATAACGAGGACAAAACAAAAAACACAATACAATATGTATAGGACACCACCATACATATAACAAGGACAAAACACAAAACATAATACAATATGTATAGGACACCACCATACACATAACGAGGACAAAACAAAAAACACAATACAATATGTGTAGGACACCACCATACACATAACGAGGACAAAACAAAAAACACAATACAATATGTATAGGACACCACCAGACACATAACGAGGACAAAACACAAAACACAATACAATATGTATAGGACACCACCAGACACATAACGAGGACAAAACAAAAAACACAATACAATATGTGTAGGGCACCACCATACACATAACGAGGACAAAACAAAAAACACAATACAATATGTGTAGGACACCACCATACACATAACGAGGACAAAACACAAAACACAATACAATATGTATAGGACACCACCATACACATAACGAGGTCAAAACAAAAAACACAATACAATATGTATAGGACACCACCAGACACATAACGAGGACAAAACAAAAAACACAATACAATATGTGTAGGACACCACCATACACATAACGAGGACAAAACACAAAACACAATACAATATGTATAGGACACCACCATACATATAACGAGGACAAAACAAAAAACACAATACAATATGTATAGGACACCACCAGACACATAACGAGGACAAAACAAAAAATACAATACAATATGTGTAGGACACCACCATACATATAACGAGGACAAAGCAAAAAACACAATACAATATGTATAGGACACCACCATACACATAACGAGGACAAAACAAAAAACACAATACAATATGTGTAGGACACCACCATACATATAACGAGGACAAAACAAAAAACACAATACAATATGTGTAGGACACCACCATACACATAACGAGGACAAAGCAAAAAACACAATACAATATGTGTAGGACACCACCATACACATAACGAGGACAAAGCAAAAAACACAATACAATATCTGTAGGACACCACCATACACATAACGAGGACAAAACAAAAAACACAATACAATATGTGTAGGACACCACCATACACATAACGAGGACAAAACACAAAACACAATACAATATGTATAGGACACCACCAGACACATAACGAGGACAAAACAAAAAACACAATACAATATGTGTAGGACACCACCATACACATAACGAGGACAAAGCAAAAAACACAATACAATATGTATAGGACACCACCATACACATAACGAGGACAAAACAAAAAACACAATACAATATGTGTAGGACACCACCATACACATAACGAGGACAAAACAAAAAACACAATACAATATGTATAGGACACCACCATACACACAACGAGGACAAAACAAAAAACATAATACAATATGTATAGGACACCACCATACACATAACGAGGACAAAGCAAAAAACACAATACAGTATGTGTAGGACACCACCATACACATAACGAGAACAAAACAAAAAACACAATACAATATGTATAGGACACCACCAGACACATAACGAGGACAAAACAAAAAACACAATACAATATGTATAGGACACCACCATACACATAACGAGAACAAAACAAAAAACAAATACAATATGTATAGGACACCACCATACACATAACGAGGACAAAACAAAAAACACAATACAATATGTATAGGACACCACCATACACATAACGAGGACAAAGCAAAAAACACAATACAATATGTGTAGGACACCACCATACACATAACGAGAACAAAACAAAAAACACAATACAATATGTATAGGACACCACGATACACATAACGAGGACAAAACGAAAAACACAATACAATATGTATAGGACACCACCATACACATAACGAGGACAAAACAAAAAACACGATACAATATGTATAGGACACCACCATACATATAACGAGGACAAAACAAAAAACACAATACAATATGTATAGGACACCACCATACACATAACGAGGACAAAGCAAAAAACATAATACAATATGTGTAGGACACCACCATACACATAGCGAGGACAAAACAAAAAACACAATACAATATGCATAGGACACCACCATACATATAACGAGGACAAAACAAAAAACACAATACAATATGTATAGGACACCACCATACACATAACGAGGACAAAACAAAAACCACAATACAATATGTGTAGGACACCACCATACACATAACGAGGACAAAACAAAAAACATAATACAATATGTGTTGGACACCACTATACACATAACGAGGAAAAAACAAAAAACACAATACAATATGTATAGGACACCACTATACACATAACGAGGACAAAACACAAAACATAATACAATATGTATAGGATACCACCATACACATAACGAGAACAAAACAAAAAACACAATACAATATGTATAGGACACCACCATACACATAACGAGGACAAAGCAAAAAACATAATACAATATGAATAGGACACCACCATACACATAACGAGAACAAAACAAAAAACACAATACAATATGTATAGGACACCACCATACACATAACGAGGACAAAACACAAAACATAATACAATATGTGTAGGACACCACCATACACATAACGAGGACAAAGCAAAAAACACAATACAATATGTATAGGACACCACCAGACACATAACGAGGACAAAACAAAAAACACAATACAATATGTGTAGGACACCACCATACATATAACGAGGACAAAACAAAAAACACAATACAATATGTGTAGGACACCACCATACACATAACGAGGACAAAGCAAAAAACACAATACAATATGTGTAGGACACCACCATACACATAACGAGGACAAAGCAAAAAACACAATACAATATCTGTAGGACACCACCATACACATAACGAGGACAAAACAAAAAACACAATACAATATGTGTAGGACACCACCATACACATAACGAGGACAAAACAAAAAACACAATACAATATGTATAGGACACCACCAGACACATAACGAGGACAAAACAAAAAACACAATACAATATGTGTAGGACACCACCATACACATAACGAGGACAAAGCAAAAAACACAATACAATATGTATAGGACACCACCATACACATAACGAGGACAAAACAAAAAACACAATACAATATGTGTAGGACACCACCATACACATAACGAGGACAAAACAAAAAACACAATACAATATGTATAGGACACCACCATACACACAACGAGGACAAAACAAAAAACATAATACAATATGTATAGGACACCACCATACACATAACGAGGACAAAGCAAAAAACACAATACAGTATGTGTAGGACACCACCATACACATAACGAGAACAAAACAAAAAACACAATACAATATGTATAGGACACCACCAGACACATAACGAGGACAAAACAAAAAACACAATACAATATGTATAGGACACCACCATACACATAACGAGAACAAAACAAAAAACAAATACAATATGTATAGGACACCACCATACACATAACGAGGACAAAACAAAAAACACAATACAATATGTATAGGACACCACCATACACATAACGAGGACAAAGCAAAAAACACAATACAATATGTGTAGGACACCACCATACACATAACGAGAACAAAACAAAAAACACAATACAATATGTATAGGACACCACCATACACATAACGAGGACAAAACGAAAAACACAATACAATATGTATAGGACACCACCATACACATAACGAGGACAAAACAAAAAACACGATACAATATGTATAGGACACCACCATACATATAACGAGGACAAAACAAAAAACACAATACAATATGTATAGGACACCACCATACACATAACGAGGACAAAGCAAAAAACATAATACAATATGTGTAGGACACCACCATACACATAGCGAGGACAAAACAAAAAACACAATACAATATGTATAGGACACCACCATACATATAACGAGGACAAAACAAAAAACACAATACAATATGTATAGGACACCACCATACACATAACGAGGACAAAACAAAAACCACAATACAATATGTGTAGGACACCACCATACATATAACGAGGACAAAACAAAAAACATAATACAATATGTATAGGACACCACCAGACACATAACGAGGACAAAACAAAAAACACAATACAATATGTGTAGGACACCACCATACACATAACGAGGACAAAACAAAAAACATAATACAATATGTGTTGGACACCACTATACACATAACGAGGAAAAAACAAAAAACACAATACAATATGTATAGGACACCACTATACACATAACGAGGACAAAACACAAAACATAATACAATATGTATAGGACACCACCATACACATAACGAGAACAAAACAAAAAACACAATACAATATGTATAGGACACCACCATACACATAACGAGGACAAAGCAAAAAAACATAATACAATATGAATAGGACACCACCATACACATAACGAGAACAAAACAAAAAACACAATACAATATGTATAGGACACCACCATACACATAACGAGGACAAAACACAAAACATAATACAATATGTGTAGGACACCACCATACACATAACGAGGACAAAACGAAAAACACAATACAATATGTATAGGACACCACCATACACATAACGAGGACAAAACAAAAAACACAATACAATATGTATAGGACACCACCATACATAT
Source organism: Bathymodiolus brooksi (assembly GCA_963680875.1). NCBI lineage: Eukaryota > Metazoa > Mollusca > Bivalvia > Mytilida > Modiolidae > Bathymodiolus > Bathymodiolus brooksi. The sequence continues at coordinate 128,733,220 of OY804577.1, read as the reverse complement.
AACGAGGACAAAACAAAAAACACAATACAATATGAATAGGACACCACCAGACACATAACGAGGACAAAACAAAAAACACAATACAATATGTGTAGGACACCACCATACACATAACGAGGACAAAACAAAAAACAAATACAATATGTATAGGACACCACCATACACATAACGAGGACAAAACAAAAAACACAATACAATATGCATAGGACACCACCATACATATAACAAGGACAAAACACAAAACATAATACAATATGTGTAGGACACCACCATACATATAACGAGGACAAAACAAAAAACACAATACAATATGTATAGGACACCACCATACACATAACGAGGACAAAGCAAAAAACACAATACAATATGTGTAGGACACCACCATACACATAACGAGAACAAAACAAAAAACACAATACAATATGTATAGGACACCACCAGACCCATAACGAGGACAAAACAAAAAACACAATACAATATGTATAGGACACCACCATACACATAACGAGGACAAAACAAAAAACAAATACAATATGTATAGGACACCACCATACACATAACGAGGACAAAACAAAAAACACAATACAATATGTATAGGACACCACAATACACATAACGAGGACAAAGCAAAAAACACAATACAATATGTGTAGGACACCACCATACACATAACGAGAACAAAACAAAAAACACAATACAATATGTATAGGACACCACCATACACATAACGAGGACAAAACGAAAAACACAATACAATATGTATAGGACACCACCATACACATAACGAGGACAAAACAAAAAACACAATACAATATGTATAGGACACCACCATACATATAACGAGGACAAAACAAAAAACACAATACAATATGTATAGGACACTACCATACACATAACGAGGACAAAGCAAAAAACATAATACAATATGTGTAGGACACCACCATACACATAACGAGGACAAAACAAAAAACACAATACAATATGTGTAGGACACCACCATACATATAACGAGGACAAAACAAAAAACATAATACAATATGTATAGGACACCACCAGACACATAACGAGGACAAAACAAAAAACACAATACAATATGTGTAGGACACCACTATACACATAACGAGGAAAAAACAAAAAACACAATACAATATGTATAGGACACCACTATACACATAACGAGGACAAAACACAAAACATAATACAATATGTATAGGACACCACCATACACATAACGAGAACAAAACAAAAAACACAATACAATATGTATAGGACACCACCATACACATAACGAGGACAAAGCAAAAAACATAATACAATATGAATAGGACACCACCATACACATAACGAGAACAAAACAAAAAACACAATACAATATGTATAGGACACCACCATACACATAACGAGGACAAAACAAAAAACACGATACAATATGTATAGGACACCACCATACATATAACGAGGACAAAACAAAAAACACAATACAATATGTATAGGACACCACCATACACATAACGAGGACAAAGCAAAAAACATAATACAATATGTGTAGGACACCACCATACACATAGCGAGGACAAAACAAAAAACACAATACAATATGTATAGGACACCACCATACATATAACGAGGACAAAACAAAAAACACAATACAATATGCATAGGACACCACCATACACATAACGAGGACAAAACAAAAACCACAATACAATATGTGTAGGACACCACCATACATATAACGAGGACAAAACAAAAAACATAATACAATATGTATAGGACACCACCAGACACATAACGAGGACAAAACAAAAAACACAATACAATATGTGTAGGACACCACCATACACATAACGAGGACAAAACAAAAAACATAATACAATATGTGTTGGACACCACTATACACATAACGAGGAAAAAACAAAAAACACAATACAATATGTATAGGACACCACTATACACATAACGAGGACAAAACACAAAACATAATACAATATGTATAGGACACCACCATACACATAACGAGAACAAAACAAAAAACACAATACAATATGTATAGGACACCACCATACACATAACGAGGACAAAGCAAAAAAACATAATACAATATGAATAGGACACCACCATACACATAACGAGAACAAAACAAAAAACACAATACAATATGTATAGGACACCACCATACACATAACGAGGACAAAACACAAAACATAATACAATATGTGTAGGACACCACCATACACATAACGAGGACAAAACGAAAAACACAATACAATATGTATAGGACACCACCATACACATAACGAGGACAAAACAAAAAACACAATACAATATGTATAGGACACCACCATACATATAACGAGGACAAAACAAAAAACACAATACAATATGAATAGGACACCACCAGACACATAACGAGGACAAAACAAAAAACACAATACAATATGTATAGGACACCACCATACACATAACGAGGACAAAACAAAAAACAAATACAATATGTATAGGACACCACCATACACATAACGAGGACAAAACAAAAAACACAATACAATATGCATAGGACACCACCATACATATAACAAGGACAAAACACAAAACATAATACAATATGTGTAGGACACCACCATACATATAACGAGGACAAAACAAAAAACACAATACAATATGTATAGGACACCACCATACACATAACGAGGACAAAGCAAAAAACACAATACAATATGTGTAGGACACCACCATACACATAACGAGAACAAAACAAAAAACACAATACAATATGTATAGGACACCACCAGACCCATAACGAGGACAAAACAAAAAACACAATACAATATGTATAGGACACCACCATACACATAACGAGGACAAAACAAAAAACAAATACAATATGTATAGGACACCACCATACACATAACGAGGACAAAACAAAAAACACAATACAATATGTATAGGACACCACCATACACATAACGAGGACAAAGCAAAAAACACAATACAATATGTGTAGGACACCACCATACACATAACGAGAACAAAACAAAAAACACAATACAATATGTATAGGACACCACCATACACATAACGAGGACAAAACGAAAAACACAATACAATATGTATAGGACACCACCATACACATAACGAGGACAAAACAAAAAACACAATACAATATGTATAGGACACCACCATACATATAACGAGGACAAAACAAAAAACACAATACAATATGTATAGGACACCACCATACACATAACGAGGACAAAGCAAAAAACATAATACAATATGTGTAGGACACCACCATACACATAACGAGGACAAAACAAAAAACACAATACAATATGTATAGGACACCACCATACATATAACGAGGACAAAACAAAAAACATAATACAATATGTATAGGACACCACCAGACACATAACGAGGACAAAACAAAAAACACAATACAATATGTGTAGGACACCACCATACACATAACGAGGACAAAACAAAAAACATAATACAATATGTGTTGGACACCACTATACACATAACGAGGAAAAAACAAAAAACACAATACAATATGTATAGGACACCACTATACACATAACGAGGACAAAACACAAAACATAATACAATATGTATAGGACACCACCATACACATAACGAGAACAAAACAAAAAACACAATACAATATGTATAGGACACCACCATACACATAACGAGGACAAAGCAAAAAACATAATACAATATGAATAGGACACCACCATACACATAACGAGAACAAAACAAAAAACACAATACAATATGTATAGGACACCACCATACACATAACGAGGACAAAACACAAAACATAATACAATATGTGTAGGACACCACCATACATATAACGAGGGGACAAAACAAAAAACACAATACAATATGTATAGGACACCACCATACACATAACGAGAACAAAACAAAAAACACAATACAATATGCATAGGACACCACCATACACATAACGAGGACAAAACGAAAAACACAATACAATATGTATAGGACACCACCATACACATAACGAGGACAAAACAAAAAACACAATACAATATGTATAGGACACCACCATACATATAACGAGGACAAAACAAAAAACACAATACAATATGTATAGGACACCACCATACACATGACGAGGACAAAGCAAAAAACACAATACAATATGTGTAGGACACCACCATACACATAACGAGAACAAAACAAAAAACACAATACAATATGTATAGGACACCACCATACACATAACGAGGACAAAACGAAAAACACAATACAATATGTATAGGACACCACCATACACATAACGAGGACAAAACAAAAAACACAATACAATATGTATAGGACACCACCATACATATAACGAGGACAAAACAAAAAACACAATACAATATGTATAGGACACCACCAGACACATAACGAGGACAAAACAAAAAACACAATACAATATGTATAGGACACCACCATACACATAACGAGGACAAAACAAAAAACAAATACAATATGTATAGGACACCACCATACACATAACGAGGACAAAACAAAAAACACAATACAATATGTATAGGACACCACCATACATATAACAAGGACAAAACACAAAACATAATACAATATGTGTAGGACACCACCATACATATAACGAGGACAAAACAAAAAACACAATACAATATGTATAGGACACCACCATACACATAACGAGGACAAAGCAAAAAACACAATACAATATGTGTAGGACACCACCATACACATAACGAGAACAAAACAAAAAACACAATACAATATGTATAGGACACCACCAGACCCATAACGAGGACAAAACAAAAAACACAATACAATATGTATAGGACACCACCATACACATAACGAGGACAAAGCAAAAAACAAATACAATATGTATAGGACACCACCATACACATAACGAGGACAAAGCAAAAAACACAATACAATATGTATAGGACACCACCATACACATAACGAGGACAAAGCAAAAAACACAATACAATATGTGTAGGACACCACCATACACATAACGAGAACAAAACAAAAAACACAATACAATATGTATAGGACACCACCATACACATAACGAGGACAAAACGAAAAACACAATACAATATGTATAGGACACCACCATACACATAACGAGAACAAAACAAAAAACACAATACAATATGTATAGGACACCACCATACATATAACGAGGACAAAACAAAAAACACAATACAATATGTATAGGACACCACCATACACATAACGAGGACAAAGCAAAAAACATAATACAATATGTGTAGGACACCACCATACACATAACGAGGACAAAACAAAAAACACAATACAATATGTGTAGGACACCACCATACATATAACGAGGACAAAACAAAAAACATAATACAATATGTATAGGACACCACCAGACACATAACGAGGACAAAACAAAAAACACAATACAATATGTGTAGGACACCACCATACACATAACGAGGACAAAACAAAAAACATAATACAATATGTGTTGGACACCACTATACACATAACGAGGAAAAAACAAAAAACACAATACAATATGTATAGGACACCACTATGCACATAACGAGGACAAAACACAAAACATAATACAATATGTGTAGGACACCACCATACACATAACGAGAACAAAACAAAAAACACAATACAATATGTATAGGACACCACCATACACATAACGAGGACAAAGCAAAAAACATAATACAATATGAATAGGACACCACCATACACATAACGAGAACAAAACAAAAAACACAATACAATATGTATAGGACACCACCATACACATAACGAGGACAAAACACAAAACATAATACAATATGTGTAGGACACCACCATACATATAACGAGGGGACAAAACAAAAAACACAATACAATATGTATAGGACACCACCATACACATAACGAGAACAAAACAAAAAACACAATACAATATGCATAGGACACCACCATACACATAACGAGGACAAAACGAAAAACACAATACAATATGTATAGGACACCACCATACACATAACGAGGACAAAACAAAAAACACAATACAATATGTATAGGACACCACCATACATATAGCGAGGACAAAACAAAAAACACAATACAATATGTATAGGACACCACCAGACACATAACGAGGACAAAACAAAAAACACAATACAATATGTATATGACACCACCATACACATAACGAGGACAAAACAAAAAACAAATACAATATGTATAGGACACCACCATACACATAACGAGGACAAAACAAAAAACACAATACAATATGTATAGGACACCACCATACATATAACAAGGACAAAACACAAAACATAATACAATATGTGTAGGACACCACCATACATATAACGAGGACAAAACAAAAAACACAATACAATATGTATAGGACACCACCATAAACATAACGAGGACAAAGCAAAAAACACAATACAATATGTGTAGGACACCACCATACACATAACGAGAACAAAACAAAAAACACAATACAATATGTATAGGACACCACCAGACACATAACGAGGACAAAACAAAAAACACAATACAATATGTATAGGACACCACCATACACATAATGAGGACAAACCAAAAAACAAATACAATATGTATAGGACACCACCATACACATAACGAGGACAAAACAAAAAACACAATACAATATGTATAGGACACCACCATACACATAACGAGGACAAAGCAAAAAACACAATACAATATGTGTAGGACACCACCATACACATAACGAGAACAAAACAAAAAACACAATACAATATGTATAGGACACCACCATACACATAACGAGGACAAAACGAAAAACACAATACAATATGCATAGGACACCACCATACACATAACGAGGACAAAACAAAAAACACAATACAATATGCATAGGACACCACCATACATATAACGAGGACAAAACAAAAAACACAATACAATATGTATAGGACACCACCATACACATAACGAGGACAAAGCAAAAAACATAATACAATATGTGTAGGACACCACCATACACATAACGAGGACAAAACAAAAAACACAATACAATATGTATAGGACACCACCATACATATAACGAGGACAAAACAAAAAACACAATACAATATGTATAGGACACCACCATACACATAACGAGGACAAAACAAAAAACACAATCCAATATGTGTAGGACACCACCATACATATAACGAGGACAAAACAAAAAACATAATACAATATGTATAGGACACCACCAGACACATAACGAGGACAAAACAAAAAACACAATACAATATGTGTAGGACACCACCATACACATAACGAGGACAAAACAAAAAACATAATACAATATGTTGGACACCACTATACACATAACGAGGAAAAAACAAAAAACACAATACAATATGTATAGGACACCACTATACACATAACGAGGACAAAACACAAAACATAATACAATATGTATAGGACACCACCATACACATAACGAGAACAAAACAAAAAACACAATACAATATGTATAGGACACCACCATACACATAACGAGGACAAAGCAAAAAACATAATACAATATGAATAGGACACCACCATACACATAACGAGAACAAAACAAAAAACACAATACAATATGTATAGGACACCACCATACACATAACGAGGACAAAACACAAAACATAATACAATATGTGTAGGACACCACCATACATATAACGAGGACAAAACAAAAAACACAATACAATATGTGTAGGACACCACCATACACATAACGAGGACAAAGCAAAAAACACAATACAATATGTGTAGGACACCACCATACACATAACGAGAACAAAACAAAAAACACAATACAATATGTATAGGACACCACCATACACATAACGAGGACAAAACGAAAAACACAATACAATATGTATAGGACACCACCATACACATAACGAGGACAAAACAAAAAACACAATACAATATGTATAGGACACCACCATACATATAACGAGGACAAAACAAAAAACACAATACAATATGTATAGGACACCACCAGACACATAACGAGGACTAAACCAAAAACACAATACAATATGTATAGGACACCACCAGACACATAACGAGGACAAAACAAAAAACAAATACAATATGCATAGGACACCACCATACACATAACGAGGACAAAACAAAAAACACAATACAATATGTATAGGACACCACCATACATATAACAAGGACAAAACACAAAACATAATACAATATGTGTAGGACACCACCATACATATAACGAGGACAAAACAAAAAACACAATACAATATGTATAGGACAACACCATACACATAACGAGTACAAAGCAAAAAACACAATACAATATGTGCAGGACACCACCATACACATAGCGAGAATAAAACAAAAAACACAATACAATATGTGTAGGACACCACCATACACATAACGAGGACAAAACAAAAAACATAATACAATATGTGTTGGACACCACTATACACATAACGAGGAAAAAACAAAAAACACAATACAATATGTATAGGACACCACTATACACATAACGAGGACAAAACACAAAACATAATACAATATGTATAGGACACCACCATACACATAACGAGAACAAAACAAAAAACACAATACAATATGTATAGGACACCACCATACACATAACCAGGACAAAGCAAAAAACATAATACAATATGAATAGGACACCACCATACACATAACGAGAACAAAACAAAAAACACAATACAATATGTATAGGACACCACCATACACATAACGAGGACAAAACACAAAACATAATACAATATGTGTAGGACACCACCATACATATAACGAGGACAAAACAAAAAACACAATACAATATGTATAGGACACCACCATACACATAACGAGGACAAAGCAAAAAACACAATACAATATGTGTAGGACACCACCATACACATAACGAGAACAAAACAAAAAACACAATACAATATGTATAGGACACCACCATACACATAACGAGGACAAAACAAAAAACACAATACAATATGTATAGGACACCACCAGACACATAACGAGGACAAAACAAAAAACACAATACAATATGTATAGGACACCACCATACACATAACGAGGACAAAACAAAAAACAAATACAATATGTATAGGACACCACCATACACATAACGAGGACAAAACATAAAACACAATACAATATGTGTAGGACACCACCATACATATAACAAGGACAAAACACAAAACATAATACAATATGTGTAGGACACCACCATACATATAACGAGGACAAAACAAAAAACACAATACAATATGTATAGGACACCACCATACACATAACGAGGACAAAGCAAAAAACACAATACAATATGTGTAGGACACCACCATACACATAGCGAGAACAAAACAAAAAACACAATACAATATGTATAGGACACCACCATACACATAACGAGGACAAAATGAAAAACACAATACAATATGTATAGGACACCACCATACACATAACGAGGACAAAACAAAAAACACAATACAATATGTATAGGACACCACCATACATATAACGAGGACAAAACAAAAAACACAATACAATATGTATAGGACACCACCATACACATAACGAGGACAAAGCAAAAAACATAATACAATATGTGTAGGACACCACCATACACATAACGAGGACAAAACAAAAAACACAATACAATATGTATAGGACACCACCATACATATAACGAGGACAAAACAAAAAACACAATACAATATGTATAGGACACCACCATACACATAACGAGGACAAAACAAAAAACACAATACAATATGTGTAGGACACCACCATACATATAACGAGGACAAAACAAAAAACATAATACAATATGTATAGGACACCACCAGACACATAACGAGGACAAAACAAAAAACACAATACAATATGTGTAGGACACCACCATACACATAACGAGGACAAAACAAAAAACACAATACAATATGTATAGGACACCACCATACACATAACGAGGACAAAACAAAAAACACAATACAATATGTATAGGACACCACCATACATATAACGAGGACAAAACAAAAAACACAATACAATATGTATAGGACACCACCATACATATAACGAGGACAAAACAAAAAACACAATACAATATGTATAGCACACCACCATACACATAACGAGGACAAAACAAAAAACACAATACAATATGTATAGGACACCACCATACACATAACGAGGACAAAACAAAAAACAAATACAATATGTATAGGACACCACCATACACATAACGAGGACAAAACAAAAAACACAATACAATATGTATAGGACACCACCATACATATAACAAGGACAAAACACAAAACATAATACAATATGTATAGGACACCACCATACACATAACGAGGACAAAACAAAAAACACAATACAATATGTGTAGGACACCACCATACACATAACGAGGACAAAACAAAAAACACAATACAATATGTATAGGACACCACCAGACACATAACGAGGACAAAACAAAAAACACAATACAATATGTATAGGACACCACCAGACACATAACGAGGACAAAACAAAAAACACAATACAATATGTGTAGGACACCACCATACACATAACGAGGACAAAACAAAAAACACAATACAATATGTGTAGGACACCACCATACACATAACGAGGACAAAACACAAAACACAATACAATATGTATAGGACACCACCATACACATAACGGGGACAAAACAAAAAACACAATACAATATGTATAGGACACCACCAGACACATAACGAGGACAAAACAAAAAACACAATACAATATGTGTAGGACACCACCATACACATAACGAGGACAAAACACAAAACACAATACAATATGTATAGGACACCACCATACATATAACGAGGACAAAACAAAAAACACAATACAATATGTATAGGACACCACCAGACACATAGCGAGGACAAAACAAAAAACACAATACAATATGTGTAGGACACCACCATACATATAACGAGGACAAAGCAAAAAACACAATACAATATGTATAGGACACCACCAGACACATAACGAGGACAAAACAAAAAACACAATACAATATGTGTAGGACACCACCATACATATAACGAGCACAAAGCAAAAAACACAATACAATATGTGTAGGACACCACCATACACATAACGAGGACAAAGCAAAAAACACAATACAATATGTGTAGGACACCACCATACACATAACGAGGACAAAACAAAAAACACAATACAATATGTATAGGACACCACCAGACACATAACGAGGACAAAACAAAAAACACAATACAATATGTGTAGGACACCACCATACACATAACGAGGACAAAACAAAAAACACAATACAATATGTATAGGACACCACCATACACATAACGAGGACAAAACAAAAAACAAATACAATATGTATAGGACACCACCATACACATAACGAGGACAAAACAAAAACACAATACAATATGTATAGGACACCACCATACATATAACAAGGACAAAACACAAAACATAATACAATATGTATAGGACACCACCATACACATAACGAGGACAAAACAAAACACACAATACAATATGTGTAGGACACCACCATACACATAACGAGGACAAAACAAAAAACACAATACAATATGTATAGGACACCACCAGACACATAACGAGGACAAAACAAAAAACACAATACAATATGTATAGGACACCACCAGACACATAACGAGGACAAAACAAAAAACACAATACAATATGTGTAGGACACCACCATACACATAACGAGGACAAAACAAAAAACACAATACAATATGTGTAGGACACCACCATACACATAACGAGGACAAAACACAAAACACAATACAATATGTATAGGACACCACCATACACATAACGGGGACAAAACAAAAAACACAATACAATATGTATAGGACACCACCAGACACATAACGAGGACAAAACAAAAAACACAATACAATATGTGTAGGACACCACCATACACATAACGAGGACAAAACACAAAACACAATACAATATGTATAGGACACCACCATACATATAACGAGGACAAAACAAAAAACACAATACAATATGTATAGGACACCACCAGACACATAACGAGGACAAAACAAAAAACACAATACAATATGTATAGGACACCACCAGACACATAACGAGGACAAAACAAAAAACACAATGCAATATGTATAGGACACCACCATACACATAACGAGGACAAAGCAAAAAACACAATACAATATGTGTAGGACACCACCATACATATAACGAGGACAAAGCAAAAAACACAATACAATATGTATAGGACACCACCAGACACATAACGAGGACAAAACAAAAAACACAATACAATATGTGTAGGACACCACCATACATATAACGAGGACAAAACAAAAAACACAATACAATATGTGTAGGACACCACCATACACATAACGAGGACAAAGCAAAAAACACAATACAATATGTGTAGGACACCACCATACACATAACGAGGACAAAGCAAAAAACACAATACAATATCTGTAGGACACCACCATACACATAACGAGGACAAAACAAAAAACACAATACAATATGTGTAGGACACCACCATACACATAACGAGGACAAAACAAAAAACACAATACAATATGTATAGGACACCACCAGACACATAACGAGGACAAAACAAAAAACACAATACAATATGTGTAGGACACCACCATACACATAACGAGGACAAAGCAAAAAACACAATACAATATGTATAGGACACCACCATACACATAACGAGGACAAAACAAAAAACACAATACAATATGTGTAGGACACCACCATACACATAACGAGGACAAAACAAAAAACACAATACAATATGTATAGGACACCACCATACACACAACGAGCACAAAGCAAAAAACACAATACAATATGTATAGGACACCACCATACACATAACGAGGACAAAACAAAAAACATAATACAATATGTATAGGACACCACCATACACATAACGAGGACAAAACAAAAAACACAATACAATATGTATAGAACACCACCATACACATAACGAGGACAAAACGAAAAACACAATACAATATGTATAGGACACCACCATACACATAACCTGGACAAAACAAAAAACACAATACAATATGTATAGGACACCACCATACACATAACGAGGACAAAGCAAAAAACACAATACAATATGCATAGGACACCACCATACACATAGCGAGGACAAAACACAAAACACAATACAATATGTATAGGACACCACCATACACATAACGAGGACAAAACAAAAACACAATACAATATGTATAGGACACCACCATACACATAACAAGGACAAAACAAAAAACACAATACAATATGTGTAGGACACCACCATACACATAACGAGGACAAAACAAAAAACACAATACAATATGTATAGGACACCACCAGACACATAACGAGGACAAAGCAAAAAACACAATACAATATGTGTAGGACACCACCATACACATAGCGAGAACAAAACAAAAAACACAATACAATATGTATAGGACACCACCATACACATAACGAGGACAAAACGAAAAACACAATACAATATGTATAGGACACCACCATACACATAACGAGGACAAAACAAAAAACACAATACAATATGTATAGGACACCACCATACATATAACGAGGACAAAACAAAAAACACAATACAATATGTATAGGACACCACCATACACATAACGAGGACAAAGCAAAAAACATAATACAATATGTGTAGGACACCACCATACACATAACGAGGACAAAACAAAAAACACAATACAATATGTATAGGACACCACCATACATATAACGAGGACAAAACAAAAAACACAATACAATATGTATAGGACACCACCATACACATAACGAGGACAAAACAAAAAACACAATACAATATGTATAGGACACCACCATACATATAACGAGGACAAAACAAAAAACATAATACAATATGTATAGGACACCACCAGACACATAACGAGGACAAAACAAAAAACACAATACAATATGTGTAGGACACCACCATACACATAACGAGGACAAAACAAAAAACACAATACAATATGTATAGGACACCACCATACACATAACGAGGACAAAACAAAAAACACAATACAATATGTATAGGACACCACCATACACATAACGAGGACAAAACAAAAAACAAATACAATATGTATAGGACACCACCATACACATAACGAGGACAAAACAAAAAACACAATACAATATGTATAGGACACCACCATACATATAACAAGGACAAAACACAAAACATAATACAATATGTATAGGACACCACCATACACATAACGAGGACAAAACAAAAAACACAATACAATATGTGTAGGACACCACCATACACATAACGAGGACAAAACAAAAAACATAATACAATATGCATAGGACACCACCAGACACATAACGAGGACAAAACAAAAAACACAATACAATATGTATAGGACACCACCAGACACATAACGAGGACAAAACAAAAAACACAATACAATATGTGTAGGACACCACCATACACATAACGAGGACAAAACAAAAAACACAAAATACAATATGTGTAGGACACCACCATACACATAACGAGGACAAAACACAAAACACAATACAATATGTATAGGACACCACCATACACATAACGAGGACAAAACAAAAAACACAATACAATATGTATAGGACACCACCAGACACATAACGAGGACAAAACAAAAAACACAATACAATATGTGTAGGACACCACCATACATATAACGAGGACAAAGCAAAAAACACAATACAATATGTATAGGACACCACCAGACACATAACGAGGACAAAACAAAAAACACAATACAATATGTGTAGGACACCACCATACATATAACGAGGACAAAACAAAAAACACAATACAATATGTGTAGGACACCACCATACACATAACGAGGACAAAGCAAAAAACACAATACAATATGTGTAGGACACCACCATACACATAACGAGGACAAAACAAAAAACACAATACAATATGTATAGGACACCACCAGACACATAACGAGGACAAAACAAAAAACACAATACAATATGTGTAGGACACCACCATACACATAACGAGGACAAAACAAAAAACACAATACAATATGTATAGGACACCACCATACACATAACGAGGACAAAACAAAAAACAAATACAATATGTATAGGACACCACCATACAAATAACGAGGACAAAACAAAAAACACAATACAATATGTATAGGACACCACCATACATATAACAAGGACAAAACACAAAACATAATACAATATGTATAGGACACCACCATACACATAACGAGGACAAAACAAAAAACACAATACAATATGTGTAGGACACCACCATACACATAACGAGGACAAAACAAAAAACACAATACAATATGTATAGGACACCACCATACATATAACGAGGACAAAACAAAAAACACAATACAATATGTATAGGGCACCACCAGACACATAACGAGGACAAAACAAAAAACACAATACAATATGTGTAGGACACCACCATACACATAGCGAGGACAAAACAAAAAACACAATACAATATGTGTAGGACACCACCATACACATAACGAGGACAAAACACAAAACACAATACAATATGTATAGGACACCACCATACACATAACGGGGACAATACAAAAAACACAATACAATATGTATAGGACACCACCAGACACATAACGAGGACAAAACAAAAAACACAATACAATATGTATAGGACACCACCATACATATAACAAGGACAAAACACAAAACATAATACAATATGTATAGGACACCACCATACACATAACGAGGACAAAACAAAAAACACAATACAATATGTGTAGGACACCACCATACACATAACGAGGACAAAACAAAAAACACAATACAATATGTATAGGACACCACCAGACACATAACGAGGACAAAACAAAAAACACAATACAATATGTATAGGACACCACCAGACACATAACGAGGACAAAACAAAAAACACAATACAATATGTGTAGGACACCACCATACACATAACGAGGACAAAACAAAAAACACAATACAATATGTGTAGGACACCACCATACACATAACGAGGACAAAACACAAAACACAATACAATATGTATAGGACACCACCATACACATAACGGGGACAAAACAAAAAACACAATACAATATGTATAGGACACCACCAGACACATAACGAGGACAAAACAAAAAACACAATACAATATGTGTAGGACACCACCATACACATAGCGAGGACAAAACACAAAACACAATACAATATGTATAGGACACCACCATACATATAACGAGGACAAAACAAAAAACACAATACAATATGTATAGGACACCACCAGACACATAACGAGGACAAAACAAAAAACGCAATACAATATGTGTAGGACACCACCATACATATAACGAGGACAAAGCAAAAAACACAATACAATATGTATAGGACACCACCAGACACATAACGAGGACAAAACAAAAAACACAATACAATATGTGTAGGACACCACCATACATATAACGAGCACAAAGCAAAAAACACAATACAATATGTGTAGGACACCACCATACACATAACGAGGACAAAGCAAAAAACACAATACAATATGTGTAGGACACCACCATACACATAACGAGGACAAAACAAAAAACACAATACAATATGTATAGGACACCACCAGACACATAACGAGGACAAAACAAAAAACACAATACAATATGTGTAGGACACCACCATACACATAACGAGGACAAAACAAAAAACACAATACAATATGTATAGGACACCACCATACACATAACGAGGACAAAACAAAAAACAAATACAATATGTATAGGACACCACCATACACATAACGAGGACAAAACAAAAACACAATACAATATGTATAGGACACCACCATACATATAACAAGGACAAAACACAAAACATAATACAATATGTATAGGACACCACCATACACATAACGAGGACAAAACAAAACACACAATACAATATGTGTAGGACACCACCATACACATAACGAGGACAAAACAAAAAACACAATACAATATGTATAGGACACCACCAGACACATAACGAGGACAAAACAAAAAACACAATACAATATGTATAGGACACCACCAGACACATAACGAGGACAAAACAAAAAACACAATACAATATGTGTAGGACACCACCATACACATAACGAGGACAAAACAAAAAACACAATACAATATGTGTAGGACACCACCATACACATAACGAGGACAAAACACAAAACACAATACAATATGTATAGGACACCACCATACACATAACGGGGACAAAACAAAAAACACAATACAATATGTATAGGACACCACCAGACACATAACGAGGACAAAACAAAAAACACAATACAATATGTGTAGGACACCACCATACACATAACGAGGACAAAACACAAAACACAATACAATATGTATAGGACACCACCATACATATAACGAGGACAAAACAAAAAACACAATACAATATGTATAGGACACCACCAGACACATAACGAGGACAAAACAAAAAACACAATACAATATGTATAGGACACCACCAGACACATAACGAGGACAAAACAAAAAACACAATGCAATATGTATAGGACACCACCATACACATAACGAGGACAAAGCAAAAAACACAATACAATATGTGTAGGACACCACCATACATATAACGAGGACAAAGCAAAAAACACAATACAATATGTATAGGACACCACCAGACACATAACGAGGACAAAACAAAAAACACAATACAATATGTGTAGGACACCACCATGCATATAACGAGGACAAAACAAAAAACACAATACAATATGTGTAGGACACCACCATACACATAACGAGGACAAAGCAAAAAACACAATACAATATGTGTAGGACACCACCATACACATAACGAGGACAAAGCAAAAAACACAATACAATATCTGTAGGACACCACCATACACATAACGAGGACAAAACAAAAAACACAATACAATATGTGTAGGACACCACCATACACATAACGAGGACAAAACAAAAAACACAATACAATATGTATAGGACACCACCAGACACATAACGAGGACAAAACAAAAAACACAATACAATATGTGTAGGACACCACCATACACATAACGAGGACAAAGCAAAAAACACAATACAATATGTATAGGACACCACCATACACATAAAGAGGACAAAACAAAAAACACAATACAATATGTGTAGGACACCACCATACACATAACGAGGACAAAACAAAAAACACAATACAATATGTATAGGACACCACCATACACACAACGAGCACAAAGCAGAAAACACAATACAATATGTATAGGACACCACCATACACATAACGAGGACAAAACAAAAAACATAATACAATATGTATAGGACACCACCATACACATAACGAGGACAAAACAAAAAACACAATACAATATGTATAGAACACCACCATACACATAACGAGGACAAAACGAAAAACACAATACAATATGTATAGGACACCACCATACACATAACCTGGACAAAACAAAAAACACAATACAATATGTATAGGACACCACCATACACATAACGAGGACAAAGCAAAAAACACAATACAATATGCATAGGACACCACCATACACATAGCGAGGACAAAACACAAAACACAATACAATATGTATAGGACACCACCATACACATAACGAGGACAAAACAAAAACACAATACAATATGTATAGGACACCACCATACACATAACAAGGACAAAACAAAAAACACAATACAATATGTGTAGGACACCACCATACACATAACGAGGACAAAACAAAAAACACAATACAATATGTATAGGACACCACCAGACACATAACGAGGACAAAGCAAAAAACACAATACAATATGTGTAGGACACCACCATACACATAGCGAGAACAAAACAAAAAACACAATACAATATGTATAGGACACCACCATACACATAACGAGGACAAAACGAAAAACACAATACAATATGTATAGGACACCACCATACACATAACGAGGACAAAACAAAAAACACAATACAATATGTATAGGACACCACCATACATATAACGAGGACAAAACAAAAAACACAATACAATATGTATAGGACACCACCATACACATAACGAGGACAAAGCAAAAAACATAATACAATATGTGTAGGACACCACCATACACATAACGAGGACAAAACAAAAAACACAATACAATATGTATAGGACACCACCATACATATAACGAGGACAAAACAAAAAACACAATACAATATGTATAGGACACCACCATACACATAACGAGGACAAAACAAAAAACACAATACAATATGTATAGGACACCACCATACATATAACGAGGACAAAACAAAAAACATAATACAATATGTATAGGACACCACCAGACACATAACGAGGACAAAACAAAAAACACAATACAATATGTGTAGGACACCACCATACACATAACGAGGACAAAACAAAAAACACAATACAATATGTATAGGACACCACCATACACATAACGAGGACAAAACAAAAAACACAATACAATATGTATAGGACACCACCATACACATAACGAGGACAAAACAAAAAACAAATACAATATGTATAGGACACCACCATACACATAACGAGGACAAAACAAAAAACACAATACAATATGTATAGGACACCACCATACATATAACAAGGACAAAACACAAAACATAATACAATATGTATAGGACACCACCATACACATAACGAGGACAAAACAAAAAACACAATACAATATGTGTAGGACACCACCATACACATAACGAGGACAAAACAAAAAACATAATACAATATGTATAGGACACCACCAGACACATAACGAGGACAAAACAAAAAACACAATACAATATGTATAGGACACCACCAGACACATAACGAGGACAAAACAAAAAACACAATACAATATGTGTAGGACACCACCATACACATAACGAGGACAAAACAAAAAACACAAAATACAATATGTGTAGGACACCACCATACACATAACGAGGACAAAACACAAAACACAATACAATATGTATAGGACACCACCATACACATAACGAGGACAAAACAAAAAACACAATACAATATGTATAGGACACCACCAGACACATAACGAGGACAAAACAAAAAACACAATACAATATGTGTAGGACACCACCATACATATAACGAGGACAAAGCAAAAAACACAATACAATATGTATAGGACACCACCAGACACATAACGAGGACAAAACAAAAAACACAATACAATATGTGTAGGAC
Organism: Bathymodiolus brooksi; assembly: GCA_963680875.1. Classification (NCBI taxonomy): domain Eukaryota; kingdom Metazoa; phylum Mollusca; class Bivalvia; order Mytilida; family Modiolidae; genus Bathymodiolus; species Bathymodiolus brooksi. The sequence goes on along the minus strand of OY804577.1, from coordinate 128,712,807 downwards.
ACCACCATACATATAACGAGGACAAAACAAAAAACACAATACAATATGTGTAGGACACCACCATACACATAACGAGGACAAAGCAAAAAACACAATACAATATGTGTAGGACACCACCATACACATAACGAGGACAAAACAAAAAACACAATACAATATGTATAGGACACCACCAGACACATAACGAGGACAAAACAAAAAACACAATACAATATGTGTAGGACACCACCATACACATAACGAGGACAAAACAAAAAACACAATACAATATGTATAGGACACCACCATACACATAACGAGGACAAAACAAAAAACAAATACAATATGTATAGGACACCACCATACAAATAACGAGGACAAAACAAAAAACACAATACAATATGTATAGGACACCACCATACATATAACAAGGACAAAACACAAAACATAATACAATATGTATAGGACACCACCATACACATAACGAGGACAAAACAAAAAACACAATACAATATGTGTAGGACACCACCATACACATAACGAGGACAAAACAAAAAACACAATACAATATGTATAGGACACCACCATACATATAACGAGGACAAAACAAAAAACACAATACAATATGTATAGGGCACCACCAGACACATAACGAGGACAAAACAAAAAACACAATACAATATGTGTAGGACACCACCATACACATAGCGAGGACAAAACAAAAAACACAATACAATATGTGTAGGACACCACCATACACATAACGAGGACAAAACACAAAACACAATACAATATGTATAGGACACCACCATACACATAACGGGGACAATACAAAAAACACAATACAATATGTATAGGACACCACCAGACACATAACGAGGACAAAACAAAAAACACAATACAATATGTGTAGGACACCACCATACACATAACGAGGACAAAACACAAAACACAATACAATATGTATAGGACACCACCATACATTTAACGAGGACAAAACAAAAAACACAATACAATATGTATAGGACACCACCAGACACATAACGAGGACAAAACAAAAAACACAATACAATATGTATAGGACACCACCAGACACATAACGAGGACAAAACAAAAAACACAATACAATATGTATAGGACACCACCATACACATAACGAGGACAAAACAAAAAACACAATACAATATGTGTAGGACACCACCATACATATAACGAGGACAAAGCAAAAAACACAATACAATATGTATAGGACACCACCAGACACATAACGAGGACAAAACAAAAAACACAATACAATATGTGTAGGACACCACCATACATATAACGAGGACAAAACAAAAAACACAATACAATATGTGTAGGACACCACCATACACATAACGAGGACAAAGCAAAAAACACAATACAATATGTGTAGGACACCACCATACACATAACGATAACAAAGCAAAAAACACAATACAATATGTGTAGGACACCACCATACACATAACGAGGACAAAACAAAAAACACAATACAATATGTATAGGACACCACCAGACACATAGCGAGGACAAAACAAAAAACACAATACAATATGTGTAGGACACCACCATACACATAACGAGGACAAAGCAAAAAACACAATACAATATGTATAGGACACCACCAGACACATAACGAGGACAAAACAAAAAACACAATACAATATGTGTAGGACACCACCATACACATAACGAGGACAAAACAAAAAACACAATACAATATGTGTAGGACACCACCATACACATAACGAGGACAAAGCAAAAAACACAATACAATATGTGTAGGACACCACCATACACATAACGAGGACAAAACAAAAAACACAATACAATATGTATAGGACACCACCAGACACATAACGAGGACAAAACAAAAAACACAATACAATATGTGTAGGACACCACCATACACATAACGAGGACAAAACAAAAAACACAATACAATATGTATAGGACACCACCATACACATAACGAGGACAAAACAAAAAACACAATACAATATGTGTAGGACACCACCATACACATAACGAGGACAAAGCAAAAAACACAATACAATATGTGTAGGACACCACCATACACATAACGAGGACAAAGCAAAAAACACAATACAATATGTGTAGGACACCACCATACACATAACGAGGACAAAACAAAAAACACAATACAATATGTATAGGACACCACCAGACACATAACGAGGACAAAACAAAAAACACAATACAATATGTGTAGGACACCACCATACATATAACGAGGACAAAGCAAAAAACACAATACAATATGTGTAGGACACCACCATACATATAACGAGGACAAAACAAAAAACACAATACAATATGTGTAGGACACCACCATACACATAACGAGGACAAAGCAAAAAACACAATACAATATGTGTAGGACACCACCATACACATAACGAGGACAAAACAAAAAACACAATACAATATGTATAGGACACCACCAGACACATAACGAGGACAAAACAAAAAACACAATACAATATGTGTAGGACACCACCATACACATAACGAGGACAAAACAAAAAACACAATATAATATGTATAGGACACCACCATACACATAACGAGGACAAAACAAAAAACAAATACAATATGTATAGGACACCACCATACACATAACGAGGACAAAACAAAAAACACAATACAATATGTATAGGACACCACCATACATATAACAAGGACAAAACACAAAACATAATACAATATGTATAGGACACCACCATACACATAACGAGGACAAAACAAAAAACACAATACAATATGTGTAGGACACCACCATACACATAACGAGGACAAAACAAAAAACACAATACAATATGTATAGGACACCACCATACATATAACGAGGACAAAACAAAAAACACAATACAATATGTATAGGACACCACCAGACACATAACGAGGACAAAACAAAAAACACAATACAATATGTGTAGGACACCACCATACACATAACGAGGACAAAACACAAAACACAATACAATATGTATAGGACACCACCATACACATAACGGGGACAATACAAAAAACACAATACAATATGCATAGGACACCACCAGACACATAACGAGGACAAAACAAAAAACACAATACAATATGTGTAGGACACCACCATACACATAACGAGGACAAAACACAAAACACAATACAATATGTATAGGACACCACCATACATATAACGAGGACAAAACAAAAAACACAATACAATATGTATAGGACACCACCAGACACATAACGAGGACAAAACAAAAAACACAATACAATATGTATAGGACACCACCAGACACATAACGAGGACAAAACAAAAAACACAATACAATATGTATAGGACACCACCATACACATAACGAGGACAAAACAAAAAACACAATACAATATGTATAGGACACCACCATACATATAACGAGGACAAAGCAAAAAACACAATACAATATGTATAGGACACCACCAGACACATAACGAGGACAAAACAAAAAACACAATACAATATGTGTAGGACACCACCATACATATAACGAGGACAAAACAAAAAACACAATACAATATGTGTAGGACACCACCATACACATAACGAGGACAAAGCAAAAAACACAATACAATATGTGTAGGACACCACCATACACATAACGAGGACAAAGCAAAAAACACAATACAATATCTGTAGGACACCACCATACACATAACGAGGACAAAACAAAAAACACAATACAATATGTGTAGGACACCACCATACACATAACGAGGACAAAACAAAAAACACAATACAATATGTATAGGACACCACCATACACATACCGAGGACAAAAAAAAAAAACATAATACAATATGTATAGGACACCACCATACACATAACGAGGACAAAACAAAAAACACAATACAATATGTATAGAACACCACCATACACATAACGAGGACAAAACAAAAAACACAATACAATATGTATAGGACACCACCATACACATAACCTGGACAAAACAAAAAACACAATACAATATGTATAGGACACCACCATACACATAACGAGGACAAAGCAAAAAACACAATACAATATGCATAGGACACCACCATACACATAGCGAGGACAAAACACAAAACACAATACAATATGTATAGGACACCACCATACACATAACGAGGACAAAACAAAAAACACAATACAATATGTATAGGACACCACCATACACATAACGAGGACAAAACAAAAAACACAATACAATATGTGTAGGACACCACCATACACATAGCGAGGACAAAACAAAAAACACAATACAATATGTATAGGACACCACCAGACACATAACGAGGACAAAACAAAAAACACAATACAATATGTATAGGACACCACCAGACACATAACGACGACAAAACAAAAAACACAATACAATATGTGTAGGACACCACCATACACATAACGAGGACAAAACAAAAACACAATACAATATGTGTAGGACACCACCATACACATAACGAGGACAAAACAAAAAACACAATACAATATGTGTAGGACACCACCATACACATAACGAGGACAAAACACAAAACACAATACAATATGTATAGGACACCACCATACACATAACGGGGACAAAACAAAAAACACAATACAATATGTATAGGACACCACCAGACACATAACGAGGACAAAACAAAAAACACAATACAATATGTGTAGGACACCACCATACACATAACGAGGACAAAACACAAAACACAATACAATATGTATAGGACACCACCATACATATAACGAGGACAAAACAAAAAACACAATACAATATGTATAGGACACCACCAGACACATAACGAGGACAAAACAAAAAACACAATACAATATGTGTAGGACACCACCATACATATAACGAGGACAAAGCAAAAAACACAATACAATATGTATAGGACACCACCAGACACATAACGAGGACAAAACAAAAAACACAATACAATATGTGTAGGACACCACCATACATATAACGAGGACAAAACAAAAAACACAATACAATATGTGTAGGACACCACCATACACATAACGAGGACAAAGCAAAAAACACAATACAATATGTGTAGGACACCACCATACACATAACGAGGACAAAACAAAAAACACAATACAATATGTATAGGACACCACCAGACACATAACGAGGACAAAACAAAAAACACAATACAATATGTGTAGGACACCACCATACACATAACGAGGACAAAACAAAAAACACAATACAATATGCATAGGACACCACCATACACATAACGAGGACAAAACAAAAAACAAATACAATATGTATAGGACACCACCATACACATAACGAGGACAAAACAAAAAACACAATACAATATGTATAGGACACCACCATACACATAACGAGGACAAAACAAAAAACAAATACAATATGTATAGGACACCACCATACACATAACGAGGACAAAACAAAAAACACAATACAATATGTATAGGACACCACCATACACATAACGAGGACAAAACAAAAAACACAATACAATATGTGTAGGACACCACCATACACATAACGAGGACAAAACAAAAAACACAATACAATATGTATAGGACACCACCAGACACATAACGAGGACAAAACAAAAAACACAATACAATATGTATAGGACACCACCAGACACATAACGAGGACAAAACAAAAAACACAATACAATATGTGTAGGACACCACCATACACATAACGAGGACAAAACAAAAAACACAATACAATATGTGTAGGACACCACCATACACATAACGAGGACAAAACACAAAACACAATACAATATGTATAGGACACCACCATACACATAACGGGGACAAAACAAAAAACACAATACAATATGTATAGGACACCACAATACACATAACGAGGACAAAACAAAAAACACAATACAATATGTGTAGGACACCACCATACACATAACGAGGACAAAACACAAAACACAATACAATATGTATAGGACACCACCATACATATAACGAGGACAAAACAAAAAACACAATACAATATGTATAGGACACCACCAGACACATAACGAAGACAAAACAAAAAACACAATACAATATGTATAGGACACCACCAGACACATAACGAGGACAAAACAAAAAACACAATACAATATGTATAGGACACCACCATACACATAACGAGGACAAAACAAAAAACACAATACAATATGTGTAGGACACCACCATACATATAACGAGGACAAAGCAAAAAACACAATACAATATGTATAGGACACCACCAGACACATAACGAGGACAAAACAAAAAACACAATACAATATGTATAGGACACCACCATACATATAACGAGGACAAAACAAAAAACACAATACAATATGTATAGGACACCACCATACACATAACGAGGACAAAGCAAAAAACATAATACAATATGTGTAGGACACCACCATACACATAACGAGGACAAAACAAAAAACACAATACAATATGTATAGGACACCACCATACATATAACGAGGACAAAACAAAAAACACAATACAATATGTATAGGACACCACCATACACATAACGAGGACAAAACAAAAAACACAATACAATATGTGTAGGACACCACCATACACATAACGAGGACAAAACAAAAAACACAATACAATATGTATAGGACACCACCAGACACATAACGAGGACAAAACAAAAAACACAATACAATATGTATAGGACACCACCAGACACATAACGAGGACAAAACAAAAAACACAATACAATATGTATAGGACACCACCATACACATAACGAGGACAAAGCAAAAAACATAATACAATATGTGTAGGACACCACCATACACATAACGAGGACAAAACAAAAAACGCAATACAATATGTATAGGACACCACCATACATATAACGAGGACAAAACAAAAAACACAATACAATATGTATAGGACACCACCATACACATAACGAGGACAAAACAAAAAACACAATACAATATGTGTAGGACACCACCATACATATAACGAGGACAAAACAAAAAACATAATACAATATGTATAGGACACCACCAGACACATAACGAGGACAAAACAAAAAACACAATACAATATGTGTAGGACACCACCATACACATAACGAGGACAAAACAAAAAACACAATACAATATGTATAGGACACCACCATACACATAACGAGGACAAAACAAAAAACACAATACAATATGTATAGGACACCACCATACATATAACGAGGACAAAACAAAAAACACAATACAATATGTATAGGACACCACCATACATATAACGAGGACAAAACAAAAAACACAATACAATATGTATAGCACACCACCATACACATAACGAGGACAAAACAAAAAACACAATACAATATGTATAGGACACCACCATACACATAACGAGGACAAAACAAAAAACAAATACAATATGTATAGGACACCACCATACACATAACGAGGACAAAACAAAAAACACAATACAATATGTATAGGACACCACCATACATATAACAAGGACAAAACACAAAACATAATACAATATGTATAGGACACCACCATACACATAACGAGGACAAAACAAAAAACACAATACAATATGTGTAGGACACCACCATACACATAACGAGGACAAAACAAAAAACACAATACAATATGTATAGGACACCACCAGACACATAACGAGGACAAAACAAAAAACACAATACAATATGTATAGGACACCACCAGACACATAACGAGGACAAAACAAAAAACACAATACAATATGTGTAGGACACCACCATACACATAACGAGGACAAAACAAAAAACACAATACAATATGTGTAGGACACCACCATACACATAACGAGGACAAAACACAAAACACAATACAATATGTATAGGACACCACCATACACATAACGGGGACAAAACAAAAAACACAATACAATATGTATAGGACACCACCAGACACATAACGAGGACAAAACAAAAAACACAATACAATATGTGTAGGACACCACCATACACATAACGAGGACAAAACACAAAACACAATACAATATGCATAGGACACCACCATACATATAACGAGGACAAAACAAAAAACACAATACAATATGTATAGGACACCACCAGACACATAACGAGGACAAAACAAAAAACACAATACAATATGTGTAGGACACCACCATACATATAACGAGGACAAAGCAAAAAACACAATACAATATGTATAGGACACCACCAGACACATAACGAGGACAAAACAAAAAACACAATACAATATGTGTAGGACACCACCATACATATAACGAGGACAAAGCAAAAAACACAATACAATATGTGTAGGACACCACCATACACATAACGAGGACAAAGCAAAAAACACAATACAATATGTGTAGGACACCACCATACACATAACGAGGATAAAACAAAAAACACAATACAATATGTATAGGACACCACCATACACATAACGGGGACAAAACAAAAAACACAATACAATATGTATAGGACACCACCAGACACATAACGAGGACAAAACAAAAAACACAATACAATATGTGTAGGACACCACCATACACATAACGAGGACAAAACAAAAAACACAATACAATATGTATAGGACACCACCATACACATAACGAGGACAAAACAAAAAACAAATACAATATGTATAGGACACCACCATACACATAACGAGGACAAAACAAAAACACAATACAATATGTATAGGACACCACCATACATATAACAAGGACAAAACACAAAACATAATACAATATGTATAGGACACCACCATACACATAACGAGGACAAAACAAAAAACACAATATAATATGTGTAGGACACCACCATACATATAACGAGGACAAAACAAAAAACACAATACAATATGTATAGGACACCACCAGACACATAACGAGGACAAAACAAAAAACACAATACAATATGTATAGGACACCACCAGACACATAACGAGGACAAAACAAAAAACACAATACAATATGTGTAGGACACCACCATACACATAACGAGGACAAAACAAAAAACACAATACAATATGTGTAGGACACCACCATACACATAACGAGGACAAAACACAAAACACAATACAATATGTATAGGACACCACCATACACATAACGGGGACAAAACAAAAAACACAATACAATATGTATAGGACACCACCAGACACATAACGAGGACAAAACAAAAAACACAATACAATATGTGTAGGACACCACCATACACATAACGAGGACAAAACACAAAACACAATACAATATGTATAGGACACCACCATACATATAACGAGGACAAAACAAAAAACACAATACAATATGTGTAGGACACCACCATACACATAACGAGGACAAAACAAAAAACACAATACAATATGTATAGGACACCACCATACATATAACGAGGAAAAAACAAAAAACACAATACAATATGTATAGGACACCACCAGACACATAACGAGGACAAAACAAAAAACACAATACAATATGTGTAGGACACCACCATACACATAACGAGGACAAAACAAAAAACACAATACAATATGTGTAGGACACCACCATACACATAACGAGGACAAAACACAAAACACAATACAATATGTATAGGACACCACCATACACATAACGGGGACAATACAAAAAACACAATACAATATGTATAGGACACCACCAGACACATAACGAGGACAAAACAAAAAACACAATACAATATGTGTAGGACACCACCATACACATAACGAGGACAAAACACAAAACACAATACAATATGTATAGGACACCACCATACATATAACGAGGACAAAACAAAAAACACAATACAATATGTAAAGGACACCACCAGACACATAACGAGGACAAAACAAAAAACACAATACAATATGTATAGGACACCACCAGACACATAACGAGGACAAAACAAAAAACACAATACAATATGTATAGGACACCACCATACACATAACGAGGACAAAACAAAAAACACAATACAATATGTGTAGGACACCACCATACATATAACGAGGACAAAGCAAAAAACACAATACAATATGTATAGGACACCACCAGACACATAACGAGGACAAAACAAAAAACACAATACAATATGTGTAGGACACCACCATACATATAACGAGGACAAAACAAAAAACACAATACAATATGTGTAGGACACCACCATACACATAACGAGGACAAAGCAAAAAACACAATACAATATGTGTAGGACACCACCATACACATAACGAGGACAAAGCAAAAAACACAATACAATATCTGTAGGACACCACCATACACATAACGAGGACAAAACAAAAAACACAATACAATATGTGTAGGACACCACCATACACATAACGAGGACAAAACAAAAAACACAATACAATATGTATAGGACACCACCAGACACATAACGAGAACAAAACAAAAAACACAATACAATATGTGTAGGACACCACCATACACATAACGAGGACAAAGCAAAAAACACAATACAATATGTATAGGACACCACCATACACATAACGAGGACAAAACAAAAAACACAATACAATATGTGTAGGACACCACCATACACATAACGAGGACAAAACAAAAAACACAATACAATATGTATAGGACACCACCATACACACAACGAGGACAAAGCAAAAAACACAATACAATATGTATAGGACACCACCATACACATAACGAGGACAAAACAAAAAACATAATACAATATGTATAGGACACCACCATACACATAACGAGGACAAAACAAAAAACACAATACAATATGTATAGAACACCACCATACACATAACGAGGACAAAACAAAAAACACAATACAATATGTATAGGACACCACCATACACATAACCTGGACAAAACAAAAAACACAATACAATATGTATAGGACACCACCATACACATAACGAGGACAAAGCAAAAAACACAATACAATATGCATAGGACACCACCATACACATAGCGAGGACAAAGCACAAAACACAATACAATATGTATAGGACACCACCATACACATAACGAGGACAAAACAAAAAACACAATACAATATGTATAGGACACCACCATACACATAACAAGGACAAAACAAAAAACACAATACAATATGTGTAGGACACCACCATACACATAACGAGGACAAAATAAAAAACACAATACAATATGTATAGGACACCACCAGACACATAACGAGGACAAAACAAAAAACACAATACAATATGTATAGGACACCACCAGACACATAACGACGACAAAACAAAAAACACAATACAATATGTGTAGGACACCACCATACACATAACGAGGACAAAACAAAAACACAATACAATATGTGTAGGACACCACCATACACATAACGAGGACAAAACAAAAAACACAATACAATATGTGTAGGACACCACCATACACATAACGAGGACAAAACACAAAACACAATACAATATGTATAGGACACCACCATACACATAACGGGGACAAAACAAAAAACACAATACAATATGTATAGGACACCACCAGACACATAACGAGGACAAAACAAAAAACACAATACAATATGTGTAGGACACCACCATACACATAACGAGGACAAAACACAAAACACAATACAATATGTATAGGACACCACCATACATATAACGAGGACAAAACAAAAAACACAATACAATATGCATAGGACACCACCAGACACATAACGAGGACAAAACAAAAAACACAATACAATATGTGTAGGACACCACCATACATATAACGAGGACAAAGCAAAAAACACAATACAATATGCATAGGACACCACCAGACACATAACGAGGACAAAACAAAAAACACAATACAATATGTGTAGGACACCACCATACACATAACGAGGACAAAACAAAAAACACAATACAATATGTGTAGGACACCACCATACACATAACGAGGACAAAGCAAAAAACACAATACAATATGTGTAGGACACCACCATACACATAACGAGGACAAAACAAAAAACACAATACAATATGTATAGGACACCACCAGACACATAACGAGGACAAAACAAAAAACACAATACAATATGTGTAGGACACCACCATACACATAACGAGGACAAAACAAAAAACACAATACAATATGTATAGGACACCACCATACACATAACGAGGACAAAACAAAAAACAAATACAATATGTATAGGACACCACCATACACATAACGAGGACAAAACAAAAAACACAATACAATATGTATAGGACACCACCATACACATAACGAGGACAAAACAAAAAACAAATACAATATGTATAGGACACCACCATACACATAACGAGGACAAAACAAAAAACACAATACAATATGTATAGGACACCACCATACACATAACGAGGACAAAACAAAAAACACAATACAATATGTGTAGGACACCACCATACACATAACGAGGACAAAACAAAAAACACAATACAATATGTATAGGACACCACCAGACACATAACGAGGACAAAACAAAAAACACAATACAATATGTATAGGACACCACCAGACACATAACGAGGACAAAACAAAAAACACAATACAATATGTGTAGGACACCACCATACACATAACGAGGACAAAACAAAAAACACAATTCAATATGTGTAGGACACCACCATACACATAACGAGGACAAAACACAAAACACAATACAATATGTATAGGACACCACCATACACATAACGGGGACAAAACAAAAAACACAATACAATATGTATAGGACACCACCAGACACATAACGAGGACAAAACAAAAAACACAATACAATATGTGTAGGACACCACCATACACATAACGAGGACAAAACACAAAACACAATACAATATGTATAGGACACCACCATACATATAACGAGGACAAAACAAAAAACACAATACAATATGTATAGGACACCACCAGACACATAACGAGGACAAAACAAAAAACACAATACAATATGTATAGGACACCACCAGACACATAACGAGGACAAAACAAAAAACACAATACAATATGTATAGGACACCACCATACACATAACGAGGACAAAACAAAAAACACAATACAATATGTGTAGGACACCACCATACATATAACGAGGACAAAGCAAAAAACACAATACAATATGTATAGGACACCACCAGACACATAACGAGGACAAAACAAAAAACACAATACAATATGTGTAGGACACCACCATACATATAACGAGGACAAAACAAAAAACACAATACAATATGTGTAGGACACCACCATACACATAACGAGGACAAAGCAAAAAACACAATACAATATGTGTAGGACACCACCATACACATAACGAGGACAAAGCAAAAAACACAATACAATATGTGTAGGACACCACCATACACATAGCGAGAACAAAACAAAAAACACAATACAATATGTATAGGACACCACCATACACATAACGAGGACAAAACGAAAAACACAATACAATATGTATAGGACACCACCATACACATAACGAGGACAAAACAAAAAACACAATACAATATGTATAGGACACCACCATACACATAACGAGGACAAAGCAAAAAACACAATACAATATGTATAGGACACCACCATACACATAACGAGGACAAAGCAAAAAACATAATACAATATGTGTAGGACACCACCATACACATAACGAGGACAAAACAAAAAACACAATACAATATGTATAGGACACCACCAGACACATAACGAGGACAAAACAAAAAACACAATACAATATGTATAGGACACCACCAGACACATAACGAGGACAAAACAAAAAACACAATACAATATGTATAGGACACCACCATACACATAACGAGGACAAAACAAAAAACACAATACAATATGTGTAGGACACCACCATACATATAACGAGGACAAAGCAAAAAACACAATACAATATGTATAGGACACCACCAGACACATAACGAGGACAAAACAAAAAACACAATACAATATGTATAGGACACCACCATACACATAACGAGGACAAAGCAAAAAACATAATACAATATGTGTAGGACACCACCATACACATAACGAGGACAAAACACAAAACACAATACAATATGTATAGGACACCACCATACATATAACGAGGACAAAACAAAAAACACAATACAATATGTATAGGACACCACCAGACACATAACGAGGACAAAACAAAAAACACAATACAATATGTATAGGACACCACCAGACACATAACGAGGACAAAACAAAAAACACAATACAATATGTGTAGGACACCACCATACATATAACGAGGACAAAACAAAAAACACAATACAATATGTGTAGGACACCACCATACACATAACGAGGACAAAGCAAAAAACACAATACAATATGTGTAGGACACCACCATACACATAACGAGGACAAAGCAAAAAACACAATACAATATGTGTAGGACACCACCATACACATAGCGAGAACAAAACAAAAAACACAATACAATATGTATAGGACACCACCATACACATAACGAGGACAAAACGAAAAACACAATACAATATGTATAGGACACCACCATACACATAACGAGGACAAAACAAAAAACACAATACAATATGTATAGGACACCACCATACATATAACGAGGACAAAACAAAAAACACAATACAATATGTATAGGACACCACCATACACATAACGAGGACAAAGAAAAAAACATAATACAATATGTGTAGGACACCACCATACACATAACGAGGACAAAACAAAAAACACAATACAATATGTATAGGACACCACCATACATATAACGAGGACAAAACAAAAAACACAATACAATATGTATAGGACACCACCATACACATAACGAGGACAAAACAAAAAACACAATACAATATGTGTAGGACACCACCATACATATAACGAGGACAAAACAAAAAACATAATACAATATGTATAGGACACCACCAGACACATAACGAGGACAAAGCAAAAAACACAATACAATATGTGTAGGACACCACCATACACATAGCGAGGACAAAACAAAAAACACAATACAATATGTATAGGACACCACCATACACATAACGAGGACAAAACAAAAAACACAATACAATATGTATAGGACACCACCATACATATAACGAGGACAAAACAAAAAACACAATACAATATGTATAGGACACCACCATACATATAACGAGGACAAAACAAAAAACACAATACAATATGTATAGCACACCACCATACACATAACGAGGACAAAACAAAAAACACAATACAATATGTATAGGACACCACCATACACATAACGAGGACAAAACAAAAAACAAATACAATATGTATAGGACACCACCATACACATAACGAGGACAAAACAAAAAACACAATACAATATGTATAGGACACCACCATACATATAACAAGGACAAAACACAAAACATAATACAATATGTATAGGACACCACCATACACATAACGAGGACAAAGCAAAAAACACAATACAATATGTGTAGGACACCACCATACACATAACGAGGACAAAGCAAAAAACACAATACAATATGTGTAGGACACCACCATACACATAGCGAGAACAAAACAAAAAACACAATACAATATGTATAGGACACCACCATACACATAACGAGGACAAAACGAAAAACACAATACAATATGTATAGGACACCACCATACACATAACGAGGACAAAACAAAAAACACAATACAATATGTATAGGACACCACCATACACATAACGAGGACAAAGCAAAAAACACAATACAATATGTATAGGACACCACCATACACATAACGAGGACATAGCAAAAAACATAATACAATATGTGTAGGACACCACCATACACATAACGAGGACAAAACAAAAAACACAATACAATATGTATAGGACACCACCAGACACATAACGAGGACAAAACAAAAAACACAATACAATATGTATAGGACACCACCAGACACATAACGAGGACAAAACAAAAAACACAATACAATATGTATAGGACACCACCATACACATAACGAGGACAAAACAAAAAACACAATACAATATGTGTAGGACACCACCATACATATAACGAGGACAAAGCAAAAAACACAATACAATATGTATAGGACACCACCAGACACATAACGAGGACAAAACAAAAAACACAATACAATATGTATAGGACACCACCATACACATAACGAGGACAAAGCAAAAAACATAATACAATATGTGTAGGACACCACCATACACATAACGAGGACAAAACACAAAACACAATACAATATGTATAGGACACCACCATACATATAACGAGGACAAAACAAAAAACACAATACAATATGTATAGGACACCACCAGACACATAACGAGGACAAAACAAAAAACACAATACAATATGTATAGGACACCACCAGACACATAACGAGGACAAAACAAAAAACACAATACAATATGTGTAGGACACCACCATACATATAACGAGGACAAAACAAAAAACACAATACAATATGTGTAGGACACCACCATACACATAACGAGGACAAAGCAAAAAACACAATACAATATGTGTAGGACACCACCATACACATAACGAGGACAAAGCAAAAAACACAATACAATATGTGTAGGACACCACCATACACATAGCGAGAACAAAACAAAAAACACAATACAATATGTATAGGACACCACCATACACATAACGAGGACAAAACGAAAAACACAATACAATATGTATAGGACACCACCATACACATAACGAGGACAAAACAAAAAACACAATACAATATGTATAGGACACCACCATACATATAACGAGGACAAAACAAAAAACACAATACAATATGTATAGGACACCACCATACACATAACGAGGACAAAGAAAAAAACATAATACAATATGTGTAGGACACCACCATACACATAACGAGGACAAAACAAAAAACACAATACAATATGTATAGGACACCACCATACATATAACGAGGACAAAACAAAAAACACAATACAATATGTATAGGACACCACCATACACATAACGAGGACAAAACAAAAAACACAATACAATATGTGTAGGACACCACCATACATATAACGAGGACAAAACAAAAAACATAATACAATATGTATAGGACACCACCAGACACATAACGAGGACAAAGCAAAAAACACAATACAATATGTGTAGGACACCACCATACACATAGCGAGGACAAAACAAAAAACACAATACAATATGTATAGGACACCACCATACACATAACGAGGACAAAACAAAAAACACAATACAATATGTATAGGACACCACCATACATATAACGAGGACAAAACAAAAAACACAATACAATATGTATAGGACACCACCATACACATAACGAGGACAAAACAAAAAACACAATACAATATGTATAGCACACCACCATACACATAACGAGGACAAAACAAAAAACACAATACAATATGTATAGGACACCACCATACACATAACGAGGACAAAACAAAAAACAAATACAATATGTATAGGACACCACCATACACATAACGAGGACAAAACAAAAAACACAATACAATATGTATAGGACACCACCATACATATAACAAGGACAAAACACAAAACATAATACAATATGTATAGGACACCACCATACACATAACGAGGACAAAACAAAAAACACAATACAATATGTGTAGGACACCACCATACACATAACGAGGACAAAACAAAAAACACAATACAATATGTATAGGACACCACCAGACACATAACGAGGACAAAACAAAAAACACAATACAATATGTATAGGACACCACCAGACACATAACGAGGACAAAACAAAAAACACAATACAATATGTGTAGGACACCACCATACACATAACGAGGACAAAACAAAAAACAAATATACAATATGTGTAGGACACCACCATACACATAACGAGGACAAAACACAAAACACAATACAATATGTATAGGACACCACCATACACATAACGGGGACAAAACAAAAAACACAATACAATATGTATAGGACACCACCAGACACATAACGAGGACAAAACAAAAAACACAATACAATATGTGTAGGACACCACCATACACATAACGAGGACAAAACACAAAACACAATACAATATGTATAGGACACCACCATACATATAACGAGGACAAAACAAAAAACACAATACAATATGTATAGGACACCACCAGACACATAACGAGGACAAAACAAAAAACACAATACAATATGTGTAGGACACCACCATACATATAACGAGGACAAAGCAAAAAACACAATACAATATGTATAGGACACCACCAGACACATAACGAGGACAAAACAAAAAACACAATACAATATGTGTAGGACACCACCATACATATAACGAGGACAAAGCAAAAAACACAATACAATATGTGTAGGACACCACCATACACATAACGAGGACAAAGCAAAAAACACAATACAATATGTGTAGGACACCACCATACACATAACGAGGACAAAACAAAAAACACAATACAATATGTATAGGACACCACCAGACACATAACGAGGACAAAACAAAAAACACAATACAATATGTGTAGGACACCACCATACACATGACGAGGACAAAACAAAAAACACAATACAATATGTATAGGACACCACCATACACATAACGAGGACAAAACAAAAAACAAATACAATATGTATAGGACACCACCATACACATAACGAGGACAAAACAAAAACACAATACAATATGTATAGGACACCACCATACATATAACAAGGACAAAACACAAAACATAATACAATATGTATAGGACACCACCATACACATAACGAGGACAAAACAAAAAACACAATACAATATGTGTAGGACACCACCATACATATAACGAGGACAAAACAAAAAACACAATACAATATGTATAGGACACCACCAGACACATAACGAGGACAAAACAAAAAACACAATACAATATGTATAGGACACCACCAGACACATAACGAGGACAAAACAAAAAACACAATACAATATGTGTAGGACACCACCATACACATAACGAGGACAAAACAAAAAACACAATACAATATGTGTAGGACACCACCATACACATAACGAGGACAAAACACAAAACACAATACAATATGTATAGGGCACCACCATACACATAACGGGGACAAAACAAAAAACACAATACAATATGCATAGGACACCACCAGACACATAACGAGGACAAAACAAAAAACACAATACAATATGTGTAGGACACCACCATACACATAACGAGGACAAAACACAAAACACAATACAATATGTATAGGACACCACCATACATATAACGAGGACAAAACAAAAAACACAATACAATATGTATAGGACACCACCAGACACATAACGAGGACAAAACAAAAAACACAATACAATATGTATAGGACACCACCAGACACATAACGAGGACAAAACAAAAAACACAATACAATATGTATAGGACACCACCATACACATAACGAGGACAAAACAAAAAACACAATACAATATGTGTAGGACACCACCATACATATAACGAGGACAAAGCAAAAAACACAATACAATATGTATAGGACACCACCAGACACATAACGAGGACAAAACAAAAAACACAATACAATATGTGTAGGACACCACCATACATATAACGAGGACAAAACAAAAAACACAATACAATATGTGTAGGACACCACCATACACATAACGAGGACAAAGCAAAAAACACAATACAATATGTGTAGGACACCACCATACACATAACGAGGACAAAGCAAAAAACACAATACAATATCTGTAGGACACCACCATACACATAACGAGGACAAAACAAAAAACACAATACAATATGTATAGGACACCACCAGACACATAGCGAGGACAAAACAAAAAACACAATACAATATGTGTAGGACACCACCATACACATAACGAGGACAAAGCAAAAAACACAATACAATATGTATAGGACACCACCATACACATAACGAGGACAAAACAAAAAACACAATACAATATGTGTAGGACACCACCATACACATAACGAGGACAAAACAAAAAACACAATACAATATGTATAGGACACCACCATACACACAACGAGGACAAAGCAAAAAACACAATACAATATGTATAGGACACCACCATACACATAACGAGGACAAAACAAAAAACATAATACAATATGTATAGGACACCACCATACACATAACGAGGACAAAACAAAAAACACAATACAATATGTATAGAACACCACCATACACATAACGAGGACAAAACAAAAAACACAATACAATATGTATAGGACACCACCATACACATAACCTGGACAAAACAAAAAACACAATACAATATGTATAGGACACCACCATACACATAACGAGGACAAAGCAAAAAACACAATACAATATGCATAGGACACCACCATACACATAGCGAGGACAAAACACAAAACACAATACAATATGTATAGGACACCACCATACACATAACGAGGACAAAACAAAAAACACAATACAATATGCATAGGACACCACCATACACATAACAAGGACAAAACAAAAAACACAATACAATATGTGTAGGACACCACCATACACATAACGAGGACAAAACAAAAAACACAATACAATATGTATAGGACACCACCAGACACATAACGAGGACAAAGCAAAAAACACAATACAATATGTGTAGGACACCACCATACACATAGCGAGAACAAAACAAAAAACACAATACAATATGTATAGGACACCACCATACACATAACGAGGACAAAACGAAAAACACAATACAATATGTATAGGACACCACCATACACATAACGAGGACAAAACAAAAAACACAATACAATATGTATAGGACACCACCATACATATAACGAGGACAACACAAAAAACACAATACAATATGTATAGGACACCACCATACACATAGCGAGGACAAAGCAAAAAACATAATACAATATGTGTAGGACACCACCATACACATAACGAGGACAAAACAAAAAACACAATACAATATGTATAGGACACCACCATACATATAACGAGGACAAAACAAAAAACACAATACAATATGTATAGGACACCACCATACACATAACGAGGACAAAACAAAAAACACAATACAATATGTGTAGGACACCACCATACATATAACGAGGACAAAACAAAAAACATAATACAATATGTATAGGACACCACCAGACACATAACGAGGACAAAACAAAAAACACAATACAATATGTGTAGGACACCACCATACACATAACGAGGACAAAACAAAAAACACAATACAATATGTATAGGACACCACCATACACATAACGAGGACAAAACAAAAAACACAATACAATATGTATAGGACACCACCATACACATAACGAGGACAAAACAAAAAACAAATACAATATGTATAGGACACCACCATACACATAACGAGGACAAAACAAAAAACACAATACAATATGTATAGGACACCACCATACATATAACAAGGACAAAACACAAAACATAATACAATATGCAAAGGACACCACCATACACATAACGAGGACAAAACAAAAAACACAATACAATATGTGTAGGACACCACCATACACATAACGAGGACAAAACAAAAAACATAATACAATATGTATAGGACACTACCAGACACATAACGAGGACAAAACAAAAAACACAATACAATATGTATAGGACACCACCAGACACATAACGAGGACAAAACAAAAAACACAATACAATATGTGTAGGACACCACCATACACATAACGAGGACAAAACAAAAAACACAATACAATATGTGTAGGACACCACCATACACATAACGAGGACAAAACACAAAACACAATACAATATGTATAGGACACCACCATACACATAACGAGGACAAAACAAAAAACACAATACAATATGCATAGGACACCACCAGAGACATAACGAGGACAAAACAAAAAACACAATACAATATGTGTAGGACACCACCATACATATAACGAGGACAAAGCAAAAAACACAATACAATATGTATAGGACACCACCAGACACATAACGAGGACAAAACAAAAAACACAATACAATATGTGTAGGACACCACCATACATATAACGAGGACAAAACAAAAAACACAATACAATATGTGTAGAACACCACCATACACATAACGAGGACAAAGCAAAAAACACAATACAATATGTGTAGGACACCACCATACACATAACGAGGACAAAACAAAAAACACAATACAATATGCATAGGACACCACCAGACACATAACGAGGACAAAACAAAAAACACAATACAATATGTATAGGACACCACCATACACATAACGAGGACAAAACAAAAAACAAATACAATATGTATAGGACACCACCATACACATAACGAGGACAAAACAAAAAACACAATACAATATGTATAGGACACCACCATACATATAACAAGGACAAAACACAAAACATAATACAATATGTATAGGACACCACCATACACATAACGAGGACAAAACAAAAAACACAATACAATATGTGTAGGACACCACCATACACATAACGAGGACAAAACAAAAAACACAATACAATATGTATAGGACACCACCATACATATAACGAGGACAAAACAAAAAACACAATACAATATGTATAGGACACCACCAGACACATAACGAGGACAAAACAAAAAACACAATACAATATGTGCAGGACACCACCATACACATAACGAGGACAAAACAAAAAACACAATACAATATGTGTAGGACACCACCATACACATAACGAGGACAAAACACAAAACACAATACAATATGTATAGGACACCACCATACACATAACGGGGACAATACAAAAAACACAATACAATATGTATAGGACACCACCAGACACATAACGAGGACAAAACAAAAAACACAATACAATATGTGTAGGACACCACCATACACATAACGAGGACAAAACACAAAACACAATACAATATGTATAGGACACCACCATACATATAACGAGGACAAAACAAAAAACACAATACAATATGTATAGGACACCACCAGACACATAACGAGGACAAAACAAAAAACACAATACAATATGTATAGGACACCACCAGACACATAACGAGGACAAAACAAAAAACACAATACAATATGTATAGGACACCACCATACACATAACGAGGACAAAACAAAAAACACAATACAATATGTGTAGGACACCACCATACATATAACGAGGACAAAGCAAAAAACACAATACAATATGTATAGGACACCACCAGACACATAACGAGGACAAAACAAAAAACACAATACAATATGTGTAGGACACCACCATACATATAACGAGGACAAAACAAAAAACACAATACAATATGTGTAGGACACCACCATACACATAACGAGGACAAAGCAAAAAACACAATACAATATGTGTAGGACACCACCATACACATAACGAAGACAAAGCAAAAAACACAATACAATATGTGTAGGACACCACCATACACATAACGAGGACAAAACAAAAAACACAATACAATATGTATAGGACACCACCAGACACATAACGAGGACAAAACAAAAAACACAATACAATATGTGTAGGACACCACCATACATATAACGAGGACAAAGCAAAAAACACAATACAATATGTATAGGACACCACCAGACACATAACGAGGACAAAACAAAAAACACAATACAATATGTGTAGGATACCACCATACATATAACGAGGACAAAACAAAAAACACAATATAATATGTGTAGGACACCACCATACACATAACGAGGACAAAGCAAAAAACACAATACAATATGTGTAGGACACCACCATACACATAACGAGGACAAAACAAAAAACACAATACAATATGAATAGGACACCACCAGACACATAACGAGAACAAAACAAAAAACACAATACAATATGTGTAGGACACCACCATACACATAACGAGGACAAAGCAAAAAACACAATACAATATGTGTAGGACACCACCATACACATAACGAGGACAAAGCAAAAAACACAATACAATATGTGTAGGACACCACCATACACATAACGAGGACAAAACAAAAAACACAATACAATATGTATAGGACACCACCAGACACATAACGAGGACAAAACAAAAAACACAATACAATATGTGTAGGACACCACCATACATATAACGAGGACAAAGCAAAAAACACAATACAATATGTGTAGGACACCACCATACATATAACGAGGACAAAACAAAAAACACAATACAATATGTATAGGACACCACCAGACACATAACGAGGACAAAACAAAAAACACAATACAATATGTGTAGGACACCACCATACATATAGCGAGGACAAAACAAAAAACACAATACAATATGTGTAGGACACCACCATACACATAACGAGGACAAAGCAAAAAACACAATACAATATGTGTAGGACATCACCATACACATAACGAGGACAAAACAAAAAACACAATACAATATGTATAGGACACCACCAGACACATAACGAGGACAAAACAAAAAACACAATACAATATGTGTAGGACACCACCATACACATAACGAGGACAAAACAAAAAACACAATACAATATGTATAGGACACCACCATACACATAACGAGGACAAAACAAAAAACAAATACAATATGTATAGGACACCACCATACACATAACGAGGACAAAACAAAAAACACAATACAATATGTATAGGACACCACCATACACATAACAAGGACAAAACACAAAACATAATACAATATGTATAGGACACCACCATACACATAACGAGGACAAAACAAAAAACACAATACAATATGTGTAGGACACCACCATACACATAACGAGGACAAAACAAAAAACACAATACAATATGTATAGGACACCACCATACATATAACGAGGACAAAACAAAAAACACAATACAATATGTATAGGACACCACCAGACACATAACGAGGACAAAACAAAAAACACAATACAATATGTGTAGGACACCACCATACACATAACGAGGACAAAACAAAAAACACAATACAATATGTGTAGGACACCACCATACACATAACGAGGACAAAACACAAAACACAATACAATATGTATAGGACACCACCATACACATAACGGGGACAATACAAAAAACACAATACAATATGTATAGGACACCACCAGACACATAACGAGGACAAAACAAAAAACACAATACAATATGTGTAGGACACCACCATACACATAACGAGGACAAAACACAAAACACAATACAATATGTATAGGACACCACCATACATATAACGAGGACAAAACAAAAAACACAATACAATATGTATAGGACACCACCAGACACATAACGAGGACAAAACAAAAAACACAATACAATATGTATAGGACACCACCAGACACATAACGAGGACAAAACAAAAAACACAATACAATATGTATAGGACACCACCATACACATAACGAGGACAAAACAAAAAACACAATACAATATGTGTAGGACACCACCATACATATAACGAGGACAAAGCAAAAAACACAATACAATATGTATAGGACACCACCAGACACATAACGAGGACAAAACAAAAAACACAATACAATATGTGTAGGACACCACCATACATATAACGAGGACAAAACAAAAAACACAATACAATATGTGTAGGACACCACCATACACATAACGAGGACAAAGCAAAAAACACAATACAATATGTGTAGGACACCACCATACACATAACGAGGACAAAGCAAAAAACACAATACAATATCTGTAGGACACCACCATACACATAACGAGGACAAAACAAAAAACACAATACAATATGTGTAGGACACCACCATACACATAACGAGGACAAAACAAAAAACACAATACAATATGTATAGGACACCACCAGACACATAACGAGAACAAAACAAAAAACACAATACAATATGTGTAGGACACCACCATACACATAACGAGGACAAAGCAAAAAACACAATACAATATGTATAGGACACCACCATACACATAACGAGGACAAAACAAAAAACACAATACAATATGTGTAGGACACCACCATACACATAACGAGGACAAAACAAAAAACACAATACAATATGTATAGGACACCACCATACACACAACGAGGACAAAGCAAAAAACACAATACAATATGTATAGGACACCACCATACACATAACGAGGACAAAACAAAAAACATAATACAATATGTATAGGACACCACCATACACATAACGAGGACAAAACAAAAAACACAATACAATATGTATAGAACACCACCATACACATAACGAGGACAAAACAAAAAACACAATACAATATGTATAGGACACCACCATACACATAACCTGGACAAAACAAAAAACACAATACAATATGTATAGGACACCACCATACACATAACGAGGACAAAGCAAAAAACACAATACAATATGCATAGGACACCACCATACACATAGCGAGGACAAAACACAAAACACAATACAATATGTATAGGACACCACCATACACATAACGAGGACAAAACAAAAAACACAATACAATATGTATAGGACACCACCATACACATAACAAGGACAAAACAAAAAACACAATACAATATGTGTAGGACACCACCATACACATAACGAGGACAAAACAAAAAACACAATACAATATGTATAGGACACCACCAGACACATAACGAGGACAAAACAAAAAACACAATACAATATGTGTAGGACACCACCAGACACATAACGAGGACAAAACAAAAAACACAATACAATATGTGTAGGACACCACCATACACATAACGAGGACAAAGCAAAAAACACAATACAATATGTGTAGGACACCACCATACACATAACGAGGACAAAACAAAAAACACAATACAATATGTATAGGACACCACCAGACACATAACGAGGACAAAACAAAAAACACAATACAATATGTGTAGGACACCACCATACACATAACGAGGACAAAACAAAAAACACAATACAATATGTATAGGACACCACCATACACATAACGAGGACAAAACAAAAAACAAATACAATATGTATAGGACACCACCATACACATAACGAGGACAAAACAAAAAACACAATACAATATGTATAGGACACCACCATACACATAACGAGGACAAAACAAAAAACACAATACAATATGTATAGGACACCACCATACACATAACGAGGACAAAACAAAAAACACAATACAATATGTGTAGGACACCACCATACACATAACGAGGACAAAACAAAAAACACAATACAATATGTATAGGACACCACCAGACACATAACGAGGACAAAACAAAAAACACAATACAATATGTATAGGACACCACCAGACACATAACGAGGACAAAACAAAAAACACAATACAATATGTGTAGGACACCACCATACACATAACGAGGACAAAACAAAAAACACAATACAATATGTGTAGGACACCACCATACACATAACGAGGACAAAACACAAAACACAATACAATATGCATAGGACACCACCATACACATAACGGGGACAAAACAAAAAACACAATACAATATGTATAGGACACCACCAGACACATAACGAGGACAAAACAAAAAACACAATACAATATGTATAGGACACCACCATACACATAACGAGGACAAAACACAAAACACAATACAATATGTATAGGACACCACCATACATATAACGAGAACAAAACAAAAAACACAATACAATATGTATAGGACACCACCAGACACATAACGAGGACAAAACAAAAAACACAATACAATATGTATAGGACACCACCAGACACATAACGAGGACAAAACAAAAAACACAATACAATATGTATAGGACACCACCATACACATAACGAGGACAAAACAAAAAACACAATACAATATGTGTAGGACACCACCATACATATAACGAGGACAAAGCAAAAAACACAATACAATATGTATAGGACACCACCAGACACATAACGAGGACAAAACAAAAAACACAATACAATATGTGTAGGACACCACCATACATATGACGAGGACAAAACAAAAAACACAATACAATATGTGTAGGACATCACCATACACATAACGAGGACAAAGCAAAAAACACAATACAATATGTGTAGGACACCACCATACACATAACGAGGACAAAGCAAAAAACACAATACAATATCTGTAGGACACCACCATACACATAACGAGGACAAAACAAAAAACACAATACAATATGTGTAGGACACCACCATACACATAACGAGGACAAAACAAAAAACACAATACAATATGTATAGGACACCACCAGACACATAACGAGGACAAAACAAAAAACACAATACAATATGTGTAGGACACCACCATACACATAACGAGGACAAAGCAAAAAACACAATACAATATGTATAGGACACCACCAGACACATAACGAGGACAAAACAAAAAACACAATACAATATGTGTAGGACACCACCATACACATAACGAGGACAAAGCAAAAAACACAATACAATATGTATAGGACACCACCATACACATAACGAGGACAAAACAAAAAACACAATACAATATGTGTAGGACACCACCATACACATAACGAGGACAAAACAAAAAACACAATACAATATGTATAGGACACCACCATACACATAACGAGGACAAAACAAAAAACATAATACAATATATATAGGACACCACCATACACATAACGAGGACAAAACAAAAAACACAATACAATATGTGTAGGACACCACCATACACATAACGAGGACAAAACAAAAAACACAATACAATATGTATAGGACACCACCAGACACATAACGAGAACAAAACAAAAAACACAATACAATATGTGTAGGACACCACCATACACATAACGAGGACAAAGCAAAAAACACAATACAATATGTATAGGACACCACCATACACATAACGAGGACAAAACAAAAAACACAATACAATATGTGTAGGACACCACCATACACATAACGAGGACAAAACAAAAAACACAATACAATATGTATAGGACACCACCATACACACAACGAGGACAAAGCAAAAAACACAATACAATATGTATAGGACACCACCATACACATAACGAGGACAAAACAAAAAACATAATACAATATGTATAGGACACCACCATACACATAACGAGGACAAAACAAAAAACACAATACAATATGTATAGAACACCACCATACACATAACGAGGACAAAACAAAAAACACAATACAATATGTATAGGACACCACCATACACATAACCTGGACAAAACAAAAAACACAATACAATATGTATAGGACACCACCATACACATAACGAGGACAAAGCAAAAAACACAATACAATATGCATAGGACACCACCATACACATAGCGAGGACAAAACACAAAACACAATACAATATGTATAGGACACCACCATACACATAACGAGGACAAAACAAAAAACACAATACAATATGTATAGGACACCACCATACACATAACAAGGACAAAACAAAAAACACAATACAATATGTGTAGGACACCACCATACACATAACGAGGACAAAACAAAAAACACAATACAATATGTATAGGACACCACCAGACACATAACGAGGACAAAACAAAAAACACAATACAATATGTGTAGGACACCACCAGACACATAACGAGGACAAAACAAAAAACACAATACAATATGTGTAGGACACCACCATACACATAACGAGGACAAAGCAAAAAACACAATACAATATGTGTAGGACACCACCATACACATAACGAGGACAAAACAAAAAACACAATACAATATGTATAGGACACCACCAGACACATAACGAGGACAAAACAAAAAACACAATACAATATGTGTAGGACACCACCATACACATAACGAGGACAAAACAAAAAACACAATACAATATGTATAGGACACCACCATACACATAACGAGGACAAAACAAAAAACAAATACAATATGTATAGGACACCACCATACACATAACGAGGACAAAACAAAAAACACAATACAATATGTATAGGACACCACCATACACATAACGAGGACAAAACAAAAAACACAATACAATATGTATAGGACACCACCATACACATAACGAGGACAAAACAAAAAACACAATACAATATGTGTAGGACACCACCATACACATAACGAGGACAAAACAAAAAACACAATACAATATGTATAGGACACCACCAGACACATAACGAGGACAAAACAAAAAACACAATACAATATGTATAGGACACCACCAGACACATAACGAGGACAAAACAAAAAACACAATACAATATGTGTAGGACACCACCATACACATAACGAGGACAAAACAAAAAACACAATACAATATGTGTAGGACACCACCATACACATAACGAGGACAAAACACAAAACACAATACAATATGCATAGGACACCACCATACACATAACGGGGACAAAACAAAAAACACAATACAATATGTATAGGACACCACCAGACACATAACGAGGACAAAACAAAAAACACAATACAATATGTATAGGACACCACCATACACATAACGAGGACAAAACACAAAACACAATACAATATGTATAGGACACCACCATACATATAACGAGAACAAAACAAAAAACACAATACAATATGTATAGGACACCACCAGACACATAACGAGGACAAAACAAAAAACACAATACAATATGTATAGGACACCACCAGACACATAACGAGGACAAAACAAAAAACACAATACAATATGTATAGGACACCACCATACACATAACGAGGACAAAACAAAAAACACAATACAATATGTGTAGGACACCACCATACATATAACGAGGACAAAGCAAAAAACACAATACAATATGTATAGGACACCACCAGACACATAACGAGGACAAAACAAAAAACACAATACAATATGTGTAGGACACCACCATACATATGACGAGGACAAAACAAAAAACACAATACAATATGTGTAGGACATCACCATACACATAACGAGGACAAAGCAAAAAACACAATACAATATGTGTAGGACACCACCATACACATAACGAGGACAAAGCAAAAAACACAATACAATATCTGTAGGACACCACCATACACATAACGAGGACAAAACAAAAAACACAATACAATATGTGTAGGACACCACCATACACATAACGAGGACAAAACAAAAAACACAATACAATATGTATAGGACACCACCAGACACATAACGAGGACAAAACAAAAAACACAATACAATATGTGTAGGACACCACCATACACATAACGAGGACAAAGCAAAAAACACAATACAATATGTATAGGACACCACCAGACACATAACGAGGACAAAACAAAAAACACAATACAATATGTGTAGGACACCACCATACACATAACGAGGACAAAGCAAAAAACACAATACAATATGTATAGGACACCACCATACACATAACGAGGACAAAACAAAAAACACAATACAATATGTGTAGGACACCACCATACACATAACGAGGACAAAACAAAAAACACAATACAATATGTATAGGACACCACCATACACATAACGAGGACAAAACAAAAAACATAATACAATATATATAGGACACCACCATACACATAACGAGGACAAAACAAAAAACACAATACAATATGTATAGAACACCACCATACACATAACGAGGACAAAACAAAAAACACAATACAATATGTGTAGGACACCACCATACACATAACGAGGACAAAACAAAAAACACAATACAATATGTGTAGGACACCACCATACACATAACGAGGACAAAACACAAAACACAATACAATATGTATAGGACACCACCATACACATAACGGGGACAAAACAAAAAACACAATACAATATGTATAGGACACCACCAGACACATAACGAGGACAAAACAAAAAACACAATACAATATGTGTAGGACACCACCATACACATAACGAGGACAAAACACAAAACACAATACAATATGTATAGGACACCACCATACATATAACGAGGACAAAACAAAAAACACAATACAATATGTATAGGACACCACCAGACACATAACGAGGACAAAACAAAAAACACAATACAATATGTATAGGACACCACCAGACACATAACGAGGACAAAACAAAAAACACAATACAATATGTATAGGACACCACCATACACATAACGAGGACAAAACAAAAAACACAATACAATATGTGTAGGACACCACCATACATATAACGAGGACAAAGCAAAAAACACAATACAATATGTATAGGACACCACCAGACACATAACGAGGACAAAACAAAAAACACAATACAATATGTGTAGGACACCACCATACATATAACGAGGACAAAACAAAAAACACAATACAATATGTGTAGGACACCACCATACACATAACGAGGACAAAGCAAAAAACACAATACAATATGTGTAGGACACCACCATACACATAACGAGGACAAAGCAAAAAACACAATACAATATCTGTAGGACACCACCATACACATAACGAGGACAAAACAAAAAACACAATACAATATGTGTAGGACACCACCATACACATAACGAGGACAAAACAAAAAACACAATACAATATGTATAGGACACCACCAGACACATAACGAGGACAAAACAAAAAACACAATACAATATGTGTAGGACACCACCATACACATAACGAGGACAAAGCAAAAAACACAATACAATATGTATAGGACACCACCAGACACATAACGAGGACAAAACAAAAAACACAATACAATATGTGTAGGACACCACCATACACATAACGAGGACAAAGCAAAAAACACAATACAATATGCATAGGACACCACCATACACATAACGAGGACAAAACAAAAAACACAATACAATATGTGTAGGACACCACCATACACATAACGAGGACAAAACAAAAAACACAATACAATATGTATAGGACACCACCATACACACAACGAGGACAAAGCAAAAAACACAATACAATATGTATAGGACACCACCATACACATAACGAGGACAAAACAAAAAACATAATACAATATGTATAGGACACCACCATACACATAACGAGGACAAAGCAAAAAACACAATACAATATGTATAGAACACCACCATACACATAACGAGGACAAAACAAAAAACACAATACAATATGTATAGGACACCACCATACACATAACCTGGACAAAACAAAAAACACAATACAATATGTATAGGACACCACCATACACATAACGAGGACAAAGCAAAAAACACAATACAATATGCATAGGACACCACCATACACATAACGAGGACAAAGCAAAAAACACAATACAATATCTGTAGGACACCACCATACACATAACGAGGACAAAACAAAAAACACAATACAATATGTGTAGGACACCACCATACACATAACGAGGACAAAACAAAAAACACAATACAATATGTATAGGACACCACCAGACACATAACGAGGACAAAACAAAAAACACAATACAATATGTGTAGGACACCACCATACACATAACGAGGACAAAGCAAAAAACACAATACAATATGTATAGGACACCACCAGACACATAACGAGGACAAAACAAAAAACACAATACAATATGTGTAGGACACCACCATACACATAACGAGGACAAAGCAAAAAACACAATACAATATGTATAGGACACCACCATACACATAACGAGGACAAAACAAAAAACACAATACAATATGTGTAGGACACCACCATACACATAACGAGGACAAAACAAAAAACACAATACAATATGTATAGGACACCACCATACACATAACGAGGACAAAACAAAAAACATAATACAATATATATAGGACACCACCATACACATAACGAGGACAAAACAAAAAACACAATACAATATGTATAGAACACCACCATACACATAACGAGGACAAAACAAAAAACACAATACAATATGTGTAGGACACCACCATACACATAACGAGGACAAAACAAAAAACACAATACAATATGTGTAGGACACCACCATACACATAACGAGGACAAAACACAAAACACAATACAATATGTATAGGACACCACCATACACATAACGGGGACAAAACAAAAAACACAATACAATATGTGTAGGACACCACCAGACACATAACGAGGACAAAACAAAAAACACAATACAATATGTGTAGGACACCACCATACACATAACGAGGACAAAACACAAAACACAATACAATATGTATAGGACACCACCATACATATAACGAGGACAAAACAAAAAACACAATACAATATGTATAGGACACCACCAGACACATAACGAGGACAAAACAAAAAACACAATACAATATGTATAGGACACCACCAGACACATAACGAGGACAAAACAAAAAACACAATACAATATGTATAGGACACCACCATACACATAACGAGGACAAAACAAAAAACACAATACAATATGTGTAGGACACCACCATACATATAACGAGGACAAAGCAAAAAACACAATACAATATGTATAGGACACCACCAGACACATAACGAGGACAAAACAAAAAACACAATACAATATGTGTAGGACACCACCATACATATAACGAGGACAAAACAAAAAACACAATACAATATGTGTAGGACACCACCATACACATAACGAGGACAAAGCAAAAAACACAATACAATATGTGTAGGACACCACCATACACATAACGAGGACAAAGCAAAAAACACAATACAATATCTGTAGGACACCACCATACACATAACGAGGACAAAACAAAAAACACAATACAATATGTGTAGGACACCACCATACACATAACGAGGACAAAACAAAAAACACAATACAATATGTATAGGACACCACCAGACACATAACGAGGACAAAACAAAAAACACAATACAATATGTGTAGGACACCACCATACACATAACGAGGACAAAGCAAAAAACACAATACAATATGTATAGGACACCACCAGACACATAACGAGGACAAAACAAAAAACACAATACAATATGTGTAGGACACCACCATACACATAACGAGGACAAAGCAAAAAACACAATACAATATGCATAGGACACCACCATACACATAACGAGGACAAAACAAAAAACACAATACAATATGTGTAGGACACCACCATACACATAACGAGGACAAAACAAAAAACACAATACAATATGTATAGGACACCACCATACACACAACGAGGACAAAGCAAAAAACACAATACAATATGTATAGGACACCACCATACACATAACGAGGACAAAACAAAAAACATAATACAATATGTATAGGACACCACCATACACATAACGAGGACAAAGCAAAAAACACAATACAATATGTATAGAACACCACCATACACATAACGAGGACAAAACAAAAAACACAATACAATATGTATAGGACACCACCATACACATAACCTGGACAAAACAAAAAACACAATACAATATGTATAGGACACCACCATACACATAACGAGGACAAAGCAAAAAACACAATACAATATGTATAGGACACCACCATACACATAGCGAGGACAAAACACAAAACACAATACAATATGTATAGGACACCACCATACACATAACGAGGACAAAACAAAAAACACAATACAATATGTATAGGACACCACCATACACATAACAAGGACAAAACAAAAAACACAATACAATATGTGTAGGACACCACCATACACATAACGAGGACAAAACAAAAAACACAATACAATATGTATAGGACACCACCAGACACATAACGAGGACAAAGCAAAAAACACAATACAATATGTGTAGGACACCACCATACACATAGCGAGAACAAAACAAAAAACACAATACAATATGTATAGGACACCACCATACACATAACGAGGACAAAACGAAAAACACAATACAATATGTATAGGACACCACCATACACATAACGAGGACAAAACAAAAAACACAATACAATATGTATAGGACACCACCATACATATAACGAGGACAAAACAAAAAACACAATACAATATGTATAGGACACCACCATACACATAACGAGGACAAAGCAAAAAACATAATACAATATGTGTAGGACACCACCATACACATAACGAGGACAAAACAAAAAACACAATACAATATGTATAGGACACCACCATACATATAACGAGGACAAAACAAAAAACACAATACAATATGTATAGGACACCACCATACACATAACGAGGACAAAACAAAAAACACAATACAATATGTGTAGGACACCACCATACATATAACGAGGACAAAACAAAAAACATAATACAATATGTATAGGACACCACCAGACACATAACGAGGACAAAACAAAAAACACAATACAATATGTGTAGGACACCACCATACACATAACGAGGACAAAACAAAAAACACAATACAATATGTATAGGGCACCACCATACACATAACGAGGACAAAACAAAAAACACAATACAATATGTATAGGACACCACCATACATATAACGAGGACAAAACAAAAAACACAATACAATATGTATAGGACACCACCATACATATAACGAGGACAAAACAAAAAACACAATACAGTATGTATAGCACACCACCATACACGTAACGAGGACAAAACAAAAAACACAATACAATATGTATAGGACACCACCATACACATAACGAGGACAAAACAAAAAACAAATACAATATGTATAGGACACCACCATACACATAACGAGGACAAAACAAAAAACACAATACAATATGTATAGGACACCACCATACATATAACGAGGACAAAACAAAAAACACAATACAATATGTATAGGACACCACCAGACACATAACGAGGACAAAACAAAAAACACAATACAATATGTATAGGACACCACCAGACACATAACGAGGACAAAACAAAAAACACAATACAATATGTATAGGACACCACCATACACATAACGAGGACAAAACAAAAAACACAATACAATATGTGTAGGACACCACCATACATATAACGAGGACAAAGCAAAAAACACAATACAATATGCATAGGACACCACCAGACACATAACGAGGACAAAACAAAAAACACAATACAATATGTGTAGGACACCACCATACATATAACGAGGACAAAACAAAAAACACAATACAATATGTGTAGGACACCACCATACACATAACGAGGACAAAGCAAAAAACACAATACAATATGTGTAGGACACCACCATACACATAACGAGGACAAAGCAAAAAACACAATACAATATCTGTAGGACACCACCATACACATAACGAGGACAAAACAAAAAACACAATACAATATGTGTAGGACACCACCATACACATAACGAGGACAAAACAAAAAACACAATACAATATGTATAGGACACCACCAGACACATAACGAGGACAAAACAAAAAACACAATACAATATGTGTAGGACACCACCATACACATAACGAGGACAAAGCAAAAAACACAATACAATATGTATAGGACACCACCAGACACATAACGAGGACAAAACAAAAAACACAATACAATATGTGTAGGACACCACCATCCACATAACGAGGACAAAGCAAAAAACACAATACAATATGCATAGGACACCACCATACACATAACGAGGACAAAACAAAAAACACAATACAATATGTGTAGGACACCACCATACACATAACGAGGACAAAACAAAAAACACAATACAATATGTATAGGACACCACCATACACACAACGAGGACAAAGCAAAAAACACAATACAATATGTATAGGACACCACCATACACATACCGAGGACAAAACAAAAAACATAATACAATATGTATAGGACACCACCATACACATAACGAGGACAAAGCAAAAAACACAATACAATATGTATAGAACACCACCATACACATAACGAGGACAAAACAAAAAACACAATACAATATGTATAGGACACCACCATACACATAACCTGGACAAAACAAAAAACACAATACAATATGTATAGGACACCACCATACACATATCGAGGACAAAGCAAAAAACACAATACAATATGCATAGGACACCACCATACACATAGCGAGGACAAAACACAAAACACAATACAATATGTATAGGACACCACCATACACATAACGAGGACAAAACAAAAAACACAATACAATATGTATAGGACACCACCATACACATAACAAGGACAAAACAAAAAACACAATACAATATGTATAGGACACCACCAGACACATAACGAGGACAAAGCAAAAAACACAATACAATATGTGTAGGACACCACCATACACATAGCGAGAACAAAACAAAAAACACAATACAATATGTATAGGACACCACCATACACATAACGAGGACAAAACGAAAAACACAATACAATATGTATAGGACACCACCATACACATAACGAGGACAAAACAAAAAACACAATACAATATGTATAGGACACCACCATACATATAACGAGGACAAAACAAAAAACACAATACAATATGTATAGGACACCACCATACACATAACGAAGACAAAGCAAAAAACATAATACAATATGTGTAGGACACCACCATACACATAACGAGGACAAAACAAAAAACACAATACAATATGTATAGGACACCACCATACATATAACGAGGACAAAACAAAAAACACAATACAATATGTATAGGACACCACCATACACATAACGAGGACAAAACAAAAAACACAATACAATATGTGTAGGACACCACCATACATATAACGAGGACAAAACAAAAAACATAATACAATATGTATAGGACACCACCAGACACATAACGAGGACAAAACAAAAAACACAATACAATATGTGTAGGACACCACCATACACATAACGAGGACAAAACAAAAAACACAATACAATATGTATAGGGCACCACCATACACATAACGAGGACAAAACAAAAAACACAATACAATATGTATAGGACACCACCATACATATAACGAGGACAAAACAAAAAACACAATACAATATGTATAGGACACCACCATACATATAACGAGGACAAAACAAAAAACACAATACAGTATGTATAGCACACCACCATACACGTAACGAGGACAAAACAAAAAACACAATACAATATGTATAGGACACCACCATACACATAACGAGGACAAAACAAAAAACAAATACAATATGTATAGGACACCACCATACACATAACGAGGACAAAACAAAAAACACAATACAATATGTATAGGACACCACCATACATATAACGAGGACAAAACAAAAAACACAATACAATATGTATAGGACACCACCAGACACATAACGAGGACAAAACAAAAAACACAATACAATATGTATAGGACACCACCAGACACATAACGAGGACAAAACAAAAAACACAATACAATATGTATAGGACACCACCATACACATAACGAGGACAAAACAAAAAACACAATACAATATGTATAGGACACCACCATACATATAACGAGGACAAAGCAAAAAACACAATACAATATGTATAGGACACCACCAGACACATAACGAGGACAAAACAAAAAACACAATACAATATGTGTAGGACACCACCATACATATAACGAGGACAAAACAAAAAACACAATACAATATGTGTAGGACACCACC
This sequence comes from Bathymodiolus brooksi, assembly GCA_963680875.1. Taxonomy (NCBI): domain Eukaryota; kingdom Metazoa; phylum Mollusca; class Bivalvia; order Mytilida; family Modiolidae; genus Bathymodiolus; species Bathymodiolus brooksi. Next base: position 128,673,173 of record OY804577.1, on the reverse strand, counting down.
ATACACATAACGAGGACAAAGCAAAAAACACAATACAATATGTGTAGGACACCACCATACACATAACGAGGACAAAGCAAAAAACACAATACAATATCTGTAGGACACCACCATACACATAACGAGGACAAAACAAAAAACACAATACAATATGTGTAGGACACCACCATACACATAACGAGGACAAAACAAAAAACACAATACAATATGTATAGGACACCACCAGACACATAACGAGGACAAAACAAAAAACACAATACAATATGTGTAGGACACCACCATACACATAACGAGGACAAAGCAAAAAACACAATACAATATGTATAGGACACCACCAGACACATAACGAGGACAAAACAAAAAACACAATACAATATGTGTAGGACACCACCATCCACATAACGAGGACAAAGCAAAAAACACAATACAATATGCATAGGACACCACCATACACATAACGAGGACAAAACAAAAAACACAATACAATATGTGTAGGACACCACCATACACATAACGAGGACAAAACAAAAAACACAATACAATATGTATAGGACACCACCATACACACAACGAGGACAAAGCAAAAAACACAATACAATATGTATAGGACACCACCATACACATAACGAGGACAAAACAAAAAACATAATACAATATGTATAGGACACCACCATACACATAACGAGGACAAAGCAAAAAACACAATACAATATGTATAGAACACCACCATACACATAACGAGGACAAAACAAAAAACACAATACAATATGTATAGGACACCACCATACACATAACCTGGACAAAACAAAAAACACAATACAATATGTATAGGACACCACCATACACATATCGAGGACAAAGCAAAAAACACAATACAATATGCATAGGACACCACCATACACATAGCGAGGACAAAACACAAAACACAATACAATATGTATAGGACACCACCATACACATAACGAGGACAAAACAAAAAACACAATACAATATGTATAGGACACCACCATACACATAACAAGGACAAAACAAAAAACACAATACAATATGTATAGGACACCACCAGACACATAACGAGGACAAAGCAAAAAACACAATACAATATGTGTAGGACACCACCATACACATAGCGAGAACAAAACAAAAAACACAATACAATATGTATAGGACACCACCATACACATAACGAGGACAAAACGAAAAACACAATACAATATGTATATGACACCACCATACACATAACGAGGACAAAACAAAAAACACAATACAATATGTATAGGACACCACCATACATATAACGAGGACAAAACAAAAAACACAATACAATATGTATAGGACACCACCATACACATAACGAAGACAAAGCAAAAAACATAATACAATATGTGTAGGACACCACCATACACATAACGAGGACAAAACAAAAAACACAATACAATATGTATAGGACACCACCATACATATAACGAGGACAAAACAAAAAACACAATACAATATGTATAGGACACCACCATACACATAACGAGGACAAAACAAAAAACACAATACAATATGTGTAGGACACCACCATACATATAACGAGGACAAAACAAAAAACATAATACAATATGTATAGGACACCACCAGACACATAACGAGGACAAAACAAAAAACACAATACAATATGTGTAGGACACCACCATACACATAACGAGGACAAAACAAAAAACACAATACAATATGTATAGGGCACCACCATACACATAACGAGGACAAAACAAAAAACACAATACAATATGTATAGGACACCACCATACATATAACGAGGACAAAACAAAAAACACAATACAATATGTATAGGACACCACCATACATATAACGAGGACAAAACAAAAAACACAATACAATATGTATAGGACACCACCATACATATAACGAGGACAAAACAAAAAACACAATACAATATGTATAGGACACCACCATACATATAACAAGGACAAAACACAAAACATAATACAATATGTATAGGACACCACCATACACATAACGAGGACAAAACAAAAAACACAATACAATATGTGTAGGACACCACCATACACATAACGAGGACAAAACAAAAAACACAATACAATATGTATAGGACACCACCAGACACATAACGAGGACAAAACAAAAAACACAATACAATATGTATAGGACACCACCAGACACATAACGAGGACAAAACAAAAAACACAATACAATATGTGTAGGACACCACCATACACATAACGAGGACAAAACAAAAAACACAATACAATATGTGTAGGACACCACCATACACATAACGAGGACAAAACACAAAACACAATACAATATGTATAGGACACCACCATACACATAACGGGGACAAAACAAAAAACACAATACAATATGTATAGGACACCACCAGACACATAACGAGGACAAAACAAAAAACACAATACAATATGTGTAGGACACCACCATACACATAACGAGGACAAAACACAAAACACAATACAATATGTATAGGACACCACCATACATATAGCGAGGACAAAACAAAAAACACAATACAATATGTATAGGACACCACCAGACACATAACGAGGACAAAACAAAAAACACAATACAATATGTGTAGGACACCACCATACATATAACGAGGACAAAGCAAAAAACACAATACAATATGTATAGGACACCACCAGACACATAACGAGGACAAAACAAAAAACACAATACAATATGTGTAGGACACCACCATACATATAACGAGGACAAAACAAAAAACACAATACAATATGTGTAGGACACCACCATACACATAACGAGGACAAAGCAAAAAACACAATACAATATGTATAGGACACCACCAGACACATAACGAGGACAAAACAAAAAACACAATACAATATGTGTAGGACACCACCATACATATAACGAGGACAAAACAAAAAACACAATACAATATGTGTAGGACACCACCAGACACATAACGAGGACAAAACAAAAAACACAATACAATATGTGTAGGACACCACCATACACATAACGAGGACAAAACAAAAAATACAATACAATATGTATAGGACACCACCATACACATAACGAGGACAAAACAAAAAACAAATACAATATGTATAGGACACCACCATACACATAACGAGGACAAAACAAAAAACACAATACAATATGTATAGGACACCACCATACATATAACAAGGACAAAACACAAAACATAATACAATATGTATAGGACACCACCATACACATAACGAGGACAAAACAAAAAACACAATACAATATGTGTAGGACACCACCATACACATAACGAGGACAAAACAAAAAACACAATACAATATGTATAGGACACCACCATACATATAACGAGGACAAATCAAAAAACACAATACAATATGTATAGGACACCACCAGACACATAACGAGGACAAAACAAAAAACACAATACAATATGTGTAGGACACCACCATACACATAACGAGGACAAAACAAAAAACACAATACAATATGTGTAGGACACCACCATACACATAACGAGGACAAAACACAAAACACAATACAATATGTATAGGACACCACCATACACATAACGGGGACAATACAAAAAACACAATACAATATGTATAGGACACCACCAGACACATAACGAGGACAAAACAAAAAACACAATACAATATGTGTAGGACACCACCATACACATAACGAGGACAAAACACAAAACACAATACAATATGTATAGGACACCACCATACATATAACGAGGACAAAACAAAAAACACAATACAATATGTATAGGACACCACCAGACACATAACGAGGACAAAACAAAAAACACAATACAATATGTATAGGACACCACCAGACACATAACGAGGACAAAACAAAAAACACAATACAATATGTGTAGGACACCACCATACCTATAACGAGGACAAAGCAAAAAACACAATACAATATGTGTAGGACACCACCAGACACATAACGAGGACAAAACAAAAAACACAATACAATATGTGTAGGACACCACCATACATATAACGAAGACAAAACAAAAAACACAATACAATATGTGTAGGACACCACCATACACATAACGAGGACAAAGCAAAAAACACAATACAATATGTGTAGGACACCACCATACACATAACGAGGACAAAGCAAAAAACACAATACAATATCTGTAGGACACCACCATACACATAACGAGGACAAAACAAAAAACACAATACAATATGTGTAGGACACCACCATACACATAACGAGGACAAAACAAAAAACACAATACAATATGTATAGGACACCACCAGACACATAACGAGAACAAAACAAAAAACACAATACAATATGTGTAGGACACCACCATACACATAACGAGGACAAAGCAAAAAACACAATACAATATGTATAGGACACCACCATACACATAACGAGGACAAAACAAAAAACACAATACAATATGTATAGGACACCACCATACACACAACGAGGACAAAGCAAAAAACACAATACAATATGTATAGGACACCACCATACACATAACGAGGACAAAACAAAAAACATAATACAATATGTATAGGACACCACCATACACATAACGAGGACAAAACAAAAAACACAATACAATATGTATAGAACACCACCATACACATAACGAGGACAAAACAAAAAACACAATACAATATGTATAGGACACCACCATACACATAACCTGGACAAAACAAAAAACACAATACAATATGTATAGGACACCACCATACACATAACGAGGACAAAGCAAAAAACACAATACAATATGCATAGGACACCACCATACACATAGCGAGGACAAAACACAAAACACAATACAATATGTATAGGAAACCACCATACACAAAACGAGGACAAAACAAAAAACACAATACAATATGTATAGGACACCACCATACACATAACAAGGACAAAACAAAAAACACAATACAATATGTGTAGGACACCACCATACACATAACGAGGACAAAACAAAAAACACAATACAATATGTATAGGACACCACCAGACACATAACGAGGACAAAACAAAAAACACAATACAATATGTATAGGACACCACCAGACACATAACGAGGACAAAACAAAAAACACAATACAATATGTGTAGGACACCACCATACACATAACGAGGACAAAACAAAAAACACAATACAATATGTGTAGGACACCACCATACACATAACGAGGACAAAACAAAAAACACAATACAATATGTGTAGGACACCACCATACACATAACGAGGACAAAACACAAAACACAATACAATATGTATAGGACACCACCATACACATAACGGGGACAAAACAAAAAACACAATACAATATGTATAGGACACCACCAGACACATAACGAGGACAAAACAAAAAACACAATACAATATGTGTAGGACACCACCATACACATAACGAGGACAAAACACAAAACACAATACAATATGTATAGGACACCACCATACATATAACGAGGACAAAACAAAAAACACAATACAATATGTATAGGACACCACCAGACACATAACGAGGACAAAACAAAAAACACAATACAATATGTGTAGGACACCACCATACATATAACGAGGACAAAACAAAAAACACAATACAATATGTGTAGGACACCACCATACACATAACGAGGACAAAGCAAAAAACACAATACAATATGTGTAGGACACCACCATACACATAACGAGGACAAAGCAAAAAACACAATACAATATCTGTAGGACACCACCATACACATAACGAGGACAAAACAAAAAACACAATACAATATGTGTAGGACACCACCATACACATAACGAGGACAAAACAAAAAACACAATACAATATGTATAGGACACCACCAGACACATAACGAGGACAAAACAAAAAACACAATACAATATGTGTAGGACACCACCATACACATAACGAGGACAAAGCAAAAAACACAATACAATATGTATAGGACACCACCAGACACATAACGAGGACAAAACAAAAAACACAATACAATATGTGTAGGACACCACCATACACATAACGAGGACAAAGCAAAAAACACAATACAATATGCATAGGACACCACCATACACATAACGAGGACAAAACAAAAAACACAATACAATATGTGTAGGACACCACCATACACATAACGAGGACAAAACAAAAAACACAATACAATATGTATAGGACACCACCATACACACAACGAGGACAAAGCAAAAAACACAATACAATATGTATAGGACACCACCATACACATAACGAGGACAAAACAAAAAACATAATACAATATGTATAGGACACCACCATACACATAACGAGGACAAAGCAAAAAACACAATACAATATGTATAGAACACCACCATACACATAACGAGGACAAAACAAAAAACACAATACAATATGTATAGGTCACCACCATACACATAACCTGGACAAAACAAAAAACACAATACAATATGTATAGGACACCACCATACACATAACGAGGACAAAGCAAAAAACACAATACAATATGCATAGGACACCACCATACACATAGCGAGGACAAAACACAAAACACAATACAATATGTATAGGACACCACCATACACATAACGAGGACAAAACAAAAAACACAATACAATATGTATAGGACACCACCATACACATAACAAGGACAAAACAAAAAACACAATACAATATGTGTAGGACACCACCATACACATAACGAGGACAAAACAAAAAACACAATACAATATGTATAGGACACCACCAGACACATAACGAGGACAAAGCAAAAAACACAATACAATATGTGTAGGACACCACCATACACATAGCGAGAACAAAACAAAAAACACAATACAATATGTATAGGACACCACCATACACATAACGAGGACAAACGAAAAACACAATACAATATGTATAGGACACCACCATACACATAACGAGGACAAAACAAAAAACACAATACAATATGTATAGGACACCACCATACATATAACGAGGACAAAACAAAAAACACAATACAATATGTATAGGACACCACCATACACATAACGAGGACAAAGCAAAAAACATAATACAATATGTGTAGGACACCACCATACACATAACGAGGACAAAACAAAAAACACAATACAATATGTATAGGACACCACCATACATATAACGAGGACAAAACAAAAAACACAATACAATATGTATAGGACACCACCATACACATAACGAGGACAAAACAAAAAACACAATACAATATGTGTAGGACACCACCATACATATAACGAGGACAAAACAAAAAACATAATACAATATGTATAGGACACCACCAGACACATAACGAGGACAAAACAAAAAACACAATACAATATGTGTAGGACACCACCATACACATAACGAGGACAAAACAAAAAACACAATACAATATGTATAGGACACCACCATACACATAACGAGGACAAAACAAAAAACACAATACAATATGTATAGGACACCACCATACATATAACGAGGACAAAACAAAAAACACAATACAATATGTATAGGACACCACCATACATATAACGAGGACAAAACAAAAAACACAATACAATATGTATAGCACACCACCATACACATAACGAGGACAAAACAAAAAACACAATACAATATGTATAGGACACCACCATACACATAACGAGGACAAAACAAAAAACAAATACAATATGTATAGGACACCACCATACACATAACGAGGACAAAACAAAAAACACAATACAATATGTATAGGACACCACCATACATATAACAAGGACAAAACACAAAACATAATACAATATGTGTAGGACACCACCATACACATAACGAGGACAAAACAAAAAACACAATACAATATGTGTAGGACACCACCATACACATAACGAGGACAAAACAAAAAACACAATACAATATGTATAGGACACCACCAGACACATAACGAGGACAAAACAAAAAACACAATACAATATGTATAGGACACCACCAGACACATAACGAGGACAAAACAAAAAACACAATACAATATGTGTAGGACACCACCATACACATAACGAGGACAAAACAAAAAACACAATACAATATGTGTAGGACACCACCATACACATAACGAGGACAAAACACAAAACACAATACAATATGTATAGGACACCACCATACACATAACGGGGACAAAACAAAAAACACAATACAATATGTATAGGACACCACCAGACACATAACGAGGACAAAACAAAAAACACAATACAATATGTGTAGGACACCACCATACACATAACGAGGACAAAACACAAAACACAATACAATATGTATAGGACACCACCATACATATAACGAGGACAAAACAAAAAACACAATACAATATGTATAGGACACCACCAGACACATAACGAGGACAAAACAAAAAACACAATACAATATGTGTAGGACACCACCATACATATAACGAGGACAAAGCAAAAAACACAATACAATATGTATAGGACACCACCAGACACATAACGAGGACAAAACAAAAAACACAATACAATATGTGTAGGACACCACCATACATATAACGAGGACAAAACAAAAAACACAATACAATATGTGTAGGACACCACCATACACATAACGAGGACAAAGCAAAAAACACAATACAATATGTATAGGACACCACCAGACACATAACGAGGACAAAACAAAAAACACAATACAATATGTGTAGGACACCACCATACATATAACGAGGACAAAACAAAAAACACAATACAATATGTGTAGGACACCACCATACACATAGCGAGGACAAAACAAAAAATACAATACAATATGTATAGGACACCACCATACACATAACGAGGACAAAACAAAAAACAAATACAATATGTATAGGACACCACCATACACATAACGAGGACAAAACAAAAAACACAATACAATATGTATAGGACACCACCATACATATAACAAGGACAAAACACAAAACATAATACAATATGTATAGGACACCACCATACACATAACGAGGACAAAACAAAAAACACAATACAATATGTGTAGGACACCACCATACACATAACGAGGACAAAACAAAAAACACAATACAATATGTATAGGACACCACCATACATATAACGAGGACAAAACAAAAAACACAATACAATATGTATAGGACACCACCAGACACATAACGAGGACAAAACAAAAAACACAATACAATATGTGTAGGACACCACCATACACATAACGAGGACAAAACAAAAAACACAATACAATATGTGTAGGACACCACCATACACATAACGAGGACAAAACACAAAACACAATACAATATGTATAGGACACCACCATACACATAACGGGGACAATACAAAAAACACAATACAATATGTATAGGACACCACCAGACACATAACGAGGACAAAACAAAAAACACAATACAATATGTGTAGGACACCACCATACACATAACGAGGACAAAACACAAAACACAATACAATATGTATAGGACACCACCATACATATAACGAGGACAAAACAAAAAACACAATACAATATGTATAGGACACCACCAGACACATAACGAGGACAAAACAAAAAACACAATACAATATGTATAGGACACCACCAGAAACATAACGAGGACAAAACAAAAAACACAATACAATATGTGTAGGACACCACCATACCTATAACGAGGACAAAGCAAAAAACACAATACAATATGTATAGGACACCACCAGACACATAACGAGGACAAAACAAAAAACACAATACAATATGTGTAGGACACCACCATACATATAACGAAGACAAAACAAAAAACACAATACAATATGTGTAGGACACCACCATACACATAACGAGGACAAAGCAAAAAACACAATACAATATGTGTAGGACACCACCATACACATAACGAGGACAAAGCAAAAAACACAATACAATATCTGTAGGACACCACCATACACATAACGAGGACAAAACAAAAAACACAATACAATATGTGTAGGACACCACCATACACATAACGAGGACAAAACAAAAAACACAATACAATATGTATAGGACACCACCAGACACATAACGAGAACAAAACAAAAAACACAATACAATATGTGTAGGACACCACCATACACATAACGAGGACAAAGCAAAAAACACAATACAATATGTATAGGACACCACCATACACATAACGAGGACAAAACAAAAAACACAATACAATATGTGTAGGACACCACCATACACATAACGAGGACAAAACAAAAAACACAATACAATATGTATAGGACACCACCATACACACAACGAGGACAAAGCAAAAAACACAATACAATATGTATAGGACACCACCATACACATAACGAGGACAAAACAAAAAACATAATACAATATGTATAGGACACCACCATACACATAACGAGGACAAAACAAAAAACACAATACAATATGTATAGAACACCACCATACACATAACGAGGACAAAACAAAAAACACAATACAATATGTATAGGACACCACCATACACATAACCTGGACAAAACAAAAAACACAATACAATATGTATAGGACACCACCATACACATAACGAGGACAAAGCAAAAAACACAATACAATATGCATAGGACACCACCATACACATAGCGAGGACAAAACACAAAACACAATACAATATGTATAGGACACCACCATACACATAACGAGGACAAAACAAAAAACACAATACAATATGTATAGGAAACCACCATACACATAACAAGGACAAAACAAAAAACACAATACAATATGTGTAGGACACCACCATACACATAACGAGGACAAAACAAAAAACACAATACAATATGTATAGGACACCACCAGACACATAACGAGGACAAAACAAAAAACACAATACAATATGTATAGGACACCACCAGACACATAACGAGGACAAAACAAAAAACACAATACAATATGTGTAGGACACCACCATACACATAACGAGGACAAAACAAAAAACACAATACAATATGTGTAGGACACCACCATACACATAACGAGGACAAAACAAAAAACACAATACAATATGTGTAGGACACCACCATACACATAACGAGGACAAAACACAAAACACAATACAATATGTATAGGACACCACCATACACATAACGGGGACAAAACAAAAAACACAATACAATATGCATAGGACACCACCAGACACATAACGAGGACAAAACAAAAAACACAATACAATATGTGTAGGACACCACCATACACATAACGAGGACAAAACACAAAACACAATACAATATGTATAGGACACCACCATACATATAACGAGGACAAAACAAAAAACACAATACAATATGTATAGGACACCACCAGACACATAACGAGGACAAAACAAAAAACACAATACAATATGTGTAGGACACCACCATACATATAACGAGGACAAAGCAAAAAACACAATACAATATGTATAGGACACCACCAGACACATAACGAGGACAAAACAAAAAACACAATACAATATGTGTAGGACACCACCATACATATAACGAGGACAAAACAAAAAACACAATACAATATGTGTAGGACACCACCATACACATAACGAGGACAAAGCAAAAAACACAATACAATATGTGTAGGACACCACCATACACATAACGAGGACAAAACAAAAAACACAATACAATATGTATAGGACACCACCAGACACATAACGAGGACAAAACAAAAAACACAATACAATATGTGTAGGACACCACCATACACATAACGAGGACAAAACAAAAAACACAATACAATATGTATAGGACACCACCATACACATAACGAGGACAAAACAAAAAACAAATACAATATGTATAGGACACCACCATACACATAACGAGGACAAAACAAAAAACACAATACAATATGTATAGGACACCACCATACATATAACAAGGACAAAACAAAAAACACAATACAATATGTATAGGACACCACCAGACACATAACGAGGACAAAACAAAAAACACAATACAATATGTGTAGGACACCACCATACACATAACGAGGACAAAACAAAAAACACAATACAATATGTGTAGGACACCACCATACACATAACGAGGACAAAACACAAAACACAATACAATATGTATAGGACACCACCATACACATAACGGGGACAAAACAAAAAACACAATACAATATGTATAGGACACCACCAGACACATAACGAGGACAAAACAAAAAACACAATACAATATGTGTAGGACACCACCATACACATAACGAGGACAAAACACAAAACACAATACAATATGTATAGGACACCACCATACATATAACGAGGACAAAACAAAAAACACAATACAATATGTATAGGACACCACCAGACACATAACGAGGACAAAACAAAAAACAAATACAATATGTATAGGACACCACCATACACATAACGAGGACAAAACAAAAAACACAATACAATATGTATAGGACACCACCATACATATAACAAGGACAAAACAAAAAACACAATACAATATGTATAGGACACCACCAGACACATAACGAGGACAAAACAAAAAACACAATACAATATGTGTAGGACACCACCATACACATAACGAGGACAAAACAAAAAACACAATACAATATGTGTAGGACACCACCATACACATAACGAGGACAAAACACAAAACACAATACAATATGTATAGGACACCACCATACACATAACGGGGACAAAACAAAAAACACAATACAATATGTATAGGACACCACCAGACACATAACGAGGACAAAACAAAAAACACAATACAATATGTGTAGGGCACCACCATACACATAACGAGGACAAAACACAAAACACAATACAATATGTATAGGACACCACCATACATATAACGAGGACAAAACAAAAAACACAATACAATATGTATAGGACACCACCAGACACATAACGAGGACAAAACAAAAAACACAATACAATATGTATAGGACACCACCAGACACATAACGAGGACAAAACAAAAAACACAATACAATATGTATAGGACACCACCATACACATAACGAGGACAAAACAAAAAACACAATACAATATGTGTAGGACACCACCATACATATAACGAGGACAAAGCAAAAAACACAATACAATATGTATAGGACACCACCAGACACATAACGAGGACAAAACAAAAAACACAATACAATATGTGTAGGACACCACCATACATATAACGAGAACAAAACAAAAAACACAATACAATATGTGTAGGACACCACCATACACATAACGAGGACAAAGCAAAAAACACAATACAATATGTGTAGGACACCACCATACACATAACGAGGACAAAGCAAAAAACACAATACAATATCTGTAGGACACCACCATACACATAACGAGGACAAAACAAAAAACACAATACAATATGTGTAGGACACCACCATACACATAACGAGGACAAAACAAAAAACACAATACAATATGTATAGGACACCACCAGACACATAACGAGGACAAAACAAAAAACACAATACAATATGTGTAGGACACCACCATACACATAACGAGGACAAAGCAAAAAACACAATACAATATGTATAGGACACCACCATACACATAACGAGGACAAAACAAAAAAAACAATACAATATGTATAGGACACCACCATACACATAACGAGGACAAAACAAAAAACACAATACAATATGTATAGGACACCACCATACACACAACGAGGACAAAGCAAAAAACACAATACAATATGTATAGGACACCACCATACACATAACGAGGACAAAACAAAAAACATAATACAATATGTATAGGACACCACCATACACATAACGAGGACAAAACAAAAAACACAATACAATATGTATAGAACACCACCATACACATAACGAGGACAAAACAAAAAACACAATACAATATGTATAGGACACCACCATACACATAACCTGGACAAAACAAAAAACACAATACAATATGTATAGGACACCACCATACACATAACGAGGACAAAGCAAAAAACACAATACAATATGTATAGGACACCACCATACACATAGCGAGGACAAAACACAAAACACAATACAATATGTATAGGACACCACCATACACATAACGAGGACAAAACAAAAAACACAATACAATATGTATAGGACACCACCATACACATAACAAGGACAAAACAAAAAACACAATACAATATGTGTAGGACACCACCATACACATAACGAGGACAAAACAAAAAACACAATACAATATGTATAGGACACCACCAGACACATAACGAGGACAAAACAAAAAACACAATACAATATGTATAGGACACCACCAGACACATAACGAGGACAAAACAAAAAACACAATACAATATGTGTAGGACACCACCATACACATAACGAGGACAAAACAAAAAACACAATACAATATGTGTAGGACACCACCATACACATAACGAGGACAAAACACAAAACACAATACAATATGTATAGGACACCACCATACACATAACGGGGACAAAACAAAAAACACAATACAATATGTATAGGACACCACCAGACACATAACGAGGACAAAACAAAAAACACAATACAATATGTGTAGGACACCACCATACACATAACGAGGACAAAACACAAAACACAATACAATATGTATAGGACACCACCATACATATAACGAGGACAAAACAAAAAACACAATACAATATGTATAGGACACCACCAGACACATAACGAGGACAAAACAAAAAACACAATACAATATGTGTAGGACACCACCATACATATAACGAGGACAAAGCAAAAAACACAATACAATATGTATAGGACACCACCAGACACATAACGAGGACAAAACAAAAAACACAATACAATATGTGTAGGACACCACCATACATATAACGAGGACAAAACAAAAAACACAATACAATATGTGTAGGACACCACCATACACATAACGAGGACAAAGCAAAAAACACAATACAATATGTGTAGGACACCACCATACACATAACGAGGACAAAACAAAAAACACAATACAATATGTATAGGACACCACCAGACACATAACGAGGACAAAACAAAAAACACAATACAATATGTGTAGGACACCACCATACACATAACGAGGACAAAACAAAAAACACAATACAATATGTATAGGACACCACCATACACATAACGAGGACAAAACAAAAAACAAATACAATATGCATAGGACACCACCATACACATAACGAGGACAAAACAAAAAACACAATACAATATGTATAGGACACCACCATACATATAACAAGGACAAAACACAAAACATAATACAATATGTATAGGACACCACCATACACATAACGAGGACAAAACAAAAAACACAATACAATATGTGTAGGACACCACCATACACATAACGAGGACAAAACAAAAAACACAATACAATATGTATAGGACACCACCAGACACATAACGAGGACAAAACAAAAAACACAATACAATATGTATAGGACACCACCAGACACATAACGAGGACAAAACAAAAAACACAATACAATATGTGTAGGACACCACCATACACATAACGAGGACAAAACAAAAAACACAATACAATATGTGTAGGACACCACCATACACATAACGAGGACAAAACACAAAACACAATACAATATGTATAGGACACCACCATACACATAACGGGGACAAAACAAAAAACACAATACAATATGTATAGGACACCACCAGACACATAACGAGGACAAAACAAAAAACACAATACAATATGTGTAGGACACCACCATACACATAACGAGGACAAAACACAAAACACAATACAATATGCATAGGACACCACCATACATATAACGAGGACAAAACAAAAAACACAATACAATATGTATAGGACACCACCAGACACATAACGAGGACAAAACAAAAAACACAATACAATATGTATAGGACACCACCAGACACATAACGAGGACAAAACAAAAAACACAATACAATATGTATAGGACACCACCATACACATAGCGAGGACAAAACAAAAAACACAATACAATATGTGTAGGACACCACCATACATATAACGAGGACAAAGCAAAAAACACAATACAATATGTATAGGACACCACCAGACACATAACGAGGACAAAACAAAAAACACAATACAATATGTGTAGGACACCACCATACATATAACGAGGACAAAACAAAAAACACAATACAATATGTGTAGGACACCACCATACACATAGCGAGGACAAAGCAAAAAACACAATACAATATGTGTAGGACACCACCATACACATAACGAGGACAAAGCAAAAAACACAATACAATATCTGTAGGACACCACCATACACATAACGAGGACAAAACAAAAAACACAATACAATATGTGTAGGACACCACCATACACATAACTAGGACAAAACAAAAAACACAATACAATATGTATAGGACACCACCAGACACATAACGAGGACAAAACAAAAAACACAATACAATATGTGTAGGACACCACCATACACATAACGAGGACAAAGCAAAAAACACAATACAATATGTATAGGACACCACCATACACATAACGAGGACAAAACAAAAAACACAATACAATATGTGTAGGACACCACCATACACATAACGAGGACAAAACAAAAAACATAATACAATATGTATAGGACACCACCATACACACAACGAGGACAAAGCAAAAAACACAATACAATATGTATAGGACACCACCATACACATAACGAGGACAAAACAAAAAACATAATACAATATGTATAGGACCCCACCATACACATAACGAGGACAAAACAAAAAACACAATACAATATGTATAGGACACCACCATACACATAACCTGGACAAAACAAAAAACACAATACAATATGTATAGGACACCACCATACACATAACGAGGACAAAGCAAAAAACACAATACAATATGTGTAGGACACCACCATACACATAACGAGGACAAAACACAAAACACAATACAATATGTATAGGACACCACCATACACATAACGAGGACAAAACAAAAAACACAATACAATATGTATAGGACACCACCATACACATAACAAGGACAAAACAAAAAACACAATACAATATGTATAGGACACCACCTTACACATAACAAGGACAAAACAAAAAACACAATACAATATGTATAGGACACCACCATACACATAACGAGAACAAAACACAAAACACAATACAATATGTATAGGACACCACCATACACATAACGAGGACAAAGCAAAAAACACAATACAATATGTGTAGGACACCACCATACACATAACGAGGACAAAGCAAAAAACACAATACAATATGTATAGGACACCACCATACACATAACGAGGACAAAGCAAAAAACACAATACAATATGTATAGGACACCACCATACACATAACGAGGACAAAACAAAAAACACAATACAATATGTGTAGGACACCACCATACACATAACGAGGACAAAACAAAAAACACAATACAATATGTATAGGACACCACCATACACACAACGAGGACAAAGCAAAAAACACAATACAATATGTATAGGACACCACCATACACATAACGAGGACAAAACAAAAAACATAATACAATATGTATAGGACACCACCATACACATAACGAGGACAAAACAAAAAACACAATACAATATGTATAGAACACCACCATACACATAACGAGGACAAAACAAAAAACACAATACAATATGTATAGGACACCACCATACACATAACCTGGACAAAACAAAAAACACAATACAATATGTATAGGACACCACCATACACATAACGAGGACAAAGCAAAAAACACAATACAATATGTATAGGACACCACCATACACATAGCGAGGACAAAACACAAAACACAATACAATATGTATAGGACACCACCATACACATAACGAGGACAAAACAAAAAACACAATACAATATGTATAGGACACCACCATACACATAACAAGGACAAAACAAAAAACACAATACAATATGTATAGGACACCACCTTACACATAACAAGGACAAAACAAAAAACACAATACAATATGTATAGGACCCCACCATACACATAACGAGAACAAAACACAAAACACAATACAATATGTATAGGACACCACCATACACATAACGAGGACAAAGCAAAAAACACAATACAATATGTGTAGGACACCACCATACACATAACGAGGACAAAGCAAAAAACACAATACAATATGTATAGGACACCACCATACACATAACGAGGACAAAGCAAAAAACACAATACAATATGTATAGGACACCACCATACACATAACGAGGACAAAGCAAAAAACGCAATACAATATGTGTAGGACACCACCATACACATAACGAGGACAAAACAAAAAACATAATACAATATGTATAGGACACCACCAGACACATAACGAGGACAAAGCAAAAAACACAATACAATATGTATAGGACACCACCATACACATAACGAGGACAAAGCAAAAAACACAATACAATATGTATAGGACACCACCATACACATAACGAGGACAAAACAAAAAACACAATACAATATGTGTAGGACACCACCATACACATAACGAGGACAAAACAAAAAACACAATACAATATGTATAGGACACCACCATACACACAACGAGGACAAAGCAAAAAACACAATACAATATGTATAGGACACCACCATACACATAACGAGGACAAAACAAAAAACATAATACAATATGTATAGGACACCACCATACACATAACGAGGACAAAACAAAAAACACAATACAATATGTATAGAACACCACCATACACATAACGAGGACAAAACAAAAAACACAATACAATATGTATAGGACACCACCATACACATAACCTGGACAAAACAAAAAACACAATACAATATGTATAGGACACCACCATACACATAACGAGGACAAAGCAAAAAACACAATACAATATGTATAGGACACCACCATACACATAGCGAGGACAAAACACAAAACACAATACAATATGTATAGGACACCACCATACACATAACGAGGACAAATCAAAAAACACAATACAATATGTATAGGACACCACCATACACATAACAAGGACAAAACAAAAAACACAATACAATATGTATAGGACACCACCTTACACATAACAAGGACAAAACAAAAAACACAATACAATATGTATAGGACACCACCATACACATAACGAGAACAAAACACAAAACACAATACAATATGTATAGGACACCACCATACACATAACGAGGACAAAGCAAAAAACACAATACAATATGTGTAGGACACCACCATACACATAACGAGGACAAAGCAAAAAACACAATACAATATGCATAGGACACCACCATACACATAACGAGGACAAAGCAAAAAACACAATACAATATGTATAGGACACCACCATACACATAACGAGGACAAAGCAAAAAACGCAATACAATATGTGTAGGACACCACCATACACATAACGAGGACAAAACAAAAAACATAATACAATATGTATAGGACACCACCAGACACATAACGAGGACAAAACAAAAAACACAATACAATATGTATAGGACACCACCATACATATAACGAGGACAAAACAAAAAACACAATACAATATGTATAGGACACCACCATACATATAACGAGGACAAAACAAAAAACATAATACAATATGTATAGGACACCACCATACACATAACGAGGACAAAACACAAAACACAATACAATATGTGTAGGACACCACCATACACATAACGAGGACAAAGCAAAAAACACAATACAATATGTGTAGGACACCACCATACACATAACGAGGACAAAGCAAAAAACACAATACAATATGTATAGGACACCACCATACACATAACGAGGACAAAGCAAAAAACACAATACAATATGTATAGGACACCACCATACACATAACGAGGACAAAGCAAAAAACACAATACAATATGTATAGGACACCACCATACATATAACGAGGACAAAACAAAAAACATAATACAATATGTATAGGACACCACCATACACATAACGAGGACAAAACACAAAACACAATACAATATGTGTAGGACACCACCATACACATAACGAGGACAAAACAAAAAACACAACACAATATGTATAGGACACCACCATACACATAACGAGGACAAAACAAAAAACACAATACAATATGTGTTGGACACCACTATACGTAAACAAACATAAATAACGTAAATAAAACATGATACTTTCTTTTCATTATACTGTGCTACAGTTAAATTGTACTTAGTGAGTTTTTAGTATACAGTAACGTTTATCTATTTGGAGAATTATTTACATATTTTATTGTTTGTTTTGTGTTTGATGTTGTCAATCATTTGCACATAAAAAGGTAAAAACAAATATCAACAAGACATTATAGCCGCCAACTATATATACGATTCGTACATTGTTTGTAGTGTTCTATATGTTTGAAATAAACGTTACAGAATACCGAAGGGGCAATCAAAAATGAGCAATCCAGAGAAACTGGCAACATAGACACAAGACACAAGACAAAGACAAACAAAAAAAAAAAAAAAAAAACAACCCAACACAATAGTGTTGAACACTACTAGACGCAAACAAACACAAATAACGTAAATAAGACATGAACCCTCCTAAAAATAGCTGGAGGTAAATAGTCTTCCGAATGGGATACTCTACGATCGTTTTGTATATTGACAACGTATTTTCCTTTGTTATACCATGTTCATCGTGTTTACATCAGGCATGTATAACTAAGTAAAGAATAAAGCAATTCATTGAGAAGTTTGTTTCAATCAGTTTGATGGGTTATTTTGTGAACTGGACGCATTCCCATAGTCGGAAATCGTGAGAAAGCATTTTCCAAATGATCATCCGGTTCAGTAGAAATAAATGCCACAATTTATAGTACTTCAGATTCATGCTATATTGTTTAATCATGGCAAGAAAAGTACAATTTTACAGAATCACCAGATATATTTCTGCAACATCCAATTTCATCAAGTCGTTTCAAATAGCCTTGTTTTTGTAAACTGCATTCAACAACAAAAGCTTAAATAACTACAGCCATGTTAAGCTTTGTTCTTACAAACCACACTGCACTATGGACGACGATGACATAAAACAGCCACATAATCGTGATTCACAAGATTCTTCGAGTGCGTTTTTATTAGTTTCAGATGAAAGTTATTTTTGACAGAATAGACACCATATAAATAGAATAACGGCAGTTATCAAGGTCGAGACAGAATTATCGAGATTATCGCCTGCGATGAGCTGTGATACTACTGAAAATGGACCGAGCAGAAAAAAATGATTTCAAGTTTTGATGAAATTCTTTAAATTTTACAGCATTTTTCACTAAAATTGATAAAACAAGACTTGCCTGTCCAATTTTTCAAATAATTCGATGCAATTTATTTTTATGGATTTGGCGACCTTTTTCAAAATTTCAAAATTGAAGTTCATTTCCTTAGAAATTGAACGGGTTACCCGATCTGAAGTAAATCAAACAAATAATTACCTTTCTGGATTTGTGTTCTTTGAGCTATTATCCGCTCAACCTCAAATGATTCACTTAGTACTTTTGCTTTTCTTTCTCTCTTTCCAAATGCAATTGGTTTACCACAGTGCAGTTCCTTATAATTAACTGCCTCCTTTTCTCTTAAACGCCTTAATACCATTGTGATTGCTTAAAATAGTTTTAAAATGGCGTGTATTTTTTATTCGACGAAATAACTATGAAAACTATTCACGAACCATTTGAAAGGCAATTAGATTAGTATGGTATATCTACATTTCATTAAGATTTGTAATGTTTTTGAAAATATTTCCTTCATTAGGGTTGAAAACAAAACAGGAGTTATAATTTAAAATGAAGAAAAATAAAGTCATTTTAATTCTATATATTACAGAAGCATATTTTGGGAAAAAAATACCTATTTTTCAAAAATGCATAAAATGATCGATTAATATGAAAATCGAAAAAAAAAAAGTAATAAGCTTTCCTTATCGATATATTTGTATGTTATATAGTTCTGTATAAACAGATTTTAGTCGTGTACAAACACACAACATGTCTTAATTAGTTAATTATTAAGAAAACACGAAACAAGTCTATTTATTGCAGTAATATGGATTTTGACACCTAGACTTATTTACCTGTACGGATTGTTTTAAAAAGTTGCAAACTTGTATTTTTAAATGAAAAAGGAAATATCAAGACCTCTACCAACATAAGAATAACTTACATGTTCTAAAAGTGCGTTTTATTGTGAACATGGTAGTATGTGCTTCTAATTGGAAATAAAAACGATAAAATAGCAAAATACCTCTGAAAACCGTCAAAAGGCTGTTTTTCAATTTCAATCCTATATTTTAGATACAAACGACCGTATAATTTTCAAATAAAAAAGGAAATATGTAAATCAAAACCAATTTTAAATATCTTAACACCAAATAAAAGATAAAACTTTCAAGAATATGTGTATATGTGCTTCTTTATTAAATTCAACATAATAAAATAGTTATTCAGCATAGAAGTAAAGTTTCCCATTACTTTCTATAGTAATGACCGATAATTAATCAAGGTAAAAATGGCGCATGCGCAGTCTCTGATGAGGAGAATTGCTGCCCATGGGTGCATATACAAATTCCAATCCATATGTTGGCTTCAAGGGCTATCCACAAATCTTGATATTGCACTCTAAATAAGAATACTAATGTTTTTATTGCACTGAACACATTGAACTTAAAATGAAGCAAATGTTTGAGAATTATTGCTTATTGGTTTAGCTGGATTCATTCTTCCTACAAAGGGAGGAGGGTACTTTAATTTCCTTTAATATTTACTATTTTATATAAATTATATAAAAAGCTGTGTTCATATTATTTCCTTAACATATGATATATTAAGAATGTAATTTAGATATATGTGTACCGTATGGGTCTTACCCTGCTTAATATTTGTTGTCTGTCCCAAGCAGCAATCTCGTGTATTATTGTTTTCATATTACTTACTAAAGTCGCTATGCTAGAGATGGGAGAGATGTCGTCCATGATTTTCCGTTTGAAATGTAACCTGTAACGTAAAGAGATGGTATTATGTGTTAGGAGATTGCAGGATACAAATTACTCAATGAACAGTTTAATTAGAAATTATTCCATTTATACTTCCTTGGTGTAATGGAAATTGTGCTGCATGTCTCGATTGCAGCAGATCCTGAGTTCGTATGATTTCCGTTCGGCTCAAACCAAAGACTATCGAAATGGCATTTGCTAAACACGTAACATTAAAGATTGAGAGACATTTTCTATAGTCATGTGTGTTGGTATAGTAATAACCCATAATAAATATCAATGTTGATAAACATTAGAGAATACTGAAGGGGCAATCAAAAATGGACAGTCCAGAGAAACTGGTAAAACAGGCCACACAATACGAAGAAAAACACAACACAATATGTGTTGGACACCAATATACGCAAACAAACACAAACAACGTAAATAAGACATGAGCCATCATACAAACAACGTAAATAAGACATGAGCCATCATACAAACAACGTAAATAAGACATGAGCCATCATACAAACAACGTAAATAAGACATGAGCCATCATACAAACAACGTAAATAAGACATGAGCCATCATACAAACAACGTAAATAAGACATGAGCCATCATACAAACAAACACAAACAACGTAAATAAGACATGAGCCATCATACAAACAACTGCAGGCAAACGAAACGAATATCGTTTTTATGAGGAAATCGTAACGAACATCAAACCATGGAAATCAGAAAACGTAAGGAGACACAATGTTAAGAAAACATTATAACACGTTTACTTAAGAAATAATTAATAGAAGCCATAGTTTGTAGGATATTGTAACACTGGAAATTGTTTTCTAACATAATTATCCCGACGGAAATCGATTGTTATAATGCAACGGAGATAATATTACCCGCGTTAAAATGTCATACAAACTATGGCTTCTATGAATAAATTAAATTCTAATAGGAGGAATCTAACAAATGCTTTGAAGGGAGAGGCAGTGTAACAAATCTATGGAATCAGCGCCTATCACCACTAATGTTGTGAGTTCGAATCCCGCTCAGACGAGGTGTACTCGAGACAATATTATTTGATAAAGTTTTTCTGTGACTTGCAGCAGGTCGGTGGCTTTCTCTGGGTACTCCGGTTTCTTTCCCCAATATAACTGACCGCCACGATATAGCTGAAATATTGTTGAAAGTGGCGTTAACCACATAACCTTAACCATTATTTTCCAATTTAATGGCATTTAGATTTTAGTAATTTAAAATAAATAAAAGCTAAATAATAATAAAATAAATCAATTACGAGCATGGGTCAATGTCATCAGCATTCCTTGGAAACAACGCCATCGTAAGACGACAATTTACTATGGTCAAAGTCCATTGACCGTAATATGTGGTATTTTTTCGCAAGTAAATTGAATATGTATGGAAACAATATTAAAATTTTAATATAGGGGGCCGTCGTGGTCGTGATCGTATGGTGGTTAGATTTACAACTACCTGTGCAATCAGTGCCTATCATCACTAATATTGTGAGTTCAAACCCCGTTCATGGCGAGGTTACAACATTATGTGATACAAGTTTGCGAGTGACTTCGACAGGTCGGTGGTTTCTTTGGATACTCTAGTTTCCTCCAATAAAACTGACCGCCACGATATCAATGAAATATTATTGAAAGTGGCGTTAAACAGCATAAGCCTAAACTTCAATGTCATTAAGCATTCCTTGGAAACAACGTCATCGTAAGACAATTTTCAATAATTTCCTTTGATCTTTTTATGGTTGACATACTAGAATGTAAGCAACAGCTAAGAAATATTGAATAATACACACAGATACGAGATATTGAACACTTAAAATCTGGGCTGTAGTTTTATTACTCTCAGAGAGCCGGTGCAATAAACAACGACCTAGATGTGATATTGCATGGCTTCATGATATAAATCATTTGTACCACGGTTCGATTATTTAACTGTTTAACTCGGAAAACCATGGTATAAATATTACAAGCAATATTAACATTTTAATATTTGTATACAACACTGTTCAGTATACCTACAACGTGACCCGCAAAAATGTCACCCATATACTCGTTAATAGAACTTGTATTCTAACATGACGTCCTTCATTCGCTTTGCAAACAAACGAGCGATCAATCTGTTGACAACATCTCATTAGCACATGCGCGGTACACATTTAAGCCAGGTGATAAAATCACAGAATAAAATTATTTACACGGTTGTTAACGTCTTAAACATCTATATTCACTGAAAATAATCAACATATCAAAAATTAATAATATGCGACGTGCAATTAAAACACGTAATATTATTGTTACGGATGTTCCTTCAATACGACTGACTTTCCCGTCGTAAAAATATATGTGACTGGCTTTCCCGTCATAAAAGTACATGTTGATGAATTATTGTCTGTTCGAATTTGGTAGCGTAAATTGTGTGCGACATTGTCCGCAAACGTAAATATAAATTACCGTCTTCCAATCAAAGTATACTATCGTATTTGTACTGTTAGACATATCAGAATCGAAATAATTCATGGAAGCCAGAATGTGTTTTGAGTTTTAGCATGGGTTGGCTGATATTAGTAATCATGCTATCATTTTGTTATTTCATGTTTGTGAAGGAGATTCAATGCATAAATATAATAGTTAGAATAATGTATTTTTCAAGATGCGTTAAACAGCTCGAGAAAAACCGTTTTCCGTAGAAAGAAAACTATTAACAAAACAAAAACGGGAAGTACATACATAACCCGAATATAATAAAGTTCAAGCATTTAATAACTTCCAAAAATAGAAAAGAACTTACCAATTAAAGAGATAAATAAAGATCTTTGTGCTCCAGGCTAAAATTTTATATTTATTATATAAATATTGTAAATATTGTTTCCTGACATGCCTATACCTTATTGTAACTTGCAATGGTTTATGAGAATAAAGATATTTTTGTCACCTCGTCTCTGACAGACTTCTGCTATGTTTGATTTTCTATACAAACTCAAAACCAAGTGTGAATTGAAATAGGCCATTTTATTATTAAAATGACAAAGTATATTATAAAAACAACATATATACAAAAATATACACAAAAACACTCAGCAGACCATTATCATAAAATTGTGACATTTTACCACCCCTCTGAAAATCAAAGGTGAGGAGCCAAGATCTGCTTAGCAAAAATAATATAATTAAAAAGCAATAAACTGACAATCTTAGTGTTGATACATTGTATAAAATAATCTAACACTATGAAAAAGTGTAGTTTCTTTTAGAATAACTACAACTATGATTCTAGGATTTGAATAAAATAAGCAACTACAGTATCATTATAGAGGGCAATACAGATAACAAGACCAAAATCATACTACATGTAGATGTTCACAGGTTTGGGAGGGAGGTGGGATTTTCCATACAATTTTCCTCTGACATAACCTGTGTCTCGAGTTATGATGTAAGCTATCTCATGAATATTAATTAGGTTTCTCCCTGTTTGACCGCCTATATATAGCTAGTCAACTTTAGGAGCACCTCCAATGTCCTAACGGACATAAGTGCAACTAGAGAAAGAAAAAACGTTCACTTCGTGCCAAAAATGTATTTATAGAGCTATAAATGTAGTTATAGCTAACGTATAATTATTTGGTGTTTCCAACTAAAAAGAAAAAAATGGTACAAACTGTTTCTGTTAAAAATAGAACGCTTTACCATAATTACCGGCCACGTCAGATTCGCTTCATAAAATTATATGCTGATCTATTGCGTCTGACTGTACAAACTGTTCATATAAAAGATATTTAATGAAAATTATTATCCGTAAAATCAGAAATCGTTACTGAGTGTAGCTATACTAACATTACCTATAATATCACCGCAGACAACTCGTAAACACGTTGTAAAACAACCATAAACCAAGAGTTGTTGTAAGTCATGTGTACAACTTGAATAATCGACCATTGTTAATGGTACAATGTCTCCCATCCTGCTCGTGGGGAGGTGTATTCGATACAACATTATGTGATAAAGCTTGGCAGTGGCTTGCGACAGGTCGGTGGTGTTCTCCGGGTACTCAGGTTTCCTCCACCAATTAAACTGAAAGTGGCGTTAAACACCACAATCATAACCATTAAAATTATGTCGTCACCCAAACATGTGATGTAATACAAAATTGTGATTTGAAAATAGAGCAGCAATTGATTATCCTTTTCTTTCAGAGAATTATATCACAAATGGTTTATATGAATCTTCATTTTATTTTTTCATTATAGTATGTATTTGGTTTTTACATTGAATTTATGTTTCACATTAAGTACATTAAAGTAGTAATAAATAATATGTGAATAATGATATTTTCCCTCGAAATTAGTATTCCTAATTATTATTTTTGTTTGTGCACTAGATAGTTATTTTGTCTGAAATCAGAATGAATTCTTAATTTTCAAATGCACCAATTGTTTTCTAGATAATTGTTTCTAGCATAAATGGTGTGTCAGCAGCAATGGGTTGTATTTACATTGAAATTAATAATTAAAAAAATCGCATCTAGACTTGTGCTAATATCTATCATCAATATATATATAATATAATCTATTGTTACTTTATGTTGTACAATTTCCGTCACCTCTCACCACTGAATAACCCCCCTAGTGTTACTAATTATACATTAACGTCAACGTTTAGTCACGATGGCTATATCACTCAACGTTTTTTCGACTTCTTATCCGTGCATAAAATCGGTTGAATTATGTGGTGTAGGTGTTTATACCCCTTAACAATTTTTTTATTTATGGACGAAGTCGGAGTAATCTGAAAAAATTTACGACCTACCGCATGAATCTGACATGAATGTAAATTGTGATAAGGTTTAGCACCATGCTTAGCGGTCAGTGTTTGTATGGTCGTCAGTCTTATCTGTTATTTCATATGTGGGGGTAAATATGGTCTGCGATATCATTTTATGAAAATGAAAGAAGTAATTTTTGTACCACCTCGATACCATGCTATCACTGTAAATCAATAGTACGTGCATATAAAGACGATATGGACATAGAATCCTACATAATGTAGCAGTGAACAATAATAATTGTTCAATCGCATCGGTGGTGTAATCACAGTGATGGTTAGCGTGCTTGTCCCGAGTGTGGTAGATCGTGGGTTCGAGCCCCTATTGGGTCAAACCAAAGACTATAATATTGGTATTTGCTGTTTCTCCGCTAAGCATGCAGCATTAAGGAGAAAGAGCAAAGACTGGTAGGCTCGGAATCTGGATAATGTGTCCGAGTGGAGCGACATGTCTATCCGCGGATTATTGTTTCAGTGAACTAGCACTATAAAAAAAAATCAACTAAGCGTGTTGTACATAGCGGATCTCATAATCATCTCATTGACAATTTACTTGTTCTCGTCGCGATATATCTGGAAAATTGCTGAGTTGGCGTTAAATAACAATCACTCACCCTCAGACATTTTCATAATGTTCCTGTGACTTTAAGTTATAGCTATATCATCCGCCTAAAAACCCAAACTTTGTAAAACCACTTTGTAGATAAATGGATGAACATTGGATTCGAGAACTTGGTACTACAGCCCTATGTGGTTGCAACTACAATATTATAATGTATATGTAATCGTTCTTGTCCAAATTGTAGTAAGGGGCCCGGGTGGCTCAATGAGTTAGGTCGTTGCATGGATCTAACATCTCAAGCAAGCCTATCACCAATACGGCGTGGGTTCGTGCCCGGCTTCCTCCAACACTAAAAACTTGTCGCCATGATATAGCTGAAATACTGATGAAAGTGGGGTTAAATCCCAATTAATCAATCAATCAATCAATCAACCAAATTGTAGTATGCAAGCAATATTTTTCTTAAAGCCATAGGATCATCAAATTTGGACTTACAATTTTGTTTTGGAGATATTTGTCATTGTTTATTTTGTCTGTACCAGTGTAGGTGTTCACTTGGGCGTATTGCATTTGCTCACTTTTGAGAAAATGTGTAGATTACTTTTGCGCACATTTTCTACATATCATTTGCGCACCAGTATACCTGTTCATACAGGTAAATAAGCATGATTTAATCCTATTGATTGCAGAGTTGTAATCGCCGTGAATTTATTTTGAACAGTTTTGATTTTGAAATTAGATGTGTATGACATAAGACATGGAATTTAAAATTACGGAAGCAAATAGAGGGAATAAATGTTTAATATCGGAAGATTTTATATATCGTTTCCATAAAACTCTAAATAATGGTAATGTGTCATGGAGATGTTCCAACAAATCTTGCAAAGCAACTCTAAAAACAGATGGTGAAAATTTGATGGTTGTTGAAACGAACAGTGCACATTGTCACGAATCAGATAAATGTCAATGTGAACGACAACAACTTCGAGTGTCTGCAAAAGGAAAAGCAGCCGAAGATGTGACATCAAGACCAGCCAAGCTTATCCGAACAGAGCTGCACTTTTCAGATAGCCAGAGCATACAGACAAGTGATTTGAAACTTCTTCAGCTGGTCATCTACAGAGAGAGAAGAAGGGAACTGCCACCCTTACCAAAGTCCAGAGATGAGATGCATGATGCTATGACAAAATGGATATCAAAACAAACAAAGATGAACCATTTGTGTTACACAATGATAGAAAAACTGAGATAATTATTTCCTCATGCACTAGTAATCCTCGATGTCTATGCAATGAAGTTCAGGAAATATTCATTGATGATACTTTCAAATGTTGCTCTAAATATTTCCTGCAAATGTACAATATTCATGGCTTAAGGAATGGACATTATGTTCCCCTTGTCTTTACTCTTCTGTCTGGAAAATCTGAATTAGTTTATCGTAAGATGTGGACTTCAGTTACATCATTATGTAAAGGCCTTGATTTAAATTTGTCTCCAGAAACAATTCATATTTAATTCGAAGTTGCTATGCACAACGTATTAAGAAATATTTTTACAAATTCTAGAATTCTATGTTGCAGATTCTATCTCGGCCAGGCTTGGTGGCGCAAAATACAAGTCTTGAGACTTAGCCCACAAGACAAGGAAAATAACATTGAAGTAGGAAAGTGGTTAAAACGAAGCTTTGGCTTACATTTTCCCAAACCATTTGATGTAGAAGACAGCATTACAGAAGACATCATGCCTGAATGTCCTGATCCCAGATGTGAAAGGTTTGCTGATTATTTGGTAGAAAATTACGTCACCGTTGACTCCAAATTCCCTCCTGAAATGTGGGCTTGTGAACCATCAGAAGACAAGCGGACAAACAACGGGACTGAATCCTTCCATGTTCATTTAAATGAGCAGTTCTACAGTGTCCATCCTACAATATATATTTTCACTGGTTTTCCTTACTAATTTCGACCGTTTTTATTTGTAGACTTTTACTGTATATAAAAGATCCTGTTCGTCCTTCCACCTCTCCGTGGTGAGCAGGGGGCAGCAAACTTTGGAATATATTAAAAAGCAAAGTTTGGCTAACGGAAGGGTTTAAAAAAAATTGCGGAAATGATACATTATAAAGTGCGCAAATGATATACAAAAGTGCGCAAAAACAATGCACCGGTTCACTTTGTATACATTTATGTACTACTTTATGATACATGCTTTTTCTGGGATTTAGTGGTATTACATGTAGACATATATTCAGAATTTATGAAATTAGCTATGAAGGCCAGTGCAAAATTGTAGAAATGTCCCACATTTCTTATCCAGCTACGAAATGTGGAATAATTAAAAATCAGTAGATTTAACGTACTTAAACCGGTTCCAACTTTATCGCCTGGTTTGTAACTAGAGTAACACGATGTGTGCCACTAGTGGAGCAGGAACTGCACACCCTTCCGGAGCACATGAGTTTAACCCCCTGTTTTTAGTGGGGTTGATGTTGCTTCTATCTTTAGTGTTCTGTGTAGTTTTTTGTAGATATTGTGTTATCTGTCCATCTTCGATTTACGGTTTCTGATTAAAACTTTGGATCTTCAAAATCGTCTTATTTATGTAAAAAGATTTAAAACTTGAGAATTTGTACAAGATCTGATAATGACATGTGTCAAAGCTTATAAAGAAGCCATCCTATTTCATCCTGAATTGATACTATAAAACCACTATATTTACAGAAACTGTGTTCTCTAGATGATAATTTCCTAACGGAAAGAATATTTATGACCTGGTAGTTCTCGTATTATTCTGTAAACTCTCACAAATATTTTAGATTTATTCCGATGTAATATTCAGATGTCTCTATGTCAAAGTTATATTTCATTCGAAACCAATGTGAAGTAGCGGGACGACTCCATCCCACGTGTTAGATCTAACACGTGACATCCCACATTATATATCTGACACTGAAAACTACATTTATAAGGGAATAACATAAAATTTCAGAATTTTATCAACATTTTAGTAATTAAATTAAAAAAAAATTAAAGGAACATTTAAACATGTCAAAGTTATAATCATTCGAATGCAATGTGAGGCGGCTGCACGAGACGCCATCCAAAATTATATACAGGCATATATTTTGTAGGTAACCTTAGCTGATTTTGGATATCCTGTTTAGGAACTTTGGTTTTATTGCTCTCAAAACTTTAAATTATTTGACTTTCCAATCTTGCGATTTTGAGAGAACCTGATGAAGGTTATTCCAGAAACGTGTCGTGCGCATAAAATTAGATATCTACGTTTTCATCATGCGGCAAAATACATTAATAACGAAATACAAAATACAATATCCGGATTTTATATACATTTAAAATTTTTTAAAAAACTTATGAGACATTTACACATACAGGCTTAAACTTTCTCTACATAATATTAACTGATTGTCTTCGGAAATAAATATACCAGTTTATACTAGAGGTATAAAACTACAAAGGAATTAATTATCCTCTATCGCCTATATAAATACACAATATTTGACAATTAAGGTCAGAAATATACTATCTATATAGAATAAAGTGTCATAAAACCATAATAAAGGACTTCAAAATTCACAATTAAACAGCTATCAATTCAGAAGATCGGCAATAATATAATATAATGTTGTTGATCAAAACCAATCAAAGTCATGACAACACACTTTTCGTCAGACTTTTGATTGGACAAACACAAAAAAATGTCTGGATATACTTATTTTTGTAGTCTAAAAATACCACCATAGTATTATACCTATCTTCTCAATTTAATAAATAAAGGATTATGTTATGTGACCGAAAGAACTTTGAGTTGAATAAAAGAGACAAGAATAACCTTTGTAATATTGATTTTTAGAGAATAAGGTTATTATTATTATTAATTTTAAAGCTATACAGTTTGCATCTTTAAACAAGATTCTTGATAACTGACACACACAGATATATATTGTAGCTGGGTTAGGGTTACGGTTATCGCCACTTTGGATGAATGTACCCACTATAAAGAGGCTATGTTTATGGTGTTCAACGATATTTCCGCTATATCATGGTGGTCAGTTTTATTGGTGGAGGAAACCGGAGTACCCTGCGAAAACTACAAGCCTGCTGGAAGTCACTGACAAACTTTATCGCATAATGTTGTATCGAGTACATCTCGCCTTCGTGGTCGTGATCGTATGGTAGTTGAATTTTCAACTACCTGTACAATCAGTGCCTATCACCACTAAAGTTGTCAGTTCGAACCCGTTCATTTCGAGGTGTACTCGAAACAACATTATATAATAAAGTTTGGTGGTGATAGGTACTGATTACATGGGTAGTTGTAAATCCAACTACCATACGATCAGGACCACGATATCCCACATTACAACTGGAATTGGAACGATGGTTACAATATTTCCAATAGAAAGTACCTTATGTCATTTGTGTAATAAAATGAGTTTCAATACCTATTCATTTTTAAATTAACAGAATTGTCAAACTGAGGGAATTCACTAAGAAAATCACAATATTATTTAATGTTTGAAAAAAATAAAAATAACACAAACAATTTTCGTTTTGCAATGAAAACCTATATCTAAAATCATGTTGTATAAATAACAAAAACCGTGTGCATATTTTATTTGTCTTTTGTATCATTCAAGGAGTTAATAATGATGTACTGCATGTAGAGTGTATTTGATTTGATTTAATTTGATTTATTGTGTTTAATGCCACTTTCGGCAATATTTCATCTATTTCATGACGACCAGTTTTAGTGGTGGAAGAAGCAGGAGTACCCAGAGAGAACCACCGACCATGGGCAAGCAAATGGTAAACTTTATCACTTGCGGCTGCGAGTCGAGTGCACCCTTTTGAGTAATTTACAAAGCTGGGCACGAACCCACGCCGTATTGGTGATAGGCTTGTATGAGTTATTCGGTAATCTAACTACCTAACTCATTGAGCCACTCGAGTCCTCGTGTAGAGTGTATATCTGTTTATTAATCATGTTACATGTATATTATTAGAACATTGTTTACAAGGTGTAATGATCAGTCAGTTGATAAACGTAAAACTTACGTGTAATTCATGAACAATTTTAGTAAATACAAGTAATTGCTAAGACAATTAGGGATTATACGTAATTACTGTTTTTCAGTTTGTACGTGTAATAACTGGTTTCTCTTATTTACTGTAACATATACATATGTACACTGACCTCATGTTACACATATCATTGTGTCTGTATGTAACAGAAAATACAAATTAATGACACTGTCTTATTAACCATTATGTTATTACAATAATTAGTGATATTAGGCGATCAAGCATATAGAACGATCTTGTTTTGCCAAGGGGTGATTTCTATAGACTGTATATATCTTTATTCTTATACATTGGTACAGAGAAAAATAACAAAATAATAATAGCATAACAAGACTGTTTACAATGAATACAGACAGGAGGGTAAATGTGTTAAGGAGCATCTGCGGGTAAGCCAGGAGTACACAAAGCCTTATTGATATGTTTGATAAATATACATAGTTTTCGTAACAGCGATTGTTTTTTGGTAGACAAACGTTAACAAATGACAACAATATCTCTTTTCATAATTTTGGAAGAAGCTGCTTGTGTTTTTTTATTTACTCTACTGCATAGTGGTATTCATCGCCTAATATCTGACCAATTACAAAAATTACAGTACCTATTTGTTAAAACTGAAATGCGGCCTTGAAAAATATAACGCACACAGTCTTAAACATAAATTCCATGAAATTCAGATGAGTTATCTCTCTTTATTTGATTTAATAGTTCTTTTTCTTCAATATGATTTTAACAAAATGTGGAGATGCCGTATTTATATCTTAGCTAAAAGATATAATGAACAACGGGTACTTTCTTCTTCCCAAGGCGAACAAGGGGCTGTGTGATAGGTACATTGATGTGGTACATGTAGTATGGTACAAACTGTAGTCAAGGGGCTGTGTGATAGGTACATTGATGTGGTACATGTAGTATGGTACAAACTGTAGTCAAGGGGCTGTGTGATAGGTACATGGACGTGGTACATGTAGTATGGTACAACATGTAGTCAAGGGGCTGTGTGATAGGTACATGGACGTGGTACATGTAGTATGGTACAAAATGTAGTCAAGGGGCTGTGTGATAGGTACATGGACGTGGTACATGTAGTATGGTACAAAATGTAGTCAAGGGGCTGTGTGATAGGTACATGGACGTGGTACATGTAGTATGGTACAAAATGTAGTCAAGGGGCTGTGTGATAGGTACATGGACGTGGTACATGTAGTATGGTACAAAATGTAGTCAAGGGGCTGTGTGATAGGTACATGGACGTGGTACATGTAGTATGGTACAAAATGTAGTCAAGGGGCTGTGTGATAGGTACATGGACGTGGTACATGTAGTATGGTACAAAATGTAGTCAAGGGGCTGTGTGATAGGTACATGGACGTGGTACATGTAGTATGGTACAAACTGTAGTCAAGGGGCTGTGTGATAGGTACATGGACGTGGTACATGTAGTATGGTACAAACTGTAGTCAAGGGGCTGTGTGATAGGTACATGGACGTGGTACATATAGTATGGTACAAACTGTAGTCAAGGGGCTGTGTGATAGGTACATGGACGTGGTACATGTAGTATGGTACAAAATGTAGTCAAGGGGCTGTGTGATAGGTACATGGACGTGGTACATGTAGTATGGTACAAAATGTAGTCAAGGGGCTGTGTGATAGGTACATGGACGTGGTACATGTAGTATGGTACAAAATGTAGTCAAGGGGCTGTGTGATAGGTACATGGACGTGGTACATGTAGTATGGTACAAACTGTAGTCAAGGGGCTGTGTGATAGGTACATGGACGTGGTACATGTAGTATGGTACAAACTGTAGTCAAGGGGCTGTGTGATAGGTACATGGACGTGGTACGTGTAGTATGGTACAAAATGTAGTCAAGGGGCTGTGTGATAGCTACATGGACGTGGTACATGTAGTATGGTACAAACTGTAGTCAAGGGGCTGTGTGATAGGTACATGGACGTGGTACATGTAGTATGGTACAAACTGTAGTCAAGGGGCTGTGTGATAGGTACATGGACGTGGTACATGTAGTATGGTATAAACTGTAGTCAAGGGGCTGTGTGATAGGTACATGGACGTGGTACATGTAGTATGGTACAAACTGTAGTCAAGGGGCTGTGTGATAGGTACATGGACGTGGTACATGTATTATGGTACAAACTGTAGTCAAGGGGCTGTGTGATAGGTACATGGACGTGGTACATGTAGTATGGTACAAAATGTAGTCAAGGGGCTGTGTGATAGGTACATGGACGTGGTACATGTAGTATGGTACAAAATGTAGTCAAGGGGCTGTGTGATAGGTACATGGACGTGGTACATGTAGTATGGTAAAAAATGTAGTCAAGGGGCTGTGTGATAGGTACATGGACGTGGTACATGTAGTATGGTACAAACTGTAGTCAAGGGGCTGTGTGATAGGTAAATGGACGTGGTACATGTAGTATGGTACAAACTGTAGTCAAGGGGCTGTGTGATAGGTACATGGACGTGGTACATGTAGTATGGTACAAACTGTAGTCAAGGGGCTGTGTGATAGGTACATGGACGTGGTACATGTAGTATGGTATAAACTGTAGTCAAGGGGCTGTGTGATAGGTACATGGACGTGGTACATGTAGTATGGTACAAACTGTAGTCAAGGGGCTGTGTGATAGGTACATGGACGTGGTACATGTAGTATGGTACAAACTGTAGTCAAGGGGCTGTGTGATAGGTACATGGACGTGGTACATGTAGTATGGTACAAACTGTAGTCAAGGGGCTGTGTGATAGGTACATGGACGTGGTACATGTAGTATGGTACAAACTGTAGTCAAGGGGCTGTGTGATAGGTACATGGACGTGGTACATGTAGTATGGTACAAAATGTAGTCAAGGGGCTGTGTGATAGGTACATGGACGTGGTACATGTAGTATGGTACAAAATGTAGTCAAGGGGCTGTGTGATAGGTACATGGACGTGGTACATGTAGTATGGTACAAAATGTAGTCAAGGGGCTGTGTGGTAGGTACATGGACGTGGTACATGTAGTATGGTACAAACTGTAGTTGGTGCCCAAAGTCATACAAGTCAAAAGGTCCATGATATCTCTAGCTAATTACTCAACTTATAAAATACATTCTGACCATTATATCTCGTGGTCTTTGTTATGTTCAATGATGTGAGCTGAGAGGTGGGTTTTCGTTTTGTTGATTTTGGTTAAATTCTTGACCATCACAGTTATACCGTTTCTTTTTTGTTTGTGTGTGTGTGGTTTTTTGTGTGTTTTTGTTTGCTTGTTTGTTAATCGATATTAGATGAAGAGTCTAATCTGACAGATTGAAATATGTTTATAATACGATTTGTTGAATTGCCCGACTACAAACTAATTACATTTACAACCTAGAACGAAAATTGTATAATAATCTGTTACAAGGGGATTACTAGAGAGTAGGCTACATGTAGTTAGCCAAGAAATAATATTTACATGTCGAAATGATATATATATAAATAACTATTGGTCGAATGTAAAAGTGCATTTACTTTTCATAACAAAATTAGTCTTCGAATCAACGACGATTTCTAGAAATAAAAAAATGTCCGCCAATCTTTATACACTGCACTGATTTAAAGATCAGGCAAGACAGGTAGCATACATATTTTTGTCTCCATTAAGTCATACTGATGACCTTAAACTAAATGAAAGTAGTGAAATCAATGATAAAACATTTTTATCTCTTAATTTCTTTACTATAGGGTAAAACCACCCACAAGGGAGTCGTTTGATGTGTTGGACAAAGCAAAGACACAACTTGACATTTTGTTGATTTCTACAATCCTTGCACATAAAAGATAATTTGCAGCAAACCCTCTAAGCAACATCAATTTGCTTAAAGGTGTCGTTCATTGACCATCACAAGGCAACTTTGTCGACTAGATGTATCATTATTTAAATGTTCTTTTATTGTCCTTGATTCATGGTAAATACAATATAAAGAAATATATATATCTAATGTTTTTAAATTGGCTAAGTGCTTTATTCAACTTCAATGGAAGCTGGATTTAATGATAAACAAAGATGAGAAAAATAAGAATGTATGACAAAATAAAACTGACCGCTGGATTGACCGGTGAAACCTCGGCTTTCGGTAGATGTCTGGAAACTTTAACACTCCGTGGAATTTGGTACACGTACCCCACTCGGACATTATATACTATTTTTGATATGTATTTTGGAAAAAAAACAAAAAACAAATCCACGAATTTTAAATCGATTACAATTGATTTCGTAAGACAACACTACCTTCTTTTTGTTGATTTGGGATTCGAGGTTTGCCAGGTAAGCAGTTGGTGTTGTCGGTTATAAATTGTTAATTATTATAACATCTTATATTCACTTGACCTACTCCTGACCCTGCCGTATAAGTCACTATGAAACTGACATTCATTTTATTGTGTCAATCAAGACTCCACGTGGACAAATGTATATTACATATGTCACTGATTAATACATGTATATATACGGTGTTAAACAATATGCATAAAACTCTCTTTAGTTCCAGAACAGATCATACGTTCTTATACCGTAACGTTTGTATGACATTGACTCACATTTGTCAGTCTAACATGAGCTGTTCAAAGGACAAATAGCCTATATATACATAACTCTTTCAACCATTTTACCAAGCAATAAATCAACTTTTCTCCCTATGCCGAATTCAATTTTCACGGAATGACACTAACTTCTATTTCATGTAGAACGATAGAAAAAGTCAATAATGTGTGTACCCTACATTCCGGGGTTAGGGTTATGGTATTTAATGCCACTTTCAACAATATTTTAGCTATATCGTGGCGGTCAGTTTTATTGGTGGAGGAAACTGGAGTGCCCGGAGAAAACCACCATCCTATATTCATGTTTGGTCTGAGCTTAAACATATCTTATTACTCAAAAGCTAAACTGGAATTTGCACAAGATATAACAACTAATGAAGCACTCTCCACATATTACCCGATAGGACCGATCTCAGTTGGAGTTGGAATTCCACAATTTTACAAAAGGGTGAATTCCGTAGCACTATTGTCAAAGAAAAACTGACCGTCAGGAGCTACGGTTCCGCAGCCACGAAGTTAAGCACCGTCGAACCAGTTACATAGTACCCGAGTGGGTAAGAGCCTTGGAATACCGTGTGCCATAGAAATTCTGCCCCTTTTTGGGACCTTATTTTATTTGAAATGTTCCTATTTGTTAACAACCTGCCTGTATAAAACCCTTTATTTTACTGCCTTGTCTTTTTTATTCTTATTTGTAAGGGGGCGTAAATGTGTGTTCAATGAACAAATATGGTTGCTTATCATATGAATATTCAATGCATTTTTATTTTTGAAACAGCAAGAAACGGTTGCTTTTTGGAGATAGTAGCCATGGGCCCTGCATGTATTGAACATCATCATTGTCACGGATCTACTTTGAAATACTCATAAATGTTAGTATTATTCGAAGTGTAGTATATATATCGTACTATGGTATCACACATTTGACCTTACACGTAATTTGGATCATATATCATTATTAATGTATATTATATATTTTATGATATCTTGTTTCTGTTTCTTCAAAGTTTATAAAAAAAGAGGTTAATTTGATTCCAAAAATAATGTGTATGTACTTAATTGCTATTGTGTTATTCTCTGTATAGTTTTACATGTTTGATCTAGCTTAAAACGTATATTCTAATGTAGTTGTTTAATATTCCTGGTTTGTGATTGGACAATGCTGTAATTTTCAAGGTATCAATTCCACGGTTGAAATATCATGAGATATTTTTAGAATTTTAGCCGATGACCACTTACGTCATCTTGTAAATAATGTGTCAATGCACATGCTTACATTAGAATGGAGATAACTGTATTGTATTTGAAAATATCACGCCATTAATTGTCGATTTAAGGATGTAATTTTCACGGTATCAATTCCACGGTTGCAATAGCATGAGATATTTTTTAGAATTTTAGCTGATTATGTCATTTTGTCAATAATGTGGCAATACACATCTATACAAATGATTACATTAGAATGGAGATAATGGTATTGTATTTGAAAATGTCACGGCATCAATTTTCGATTTAATGGTCGCAAATATCCGTTTACTGGCTCCACTATCGTGTCGGCAGTAAACTCAATTTGCGACCATCAAATCTCCAATTGATGCCGTGACATTTTCAAATACAATACAGTTATCTCCTAATTTTACCTTTACTAATAAAGTAAATTTCTGATGTTACAACGTCGTAGTGAATGTAACACCTAACAATTGAGGGGTCGTCGTGGTCGTGATCGTATGAACTACCTGTGCAATCAGTGCTGATCACCACGAAGGTTGTGATTTCGAATTCCGTTCAGGCGAGGTGGACTCGATACACCATTATGTGATAAAAACAAGTTTGTCACTGGCTTGCGTCAGGTCGTTGGTTTTCTCCGGGTACTCCGGTTTCCTCCACCAATAAAACTGACCACCACGATATAACTGAGATATTGTTGAAACACCATCAATCAAACCAAGCCTAACGTTTGAAACGTAGCCAAGTGATATTTAATGCAATCGCATGCACTCATACCTTACTCTACGCTCGGGCTTGTATATTTCTAAGGAATCGTGTCGCCTCTTTTTAGTTATATAAAAGAGAGCAGTTGATCGTAACGACCATTTAAGTGTTAGATAGTGCAGAAGGCCAAAGGAAGACATAATAGGGTGTACACTACTGAACTTAGAACCATATTCTAATTGCCAATACCATCCCTTGTGAGCTACTCAAGTGACAAAATATTTTTCAACAAGATATTGAAATGTTCAAAAATACATTAGCATTATGCTTCCGAAATCGCTAGAATAATTTAACACTCTATTTTGAGTAACATGTAATTAGTTTCTCACGTCGATAAAGAAAATAACTAAGAAGGAACCATCTTTTGATTTTATTGTAAAACGGACTATACAATCTTGAAGATGTCTTTTTTTTATGATAAAGCTTTGTCCGACAATAATTTGATGGATGTTCACTCTAACATGCAATATATAGACTAAGGCCAATCAAATAAAAACGTAGATATCAATTTTAGTACACACGACGCATTTCTGGAAGCCAAATAATTTTAAAATCTTTGGGAGCAAGAAAACCAAAGGGCCTAAACAGGATAGTCAATATTGGCTAAGGCCACCTACGCCTGAGGGAGGAATACACTAGCTTTCATAATAATTACATGATTAATCTGTAATTTTGAATTAAGAAATAATTCATGGAAGCCAGAATGTGTTTTGAGTTTTAACATGGGTTGGCGGATATTAGTAAATGTTATCCCTCGCCATTCGCCAACCCATGTTAAAACTCAAAACACATTCTGGCTTCCATGAATTATTTCGATTCTGATACGTCTAACAGTACATATTTGGAAGTATCTTTTGATTGGAAGACGGTAATTTATATCCACGTTTGCGGACAATAACGCAAACAATTTATGCTGCTCATTTCGAGCAGACGATAATTCATCAACATGTACTTCCACTGTCGTCAAAGAGCTCCGGTCGAAAATGTTCTGTCATCTTCCGGTACAAGTCAATTAGGCATGTTTGACATACAGGTGACGACAAAAAGTAAGTATGTTATAATCATATAGTATTATTATATCTTGAATCCAGAAGATGTCGTTATCGGTCGATTACTTTTGTTTGTTTTTACATATATGTTTCTGTGGTTAACTTAATAGATTACTCAGATATAGATAAAATGATGGACTTAAACAATGAAAAATGCTAATAATGAGATTGGAATCATCAAATAAAGCTATAAAAAGTAGTCTATATGTGTAATTAAAGTACACAAACCCTTTGTAATGCTTATATACATGATAGTTTGCACTGGTGTGCCACCATGAATAGTTTTAGACTTACTACAATGAAAAACACAATGCTTATTTACGTACATTCGTTCCGGCTCTGTCAGCCACTACTTTCCGGTTGGGTCCCAAAAATTGTTTTTCAGTAGAATCGGTTTTGTCTATGTAAAAAATTGAAAGAATATCGAAAACAGCTCAATATCAAAATTATGTTTCCTTTTTGTAATTTATTTAAGGTTCATTATAACACTTGTCAATGGTATGTTCGACTTGCAAATTGATAAAAAGAAAAAAAAATGTCTTAAATGAATAAAAGTTGTGGAAAAAAACCCCAGCACATAGTCAAAATATTTTACATGTGGATGTTTTGTATAACATTAAAAGAAAGAAATACAAAACGACTCCTCAACGGCTTTCATCTGTAAAGTAAATTTAATATATAGCAGATACTAGTAAGTGAATGTTGAATGTAAAGATACACAAACATCTGTATGGAGCTCACAATATAATATAAATGTAGCAATCAAATTATCTGAAGCTGATACAAACAAAATGAAGGTAATCGCAAGATTGAAACATAAGATGTTTTAATAGTATTTCTTCGCTGCCCAGTTAATGGTTTTTTTTTATCCTGCACTTGTTCTATTCGAGTAGTCACATTGCATTGCCCTGATATTTTTTGTTATACATTTGTATTTGGTTTCTGACCAAGATATCTGTTCTGGTACCTGATTCCTGTTGAGCGACGGTAAGAAACAGTAACAGCATTTATGCTTATAAGCTTATAAACCTATGCGCGCGGACTTCACAGAGGACACAATCAAAAACGATAAGAACAACGCTTGTTTCTGCTCTTTTTAGACAATTTGACAGTTTCTTTGGGATTTATTTGTGATGTTAATGTTAAACATTATACTGTGAAGAAATTTATATATCGTATCCACGAAGTTATTTCCACAGAGTGACTTACTTCGTTATCAACGAGTATAAAATTAAAATATTGTGTTATAAAAAGAATCTCCCACTACTCTATTGATGCGCCTGGACAGCGACTTAAAGTGATGCATGTGCCACAAAAAGCATAAACAAATAAAGTGTTCGCGACAGTAGCAATTTAACATAGAAATAACAATTTTTTTATTGTACAAAGTAGCTGAAATTAGCAGCCATGGCGAATATTCATACTATGGATCGGTATTATCGCTTTTGAGATATTTCCTAATCATAACTATTGTTAAATTGCAATATAATGCTCAATAACAATAAGATCAGTGGTATTTACATACTGACACACTCGGTTTCTTGTAAATGACACAACCGGTTTGTATACATGTTTACATTTTAACCAAGCCGGATTTCAAAAACATCTGTTGACATCATGTTTTAGGGTATAACTAGTTACTAATTGACTTTTCCTCAACAAAATAATATTTCTAAGTAAAATCAATCATTCATCAATATTTTCTTTTTTGCCAACATTTAATTCATTCGTAAATGCAAGATATAGCGATATTTCAGTTGATTGTAATGATTTTGATGCCGGATTCCTTATAACTTATAGACAAATCTAATTTTACACTGCAAAAATAAATGATATTTGGACAAAAAATGAAATTAATAATAATAACAATCATAAAGCATCATAATTCAAAACATTATATACACAGTATATTCATAAATACTTACGATAATTATCTGTGTCTTCTTT
This sequence comes from Bathymodiolus brooksi, assembly GCA_963680875.1. Lineage (NCBI taxonomy): Eukaryota > Metazoa > Mollusca > Bivalvia > Mytilida > Modiolidae > Bathymodiolus > Bathymodiolus brooksi. Next base: position 128,629,973 of record OY804577.1, on the reverse strand, counting down.
AAAAATACCGCTTTAAAATATCCCGGATGTTGACCAAACATTTTCGATCGGAGCTCTTTGACGACAGTGACTTTTACGAATGGAAAGTCAGTCGTCTTGATGGAGCATCCGTAACAATGATATTGTGTTTGCATGTTTTAATTGCACGTCGGATATTATTAATTTTGGATATGTTGATTATTTTCAGTGAATATAGATGTTATTAAAACATTAACAACAGTGTAAATAATCTTATTTAATTATTTTATTACCTGGCTTAAATGTGTGTACCGGCACATTTGCTAATGAGATTATACCCAATCGATTAATCGCTCGTTTGTTTACAAAGCGAAAGAAAGACGTCGTGTTAGAATTACTTGGTACTTTCAATGAATATTAATGTAAATGTACTTTCACCTGTTCGGTCTAACCTGTATGATGTCGTAGCAGATGAATGTTATAAGGGGATTTCTCTAGTTATTTATTTTTTTATATATTTTATTAGGTGCTCAGTTACATGTAACAGCACGTTATCGTTGTAAATACGTAAGACCAATATCTGCACAAATATGTTTATTAAGACTTAACATTCATGACTACTGATCTTCCTTGAACTCGTTAACAAATCGAAAATCAAGGTTAAAGGTGACAATTCGGATAGATGACATGCCAGTTGATCAGTAAGACAATCAACTATTCTATTTTCTTTATAGCCATTTACATATACTTGTCATAGTAGCCAGTTAAAGACGGAGATGTCAAAGCAACTTTTACTTGGTTTGGTTTTATGGTGCTTAACGCCACTTTCAACAATATTTCAGCTATATCGTGGCGGTCAGTTTCATTAGTGGACGACACCGGAGTACCCGGAGAAAAACACCGACCTCTCACAAGTCACTGACAAACTTTATCACATAATGTTGTACCGAGTACGCATCACCTGAGCAGGATTCGAACTCACAATGTTAGTGGTGATAGACACTGATTGCACAGGTAGCTTAAAGCCAACTATTATACGATCACGGCCACGACGATCCCCCAAAAACAACTTTGAAGAGGATTATCACTACCAACAACGATCCGATGGTCGACAATAATACTGGCATGTCACAAATGAGCTTGAAATATTGGTTTCTCAGCAAAAATAAGTTCTAAAAACCTGTTCAAGTGCACAAAATCAAGGTCTCTCACCACATACTATATCCTCTTAAAGCATTTGACTTCCCTACTTTTTACATAACTACTCCAATCTAAAAGACATATTGAAACAAGATATGATTATAATATAACGATTATGAAGTTTCAAGTCTCCCAAACCAGCCACTGACAACAGGTTTAAAAAATAAATCAAAAGCTACCTTTGAAATCGGACAATGTTGAATTTGTGCGGTATTGTGGCGGCCATTTTGAAAATGGCGACCGGTAGAAATTTTTCAATGTCGGGAATCAATTCGGGACATCATTATCTACCCACATATCAAATTTTGATGATATCGGACTATGTTGAATTTTTGCGGCCATTTTAAAAATGGCGACACTAGAAATTTTTCAATGTCGGGAATAAATTCGGGACATCATAATCTACCCACATATGAAATGTCGTTGAAATCGGACAATGTTGAATTTGTGCGGTATTGTGGCGGTTATTTTGAAAATGGCGACCGCTAGAAATTGTTCAATGTCAGGCATAAATTCGGGACATCATAATCTACCCACATATGAAATGTCGTTGAAATTGGACAATGTTGAATTTGTGCGGCACAATCGTAACTACTCGGCCATTCTCGCATAGGTTTTATAGTAACCCCCACCCTCTTTGAACCCATCAAAATATGACTTTGACCCCCTTTACCACACAACTGAAAAATTTAGGACCAACTAGAATCATATATCTATAACTCCACCAAGTTTCATGAAATTCTCTCCAGTAGTTCCTGAGATCTGCCGTGGACAAGTTCATGTGCCAAAGAAAGAAAGGAGAAAGAGAAGAAAGAGAAGAATAACTAGAATTGCTATTGCAAAGCAATAGCGGACATCACCCCACCCCATGGCCCCCAATTCCAAAAACGATGACGATTATCAATTCGCAAAACCAAGATCTACTTGGAAACCAAATTTTGCCTAAATCGGAGGATTTTTGTATTTTGGCGGCCATTTTGGATTCAAAATGGCCGCCATAGCAAACCAAAATGGTCGCCATATGGTGCAGCATGTCTTACTCCCTGTAAACATCCATTTCCATTGAAATATTTTAATTTTTGAATTTTTAACAATTTATTTTGATTTTATATTGGCAGCCATTTTGAAATGGCGGCCGTTTTGAAAATTTTAAAAACAAAGAGCACAACTTTGAGTGATGATCTACTTTTGTGTCAAGTTTCAAAATGATCCACTGTACGGAGTGAATTTAACATTTTCTGCACCTTGGTTATCATGGCAACGGCCGCCATTTTGAATTTTTTCAACCCGTCAAAAGCTGCCACACACTACGGTGGATATTCCTACAAAGTTTCATGAAGTTTGATGATAGGAATCCAAAATTTATTTAAATTTTGTTTCCATGGCAACTGCGGCAAAGCTTGGCGAGTAATTTGCTATGATAATTTTTGTGTTTTTCATTTTTTTAGCACTTTGGCCGTTTCCATAGCAACGGCAGCCATTTTGAAAAAGTCAACCCTTGACAGCACAACTTCACATGGCATATGATATTCCTACAAGGTTTCATAAAGTTTGATCGAGGCATCTCCGAGAAATAGAGCGGACAAAAATATGTGGAAGAATAATAATAATAATAATAAGAATAATAAGAATAATAGAATAGCAATACATCACCCGACAACAGTCGGGGTGATGTAATAATGATAATAATAAGAAGAAACGGAGCAAAAATAATAAAGGACGAAGTCCTTCTAACGGTAAGCTGTCCGATTTTTCCTTCTATATTGATAGCCAAAAATCTGCTCACCGGAAGTTTAAAAAATAGATCAATTGATAATTTAGAAACGCAAAAGAAATCTATTTCAATGAAAAATTCCCAATTCTTTGATTATTTACACTATGCAAAATCGAAATAAAATTCTAATAAAAAAATCTCATTCTACGAAACTCCCGACAGGAAGAGCGGCATACAGTAAGTAGGTAAATGAGCTATAACAAATCGGCTACAAAATTCATTCAAAATAAAAGATAATAGCCTCACCGGACGCAATTACGAACGAAATAAAAAGTATGTCTCCTAATTGTTCCTTCAAAACATGAAGTAAAACAAATGCTTTTATAAATAGATACCCCACTAAATTACTCGTGTGTTGGGAAAAAACTATTCATGCGCAGTTGTTGAATGTTGCAGACGACGGGTTTTCATAATTTGTAAACAGAAAACGATCGACAATTGCACTTGGAATCTATCGCTAAAATTCATTGAGGTACGCATATTTTGTTTTCTTATGCCTGTAATTGGAAAGAATATGATCTTCTGGTTCTATGCATATGCAGAACACATTAAAATTAAAACAAAAACAGTCAATATAATACATTTTCCTTACCTTGATCTATCCCAAAATGTCAAAATCCGTGATGTACCTTATTCATTGAAGAGTCCAAGGAATTCCGAATGCAAACTGGCACACATTTATGGTATGAATAAAGGAAAGGTTTTTATTTCATGTGTATTATATACAAATGGACATGTAAACGTAAATGAATGAATGCTCTTTCAATTTTAACAGTTGTCATTAAATAATTTACACTAGAAAGGTTATTATGATGTCGTTCGAAATTGTGTCCGGATCTAGGTCACAGAGTGACTAGAACGGGGTCATGAAAATCTGTTTAAAACAGGTAACAATGCATTGGATAATATATGGGCTATGATTCAAAAGGAATATTGGTGTTTAATCTGAAATATGAACATGCAATCAGCTTCATCAATTTGGTCAAATTTATTATCAAATGTCAATATCATCGAAATTGTTCGTAATTGCGTCCGGTGAGGCTAACGTGTACGGATCATCGTATTATTGAAATATTAGGACTTCGTCCTTCAAACAGGTTGCCTGTCTCATATTAAGTCTCCCAAACGTTATTTGGGAGACTTAATGCACAGTTCAACTTTGGTTCATAAAAAAGATATACTTTTTGTACAACTTCTGATTACTCCTTAATATCTTCAAACTTTCCTAGATACTAATTTCTCACTTTTGAGACAGACCAGTTTCTATTTTTAGCGATGTGAGATTTTTTTTCTCTAATTCTTGTTCAATTTTCACACTTCTCAACCCATGTTGTCCCTTCTCCATCATTGCTTCAAAAACATTCCTTAACGGGTGTGACGTCAATTGAAGTATACGTCAGTGACGTCATTGGACGTCGATTTGAGAAAGTGAAAAACGGCCATATATTTTGTTAAATTAGTGAGAAAAAGAATCAAACAAAATTTCTCAAATTTCTCAAATCTCGATAGCTAAATTTTCACATTTTAAAATTCTCGGTAAACCTCGAACTTTAAAATGTGAAAATTTAACTATCTTGATTTGAGAAATTATCGTAATAAACGGGAAACAATTTTAGAGATTAAATATCTTGCACTAGTGCAAGACAAAAAAAATCACGTGCGTTTTACCGGCAAATGCATGCTGTACAGTTTATGTCAACTGTCACCCCAATTCTCCATGCTTTTCCTTTTTAAAATAAACAATTCATTGTATATAAGTTTTCAATTTTTTATAAACACGCAAATCTTAAGAATCAGCCATATTATTACATAATAACCTTCACGCAATACACAAAAATACGGAACTATTTTTTGTTTGACATGAAGGGGAATAACTCACATTGTTTACATGATCGTCTGCTAAAAGTACATAAACAAACACGAAACTAAAAACAACTGTTAAAAGTGAGAAATAAAATCAAACACCGGCAAAAAGTGCAAGACAGGAAAATCTCCGACACCCTTGGGTAAGATTTCAATCGTTCGCTGACGAGGCTCGCCGAGTCAGCGAACAATTGAAATCTTACCCTCGGGTGTCGGAGATTTCCCTGTCTTGCACTTTTGCCGGTGTTAGATTCTATATATCTTGTTTTAGGAATAGACAAATCTTATTTTATAAACAAAACCACTCTCATTCTAGCAAAACGTTCTCTAATAAATTCATAGATCTCCGCAACTGATTTTCAAATTGAATGTTGTTTCCAGAATCTACGAGAGTCATAAAGTAAAGCATTTCAAAATTGGTTTGCTGTGTTGTATGTTTGTGTGGTCTTATTAAATGTCTAGAACTGGTCCTGATATGTAGTGGTCTATCCCAAACTGAACTTAATCCATTATCAACTCCTAGGCTTTCTACAAAAACTTGCATTCTTGCAAATAATAAACAAGCAATATACAATAATAAATCCGCCATCTGAGCAAAATATTTTTCATTTACTGACATGATACAATATTTACTTTGCTAGTCATGAAATATTTTTGTTTTTATTTAGGGAACAATTAAACATTTTAAATTTATCATTTTTACATCTTAATAGACAGATTAGATACTTAAAAGTAATATTAATGTCGAGACTGATTTCTTAAATAAAAGAGATGCATAGTTAGTTAAAAAATTAAACCTGCTATAGATGGAGCAAGTATATCATTAACAGTACACATTACAATATTTATATTAACACTTATCTCATTCACAGTACACATTACAATTTTCATATTAAGAATTGTCTCATTTACAGTACACATTAAAATATTTATATTAAGAATTATCTCATTTACAGTACACATTACAATATTTATATTAAGAATTATCTCATTTACAGTACACATTTCAATATTTATATTAACAATTATCTCATTCACAGTACACATTACAATATTTATATTAACAATTATCTCATTTACAGGACACATTACAATATTTATATTAAGAATTGTCTCATTTACAGTACACATTTCAATATTTATATTAACAATTATCTCATTCACAGTACACATTACAATATTTATATTAACAATTATCTCATTTACAGTACACATTACAATATTTATATTAACAATTATCTCATTTACAGTACACATTACAATATTTATATTAACAATTATCTCATTCACAGTACACATTACAATATTCATATTAAGAATTATCTCATTTACAGTACACATTACAATATTTATATTAAGAATTGTCTCATTTACAGTACACATTTCAATATTTATATTAACAATTATCTCATTCACAGTACACATTACAATATTTATATTAACAATTATCTCATTTACAGTACACATTACAATATTCATATTAAGAATTGTCTCATTTACAGTACACATTACAATATTTATATTAAGAATTGTCTCATTTACAGTACACATTTCAATATTTATATTAACAATTATCTCATTTACAGTACACATTACAATATTCATATTAAGAATTGTCTCATTTACAGTATACATTACAATATTTATATTGAGAATTATCTCATTCACAGTACACATTACAATATTTATATTAACAATTATCTCATTCACAATATACATTTCAATATTTATATTAACAATTATTTCATTCACAATGCACATTCCAATAATTATATAACCGCATCGGTGGTGTTATTTGTTAGCGTGCTCGCCTCGAGTGCGGTAGATCGTAGGTTCAAGTCCCGGGTCAAATCAAATACTATAAAATTGGTATTTGTTGCTTCACCGCTAAGCACACATCATTAAGGAGTAAGAACAAAGACTGGTTCAATGGCTCAATGAGTTAGGTAGTTGGATTACCTAACAACTCATACAAGTCTATCACAAATACGGCGTGGGTTCGCTCCCAGCTTTGTAAATTACAAAAAGTGTGCACTCGACTCGCAGCCGCAAGTGATAAAGCTCACCAGTTGCTTGCTCATGGTCGGTGGTTCTCTCCGGGTATTCTGGCTTCTTCCACCACTAAAACTGGTCGCATGATATAGCTGAAATATTACTGAAAGTGGCGTTAAACACAATAAATAAATCAATCATTTCGAAGTAGATGTAGCATTCAACGTTAAAAAACGTAGCCAAGTGATATTTGTATACATTAATGCAATATCATGCACTCATACATACCTTACTCTCGTGCTTCCATTCAGACCTTTTACAATTACGTCATCATTTCGTAAGTACTAAAAGGTCAAGTATTTTAAAGGAATCGTCTCGTCTTATTTTAATTATATCAAAGAAAGCCGATGACGTAGCAATCATTTAAATGTTAGATAGTACATGTACAGAGGAGTATAGTAGTAGGTTGTGGTGTTTATCGTCACATTCAACAATATTTCAGTTATATCACAGCGGTCAGTTTTATTGGTGCAGAAAACCGTAGTATCCGGAGAACCCACCGACCTACCGCAAGTCACTGACAAACTTTATCACATAATATTGTATCGAGTACACCTCGCCTTGAGCGGGATTCCTACTCACAACAATAGTGGTGAAATGCACTGATTACGATCACGACCACGACGGCCCCTAGTACAATAGTGAATTTAGAACCGAAATCTAATGGCCAACAAATTATTTTTTCATCTACTCAAGTGACACAATATTTTTCAACATGATATTGACATGTTTGAAAATACATTAGCATTTTGCTTCCAAAATCGCTAGAAAAATTTAACACACTATTTTGAGTAACATGTAAATATTTTCTAACGTCGAAAAAAGAAAATAACCAAGAAGGAGGAATCTGTTGGTTTTATTGTAAAGCAGAATATACAATCTGAAAGATGCCTTTATCAAATGATAAAACCTTGTCAGACAATAATTTGATGGTCAGATTCACTCTAGTATATAGACTAGTCAAACGAATAAATACGTAGATATCAGATTTAGTTTCTGGATTAACCTTCATCAGGTATGCTCAAAGTTAAAATATTTGAAAGCCAATAATTTGAAAATTTTGGATGCATGACAACCAAAGGGCCTAAACAGAAAAGGTAAAATCTGCTAAGGTCACCTATGTCTGAGGGAGGAGTACCTTGGTTGTAATAATAAATACTTGATTAATCTGTAATTTGAATTACTTGTAAAATGTCAACTGCTAGCATTGTATATTTTGTACCTTCAATGAATATTAATTTAGATGTACTTTCACCTCTTCGGCCTTACCTGTATGATATCGTAGCAGATGAATGTTATAAGAGGACTCCTCCACAGTTATTCTTTTTATATATTTTACCTGGCGCTCAGTTACGTGTATCATTACGTTGTCGTTGTTTATACTTATGAGCAATATCTGAACAAATATGTTCAATAAGAGTTAACATTCATGACTAATGATCTAGCTTGAACTCGTAGACTTGACCAGAAATCGAAAATCAACGAGCAGGAGTAATGTTAAAGGTGTGAATTCAGATAAATGATATCCTGCCCCTTGAAATAAAAAAACAAAGAAAAAACGCCTGTCGTTCGTCAGTTGATTAATCAGGCAATATACTATGATATTTTCTTTATAACCATTTAAATACATTTGTAATAGTAGCTATAAAAATGGAGCTGTCTAAAACAATGGTCAAGAGGATTATCACTACTAACAACGATCATGTGGCCAACAAGTGTATTGGCATGCCACAAATCAGCTTGAAATATTGTTTTCTCAGCAAAAATGAAAACTAAAAATATATTGAAATGCACCGTGCATGCAATCAAGCTCTCTCGCCGCCTCATGCGGATACCATTTAAACATTTGACTTCCCTACTTTTTAAACAACTACTCCCCAAACTAATCTAAACATGTTGCAATAAATAGTTCTATAAAAAAATAGTCAAATTAGATATTACTTCTGATTACTCCTTTACTGTTTTCAATTTTTTTCTAGATACAAATATCTTATTTTAGGAATAGACAAATCTTATTTTATTTACAAAAACCCCAAAACACTCTCATTCTAACAAAACGTTCTCTAAAAATTACATCATAAAAATGCTCGAGCTTTTGATTGACAATATATTTGTTGTTTGGGTTGTTTGGTGGAAATGTTATTTAGCATACAGTCGGCATTCCAATGTGTACAAAGCGTATTCTTTTCGTGGAATGGTTCTTTTATTCGTGCGAGAAATTCTGAAGAAAAACGAAAAGACGCTAGTTTAGTTTTTAATGTCACGTTCCACTATATAGATGATACCACTTCACTAAATTACTCAAAGAATAATAGGGGTCGGCGTGGTCTTGATGTTATGGTAGTTTGATTTACAACTACCTATGTAATCAGTGCCTATCACCACTGGAGTTGTGAGTTCGAATTCCGCTTAGGCAAGGTGTATTCGATACATTATGCGATCAAGTTTGTCAGTGACTTGTCGCAGGTGGGTGGTCTTCTCACGGTTTTCTCCACCAATACAAGTGACTACCACGATATAACTGAACTATTGTTGAAAGTGGCGTTAAAACACCCTAACCCTAACCCTCAAAGTTTGGTGACTATGAACTTAAAATTAAACATATCAGTGTCTCAGGTCGATCTGTGTCATTCCTGGACCTAAATCTAGATATTGATAGCCTAGGACTGGCAAGTACGACAATTTACCACAGAAGAGATGATTTCAAGTTTTCTATTGTTAACATTCTACATAAATGTAGCAACATTCCAACATAACCTGTGTATGGAGTATATATTTCTCAGTCAATATGATATTGGAGAGTTTGTGGTTCCTACTAGGGTTTCCTTGAAGCAGTGTTGTTCCTAGCAAGAAAACTACTGCGACAATTCCTAGTGGCTAAGTTGAAGACGTAACTTTAATTGCAATGGTCGATCTAATGCCTTGGTAACCATTACGGAATATTCGTGCCACAAATGACCACCAATATGTCCCGTTTCGTTTGTAGCTGTCAGAATCGCGTCCTCCGTTCCTCTTTCGAGACTAATAATCGGAATAAGAAAAAGAGATAACACGATGGTACCACTGGTCGAGCAGGAACTGCTTATCATTCTGGAGCACTTAACTTAAGCCGGGTTTTAGTGGGGTTCGCTCTATCTGTAGATTATTACAGTGCCTTATCTTCGTTGTATGACTTTATTACACTTTGGTGTCTTCAAACCTTTCAAACTGACACTTATCTGAAAATGACAATAAAGAAAAATTAACACTTTTATTGTATTTTGCATTTCGTTTTACCAAAAGCGACACTTTTTAGAAGGATTCATGAAACTCCCCAAAGGACATTGGAAAACAGATGAAAATTCGGGGGAATTTTGAAGAGGGCCTATAACACGCAAGGCATTTAAGGCATGATGATCAAGCAATGGAAATTTTTGAAGAAAAACCGGCGAAGCTTTGATGCACCATGTTCTTGCCATATTAATAAAATACAACTGTTCACCGGTAAAAGGTAGTTCTTGGACGAAATCTTTTACATTCATAGTCCTTTTCCATTTCCTATAGGCTTGAAATCCTGCCTGTACCCCAACAAGGTCGGGTATATTTTCGTTCAATGTTTTGTTACCGTTGACAACCAGTAAATCAGCTTCAGGAATATAAAAGTTTGAAAACTGGTTCACTAAGCAGTCTGCTCGCATTGAAAAGTCTATCATAGATTTACCTGACCAGTAGTTTCTAATTAAGCTGTTCCAGTCAAACTTTGTGCCTGTCACTTCAAATCCATGTCCGTATTCGTGTCCAATGAGGAATCCGATACCGCCAAAATTCATGGAAGGTGGAAAATCCTCACTAAAGAATGGGTCATCAAGTATTCCCAAAGGTATTTCAATTGATGTTGTACCTAAGTTGTGTACAGCATTAACTGTAGTTGGACGTAGTAACCATTCATCTCGTGGTGGATGGACCAGTTTTGTTAGAACATTTCTGTAATTTTCAGTTATGACCTCTTCCATATTTCCGAAAAAGTTCCTCTTTATATCAAAATGTCTATAATAGTTTTCTAGATATTTGTTGTTTAACAGTATTTTTGGAAATCCAATTTTAGCTCTGATTGCATTCATTTTCTTTAAGACAAGTTTTTTGGTGATACCACTTAGCCAGTCTGCTCTGTATATCATATTTGTAAATACGGATCTTACAAAGTCATTTATTTGTTTTGTTTGTACAATCGTATTACCATAGCGACCATTTTGAACAAACAGTCTGCTAGCTATCCAATCCATCTGGTTGCTTACAACACCTTCACAAAACCCAGACCGTTCTGGTAGCCGAGGCTCCTTTTCACCATTGACGACCGCAAGGTACCTAAGATATATGTACTGAATGTGCCTATTCAATGCTGGTAATAGTGGTTGAATGGCTCGAAATAAAATGTAATTAGCCAGAGTTCTCATTGAAGTATTTGCAATAATTTTGGTCAGTCTATCAAAATATGGAGCGGCCCAAAGAATAACTTTACTGTTCAAATCAATTTTGATATTTGCCGTTGATAACACTATCCTAATGTATCGTACAAGATCGATTTTCGGATATCTTAATGACAGCTCTAGAATACTAATCTTATTATATCGAATATCAACGCGTCTTCTTTCTTCCTCATATAATGCACTTTTTGCTAATTCTGTTTCAAACTTGACTACATCACACATGTCTAGATTCGCCACAACTGGATTCGCACCGAGTGCCACAGCAATATCAACCAGGTATTCTTCATATGCTTTGTTATATATGCTATTTTTGCCAAGACGATATACTTCATGGTTTGGTAGTGCAAAAAAACCATATTGTCCAAAACTTGGTTGGTCTAAATAAATTGCATATTGGCCTTTCTTGCCAAAATCTTTTTGAATCACCATGCCTATAATCGCCCCTGTCGGTAGATAATGAAACTCATAATCTCTTATCAACGGCCTTGTTCGAGCTAATAAATCAATATAATCGAAATTCTTGTAATCCCAGGAACCTAAGACAGGCCAGCCACCTCTGTCAGAAAGAAATAGAAGTACAGGTGCTATGCCTTGCCTTTCAATACTATTTTCGTCCATACATGATCTATACAGTTTCTTTGCTTTTAACAACGGCTTTGGATCACTGTTAGATAACTCCTTTTCAAGTTCCGTTTTGACAGTTTCCGATATTCGGTCTCCTGGCTTTGAAAATGCGTTAGAGACTCCATCAGTATTATTGCTCCTTTCTATATATCCACCGCAGGAAAATTTATAGAAGTTGTCACATGGATTTACGTTCATATCCATATCACTTAATAAACGTTCTGCGACTGATGGTGGTCGACTTTCACTTTTCTTCTCATTTTCATTTGAATTGGAATTCTCAAATCTCCGAAATTGATTTTCAAATTGAATGCTGTTTCCAGAATCTACGAGAGTCATAAAGTAAGGCATTTCAAAATTGGTTTGCTGTGTTGTATGTTTCTGTGGTCTTATGAAATGTCTAGAACTGGTCCTGATATGTAGTGGTGTATCCCAAACTGAACTTATTCCAATATCAACTCCAAGACATTCTACAAACACTTGCATTCTTGCAAATAATAAAAAAGCAATATACAATAATAAATCTGCCATCAGAGCAAAATATGTTTCATCTACTGACAGGATAGAATATTTACTTTATTAGTCGTGTAATACATATATGTCAAGGTTATTTTTATTGAGAGAACAATTAAATACACCTTAATAGAACGAACGAATTAATTTTATGAATGAATGAATATTAATGTCGAGACTGATTTCTTAAAAAAATAGAGATGCATAATTAGTGAACACATTAAACCTGTTATAGATGGAGCAATTCGGGTTGTGCATTATGCCTTCTAACCTTGGGAATATTTCAGCATATAACATGGACAACACAATATTATTGTTATTATTACTCTGAATGTCTTTGGTGATTTTGAAAAATGAAATCTGTCTAAAATGTATTGATAGTATAAAGATTGGAACATAATATTCGCTTAAATTCAAGAAATATTTAATTTCAACAAAAACAATGAACTATCAAATATTTAATTCCCAAACCTGGAACTGGCCATTGTTTTGACAGACGACAGCATCAACGTTAAAGAAAAACGTATAATACATTGTAAATTGTACACTGTTAAAAGCAGTCAGGTGATCCCGTTTAGACCCCGCCTATTTAAATGACGTACATTGATCTAAACTCCGCCCATCAGCATAGTAATGACTCCAACAATAGTACTATGCGAGTGCAGAGTACAACGACGCTATTTATTCTTTGTAAAATTATGTTTCGATAATATCATGTCAATTATTTTGAAAGTTTCTTACATGAAGAGTAATGATAACAATTATATCAGCCACAGTATAAATTTCAATATTTATATTAACAATTATCTCATTCACCGTACACATTTCATTATTTATATTAACAATTATATCAGTTACACTACACATTCCAATATTTATATTAACAATTATCTCATTCACAGAACACATTCCAATATTGATATTAACAATTATCTCATTCACACTACACATCCCCACTATTAATATTAACAATTATCTCATTCACAGGACACATTCCACTATTAATATTAACAATTATCTCATTCACACTACACATCCCCACTATTAATATTAACAATTATCTCATTCACAGTACACATTCCACTATTAATATTAACAATTATCTCATTCACACTACACATCCCCACTATTAATATTAACAATTATCTCATTCACAGTACACATTCCACTATTAATATTAACAATTATCTCATTCACACTACACATCCCCACTATTAATATTAACAATTATCTCATTCACAGTACACATTCCACTATTAATATTAACAATTATCTCATTCACACTACACATCCCCACTATTAATATTAACAATTATCTCATTCACAGGACACATTCCACTATTAATATTAACAATTATCTCATTCACACTACACATCCCCACTATTAATATTAACAATTATCTCATTCACAGTACACATTCCACTATTAATATTAACAATTATCTCATTCACACTACACATCCCCACTATTAATATTAACAATTATCTCATTCACAGTACACATTCCACTATTAATATTAACAATTATCTCATTCACACTACACATCCCCACTATTAATATTAACAATTATCTCATTCACACTACACATCCCCACTATTAATATTAACAATTATCTCATTCACACTACACATCCCCACTATTAATATTAACAATTATCTCATTCACAGGACACATTTCAATATTAATATAAACAAATACTTATTGACTGAGTATGAGGGAATAGCAAGTTTATTGTCCCCGAGACGCTGACTATTGGCCGAGTCGAAGCCAAGGTCAATAGTCAGGGTCGAGGGGACAACACACTTGCTATTCCCGAATACACAGTCTATAAGTATTTTATTATACCGAAAAACATTAGACTCATAGTTGAATGATCACCTCAAAATGATAAAGATCAATAAAATAACGCATCTTTTGCCAGTATTTATATTATTAATAATAACAATAAACTTTAACAAGTAACAACAACACATTTGGCTTTAAACTTAGTTCCAGACATTACTTTTAATGTAAAAATTAACTGTAGAATTGTTAATTGTCATGCCGGATGGAAATCCACTGAAGTTACATGTCGGTGCATTTGTAAAGTTTTGAATGCTATTTTGAACTGGTAACTGGTTATTGTTTGTTTCAAAATTAGTAATGTCATTCAGAGCGTTTACCAGCTCATAATCATCAAATAAAAAGTCAGGTACAGGTAGATCCAGGTGAGCTGGCGCGTTGGAGACTGGACCTGCTGCTGCATTGCTTACATTGTTGGTGGCAATAGTGCCTTGTTGATCAACAATAGCTTCTGTAGTTGTAGAACGTACAGTTGAACTCAAATTACTGGACATCTGATGTGTTTTCTTTTCACTCAATTTTTTAGTGTATGATCTGACTGCACTTTCGGATTTGTGACCACTGAGGCCCATTATTTGTCTAGTTTCAATTCCTCCATCATCAAGAGCAGTGATACATGTGCTTCGAATGCAATGATTGGTGTAACGTTTTGATAAGCCACATTCGTCACTTACATTTGACATCATACTTCCTAGTGTATTTTTGCCGACGGCAGCATTGTCATACCATATATCAGTTGCAGGAGATATGTACTCCTTCGTCTTGGGCCGTTGCCAGAAATTCTTATTTCCAGGGTTCAGCTTACTGAAGTATTTGGTAAATGATGTAACTGGACACTTTTCGTCTCCTGAAAAATACAAGACATGATTAAGCACACATGATCATGCATGTCATTTTGTAATTTCTATATACATAATAAAAATATACATATAATTAATGTCTAAAACATGACATGCATAAGAAACCGACAAATGACAGACAACGGTCCAGACAGGCATCTTGGCTATGTATGCAAAACAAACTTTTTATGCAAGTTGACGATATTAACAGAACTTGAAATTGACAGTTTTTGTTGTTATTCTGACTTTTTCTGTGTCAATCCCTAGTTTGTACCGGACGAACAATAAAAGCATAATTTCCATTGCGTTTTCATCTTTTTCACAGGGAATTTGTCTCCTGTACATTTACTACATGTCATTCAATTTTGTCAATGATCTTTTTATCAAAATAAAAAATGAAACCTACCTGGAATTTCGTACATACATCCATCTTTTGAGTTATCATCAGTCAAATTGTCACCCCTGTGGTTTTTGGTTTGTCTCTGTACTTTCACTGATACATATTTCATGCCCTGACCATCTCAACACAGTTCAAAATCATTTTTTGTAACATCTCGAAGGTTTTCTCTTCCTCGATTACAAAAGTAAAACAAATACTCGAAGAACACCCTTTTTTGGAGGGATTCTGGAGTGTCACATGAAAAAATCTGATGATTGTAAAGTTTTTGTAAGTCCTCAGGTAAAATAACTTCCTTGTGCCGAACTGTTCCAAGACCTTCCTTTGACAATTTAACCAAAACTGCCTTGAACATTTCGTTTGCACTGGAAAAGCATCACTGTTTATAACGTCTTCATTTTTACTTTTAAGAAAATGTTTCTACAACCCAAAGCGAACAGTTATCATGGACTTCTTGGCATAACACGTACCGTCAGCTTTACGTACTTCCCCGTAGAATTTTCGTAAAAATGTGTTCAATGTGTCCACACCGACATCAGCAGAATCAAGTTCGCCAATCGATTTGATCTCCCCATCTTTTTCTTTTAAGTAATCATTCAGAATCTTTTCCAACCCACGGATAACTGAATTTGTGTTTTTAAGAGTCCTTCTCGTCTATAATTACGTCTAAATCCTGGTCAGTTAACGAGGCAAACCTTGCCATTTTCCGTCTCACTGTCTCGTTTGCTAATTTCAGAGTTTTCGTTAATAGACGATGAAGTCCAAGTGTTCCGAATAGATATAAAACGTTTATCCAATCCGGTCGCGGAACAAAAAATCCGCGAAAACCATTCACATTGCCGGTCCATAGTCTTGAAAACTATGGACCGCTCAATAGTCAAACAACTGGAAAGGGAGAAAAATAGAAATTTTAATGTAGAAAATTTTGTAGTGATGTTCATATACTGAGGTAAAATAATAACAATTATCTCATTCACAGTACACATTCCACTATTAATATTAACAAAAGATAAGAAGATTCATGAGGCTAGAGCCTTTAATTTCACATACAGGTATATTGATGACGTTTTATCTATCAATAATTCTAGATTTGCAGAATTTCTTCCATTGATATATCCTCCAGAGCTGGAAATTAAAGAGACCACCGATACAGCTTCGTCCGCATCATTTTTGGACTTATACCTCGAATTTGACGATAGTGGTCAACTCAGTACTAAAATTTATGATAAACGGGACGACTTCAATTTTAAAATCATAAATTTTCCTAACATGTGCAGCAATATACCAACTTCTCATGCATATGGTGTTTACATCTCGCAATTGATTCGCTATGCAAGGGCCAGTAGCAATTATTCTAATTTCCTGAAACGTCATCTTCATCTGAGAAACAGGCTACTCGACCAGGGCTATAACAAGATTCGCCTTATTCGATCTCTTAAAAAGTTTATATTCCGATACCAAGATCTTGTCGAAATATATTCCGTCTCTGCAGAAACGATTATAAACGATGCATTTTCATATAGTGAAAATGTATAAAGATAAGGAAGCCAAGAAAAATGTCAAAACTATTTTTTTGTCAATGTGTGACGTAAAAGTGTCATTGACATTTACTTCACTGAATATGGTACTGCTTTGACGACTGTTTTACCTATTTTATTCCTGTATTTAAATACTGTTATAGTGATAGCCGGAACCTTTGAACCGTAATGAGAGCGGGAGGTTTGGCGCTTTAAAATCTGATTCAACCCACCATTTCTTTACAAATGCCTGTACCAAGTCAGGGTCATTACGGTTTTCACAGTTTTCCGGTTGTTGACTGATTTTGTCTGTTTATATAATTATGAGTTTTGACTTTCCCTTTGTAAGATTGTTCGGAGTTCGGTAATTTTGTTATTACCCTCATTTACAGTACACATTCCACTATTAATATTAACAATTATCTCATTCACAGTACACATTCCACTGTTAATATTAACATTTAACTCATTCACAGTACACATTCCACTGTTAATATTAACAATTATCTCATTCACAGTACACATTCCACTGTTAACATTAACAATTATCTCATTCACTATACACATTTCAATATTTATGTTTATATATTCTCATTCTGAATAGAAATTTCATAATATTTATGGCAAGTCTTGCTGTTGTGCTCTGTTTGATGGTTGGCTTCAAGTAGTCAAACAATTGTTGAATTGAAAAGGTCATTTATTATTAAATGACGATCAAGCAACATAATATGAAATACAACAAATTGTCACCAGTAAACAATAATATTTTGCTTTTAGAAAATCAATCAAATTTGGTGACATCTGATTTCCATTTCTATAGAATCAAGTTCCAAACCTAAGAAAATGATTTTAGTTGTAGGAAATACAGTCTTTTCATCTTTAATAGGGATGCCAATGTCTTGTGCCATGTTTGAAAACCGAAACAAGTTTGGTGGCATAAATCTGAATTTGGTGGACCCACAAATAAAAAGTCATCTAATACATGTACACATCCTGCGTTTTCCAGCTTATAATCAACAAGCCAATGAATGAAAGTACTGAATTTCTCAAACAAGTTGCATGAGTAATCATAATAAAATTTTCCATCAACTGTAAAACCTAGGAGTTCATGATCTTTTTCATTTATGGGTACCAAACGGTAACTGTTTTCCAAATCTGTTTTTGACATCAAATTCCCCTTTCCATGAAATTTTACTAAAGATACCGCATCGTCTATAGCTTGGTACTGAACTATGCACATATCTTGGGGAATGCCATCATTTACAGACAACTAATCAGGGTAAGACAAATGGTGAATAACGCGATATTCATCTATTTTCTTTTTCGGAACTAAACCTAAAGGGGATATTTGTAGGTTAGAAAATGGGGGAACATCAAATGAATCATCTACCCGTCCCGCCTTAGCTTCTTTGAAAATTGTTTCCCTCAAAATATCAGGATTTTCATTAGCCGATTTCAAATTCTTACTGTATCTGTATTCCAGTTTACCTACATATGGGATATTAAAACCAAATTTGAAACCTGTTAGGAGAAAGTCTTTTTCCTTTTCATTATATCCTTGTAACCAGTGTACAAATTTATCCACCTTTATAGGAGTAACAACTGTACTATTAACGTTGAGTTTGTATATAATTGGTGTTTCTTGTAACAGGTTTTCTGAACTGTTTTACTGGTGGTATTTGATTTGGACAAATACCCTGGTTGTTGCTCTCTTGGGCATATTTGTCGATGATGCGGGCCCTCACATTTTTCACACACGTGCGGGAAGAGACAACTTTGTCCTCGTTCACATTTGTCTTTGTTATTGTTGAAGCTGTAGCAATATGCCTGTTTTGCTTTATTACCCCCTTCATTTGGGGGTCTGTTGGGAAAGGGCAATTTTGGAAATGTCTTTGTACCATGTTTGTTTGACTTGCCATTCTGGTTCAGTTTAATTTGTAGGCCTAAATGTATAGCATCATTGTGTAGTTCTGAATTAACTTGGTCCCATGGCAAATAAGGGTAATAACAAAATAACCGAACTCCTAACAATCTTACAAAGGGAAAGTCAAAACTCATAAGTATATAGACAGACAAAATCAGTCAACAACCGGAAAACTGTGAAAACCGTAATGACCCTGACCTGGTACAGGCATTTCTAAAGAAATGGTGGGTTGAATCAGATTTTAAAGCGCCAAACCTCCAGCTTTCATTACGGCCCAAATGTACCCAAGCAGTTTCCCGCCAACGACGAAAAGTTTGATCATATATAAACACTGCTAGATCGCAAGAACGTCTTGCCAAATTTTGGATTGTGTGCGCATATTTCATTAAAGGTCCTACTTCATGGGGATATTTTGCACAATATATGCTAACACAAATATGGAAAGCTGAAAGCCAGTGTGCCACAGATTCAAACCTATAAGCTGGAGTGTTTTGTTTTTCTAGAGCAACACCCCCTTCTGGTGGCTCCACCATTGAACAACGGTGTTTGGCAAACTTTGTATTAATCAAGCAACGTAAATCAATGTATCTTTGGGCTTATTCCCAAAGCCAATGGGTTTGAAATACTTTGTCTAGAATAATTATATGGGTTAGTGTTAGTAACACATGTACCTGAAAATATATCATGCAATGTCCCTTGTGCAGGTGTTGGATGCAAGACACTACCACTAGCGAAAACAGGTTGGTGAAATAGTCCTGGAGGAGCATGAGTTTGTTGTATGTTGGTGGATGGTACCTGTATGTCATTCGATGGTACAGTGAATGATGTTGAGTGAGAGTGTATACCCGATTCTGTTGTTTGTTGTGAACGGTGTGTAGCAGGTAATGGGTACAGCTGGTTATTTAAACTAGGTAGCTGATACACAGGCGGAGACATCACTGTTGATAATGTGGGTTCCGATGTTGAATTAACTGCATTCAGTGCACCGTTGTTTGTGAAAAGTGCCTGTGAGAAAATTGGATCGGTATAGTTATCTCTATCACTTATGGATTGAGATGGTGTGATATTGTTCAATGTAGTAGTTACTGCTGAACTAGTACTACTTGAAGGTTCAGTAATGTGAGCCTGTGTTGGCTGTTGCCTGTCTGATGTACTGTTGCCCTGAAATATAAGTCCATGTGCTGACAATGCTGCTATGACTGAATTTGTTATATCAGCTATTGCTGCATTTATTTGCGAGTTAGACAGTTCTGATGTGGAGCTGGAATTCATGTCTGTTGTTTGAACATGATCTGTAGTGTGTACCGGTATATTTGGATTAATACTGGCATTTGTTTGTGGAGATCTCCTAGCTGCAATGCGCCGCGACTTCCGGGGTGGAGCCGACAGTACTCTACAAGTACAAAAGTACATATAAATATTGGAAATCAACCTGATTTGTTTATTGACTTATAGTATATTTTGAGTTTTGCATGTTGTACTTTGTAAGGTACCTGAAGATACTTGTAATACAATTATTGATATTGAGTGGCATGTACCTGGCATCCTTACATATAGTATATACATGTATGTTGACATTACAACATCTTGTATCAAATCATGGAACTAAATTATATACTATTTGTCATTGTATATGTATATTCCATCTTGAATATAACATAATATTACGAATTTTGTTTGTTACACATATTTTCATTGGTTATTCAACCCTGAATGTCAGCATATATTCGGAAAACAGACGGGGTATATATGTACGTTTTCGTTCTCCCTCATTTGGGCCTCAAAAAACAATTACAACGTGGTTGACAAAAAGAGAAATATTTACGCTTCACTGAATCAATATCATAATACGGAATAATAAATGTATTTTTACCAAATTAAATGCTGTTTTTAAACTCAAAACGGTTGTATGAACAAAAAAGATATTCTTTTCTTCAATAAAAAAATTAAAATATACCTTTCACAAATCTACACCAACCACTCAATTCGTGCAACGGGTGCAACTATCCTCGGAAGAAACTGTTCAATGGCACAAATTATGGCAGTTACCGGACACAAATCTGCCTCGTCAGTTGCAGTATATCAACGTGTTTCATCAAAGGAAAAACAAGTTATGGGAGACATTATCACAAGTTCTGTTCGTGGAGAGCAACCATCTCAACTATCCTCAATAATGCCACCGCACAGTACTTCCCGGTTGCAACTCATGCCGCCGACACAAAACAGTTCAAGTTCAACATCACTTGTTCAAATGAGAGCCAATACACATGTTTCATCGTCGGTTACGGACGTCGTTGACATTTTGGATGTAAATTATGATGATTTATTTTGTGATTATATCACTCTTACAACAGTTAATTCCGTCACAAACACCAGAACAATTCAGCAAACTCCCATGTTCCACGGCTGTACCATTACAAATTTGAACATAACAATCAACAAGTGAAAGTGTGTTAAAGTTTCCGCCTTTAAAACTTTCGAGGTCACGGGGCCACAACAAGTTTTTGCTTATTGTTAACATTTTAATTATTGAAATTGTTTCACAAACCCGTTGTTTTGTTATGTAATATATTAATGTTATAATTATAAAGTTTATTAAATTTACTGCATATGAAATTGTGTTGATTTAGAAATATTGAACAGGATTTTCCTTTATGAGACACCTCAGTACATAAAATATCACGTGACAAATATTTGACGTCATTGAACAAAGAATATCAGAGGTACGAAAGGGGACATCTAGAAATACGGAAAATGAAAATAAAAGATGGAAAATATTTAATAAGGTTTTGAATATGAATTGGGACTATGTACGTGGTAAAAAAAAACAAAAGGAAAATAAAAATAAACAAACAAAAAGGAAACAAAAAAACAAAAATTAAAAAGAAAAAAAAAATTATTTTTAAAAAAAATTTATACGACAGTTTGGTTCTGTATTTAACAAAAAAATGGTTAAATCCGTAATATATTTGTTATTCAGCTATCAGACCTGTCTGATAGCTGAATAACATTCCCGGCTTATGCTCTATATTCCCTTCGGCTGCGCCTCAGGGAATATAGATCATAAGCCGGGAATGTCACATTATATACCCTGTCTGATAGCTGAATAACATATAGCATTCATTAATTGTTGAAACCTTTAAATGATTTATCAATATTGTATCCTATCATGGATACTTGTGATATAATCATGCACCATGAATTTATATTTCATTCTGAATACTGAATATATCCAAACATGGATAAAGATTTTGCCAATTCATCTACTCTGAAATTAAATGTGTAACCTGTATTTTATCATAGATAGTACTACTTCCATTTAACAAAAAAAAAGTGCATCCTGCCATGGATACCTATTTTTAATTGCATGCACAATGTCATAGTACTATATCATTTGACATTCATATGTTATTTACACTGTTGAACTAAAATCACAATGTACATGTATTCATGGATACTAGTACAAAATATGTCCACGTGGATATATTACGGTGCAATGAGTACTGTATGTACCCGTGTACATGCATATGAACTAATCGATTAAGCATGCTGTTATTAATGAATGAACTAAACCCCATTTATTGGTATTTTATAATTATACCACTGGATTTGGAATGCCAGACTCCATTGAACAGCTAATTACACTGTATATATTTAAACCATGACATATTGCTATTGTAATTAAAAATTAAATGTGAAATATCTATAGAAAAAACCTAAAAACATTGTCATATGTATATGTATAATAAGTATTGTCATATGCATATGTATAATAAGTATGTTCCGTCCTTAATAAACGAGAGACTGAATTATGGCTCCACGAACATTTCTGTAATAGCGTTGTAGACCAATTTGGTTAAAATGTACTCCGTCCTGGAAAATGTTCACAGTAGTATATTTTACACCATATATATTCCAGTAATGCAAACCTGGAACGGATTTGATTTGTTCTTTCAAAAAATTGTTGGCATGTCGTACAATATTATTGTACTTCGCCACTGTACAGTTTCTTGTCTGAGTTCTGGGTAGAAGTTGCATGACGGTAGCATGTTCCATGTTATGTCTTGAAAGATAAGTACTGCACACGGATATAATTCTAAGAATTATTTCTTCCGCCAAGCTAAAGTCAGCCTCACCACAGTCGAGATCGTTTCCTCCTATTTGAACTAAGACCCGATTTGGTGAAACCCAGATAATCTCATTTTCCTATGATAAACACTGATTATTGTTTTTTATAATCATCCACCAGATATACCGAACAAAGATATTGTATCATGTCCATTCAAGTTAAAGACAACTAATACCTTCTCCCTTTGTTTGTAAAAATCCTTTAAAATTTTTTCCAATATCTTTGCTGTTGCTGAAGCAACCTATAATGGTCGAATGATTTAGGTCGAATATTTTCCGCGCAATTGCAGTCATTTTCATGATTGTATAACTTCCATTACATGGGAGCTAACTCTATTCATCTTATGAAATTCTTAGCAATATTGTATGAATTACCTCCCTTCTACCATTGAATAAGTAATAATCCCAACTTTCCATACATTTATTTATCTCTATAAAATGTCTTATATTAAAAATTATCCCTTCTCATTTGAAATTCCAATATTCCAAATTCAAAGACTGGTTAGTTCTGAATGAGGGTAATGTATCACAGTAGTAGACTGTTGTGTCAATGAGTTAGCACTATCAACATTAAGTAACAGCTCATTATGAAAATGATGCTCATGATGAGTGGTCCGTGTAGGAGACTTGTTGCACTGGCTAAACTCTCCGTCCCTACCCATCACCTTTCCTTGTTTCGAATCCCGTGGAGTTTGATTTTGTTTTGCCCATTGGCCAACCCGTCCCCCGTTTTCAACCTACATATTGATTTATTGTAAACATGTTCTCGTCCTGAATATAAGTAGTAGGGAGTGATCAGTTTTAGGCACCCTAAAAACCTGCGGCGTTCCCATATAAAGGTATGCCCCGCCCATATGCCCTATAACCCCCCCCCCCCCGGAACAGACGCCACAAACATTTGAAATTCATATATGGTCATGACGACCCTCTCGTCGCAGTATGACTCACGGTAAAAGAATTCCCCGCACCCCCGACGACCAAATATGGTTCCCCCATCGTTGGATTCATCACATTCCGCCGTCCCGAGCGCATGATGACTCAAAACGAAAGGGTGACATCCATATTGATATGTTTTCATCAATCAAAAACGATCAACAGGTCAAAAAGAGAAAAATGGTTCAAGATTGATAACATCATCAATTCACATATATCACACACGTTATGGTCATATGTTTTTAATTCATCAGATGATAACAAGTACATCGGTTTATTTTTAATCTACACACGGACAACAGACATATCAAATATCCATCGCACGCACTGACCATTTATCTTGACCCGAAATGATAAATACGCATATATTATAAACACATGTCAGTGTAAACCTCAACAGATAGAATAATTGAAGTGCGTAAGATGTTTTTATTGATAAATGTTTTTAATTGTGTGTTAATTAATGATTATATACTATGAGTAATAATTACTTTTTAGAATAATAAAGCGTAAAAACATAGCTTGATTGGGGAACCATATTTCGTCGTCGGGGGTGCGGGGAATTCTTTTACCGTGAGTCATACTGCGACGAGAGGGTCGTCATGACCATATATGAATTTCAAATTTTTTTGTGACGTCAGTTCCGGAGGGGGGAGGGTTATAGGGCATATGGGCGGGGCATACCCTTATATGGGAACGCCGCAGGTTTTTAGGGTGCCTAAAACTGATCACTCCCTACTACTAATATAGCTGAACAATTGCTCGCTTGACGTTAAACATCAATCAATCAATCAATCACAATTACGCATGTTGGTCTAATACAAAGTTGTCATCATCATCATCTCATCGAATGTAACTTGTTCTCCCCGTGATATAATTGAAACAATGCTTATTTAGCGTTATGCAACATTCACGGACTTACTATTTCTTTAGAATAAAGATTGAGAATTAGCCCAAACTTTTAATTCAAGTTTCCGCTATATAGGTGATGTTCTGTCACTGACCAATTCTCGATTTGTTGATTTTCTGCATTTCATCTATCCAAAGGAGCTTGAATAAAGCGGTACTACTGACACCCAAGGTCTAGTTGTTACCTTAACCTTTACATTACAATCGACGTTGTGAGTTGGAATCCCGCTCATAGTGTATACTCGATATAGCATTATGTGATAAAGTTTGTCAGTGACTTGCGACAGGTCGGTGGCTTTCTCTAGGTACTCTGGTTTCCTGCACCAATAAAACTGACCGCCACGATATAACTGAAATACTGTTGAAAGTGGCGTTAAACACCATAAGCTTAAGCCATAAACCAAGCCAATGTATGGAGTCTACAATTTAACAACTCGTACGTTATTTCTAGGTATTGTACCATGTGCTGTGGTTTTCTGGACAGAGCTCATCTATTGACGCAAAATCAAGAACTCGTTGCTCTCATCGCTACAAACATTCCATGGGGGAAGAGGTGATGATTTAATAATGCAGCAAGCTAAAATATAACTAGCGTGCTTAATTACAATTAAAATTAAATATTTGTAATCTTTTTTATTTGACCAATCAGTGACAAGCCTACACAATCCTGGACATTTAACAGCATAGCAGATTATGAAAAGATTAGAGAAAGTCCGAATGTGAATGAAAACAATACCTGTCATTACATAATATATAATTTCAAGTTGATGGATCACAAGATTAAATGTCTAAAAAATATCCATCAAATATAGAACTATAATCAAGTTGTATTCTGTATGATCTTTTAAAGAAGATGGATTTAATGACAATGTAAATACACTATATGCTCTTTAATCTTCTGTCAACCTATTTGTTCAAAACAAAGTCAAGTTATGTAATCTGCGAATGGACTCCTAATTCGATACAAAAACGAGACTATGCTGATCTAAATGGTGTAACTAATGTAGAATGCACTGGAAATTCGATTACAAATGTACCAAAAGGTCGTCTCTAGCATTTATTTTGCATGCTTAAACAAATGTGCTAAACAATTTATATTTCGTCATTGCTGCTGTTGTACGTGTATTGCAGAGGGAAACAGAAGAAAAGTATGAATTTATCAAAAGGGTAATAAGAATCCGTAAATCTAAGAAGGACAGATTGTACAGTGGCCAAAAAAAAATGACAAAACATCACACAGAAAACTAAAGACCGAGCAACACGAGCCCCGCTACCTACAAATCATGGATGAACTCGGGTGCTACGGAAGGGTATACAGTTCATACTCCACATGTGACAGACGCGGTGATACACTTGTAATAAACCCGGTTATATACCATGAGTCATGAATAAGGACATTACTGGATTGTGATTACGACAAACGGAACATATTCTTGGTCATTTTGTGACGGTTGGTGGCGTAAAACATTCGAATGACTTCAACTTAACTTCTGGGAACCCTTGTTAGCAGCAACCCTTTATCAAGGAACTGATAGGAATCATAAGCTCTGGAATACTGAATCAACTGATAGATATATACTCCATATACAGGTGCTGTTGGAATATAGCTACATGTAAATGGAAAGTTCACAATGGGAAAATTGAAGTAATATCTTTTGTCGTAAAGTTTTGTTCTCAACCGGCCCTTACTGTCAATTTCGAAGTGTAGGCCAGGGTATGAAGAAGATCTATCTGTATCTGTGGTATCCTTTATTTCAAGCTCAATGGCATAGGTACGATCAACAAAATCACCAGTTTTAGATAACTTTTTGGTAGAATCAAAGTGGGTTTTTTTGGGTTTTTTTTTACAAAATAAGGATTGACTTTACCAAATACAAGATATCTGTATCTACGTTGGTCATTCTCTTTTTTAATTCTTGTTATCGTTCATTTAGCTTTGAGGGGGTATATTTTGATTGTATCTGCTTTAGCAGATCTTTCAAATTTTTCAGAATCCACATCTGATTCACATCGCTCCATGAGCAACAAGTGTCACAGTATCTCTGAAACCCGATTTTGACGCCGCTATAATAGATGTCAATATAATTTGGAAAGAGGTGTGCTGGAGCATTTGGGAGACCTAGCGATATTCCGCTGTTTGTAAGGACACTTGAGCAGTTTAGGAATCCAGTAGGAATTGCGGGAAGATCCATTTCTTCGCCTTTGGTTGAAATCCCAAAGGAACACGAACAATACCTATGATTGTCAATTTCCTCTTTCTTATGTGTCGTTGGGGTGAATGTAGGACTGTCACGTGAATTGACATTGAGTAAGTCCTTTATCATGCAATCTGGGTGACGTGATACACAGACAAAACGGTACTGCTAGGAGCCTTGTCTGCCAGGACAACTATTATATTTATGATGTAGGTGAAAGGTGTTTAGCAACATTTTTACCCATTAGGAAATAGTATATATGTCTTCGCTCACACATTTAGTTCATTGGCTGGCAATTGTCGACGAAGTCCATAATAATTTTTAAGCTATGCTTCCAATTTATGGAGTTAGGCTCGTGGTATGTCGGTACTTTGGCTAACACTTCTCGTAGAGAGGTGTCATTTATAATGTTATGGTCATCAGTTATAGCGTGGC
This sequence comes from Bathymodiolus brooksi, assembly GCA_963680875.1. Classification (NCBI taxonomy): domain Eukaryota; kingdom Metazoa; phylum Mollusca; class Bivalvia; order Mytilida; family Modiolidae; genus Bathymodiolus; species Bathymodiolus brooksi. Next base: position 128,602,403 of record OY804577.1, on the reverse strand, counting down.
GAGTTGGATTTTATATGGAAGGGGTATTTGCACATGTACAATCAGGACATATTCTACACGGACATATTATCTCGATTCCGCAGCATAAGGTATTTGCTCTTTTCACGCTGTGTGCGTCGCGGAGAAGGAGCAACTACCAATTGTATAGTCTTTGTGTTGACCCGACCGGGACTCGAACTCATGATCTCCAACACTCGAAGCGAGCATGCTAACAATAAAACCTCTGATGTGGTTGTCTCGCATTGTAACCCAAATGCATATTTAGTTTTTAATAGCAATATGGCATTAACAAAGTCTGCATTATTAATACGGTCTACTAAGAGTATGTAAACTGTTTGCCATTAATCAGACATGTCTTTGTACTTCAGTGACCGATTGTTTTTCAGTGTGTGAACAAAGTCTTCTAAATACGCCATCTTCATTAAGTATAAACTGATTTATGTTATTTAAGAACACTTCCCAAAATAGTATCTCTTTCCTCATTTTTTTTTAATGTATTGCTATATTATAAGTGAACATTTTAAACTGTCATTTGAAACACGTTGTCCTTGAAAAGTATTAATTATGGTAATGCAGTTCTTGGTTCTGATCTGACATCAAATATGGACGCTATTTGAAAATAATTGTTTCTGACCGGCTGAATATTCAAAAATATGCTCATCACACTTAGATTTCCCCAAGGAGATTGAACCGAAGTTTCCTGAAATAACATAGTCCATATTTCTGTATAATATGTAACATAATATGACCGTCATGGGGATTATCGTCAATGGGGATTATCGTCAATGGGGATTATCGTCATGGGGATTATCGTGGTTGATACCACAAAATGATGTACAACTAGTTCAACATTATTTTCAATAAAGGCAGCTGATTGTGATTGATACACTCCATGTCTACAGCCATTTGGCAGTGAATCAGTATTCAGTGAACTTGGATAATTAAACTTAAGCTAAGTGTCAACAGATTAGCAGAGAGAATAGCCAATAATTATCAAATTAATATTTATGCAATGGATAAACTATTTCTGTTTTATAGACGATTAGCGGATCAGCGGGAAATCAATTGCAAATACCGACCAGATCCGTAACATGATGGTCTATTGACATATCTGATGTTGGTGGTATTCTCTGTGTACTTCAATAACATCTACAAATAACACTGACGGCCATGCTATAACTGAAATATTGTTGAATAAGGTTGTGTTATGTACCTATGGACCATATACTCAATTTTGACGCCTTTGAAGGTATTGATTATGAAAAAAGGCAGGAATTGCTTATCCTTCGCGAGCACCTGAGTTCTGCCCCGCTTTTGGTGGGTCCTTGTTTCTCATCTGTGTTGTGTTTTTTACTTTGTGTGTGCCCAATCTTGCCAGTTTTAATGGATTGTCCAATTTTTGTTGCCCCTTCGGTTTTCTCTAATATTTAATTAAACAGTGATGGTCATTCATTTCACCAATATCAACAATACGAACAATCACCTCTCATTTTACCTAACTGAACATGAAAAAGACCGCGACATATGCCGTTGGAAGTCTAGCTTGGGACAGGTTAATGGGAACCCAACCATCTCCCTTTCCCAACTCTCTCCTCCTGATTGCAATGCAATCTAAAAGTAAGCAAGCAATAAAATACCTGCACAGATTCGCCTCCACTCAAAAAACCCACATATCATTCAAAACAAATGAATGACAGCATACATATGGACAGTGCAATATCAGTGTCAATGGATGTTTGTAGTTAACTGAATACAAGCTAGGAAGGTAGAATCTGTTATAATGCTGTGATAATGCTCGCAAGGTCTAACCTACCTTCAAATTATATTTGTGTGCTTCCTTATTACACAGGTCAAATGGTTACATAGATAATATAAATACATTCATATTAGCATTATTTATTTAGAAATGAATAAATGATATCTTTGACAATTAGGTTGATGTATCTGTCCTTTGATGTATGAATAACAATAGTCATTATATTTATCACATGCAGAAGACCTCTCACGATTTACAAAATGTGCACTCAAAACTATTGTTCTTGAATACACTTTGCAAACACACGTTCTAATATATTCAACAAACCAGACTGCAAAATCAAACAATAAAATGAAAATGTTTTTCATTCAAAACGATAGGTAATGGAAACTGTTGCCATGCTCCTTCCTCGTTAAAGACCACATGTTGTAGCATTCGAAAAAGAGTAGGCTTATTGCAGCTGCTGCAAAATGCAAACTCTATCGTCCCTACCAAGTTCGGTTTACGTTTCCAGTGGCAGCCAAAGGTTGTCATTAATAAATGGAAATTAAAATTGTTCACTTATTTTATTTAGTTTTTCTACATCTAATTTGTGTAATTTGCATTCATATGTTGTGATGTGTTGCACATTATTTTTTTCCAGAAATTAAAGGATCTGATGAACCTAAGCGCTGTATGAATTATTCAATCGATAATCCACGACAAATGTGTCACTTCGTTTCGATCTGATGTCAAATACGGTGAATTTGAAAATAGCAGTTGCTGATTGGTTGAACATAGAAATATTCTAGATCTTCTTGCACACATATTTCACACGGCGATTGAGCTGAAATTGCTCGGAATCTTATTTTTTACTGATCTTCCAATCATAGTCCGTATTTCGGTCTGATATGTCATACAATGTGGACTTCATGGGGACTATTGGACTGACCATTGATAATTAATCTCCATTATTACAACTATTAAGAAACACAACACCAATTGACCCTGATTAATTAGGCTTATTGTGTAAAACTTCTTGGAAGGTAATACTGATTAACTTTACTCAACTGAAATTTACTATATGGTAGCAAACAGTACTGATCGGCAACATATGAACTAACAACTCAAGGAACACTCATCTATCAAATGCAAACGTCCAAATACTGAATTGACGACAAAATTCTTTGGAAATCTAGTTCATGATTTGAGATCAATACAAACATGTAACTCTGCATTTTTATATACGTCTCATTTAGTCTGTCCCCCAGACAAGTAATCTGGTCATGCTATTTTGTTTCTTTTCCATCGTGCTATAATTCACCTCATCGCCATATTTGACGTACAGAGCATACATTGTTTTGTTTGTTAGCATGTTCTGGTCATGCATATAGCTGAAATACTGTTCAGCGGAGGCTAATCAACAATTAATTAATTGAATAGCGACTAGATTTCTTCATATTTGAGCGCAGTATTAATGATATTACCAGCATGTTAATCCAGTTTTGTACTATGAAAAGGGAGACAACCTGTAGAATTATTAAGCGTATGTGTTTCAGTGTACACTATATTATTCATAACGTTTGTATTTTCTAAAATCTACAAACATTGGTGATACTCTTTAGGTCCTTTGGTTTACTTGGCTCCCAAAACTTTCTAAAATTACTTGGCTTTCCAATTTTTCGACATTCAGCGTACCTGATGAAGGTTATTCCAGAAACGTACCTGATGAAGGTTATTCTGAGTGTACCTGATGAAGGTTATTCTGAGTGTACCTGATGAAGGTTATTCTGAGTGTACCTGATGAAGGTTATTCTGAGTGTACCTGATGAAGATTATTCTGAGTGTACCTGATGAAGGTTATTCTGAGTGTACCTGATGAAGGTTATTCTGAGTGTACCTGATGAAGGTTATTCTGAGTGTACCTGATGAAGGTTATTCTGAGTGTACCTGATGAAGGTTATTCTGAGTGTACCTGATGAAGGTTATTCTGAGTGTACCTGATGAAGATTATTCTGAGTGTACCTGATGAAGGTTATACTGAGTGTACCTGATGAAGGTTATTCTGAGTGTACCTGATGAAGGTTATTCTGAGTGTACCTGATGAAGGTTATTCTGAGTGTACCTGATGAAGGTTATTCTGAGTGTACCTGATGAAGGTTATTCTGAGTGTACCTGATGAAGGTTATTTTGAGTGTACCTGATGAAGATTATTCTGAGTGTACCTGATGAAGGTTATTCTGAGTGTACCTGATGAAGGTTATTCTGAGTGTACCTGATGAAGGTTATTCTGAGTGTACCTGATGAAGGTTATTCTGAGTGTACCTGATGAAGGTTATTCTGAGTGTACCTGATGAAGATTATTCTGAGTGTACCTGATGAAGGTTATTCTGAGTGTACCTGATGAAGATTATTCTGAGTGTACCTGATGAAGGTTATTCTGAGTGTACCCGATGAAGGTTATTCTGAGTGTACCTGATGAAGGTTATTCTGAGTGTACCTGATGAAGGTTATTCTGAGTGTACCTGATGAAGGTTATTCTGAGTGTACCTGATGAAGGTTATTCTGAGTGTACCTGGTGAAGATTATTCTGAGTGTACCTGATGAAGGTTATTCTGAGTGTACCTGATGAAGATTATTCTGAGTGTACCTGATGAAGGTTATTCTGAGTGTACCTGATGAAGGTTATTCTGAGTGTACCTGATGAAGATTATTCTGAGTGTACCTGATGAAGGTTATTCTGAGTGTACCTGATGAAGGTTATTCTGAGTGTACCTGATGAAGGTTATTCTGAGTGTACCTGATGAAGGTTATTCTGAGTGTACCTGATGAAGATTATTCTGAGTGTACCTGATGAAGGTTATTCTGAGTGTACCTGATGATGATTATTCTGAGTGTACCTGATGAAGGTTATTCTGAGTGTACCTGATGAAGGTTATTCTGAGTGTACCTGATGAAGATTATTCTGAGTGTACCTGATGAAGGTTATTCTGAGTGTACCTGATGAAGGTTATTCTGAGTGTACCTGATGAAGGTTATTCTGAGTGTACCTGATGAAGTTTATTCTGAGTGTACCTGATGAAGGTTATTCTGAGTGTACCTGATGAAGATTATTCTGAGTGTACCTGATGAAGGTTATTCTGAGTGTACCTGATGAAGATTATTCTGAGTGTACCTGATGAAGGTTATTCTGAGTGTACCTGATGAAGGTTATTCTGAGTGTACCTGATGAAGGTTATTCTGAGTGTACCTGATGAAGGTTATTCTGAGTGTACCTGATGAAGGTTATTCTGAGTGTACCTGATGAAGGTTATTCTGAGTGTACCTGATGAAGGTTATTCTGAGTGTACCTGATGAAGGTTATTCTGAGTGTACCTGATGAAGGTTATTCCAGAAACTCGTCGTGTGCACTAAATTTGATATCTACGTTTTTATTGCAGCGTAGAAAGCTTCAATATTGGCGGTGGACGATAACACTTAGCATTGCATGGTACAACCTCTCCGATGGTGGTATGTGCTTGTTGTATGAGACGAATCGAATACAATCGATATTACGTAATTTAGTGCCCGATGAAGACCCGTTTTGAAATAAAGTAGTTGTTGGTAGATAGTTGGAAGACCCTATTCATAATCCCCTATTTTCCTTTCCGGAATCACAGCTCCCGTCTATATGGCGATCACATCAATTCATTTTGTCAACATGACTTAGTGTTTTGTTCTAAACTGAAATTCATCTTGATTACCCACCAGCAACTTCATAAAGACGGGTACTGTATTATTGTTAAGCGTTATGGGTTTAACGAAATGTGTATTGCTTTGCAGATCACTTATTCTTTTTTTCGTGTTGTCCTTTGTATTGTCCGTCCTTCTATTTCTATCTTGTGATTAACCCTTTAGTATCTTGTGATTAACCCTTTATATCTTGTGATTAACCCTTTAGTATCTTGTGATTAACCCTTTAGTATCTTGTGATTAACCCTTTAGTATCTTGTGATTAACCCTTTAGTATCTTGTGATTAACCCTTTAGTATCTTGTGATTAACCCGTTAGTATCTTGTGATTAACCCTTTATATCTTGTGATTAACCCTTTAGTATCTTGTGATTAACCCTTTAGTATCTTGTGATTAACCCTTTAGTATCTTGTGATTAACCCTTTAGTATCTTGTGATTAACCCTTTAGTATCTTGTGATTAACACTTTATATCTTGTGATTAACCCTTTAGTATCTTGTGATTAACCCTTTAGTATCTTGTGATTAACCCTTTAGTATCTTGTGATTAACCCTTTAGTATCTTGTGATTAACCCTTTGGTATCTTGTGATTAACCCGTTAGTATCTTGTGATTAACCCTTTATATCTTGTGATTAACCCTTTAGTATCTTGTGATTAACCCTTTAGCATCTTGTGATTAACCCTTTAGTATCTTGTGATTAACCCTTTAGTATCTTGTGATTAACACTTTAGTATCTTGTGATTAACACTTTGGTATCTTGTGATTAACCCTTTAGTATCTTGTGATTAACACTTTAGTATCTTGTGATTAACCCTATAGTATCTTGTGATTAACCCTTTAGTATCTTGTGATTAACCCTTTAGTATCTTGTGATTAACCCTTTAGTATCTTGTGATTAACCCTTTAGTATCTTGTGATTAACCCTTTAGTATCTTGTGATTAACCCTTTAGTATCTTGTGATTAACCCTTTAGTATCTTGTGATTAACCCTTTAGTATCTTGTGATTAACCCTTTAGTATCTTGTGATTAACCCTTTAGTATCTTGTGATTAACCCTTTAGTATCTTGTGATTAACCCTTTAGTATCTTGTGATTAACCCTTTAGTATCTTGTGATTAACCCTTTAGTATCTTGTGATTAACCCTTTAGTATCTTGTGATTAACCCTTTAGTATCTTGTGATTAACCCTTTAGTATCTTGTGATTAACCCTTTAGTATCTTGTGATTAACACTTTAGTATCTTGTGATTAACACTTTGGTATCTTGTGATTAACCCTTTATATCTTGTGATTAACCCTTTAGTATCTTGTGATTAACCCTTTAGTATCTTGTGATTAACCCTTTAGTATCTTGTGATTAACCCTTTAGTATCTTGTGATTAACCCTTTAGTATCTTGTGATTAACCCTTTAGTATCTTGTGATTAACCCGTTAGTATCTTGTGATTAACCCTTTATATCTTGTGATTAACCCTTTATATCTTGTGATTAACCCTTTAGTATCTTGTGATTAACCCTTTAGTATCTTGTGATTAACCCTTTAGTATCTTGTGATTAACCCTTTAGTATCTTGTGATTAACCCTTTAGTATCTTGTGATTAACCCTTTAGTATCTTGTGATTAACCCGTTAGTATCTTGTGATTAACCCTTTATATCTTGTGATTAACCCTTTAGTATCTTGTGATTAACCCTTTAGTATCTTGTGATTAACCCTTTAGTATCTTGTGATTAACACTTTATATCTTGTGATTAACCCTTTAGTATCTTGTGATTAACCCTTTAGTATCTTGTGATTAACCCTTTAGTATCTTGTGATTAACCCTTTATATCTTGTGATTAACCCTTTAGTATCTTGTGATTAACACTTTATATCTTGTGATTAACCCTTTAGTATCTTGTGATTAACCCTTTAGTATCTTGTGATTAACCCTTTAGTATCTTGTGATTAACCCTTTAGTATCTTGTGATTAACCCTTTAGTATCTTGTGATTAACCCGTTAGTATCTTGTGATTAACCCTTTATATCTTGTGATTAACCCTTTAGTATCTTGTGATTAACCCTTTAGTATCTTGTGATTAACCCTTTAGTATCTTGTGATTAACCCTTTAGTATCTTGTGATTAACACTTTAGTATCTTGTGATTAACACTTTGGTATCTTGTGATTAACCCTTTAGTATCTTGTGATTAACACTTTAGTATCTTGTGATTAACCCTTTATATCTTGTGATTAACCCTTTAGTATCTTGTGATTAACCCTTTAGTATCTTGTGATTAACCCTTTAGTATCTTGTGATTAACCCTTTAGTATCTTGTGATTAACCCTTTAGTATCTTGTGATTAACCCTTTAGTATCTTGTGATTAACCCTTTAGTATCTTGTGATTAATCCTTTAGTATCTTTTGATTAACCCTTTAGTATCTTGTGATTAACCCTTTAGTATCTTGTGATTAACCCTTTAGTATCTTGTGATTAACCCTTTAGTATCTTGTGATTAACCCTTTAGTATCTTGTGATTAACCCTTTAGTATCTTGTGATTAACCCTTTAGTATCTTGTGATTAACCCTTTAGTATCTTGTGATTAACCGTTTAGTATCTTGTGATTAACCCTTTAGTATCTTGTGATTAACACTTTAGTATCTTGTGATTAACACTTTAGTATCTTGTGATTAACCCTTTAGTATCTTGTGATTAACACTTTAGTATCTTGTGATTAACCCTATAGTATCTTGTGATTAACCCTTTAGTATCTTGTGATTAACCCTTTAGTATCTTGTGATTAACCCTTTAGTATCTTGTGATTAACCCTTTAGTATCTTGTGATTAACCCTTTAGTATCTTGTGATTAACCCTTTAGTATCTTGTGATTAACCCTTTAGTATCTTGTGATTAACCCTTTAGTATCTTGTGATTAACCCTTTAGTATCTTGTGATTAACCCTTTAGTATCTTGTGATTAACACTTTAGTATCTTGTGATTAACACTTTAGTATCTTGTGATTAACCCTTTAGTATCTTGTGATTAACACTTTAGTATCTTGTGATTAACCCTATAGTATCTTGTGATTAACCCTTTAGTATCTTGTGATTAACCCTTTAGTATCTTGTGATTAACCCTTTAGTATCTTGTGATTAACCCTTTAGTATCTTGTGATTAACCCTTTAGTATCTTGTGATTAACCCTTTAGTATCTTGTGATTAACCCTTTAGTATCTTGTGATTAACCCTTTAGTATCTTGTGATTAACCCTTTAGTATCTTGTGATTAACCCTTTAGTATCTTGTGATTAACCCTTTAGTATCTTGTGATTAACCCTTTAGTATCTTGTGATTAACCCTTTAGTATCTTGTGATTAACCCTTTAGTATCTTGTGATTAACCCTTTAGTATCTTGTGATTAACCCTTTAGTATCTTGTGATTAACCCTTTAGTATCTTCACACTTTACTCACTGACGGTCGTGTATGTGCGATGATGAAGAGAAAATAGAAACACTGATGGTCAACAATTCCACAATTATACCTATTTATCGCATTTATCTCTTTTTCTATTTATGTTCATTGTTGTTATCTTATTTTTCCATATTGAAATAATTCATCAACATGATATGATAAAGTATGTCATTATATAGCAGTTAGATGCTCCGAACTTACAATATATCTAATATCAAGATAGATGCTGTTTTAAGCAGGAAAGGCAATTCCGTACAGTGTGGCTTTCATATCACACAAAGTTATATTAGTTTTGATAGTTGATTTTGTAATTTCATTGTTTTAACCGGATTGCAAGAACAGTTACTATGAAACATCTCGTAAAATAGGATCATGTATTACCTCAATTTCATTAGATCATGAGATATTATCAACTATTAACATCGATTTCAGACAGCTGCAATACAAGTGATGTCAGATACATAATACTATTTATTGTTTTTATTTTATTATTATAAATTCATTCATTTTACAGCACGTCTTCGGTGAGGGGGTATGTATGGGTGTAGTCTTCATTGTTGTGTTGTACACACACACACATCTGAAAATAAAACACATATAAAGTGATAACAATATAAAACAGAAATGAAAATTATTTAATAGGAAAAGTTTGAAGATTCCAAAGTGCCGGGGTAATAGGAGGTCGTAATTCGAAGGACAGATAATACAATAGTCAACAGCAAAATGATGCAGGAACAAAGAATGAGCCACAGAGCACTTCACAGAAAACTAAACATTCAGTAACATTTACCCTAACTAAAAATCGGGGAATAGCACAGGTCTCGCCGAAGGGCAGGCAGTTTTTGCCTGTTCAACTAGTGGCTCCCGCCATGTTGTTCTTGCTACAAACCCGGTCGGGTCAAACCAAAGCTTATAAAATTGGTATTTCTTGTTTCTCCTCTAAGCACGCAGCAATAAGGAGAACGAGTAAAGACTGGTTTGCTCGGAATCAGAATAATGTGTCCGTGAGCTAGCACTATAAAAAGCCAGCTCAGCATGTTGGTCTAGTACCTCATCATCCTCATCCTCTCATTGAAAATCATCTTGTTCTCGCCATGATATAGCTGCAAAATTGCTGAATTGGCGATAAAAAAAAACAATCACTCACTCACTCCCCATCTAGGCGAAGTGTACTCGATGCAACATTATGTGATAAAGTTTGTCAGTGACTTGTGGCAGGTCGGTTGTTTTCTCTGGGTAATCTGATTTCCTCCACCAATAAAACTGACCACTACGATATAAATAAAATATTGTTGAAAGTGGCGTTAAAGATCATAAACCGCATATTTATACATGTATATGAAAACGTTGTAAATACCGCTCGTATGCACACTGGAAACATCATACCCTTATTTGAGGTATCTTATATGGTCATTGGTAAAGGATGCAAATATATCGTTAGATGGAGAACAGTAGTTTGAGTTTTAAACTAGTTCGAGATGTATTCATGTTCATTTACATTCACATCCTGGCTTGTAACACGCAATAAATCCTTGTCGAATGCTGATGTTTAATATATATATATATATCCGTTACTCATTAAGTTCTCTGGTTGGTAGATTCCCTTAGACTTTATATTATATATATATATATATATATATATATACGTCTGAAAATTAAACCAAACAGTGTTAGAATTAGATTTTAGAGAAAACAACCGAGCTGTCAAATCCTCGACGGGATTTGAACCCACACCATTGTTACACTGCAGCACCAAGATTCATGAGGCTAGAGCCTTTAATTTCACATACAGGTATATTGATGACGTTTTATCTATCAATAATTCTAGATTTGCAGAATTTCTTCCATTGATATATCCTCCAGAGCTGGAAGTTAAAGAGACCACCGATACAGCTTCGTCCGCATCATTTTTGGACTTATACCTCGAATTTGACGACAGTGGTCAACTCAGTACTAAAATTTATGATAAGCGGGACGACTTCAATTTTAAAATCATAAATTTTCCAAATATGTGCAGCAATATACCAGCTTCTCCTGCATATGGTGTTTACATCTCGCAATTGATTCGCTATGCAAGGGGCAGTAGCAATTATTCTGATTTCCTGAAACGTCATCTTCATCTGAGAAACAGGCTACTGGACCAGGGCTATAAAAAGATTCGCCTTATTCGATCTCTTAAAAAGTTTATATTCCGATACCAATATCTTGTCGAAATATATTCCGTCTCTGCAGAAAAAATTATAAGCGATGCATTTTCATATGGTGAAAATGTATAAAGATAAAGAGTCAAATATGTCAAGAATTTTTTTTGTCAATGTGTGACGTAAAAATATTTTTGACATTTACGTCACCGAATATGGTACTGCTTTGACAACTATTTTACCTATTTTGTTCCTGTATTTAAATACTGTTACAGTGACAGCCGGAACCTTTGAACCGTAATGAGAGCGGGAGGTTTGGCGCCTTAAAATCTGATTCAACCCACCATTTCTTTAGAAATGCCTGTACCAAGTCAGGGTCATTACGGTTTTCACAGTTTTCCGGTTGTTGACTGATTTTGTCTGTTTATATAATTATGAGTTTTGACTTTCCCTTTGTAAGATTGTTCGGAGTTCGGTAATTTTGTTATTACCTTTATTAGCCTTACGTCCAGCGCCCTAGACCACTCGACTACATCCACTCCCTATAAAAGGAGCTTCAATAGTCGTAGTGTTACCTTGTCTCGTAAGGCAAATCTAGGGATAGGCGTAAGACATGTGTATAAGCGTGTGTAGATGGTACATATATACTTAATATTATAATTTGACAGCAATCTAACTCAGCAATTTTTAATATATTGGATAGGATAATGAAGAATTATTCATTATACAGTCACAGGAAATAAAGTATATTATACAAACGTCTAGAAGCAAGTGACAACCATACAATATATCTGTCCCACTGGATCTCAAAGTTACTTTAAAGGATACTAGGTTAATACTAAATATTATATACGTCTGAAAATATATACGTCTGAAAATTAAACCAAACAGTGTTAGAATTAGATTTTAGAGCTGTCAAATTTTTGTTCTTCCCTCGACGGGATTTGAACCCACACCATTGTTACACTGCAGCACCATTCGCTTAGCCTTACGTCCAGTGCCCTAGACCACTCGACTACATCCACTATATAGCGGATGTGGTCGAGTGGTCTAGCCTAGGGCGCTGGACATAAGGCTAAGCGATTGGTACTGTAGTGTATCAATGGTGTGAGTTTCAAATCCCGTCGAGGGAAGAACAAAAATTTGACAGCTGAAAGATCTAATTCTAACACTGTTTGGCTTAATTTTCAGACGCATATATATATATATATATATAAACGTCTAAAATGTTAGCACGATATCGTTTATATATATATATAAACGACTGAAAAAGTAGCCAACGTATGAACCTACGGGATGTCGGATCGGAAACAAGTGTTACCGATTCTGTGCAAACAAACACAAATTATAAATAAACGTCTAAAATGTTAGCACAACGATATCAAAAAAGATATTAAAATGTAACAAAAATAACTACAAGTCTACAAAAAGACTATAATTATAATTAAATCGACGGATATTTCGCTTGACCGACAAGCTTTATCAGCGTCTGTAATCTGATTTGAAAAATTGTCACGTGACCATCAGTTATCGTGTCGTTAATTACTAAAAATCATAATCTTGGACTTTATACTTTATATTATTCAAGTATAAATGTACACTAATTTATAAACAATATGAAAAGAATGAGAAAATGTAATTATGAAGCTTACCTACTAGCTAAGGACCAGGCACTGGTTAAGAAGTTAAAAAAAATCAAAAGATTTAGGCTTTTTTGTTTATGCCTTCCGGATGTAAGTTTGTATCTCGCGGATCCAAAAATTGTCTCTTTTTTGACCTTGATTTTCTTTCCAACTTGGATTGTGGTCAATGATATAAATTTTGGATCTGCCAAAGTCATCCAATGAGTGCCCCGGCGACACAAAGTGTTGACTCACGGGCAAGAGCGTCTTTTTCGCACGGTCACTTCTGTGCCCATTCATAGGATGTATAATTATAATTATAATCAAATATATATATATATATATATATATATATATAAACGTCTAAAATGTTAGCACAACGATATAAAAAAGATGCTAAAATGTAACAAAAATAACTATAAGTCTGCAAAAAGACTATAATTATAATTAAATCGACGGATATTTCGCTTGACCGACAAGCTTTATCAGCGTCTGTAATCTGATTTGAAAAATTGTCACGTGACCATCAGTTATCGTGACGTTAATTACTAAAAATCATAATCTTGAACTTTATACTTTATATTATTCAAGTTTAAATGTACACTAATGTTTAAACAATATGAAAAGAATGAGAAAATGTAATGATGAAGTTTACCAACTAGCTAAGGACCAGCTACTGGTTAAAAAGTTAAAAAACAAAACATTTAGGCCTTTTTGTTTATGACTTCCGGATGTAATGTTTGTAACTCTCGGATCCAAAAACTCTCTCTTTTTTGTCTGATTTTCTTTCCAACTTGGATTGTGGTCAATGATATAAATTTTGGATCTGCCAAAGTCATCCAATAAACATCAAAAAAGATGTTAAAATATAGCAAAAATAACTATAAATCTACAAAAAGACTATAATAATAATCAAATTGATGGATATTTTGCTTGACCGACAAGCTTCATCAGCGTCTGTAATCTGATCTGAAAGATGATCTGAGGATCAGATTGTCACGTGACCATCAGTTATCGTGACGTAAAAATCATAATCTTGAACTTTATATTATTCAAATGTACGAACATTACATCCGGGGGACATAAACAAAAAAGCTTAATCTTTTGTTTTTTAACTTTTTAACTAGTTTCTGGTCCTTAGCTAGTTGGTAAATGTTATCATTACATTTTTCTCATTCTTTTCATATTGTTTATGAATTAGTGTGCATATATATTTGAATAATATAAAGTTCAAGATTATGATTTTATAACGTTCAGGATTAAGATATTTACGTCACGATAACTGATGGTCACATGACGATCAGGTTACAGACGCTGATGAAGCTTGTCGGTCACGCGAAATACCCGTCAATTTGATTATAATTATAATCTTTTTGTAGACTTTTTGTTATATTTTAATATCTTTTTTGATGTTGTTGTGCTGCATTTTAGACGTTTATTTATCATTTTTGTTTGCTTATACAGAATCGGTAATACTTGTTTCCGATCCGACATCCCGTAGATTCATATGTTGGCTACTTTTTCAGACGTTTATATATATATATATATACGTCTGAAAATTAAACCAAACAGTGTTAGAATTAGATTTTAGAGCTGTCACATTTTTGTTCTTCCCTCGACGGGATTTGAACTCACACCATTGATACACTGCAGCACCATTCGCTTAGCCTTACGTCTAGCGCCCTAGACCACTCGACCACATCCACTCCCTAAAAAAGGAGCTTCAATAATCGTAGTGTTACCTTTTCTCGTAAGGCAAATCTAGGGATAGACGTAAGACATGTGTATAAGCGTGTGTAGATGGTACATATATACTTAATATTATAATTTGACAGCAATCTAACTCAGCAATTTTTAATATATTGTATAGGATAATGAAGAATTCATTATACAGTCACGGAAAATAAAGTATATATATGTTAATAAGAAGAAATAAAAGTAATAACTTACAAAGAATACTAAATGGTAATACTTCTTGTAACCATGATGTAGTTAATATAGACTTGGCTTTCGGGCAACTTGTTCTCGCACAACAGGGGCTCCTTTTCCATCGGCCAGTTTTGTACGTCTCATTCTAAGGACGCGTATTCTTTCTCCAAAGCCACGGTTACCAAAGCCTCCATGTCCATTATCTACACCATGTTCATATATTTCCCGATAACCAGCATTGCCTCCATAACCAGAACTACCACCTATGCTAAGTCCACCATGACCTCCACGCCCGAGACCATAAGAAACGGGTGCTATTAAATAACCATGACCACCACCTACGCCGTATCTATGGCCACCACCTCCGCCGTATCCATGGCCACCATCTCCTCCATATCTAAGGCCACCACCTCCGCCGTTTCCATGGCCACCACCTCCGCCATTTCCATGGCCACCACCTCCTCCGAATCTATGGCCACCACCTCCGCCAAATCTATGGCCACCACCTCCTCCGAATATATGGCCACCACCTCCGCCGAATATATGGCCACCACCTCCTCCGGATCTATGGCCACCGCCTCCTCCTATCAGGGAACCAAAATTGTAGAAGCCAGTGTTATGGTCATTGTATCTTTGTACATTACGGTTGTAATATGCAGCATATGTAACAGATGGTTGAGGTAACACAAGATTCTGTCTCCTCATAGTCTGTTTGGGTAGGTATGCGGGTGGAGGCGGTGGAAAGAAATTGGTGTTTGGGAACTTTTCCCATACACTCTTTGGCAACGGCGTCGGGTCGTAATATTCTCCAACAAAGTTGTACTTCAATTCATTGGCGTAAACTGTAGTCAATATCCCCAGTAATAGTAAGACTAACATTTTCAGCATATCTCTAGTGGGTTCTTCTAGAAGATAAGAGTTTAATTATTCCTTTTATAAATATATTGTATTTACATTATTTTGATCTAATTCACCATATAATTAATACCTCTTATTTTGGAGATGACCATTGTAAGTTGATACAACTTGTGCCCAATCCAATTGTTACAATAATTAGCAATTAAATATGTTTAATATAATCTTATTTCAGAATCCGTAAAGATGCAGACATCAAGAGGGGAATCTTTGGATCCCATTAACACGCTTCATCCCGCCACATTGTTGTGCCCGTCCCAAACCTGGACTTGGTTTTCCAATGTTATATGTCATGGTATTTTTTTGTATGTTGAATGAGTTGAAGTGAGAGGTGATAGTTCGTTTTGTGGAATGCTTAACCTTTCTTTTAATAATCTGTCATATATTTGAACTTAATGATTTAACCTGTTCATTTTAAGTATTAAGTCGTTTGTTTTGTTTTTATTTTGATTTTGCTTTTTCAATCGTCGCATCAGTCAAAACACCACATAATATTGAAAACACAACAAACCCGAGAAGACAAAAAAAACCTGGTTACATTGCAAAAGTGGTTTTAGGCTTATGGCCAGAGGCCAGCTACCTTAATCACATAGCCACTCAAACCCTGATGTGGGTTCGTGTACCTACATGAGGTACCGGTATTATGATTGATTGATTGGTGTACGACGCCAACTTAAGCCGTATTTTAGCTATATCGCGTACATAATATATACATTTGTAGCTATTGATTTATGATGTAGGTTGTTTGAGGAATGGTGCACATGTGTGAACAATCGGGAATACTGTCTGAATTTAAAGGGAAAAAAAACTTTTTATTTTGTTCGGATGCCGTTAGAGTCTTATGTTTTCATTTAGTTATGTTTGTCATCCAAATACATATCGTTTGAACCTGTTTTCGATTAATTTGTATAAAACTATCGTCTTAGTATAACAAGCATCCTGATTTTTAAATTATTTCTGAACATGTTCACAGCATATAATTCTTCTTACAAAAAGAGAAAAAATAAGAATGCCGTTGATATATCATTTACCATGATATTCCATACATATACATGTATGAACATTATATATCTTCAAAATAAAGTTGAATTACATTAAAATTAAAACTAAATGATTGAATTTTAGACCGGTACATTTTGTCTGTGTATTTTCTTAAGCTCGTTATCGAAATGACTACATTATAATACCCAATGATATGGAGAGAAATACAACAAATACTACACATCAGAGCAGTTCTAAAAATACTACACATCAGAGCAGTTCTAAAAATACTACACATCAGAGCAGTTCTAAAAATACTACACATCAGAGCAGTTCTAAAATTTAGTTGAAAAATCGTAGAAAGAGACACAATCACCATCTGTAACACATATACATGGCCGCCCACTGTCCTAGCTTGGTAAGGGTACTTCAATAAAAAAGTGGTAGAGTGAAACCAGTTTGATGGACACAAAACTGCCCACTTAACAATTATACGATTATAATAAAAACGATATTACACGTCTTCTTTAAAATAACATAATCTTAGCAAAAATACTATATATCTACACATAAATAGACTATAATTCACTCTCCGCGAAATTACTGTAATTGTGCAAAAGATTAAGAAACACACAAAAAACACACACATTACATATAGACATTTATATAATATAAAGTAGTTATAAAGGGTACTTACCTACCCTCAAATATCTAATGTCAGTGATGATAATTTAAAAGTGTGAAGATTTTATAGTGAATGCTGAAATTACCTTTGAAAAACAAAAGTTCAAATCACGAAACAGATGAGCCATGACCAGTACCGATTCTGACAAATGATGGTATTCTATCATTAGAGTGTTAATCAACTCATTAACCGTTGTACGTTTTGAGAAAAAGATTGATATATTCTTTAGATAAATGATGAGATGTGTTACGTCAGGTGTGCAGTGATCAGTTTTTATACCATCGTTAGGTGTCAGCAAACTTCACACATCAAATGAATTATAGCCTATAGCTTAAATCTAATATGTAGTACTTGCTTTGCTGTGACCTTGTTTCTAGTCCTCCATGCACATGCACATACAACAAATCACCTGCGTTTGATTTCTTAAAATTTGCTAGACGTTGCAAGCATATCGTAACATGTTTGTATATGCTATAAATGAACAATGTTGAAAATTGTGTTCAGTTTCCTTCAACTTCAAAGATATGTTACAGGGATAAATAAACTTATTTGATTGAGAAAAATTGTTAATCGTTTCCATAGAAATGCATCAGTTGATTATACCAAATGGAATTTCAATGTCTCAAACAACTGCTCACAGACATGTTTCCAGTATGATCATCAAATATCTGTTTCGTAAACGGGTTCTGGAATTAGGACTTCACAAGGTGTGCCATGCATGGCACAGGATATTCTAACATATCCGGAAAACGTGGTACCATTCATGGTTTTTGGTGTTGTATCTTGCTTATTCTATTATTTTTGTATACGGTTACACTCTCTTTACTCGAATATAGTTTCGTACTTGGATTATCTGGTTTTTCTCTTTCAATCAGGAAGTTGATAGTCAATATAATTTTGAGATCATAGGTAACCCCTATTGAAGTTCAAAATGAAACATTATTACATATTGCCGATAACTCATTTAATAAATCCCTTGGTAAATTATAAGTACTGCCAATAAACTGATAGCAATGCTTAACTTAAAAAGAAAAATAACCAAAAGGTGACGGTTCAGCAACATTTAAATTAAGATTAAATTTACCATCTTTGTATTCTCAAACAGGAATTAATCACCACTAAAAGTTGTGAGTTCATACGCCGTTCATGGCGAGGTGTACTTAAGTGATAAAGTTCATAAGTTGTGGCAGGTCGGTGGTTTTCCCCGGGTACTCCTATTTCCTCCACAAATAAAAACTGACGGCCATAATATAGCTGAAATTTTGTTGAAAGTGGCGTTAAACACCATAAACCAAACCAAACCATCAAACACGAATGGTACTATTTCGTTCTAATCACCTGCTGTCACTACTCGCTTCTATTTTGTGCTAATTGTCTTTAATTTTAAGCTTCACCTATTTTGTGTTTTCTGTCTGTAGTCTGATTTTTCTATTGTTCTCTTGAATGTGTTTTAATTTTTACTTGAACAAGTAGATAAAATATGTCTTTTTCTAGTATAATTCCACCTTAAATAAAAATGCTGGATTTTCATTGGATAAAAGCTATGCTATTTTTCCGCAAATATTATGATTTTCTCCAATTTTTTCTTCACCATGGTATTTTTTCCCCGCCATTTTACGTGCCGTGGTATTTTTCAGAAATACAACGGCAGGTGGGAAAATACCATGTCTAAAAATAGAATGTGATTAAAATAGTAGTATTTTACATTCCGATGCTCTCGTGATTTATCTTCAGGTAATGATAACCACATATTCGGTGGAATTATAGAAATATACCATGCTTGTAAATGGTATATTTCTATAAAATACAATATATAGTTTAAAACAATTATTAAATCTGAAGGATAGATTTTCAAAATATGTGTTGTTCACGGACAAATAATATTGTTTCTGAAACAGAAAAAAGCCTGTGATGCTTTAAGATACATGTTAAAAGTTCTGTACGAATACGATATTTTACAAGAACATCTTTTTGAAGTGAGAGACAAAAACAACACCATGCATAGATATGCAAATCAGTTAATCCAACATCTCAATACGGCCATTGAATAATATCATCAACTATATGTTCCTCTGTGGTTTAGTGATCGTAATATACTAGTACACAAATTATTTAATTAGAAAAACATCCATTTTTAGATGAAATATGTTCCACTTGTCGATATTGGTTGACCGTTATGGAATATATGTCACAAATGATCACGGATATGTTCCACTTGTCGAAACACTTCACGGTCCTTTCCTCATTCACGACTTATTACCGGGTTTGTAACTAGATTAACACGACGGGTGCCACTAGTGGAGCAGGAACAGCTTATTCTTCCGGAGCACCTGAGTTCACCCCCGGTTTTTAGTGGGGTTCGTGTTACTCGATCTTTAGTTTTTTATGTATGTTTTGTAGATCGTTGTTTGTCCTTTTGTACTTTTTCTCTTGGCCATTGTGTTGTCTATTCTTCTTCGATATACGGATTCTGGTTTCCCCTTTGGTATCTTCAAACTCTTTTTTCTAGTGACAGTGTACTCGGCCTTCTTGGGTCAGTTTTTAACAGTATGGAAATCAAATGCCCACATTGTGCATCACCACTTCAATTTACACTCCATCAATATGCTTCACACCTCTCTGATGTTTGAAAGGTAAATACACTTTTAAGTAAGGTCATTTATAAATTAGACTATATGAACTAACCTATATCATTATATCTTGTTTCGTTTCTTATAATCAATGTGTAACCGCACAATTAAGACACCTACTTCAAATAGATTCAACATTCAAATTCGGCCTACGAAAATGATGCAATTGAATGATTAGAGCTTCACATTTTTTTGTTCTAGTTGTACTTTGAAAACACTCGCAACATCTCTTGATACCTGTTTGCTAGGAGCGGCCATAAGTGGCTATCTGCAAAGCAAATATTTCCGATTCTATTCATGATCTCCTCTCACATGTATTAATCAATGCAATCGACCATAGACTTGTCCCCATGCCATCGTTTACATACATGTGCCCAGTGCCCTTAGTATCTGTGAATTTGTTCATGATATGAGTATAGCTGCAATGTTACTGGAGTAATGTTTAACTATCATTGATCAATACATATAAGAAAGCACACTCATTTATTATGTGATAAACTTTGTCAGTAATTTGCGCCAAGTCGGTGGTTTTCACCAGGTATTCTGGTTCCCTCCACCAATAATCAAGACCGTCACGATATAACTGAAATATTTTTGAAAGTGCTTTAAATACCATAACCCTCATTTTTATATACAGTCGGATAAACAGGATATTTATATAAGTGACCACGAATGAAATTATAGCTTACACAAATATCAAACAAAGCATCCCCGAGTGTTCAAATAACAACTTGTAGTCGTATCGATAATTTCTAAATCAATTAAACTAGGAATGTCGCTGCATATAACTTTTAGTCCCGTGCCACTCGTCCGCTTGATTTGCGGTAAGAATCAAATATACAAAGCATTGGTGTTTTGAGAATGTCACACGTATCGCTCGTTAAAGATACTTTCTTCAGCTTATTACGATCACAAGTTCCAAGTGCCAACGTTATGAGATCGAATCCCACCCATGCGAGGTGTACTCGATACAACATTATGTGATAAAATTTGTCAGTGACTTGTGACAGGTTAGTGGTTATCTCCGAGTACTCCGGTGTTCTCCACTAATAAAATTGACAGCCATGATATAATTGATATATTGTTGAAAGTGGGGTAAAACACCATAAACCTACTGTTGATAACCCCGTATCTGGGAAATATATATTTCACCAAATAATATCAAAACGGTAAAGATACCACGATGTCGTATTTATCAACAGGAGAAATTAGTACTGCTTCAACTGCAAACTAGGGTCCGTTTTCGCATTCATTTTAGGTTATGCTCATAATTGATCCTACTGTGACTGAATGAACCAACGGAGAGGGCACTGTTCCTCACCAGACGACACTATAGTTATAAGTATTAAGCTTGATCATATTATTGTGGGATGTTTCTTAGTTGGGTTCTTGTTACTCAATTTTTTATTTACCTGTATTTTCGACCGTTGTTCATCTTTTCTTTTGACCATTATATTGTCTGTTCTTGGAATTACGATTTCTGATTAGGCCTTGTAATCTTCAAACATTTTTTTGTCCTACTAATCGTTTCGTATTTCATTGGTCGGATGTTATTTATAATGGCCAACTCAGATTACTGGTCAGTACAGGGATTATGGTGTTCAACAATATTTCAGTTATATCGTGATGGTCAGTTTTATTGGTGGGGGAAACGGAAGAAAACCAGCGACCTGCCGCAAACGTTATCACATAATGTTGTATCGAGTACACCTCGCCTCAGCGGGATTCGCAGTCACAACGTTAGTTTGGCCGGTGTAGTCTGAACGGAAAGTATATGTAACAAGACAATATACGACTCCATTCAAAATTGAACTTCGCTTTTTTGTTATTTTAGTAGTTATATTCATTGTATCTCAAATATGCAATTCGCCATTAGGATGGATGCAATATTCGTCTCGTATTTCGTGAATGCCAGTTATGATGCAATATACACGATAGAGATGCCTTGAAATAGCTTCTTGTTAGGAGAGGTCGGTAGTGGACAGTTGCCAATTTAACATTTCTATGCAAACATAGATAGATATCTAATTTAGTGCATAAGGAGCATTTAAAAATAAACTTAATCAGGTATACTCATGGTAAAACAATGGAAAGCCAAAAACAATGTTAGAAAACCAAAGGTCAAAGTAGGAGAGCCGGCTAATGGTACCTATGATTGAGGGAGATAGTTGGAGAGCCGGCTAATGGTACCTATGATTGAGGGAGATAGTAGGAGAGCCGGCTAATGGTACCTATGATTGAGGGAGATAGTTGGAGAGCCGGCTAATGGTACCTATGATTGAGGGAGATAGTAGGAGAGCCGGCTAATGGTACCTATTATTGAGGGAGATAGCTGGAGAGCCGGCTAATGGTACCTATGATTGAGGGAGATAGCTGGAGAGCCGGCTAATGGTACCTATGCTTGAGGGAGATAGTTGGAGAGCCGGCTAATGGTACCTATGATTGAGGGAGATAGCTGGAGAGCCGGCTAATGGTACCTATGACTGAGGAGAGCCGGCTAATGCTACCTATGATTGAGGGAGATAGCTGAAGAGCCGGCTAATGGTACCTATGATTGAGGGAGATAACTGGAGAGCCAGCTAATGGTACCTATGCTTGAGGAGAGCTGGCTAATGGTACCTATGATTGAGGGAGAGCCGGCTAATGGTACTTATGATTGAGGGAGAGCCGGATAATGGTACCTATGATTGAGGGAGATTGACCTTAGTTTCCAAAATGAATATATCAGTTAGGTAATACATTTTTAAAATAAATGTATTTATTAGCCCCTGTCAGTACCCAAGCACTAAATACTTGATGAATGATACCCTCGAGTGATAGGGGAGAGTGACTACTAGTCCACCAGCAGCGGTATCGACCCATTGCCGTCTTTTACCTATCTCAATCGACCAATGAACTCTTATCTGGATATGTGTTCACTGGAAGAATTTTGAATATTTTTAATATTCCCGGTGATGACTTCTACTTGTGGCTCATCTTTACCCATTCAATGTTTTTGCTGAAACAGTGACATTCCATCATTAACAGTTTTTCGCAAATAAAGCATGGAATTAATATTAAGGCAGTGCTTTTTTGGTTTTTTTTTAAAGTTTAGCCGAAGAATAATTCATTTTCAAAAGTTGATTTATGAGATGACACGAGAGAGAAGAACATGCGAGATTGTTTATGCAATCTGTCAACGGTTACAGTATTAATGAGGCAACTAATGAATTTACTTTAAAAGGAACTGTTTGATCCGTACCGTCCCATACATACGTTTGTATCAAACACAGACACCTTATCCTCCATCGTACCCGACAAAGTAAGTATTTGTCGTTATTATAATCGTTGTAATACACTTTGAAATGTCAATATATTTTTTTTTTAATTTTTAGATACAATAGTTCATATAGTTTAATAATTAGAAAACGGGTAGCTTATTGTTAATTCGTCAATTATTATTAATTTCATATAGATCGTTTTTGTCACCTGTCTATTTTATATCTATGAAACTTTTATTTTTAGTTTTACTTTTCAATAACGTTGTTATGCCATTAATTGATACAATGTAATCTGTATCAATAGTTGTATTATATACTACGTGTACTAATGTCCATGTCTGTATATGTTATCCCGACTTATAGATTGGTGTTGATCTATTTTTCTTTTGGACATTGTATTATCTGTCCTGCTTCAACTTCCGGCTTCTGAGTACCTCTTTGGTATCCTCAATTATTCGCATCCCTTGGGAGTCTTCCGACAATGAAAGTAAGTATATTTGTCCCTATGTTATATATTATATATAGTTTCACATAGCTCAACCAAGATAGCTTTCCAGTGTATCTTCGTGTGGTGGATAGGTGGTGCCCTATCGATGATAGATCGTCTGGTTATAACACAGAATGCTAGATCGTGCATCACAGTTGCTCATGTGTTTGAAGCCATTTACAAATGTAACCGTGATCATGTTTTATTTTTAATGAATTGAGGTGGGAGGCCTAGGTGATTGTTCGTTTCGTGGATATTGGTTGAATTTTTTACAATCATTGTTTAAACTTTCTCTTCATAATCATCTACACTACTGTATCCTGACATTACGCTGGGTTATGTTAAATAATGTGGCCGAGGGATTAAGTGTTTCGTCGTTATGCTAACAGACTACGTACCGAATAGGATCATGATTTTAAATTCCACTGAGGGAGGAACAAATATACAAAACACTAATTAATCTATTTCTAACACTGTTAAGGTGAATGTTCAGACGTATATATACACATACGTGTATATACATTTATTAGAATGGAAAAGCAGAAATGGTTGTCCTACTTACTGACATCCTTTTTTTAATCAACATAGTGCCCCTACTAATATATGATATGAAAACATTCTGCTAAATGCAATATTGATGGAGAAGATAACAAACAAATAAATCATTGAGGTCAAATGTCATTGGGATTTGTCCAAATGTGAATGTTCAGATAGGGTTGGAAATCTTGCAACGGCCAGCAGCACCAACTAAAAAAACAACTTGCTTACTGTCAGCTGCTATAGATTTTCTTTCAAGTAAAAGGAGGGTAAGAAAAGGTTAAAGATACCAAAGGGGTAATCAGAAGCCGTAAATCGAAGGACAGCCAACACAATGGCCAAACAAAAAGGGAGAACAGAATCTACAAAACGCTCCTCCGAAAACTAATGATCGAACAACAAGAACCCCTCTGAAAACTGAGGGTGAACTCAGGAGCTCCGGAAGAGTAAACAGTTCCTGCACCACTAGTGACACCCGTCGTGTTTCGTGTTACTAATAAACGACGCGAACATCATCTGATATGGAAATTCTCTAAGCACAAATCACTCATTTATTTTTAACTTCCTTCATTAGGTCGAGTGATGAATTTTATTTGTGCGGCACAACCAGGAGGAGGGATGGTACCTCACAGTGGAGATACTATATCCCATATTTCTATATGCCGGAGGTTCACTTGTGTTGAACTAAGCCAATAATTGTCAATTATCTGAACTGTAAAATGCATTTTTCTTCAGTTCTAGACTTTGCCTTCGTTGTTTAAGACATTCGTCTTCATCAGTTTTATCCCCTTTAATGCATAAATTTGTCGAACGTGCTTTTAAAATTGATAAAATATAGACATGCTAACATGACAGTGCATATATTGTTAATATACAGCGCTTGACGTCCATCATGAAGACTTTTTTTCAAAATTTAATATAGTGTAACATTTATATTACAATAAGTATATTAAGAAGTTGCATTTTTGTTATTGATATAGGTTTCGAACATGAATCTCATACTTGCTGCTTTGTGCTTGTATTTCATTGGTGGAATCAACGCTAGACCAGACAATTATGGCAGTAAAGGAGGGGGGTCCGGTTTGGTTGTTGTCGGATATGGCAACTCATATGGTTTCGCAGGAAGTGGAAATGGTGCATCATATGGTCCAGTCGTAATGGGTTATGGTTCAGCTAATACTGGATATGCTGCTTATGGTGCAGATTACACTCCATATGCTGGTTCTAGTTCAGCTAATATTGGAAATGGTGCAGATTACACTCCATATACTGGTTCTAGTTCAGCTAATACTTGATATGGTTCCATTAATGCTGGGTATGGTCCAGTTGACACTCCATATACTGGTTCTAGTTCAGCTAATACTGGATATGATGGTTATGGTTCAGCTAATACTGGATATGGTGCCGATTACACTCCATATACTGGTTCTAGTTCAGCTAATACTGGATATGGTTCCACTAATGCTGGGTATGGTCCAGTAGACACTCCATATACTGGTTCTAGTTCAGCTAATACTAAATATGGTTCCATTAATGTTGGGTATGGTCCAGTTGACACTCCATATACTGGTTCTAGTTCAGCTAATACTGGATATGATGGTTATGGTTCAGCTAATACTGGATATGGTACAGATTACACTCCATATACTGGTTCTAGTTCAGCTAATACTGGATATGGTGCAGATTACACTCCATATACTGGTTCTAGTTCAGTTAATACTGGATATGGTTCCACTAATGCTGGGTATGGTCCAGTTGACACTCCATATACTGGTTCTAGTTCAGCTAATACTGGATATGGTTCCACTAATGCTGGGTATGGTCCAGTTGACACTCCATATACTGGTTCTAGTTCAGCTAATACTGGATATGGTGGAGATTACACCCCATATACTGGTTCTAGTTCAGCTAATACTGGATATGGTTCCACTAATGCTGGGTATGGTCCAGTTTACATTCCATATACTGGTTCTAGTTCAGCTAATACTGGGTATGGTCCAGTTGACACTCCATATGCTGGTTATGGTTCAGCTAATACTGGATATGCTGCTTATGGTGCAGATTACACTCCATATGCTGGTTCTAGTTCAGCTAATAATAAATATACTAGTTATGGGTCAGCTAATACTGGATATGGAAATGGTAAATCGTATGGTTCAACTAATAAAGGATATGGCGGGTATTAATCCAAAGAAGGTCCTAGCACAGGTAAACGTTTTGGTTTAAAAAAAACTACCATTTTTTTCGTTTTGTTTTATTTCACTTCTGATATCAATTACATGCATGGAAGGATATGTATTACATGAATAATGGTACAGTCTATATTAACATTAAGTATATTGATTGAACGCCCTACATTACATACAGAATAAAAAGAAATAATGTGTTTTATTACAAATGTTACATTGTTCAGTAGGACAGTACACGCCATATTTGATAGTTAAAGGTTATTTTAGTGATGTGCAAGTTTCCCGGATGTAGAAGTTGTATTTTCGGAAACAGCACCACCTACACTATTTCTTGTGACAAAAGAAAAATGTTACTTTATACTTTATTGAAAGGAAATTGTTGAACTGAATGTAACACTTTCTAAATAAAACCGAAAAAATATAGTAAAGGGATATTTGTCGTGAACATTAATCTAAAAAGTTCTATTAGAGCTTAATGTTAAGTCAATCTGCTTGTTGAATGTACCTCTGATACCAATTGCATGCTAAGGATATAACCATTATATGCATAGTGTGTTGGTACAAGACATTGTATCAGATCGAGTCTGTTGTGTGAACCAATATCACTACGAGTCGCGAAAGCGACGAGTCGTGATGCGGTTAGTTGACAACATCTTGTATTAGACACATTTAATCAGACAGGTGACTTTCGTTAATTTCAAAAGAAAACGTACATAATGTTAGATAAAATATTTTATTGCATCAATCATAGTATGGTTGATATTAACGTTAAGTAAAGACTGAATGACCATACATATGATCTCTTGTTCTTTTATCGACACACGAAACATCTTAGGAACGTTCAATCATCACCTGAGTTATTGATTGTACAATTATTCTCGTCACGAATACTAGTATAGCTGAAATATGGATCGATTCACGATAAACGAAGTTTATTTCTCAACATGTTTAACCTCGCCACTTTTTATTGATTTGCCTGTATAAAGTGAAGAATGAGAACAGCCATGTATAAATGTGTTGGGGCATCGATTTCTCCTCTGTTTCTCCGCTTTTTCAATTAGATTTAGAACTATTCTGACAGTGTGGTATTATTATCTGCTGTTCATTAGATTTAGAACTATTCTGACAGTGTGGTATTATATGCTGTTCATTTTATAATAATATATATTCGAATTTGTCTGTTATTTACTTATAGAACTAACATCTTCGTACGAATTAGATTTGACCTCGCGCCATGATAGGATGTTTACTTATTAAACCAATATCTTCGTACGGACTTTTACCTCGCGCTATGATAGGATGTTTACTTATTAAACCAATATCTTCGTACGGACTTTTACCTCGCGCTATGATAGGATGTTTACTTATTAAACCAATATCTTCGTACGGACTTTTACCTCGCGCTATGATAGGATGTTTACTAATTAAACCAATATCTTCGTACGGACTATTACCTCGCGCTATGATAGGATGTTTACTTATTAAACCAATATCTTCGTACGGACTTTTACCTCGCGCTATGATAGGATGTTTACTTATTAAACCAATATCTTCGTACGGACTTTTACCTCGCGCTATGATAGGATGTTTACTTATTAAACCAATATCTTCGTACGGACTTTTACCTCGCGCTATGATAGGATGTTTACTTATTAAACCAATATCTTCGTACGGACTATTACCTCGCGCTATGATAGGATGTTTACTTATTAAACCAATATCTTCGTACGGACTTTTACCTCGCGCTATGATAGGATGTTTACTTATTAAACCAACATTTTCGTACGGACTTTGACCTCGCGTTATGATAGGATATGACTTATCTGAGTTATAGGATGAAGTTTGCCAACTCTAATATTTCTATGTAAATTTTGAAAATTCTCTTTCAACGATTTGATTTTTAATCATGCCTATCAATGGACATGGCATGTGTGTTTTCCATTGTCCATGAGTTTGATAAACACACCCATTAGTGGGCAGTAGTTCACCTATATTCGTGACAAATGAGTATATGCCGGATAACGTCCGACAAGTTTGCCTTGTAGCGAACAATTCATGATGAGCAGATGTTGCACATATAAATTCCTCTAAATGTCTTTCTTTCAGGATCCGGGTGGCTCAATGAATTATCTAACAACTCATACAAGCCTATCACCAATACGGCGTGGGTTCGCGCCCGGCTTTGTACATTACAAAAAAAGTTGCACTCGACTCGCAGCCGCAAGTGATAAAGCTTACCAGTTGCTTGCCCATGGTCGATGGTTCTCTCCAGGTACTCCTGCTTCTTCCACCACTAATACTGGTCGTCATGATATAGCTGAAATATTGCTGAAAGTGGCGATAAACACCAAAAATCAATCATTTAAGATGTCTTTAGCGATAACGGAACCTGACATTATATAAGCACGAGACACTTACGTCTTGTATTCGATTCACCCGTGCAACTAACTAACAGGGTGCATCCCAAGTACAGGAAAACAATAACACACAGCCTCAACAGCGCTATAAGCTACCGACGAGAAGTACCATCCGAACAATTAACACTAAACGTAGCTTGTCAAGCAGTCCTTATGTTCGATATCTATATTACTGGAAGTAGTTACAAATTATTAACATATTGTTATAGTTACAAGTATAGCAGATTTAATGCTATATAGGATAATAAATTTTGTGTTCAGTTGTAGATATCCATCACTCTTACAGACAGCCACATACCAAGAGAAATTAAATTTTGAAGAATTAGTCTATTAGACGTGATCCTCATAAAATCACCATTGCATATACCATTTTAGACACTCGACGATTGTTATAAATGAATACGTTAGATTAGACATATTAGAATTACTTGTTATTATTGTGTACTGGGCCATTATATCTGATCCAAATTACCAGTTCTTATTTCATGCTTTAATTTGTTTCTTTCGGTACGGAGTTGCAAGTTCCTGCCCTTCGTTCTCAATCAAGTCATTTTTTACTGCCAAATCATACGGCTTAATCGCCTATTTTTACTTCATATGATGTGAGTCTCCTGACTACTCAAAGCGATAAAAGCTAAGCCCTTTTCAAATTATCTCAATTTACATATCCCTTGTGGGTGTCGGAAGAAGAGTTCGAAGATACCAAATGGGTAATCAGAATCGTAAATCGATTAACATTAAATGCAATCAAATTTAATCTAAAATTGCAAATGTGCTTCTCCGTACGGTAAAGGATCATGATCATGGGTTTAGATCTCAGTAACCAGTTTAAATCCGCCACATTTGCGTTCCTATCCCAAGACAGGACCTGCTTTTCTAACGTCAAAGGTAGTGGTTTATTATGTTCAATAATTGAGGTGAGAGGTGATTATTCGCTATGTTGATTCTGGTGGCATTTTTGACCATCACTGTTTAAACTTTCTGTTCATAATGAGTGCCAACGGTTATACGATAATCTCACAATATTTAACCATAAAACAACTGAAATATTGGTCACTTGACGTTACACAAGTTTCACTGAATTAGTCTTGAAAGACTGGTCACTTGACATTGAACAACTATCACTGAATTATTCATGAAAGACTGGTCACTTGACGTTAAACAAGTTTCACTGAATTAGTCATAAAAGACTGGTCACTTGACGTTAGATAAGTTTCACTGAATTAGTCATGAAAGACCGGTCACTTGACGTTAAACAAGTTTCACTGAATTAGTCATAAAAGACTGGTCACTTGACGTTTGATAAGTTTCACTGAATTAGTCATCAAAGACTGGTCACTTCACGTTGAACAACTATCACTGAATTAGTCATGAAAGACTGGTCACTTGACATTAATCAAGTTTCCCTGAATTAGTCATGAAAGACTGGTCACATGACGTTGAACAACTATCACTAAAGTATTCATGAAAGACTTGTCACTTGACGTAAAACAAGTTTCACTGAATTAGTCATAAAAGACTGGTCACTTGACGTTAAATAAGTTTCACTGAATTAGTCATGAAACGCTGATCACCAGACGTTAAACAAGTTTCACTGATTTCTTCATGAATGACTGGTCACTTGACATTAAACAAGTTTCACTGAATTAGTCATGAAACAATGGTCACTTGACGTTAAACAAGTTTCACTGAATTAGACATGAAAAACTGGTCACGTGACGTTAAACAAATTTCACTGAATTAGTCTTAAAAAACTGGTCACTTCACGTAGAACAACTATCACTGAATTAGTCCTGAAAGACTGGTCATTTGACGTTAAGCAAGTTTCACTGAATTAGATATGAAAGATTGGTCAGTTGAGGTTAAACAAGTTTCACTTAATTAGTCCTGAAAGACTGGTCACTTGACGTTACAAAATTTTCACTGAATTAGTCATGAAAGACTGGTCTCTTGACGTTGAACAACTATCACTGAATTATGCATGAAAGACTAGTCACTTGACGTTAAACAAGCTTCACTGATTTAGTCATGAAAGACTGGTCACTTGAAGTTAAAGAAGTTTCACTGATTTAATCATGAAAGACTGGTTACTTAACGTTGAACAACTATCACTGAATTAATCCTGAAAGACTGGTCAATTGACGTTGAACAACTATTACTGAATTAGTCATGAAAGACTGGTCACTTGACGTTAATCAAGCTTCACTGAATTAGTCATGAAACGCTGGTCACTAAACATTAAACAAGTTCCACTGATTTAGTCATAACAGACTGGTCACTTGACGTTAAATAAGTTTCACTGAATTAGTCATGAAAGACTGGCCACTTGACGTTAAGCAAGTTTCACTGAATTAGTCAGGAAAGACTGGTCACTTGACGTTGAACAACTATCACTGAGTTAGTCCGGAAAAACTGGTCACTTGACGTTAAACAAGGTTCACTGAATTAGTCATGAATGACTGGTCACTTGACGTTAAATAAGTTTCACTGAATTAGTCATGAAAGACTGGTAGCTTGACGTTAAGCAAGTTTCACTGAATTAGTCGTGAAAGACTGGTCACTGGACGTTGAACAAGTTTCACTAAATTATTCAGGAAAGACTGGTCACTTGACGTTGAACAACTATCACTGAGTTAGTCCTGAAAGACTGGTCACTTGACGTTAAACAAGGTTCACTGAATTAGTCATGAAACGCTGGTCACTACCCGTTAAACAAGTTTCACTGATTTAGGCATGAAAGACTGGTCACTTGACGTTAAACAAGTTTCTCTGAATTAGTCATCAAAGACTGGTCACTTCACGTTGAACAATTATCACTGAATTTGTCATGAAAGACTAGTCACTTGACATTAAACAAGTTTCATTGAATTAATTATGAAACGCTGGTCACTTGACTTTAAATAGGTTTCACTGAATTAGTCATGAAAGACTGGTCACTTGACGTTAAACAAGTTTGACTGATTTCGTCATGAAAGACTGGTCACTTGACGTTAAACAAGTTTCACTGAATTAGTCCTAAAGACTGGTCACTTGACGTTAAACAAGTTTCACTGAATTAGTCATGAAAGACTGGTCACGTGACGTAAAACAAGTTTCACTGAATTAGTATTGAAAGACTGGTCACTTGACGTTGAACAACTATCACTGAATTAGTCATGAAAGACTGGTCACTTGACGTTGAACAACTATCACTAAATTATTCATGAAAGACTAGTCATTTGACGTTGAACAAGTTTCACTGAATTAGTAATGAAAGACTGGTTACCTGACCTTACATACGTTTCACTGAATTAGTCATGAAAGACTGGTGACTTGACCTTAAACAAATTTCACTGAATTAATCATGAAAGATTGGACACTTCACGTTGAACAACTATCACTGAATTAGTCCTGAGAGACTGGTCACTTCACGTCAAACACGTTTCACTGAATTAGTCATGAAAGTCTGGTCACTTGACGTTAAACAAGTTTCACTGAATTTATCACAAAAGACTGGTCAGTTGACGTTAAATAAGTTTCACTGAATTAGTAATGAAAGACTGGTCACTTTACGCTAAACTAGTTTCACTGAATTAGTCATGAAAGACTGGTCACTTGACTTAAACAAGTTTCCCTGAATTAGTCATGAAAAACTGGTCACTTGACGTTAAACAAATTTCACTGAATTAGTTATGAAAAACTGGTCACTTGACGTTAAACAGGTTTCACTGAATTAGTCCTGAAAGACTGGTCACTTGACGTTAAACAAGTTTCACTGAATTAGTCATGAAAGACTGGTCACGTAACGCTTAACAAGTTTCACTGAATTAGTCTTGAAAGACTGGTCACTTGACTTGAACCACTATAACTGAATTAGTCCTGACAGACTGGTCACTTGACGTTAAGCAAATTTCACTGTATTAGTCATGAAAGACTGGTGACTTGACGTTAAACAAGTTTCATTGAATTAGTCCTGAAAGACTGGTCACTTGAAGTTAAACAAGTTTCACTGAATTAGTCATGAAAGACTGGTCACTTCACGTTGAAAAATTATCACTGAATTAATCATGAAACGCTGGTCATTTGACGTTAAATAGGTTTCACTGAATTAGTCATGAAAGACTGGTCACTTGACGCTAAACAAGTTTCACTGATTTCGTCATGAAAGACTAATCACTTGACGTTAAACAAGTTTCACTGAATTAGTCATGAAAGACTGGTCACTTGACGTTAAACAAGTTTCACTGAATAAGTCATGAAAGACTGGTCATGTGACGTTAAACAAGTTTCACTGAATTAGTCTTGAAAGACTGGTCACTTGACGTTGAACAACTATCACTGAATTAGTCATGAAAGACTGGTCACTGGACGTTAAGCAAATTTCATTGAATTAGTCATGAAAGACTGGTGACTTGACGTTAAACAAGTTTCATTGAATTAGTCCTGATAGACTGGTCACTTGAAGTTAAACAGGTTTCACTGAATTAGTCATGAAAGACTGGTCACTTCACGTTGAACAATTATCACTGAATTAATCAAGAAACGCTGGTCACTTGACGTTAAATAGGTTTCACTGAATTAGTCATGAACGACTGGTCACTTGACGTTAAACAAGTTTCACTGATTTCGTCATGAAAGACTGGTCACTTGACGTTAAACAAGTTTCACTGAATTAGTCATGAAAGACTGGTCACTTGACGTTAAACAAGTTTCACTGAATAAGTCATGAAAGACTGGTCACTTGACGTTAAACAATGTTCACTGAATTAGTCCTGAAAGACTGGTCACTTGACGTTAAACAAGTTTCACTGAATAAGTCATGAAAGACTGGTCATGTGACGTTAAACAAGTTTCACTGAATTAGTCTTGAAAGACTGGTCACTTGACGTTGAACAACTATCACTGAATTAGTCATGAAAGACTGGTCACTTGACGTTAAACAAGTTTCATTGAATTAGTCCTGAACGACTGGTCACTTGAAGTTAAACAAGTTTCACTGAATTAGTCATGAAAGACTGGTCACTTCACGTTGAACAATTATCACTGAATTAGTCATGAAAGACTGGTCACCTGAAGTTAAAGAAGTTTCATTGAATTAGTCCTGAAAGACTGGTCACTTGACGTTAAACAAGTTTCACTGAATTAGTCATGAAAGACTGGTCACTTCACGTTGAACAATTATCACTGAATTAGTCATGAAAGACTGGTCACTTCACGTTGAACAACTATCACTGAATTAGTATTGAAAGACTAGTCACTTGACGTTAAACAAGTTTCACTGAATTAATCATGAAACGCTGGTTACTTGACGTTAAATAGGTTTCACTGAATTAATCATGAAACGCTGGTCACTTGACGTTAAATAGGTTTCATTGATTTCTTCATGAAAGACTGGTCACTTGACGTTAAGCAAATTTCACTGAATTAGTCATGAAAGACTGGTGACTTGACGTTAAACAAGTTTCATTGAATTAGTCCTGAAAGACTGGTCACTTGAAGTTAAACAAGTTTCACTGAATTAGTCATGAACGACTGGTCACTTGACGTTAAACAAGTTTCACTGATTTCGTCATGAAAGACTGGTCACTTGACGTTAAACAAGTTTCACTGAATTAGTCATGAAAGACTGGTCACTTGACGTTAAACAAGTTTCACTGAATAAGTCATGAAAGACTGGTCATGTGACGTTAAACAAGTTTCACTGAATTAGTCTTGAAAGACTGGTCACTTGACGTTGAACAACTATCACTGAATTAGTCATGAAAGACTGGTCACTTGACGTTAAACAAGTTTCATTGAATTAGTCCTGAAAGACTGGTCACTTGAAGTTAAACAAGTTTCACTGAATTAGTCATGAAAGACTGGTCACTTCACATTGAACAATTATCACTGAATTAGTCATGAAAGACTGGTCACCTGAAGTTAAAGAAGTTTCATTGAATTAGTCCTGAAAGACTGGTCACTTCACGTTGAACAATTATCACTGAATTAGTCATGAAAGACTGGTCACTTCACGTTGAACAACTATCACTGAATTAGTATTGAAAGACTAGTCACTTGACGTTAAACAAGTTTCACTGAATTAATCATGAAACGCTGGTCACTTGACGTTAAATAGGTTTCACTGAATTAATCATGAAACGCTGGTCACTTGACGTTAAATAGGTTTCACTGAATTAGTCATGAAAAACTGGTCACTTGATGTTAAACAAGTTTCATTGATTTCTTCATGAAAGACTGGTCACTTTACGTTAAACTAGCTTCATTGAATTAGTCATGAAAGACTGGTCACCTGAAGTTAAAGAAGTTTCATTGAATTAGTCATGAAAGACTGGTCACTTGACGTTGAACAATTATACCTGAATTAGTCATGAAAGACTAGTCACTTGACGTTAAATAGGTTTCACTGAATTAGTCATGAAAGACCGGTCACTTGACGTTAAACAAGCTTCACAGAATTAATCATGAAACGCTGGTCACTAGACGTTAAATAGGTTTCACTGAATTATTCATGAAAGACTAGTCACTTGACGGTAAACAAGTTTCACTGATTTAGTCATGAAAGACTGGTCACTTGACGTTAAAGAGGTTTCACTGCTTTAGTCATGAAAGACTGGTTACTTGACGTTGAACAACTATACTGAATTAATCCTGAAAGACTGTTCAATTGACGTTGAACAACTATTACTGAATTAGTCATGAAAGACTGGTCACTTGGCGTTAATCAAGCTTCAATGAATTAGTCATGAAACGCTGGTCACTAGACATTAAACAAGTTCCACTGATTTAATCATAACAGACTGGTCACTTGACGTTAAACAAGTTTCACTGAATTAGTCATGAAAGACTGGTCACTAGATGTTAAACAAGTTTCACTGATTTAGTCATGAAAGACTGGTCACTTGACGTTAAACAAGTTTCACTGAATTAGTCATGAAAGACTGGTCACTAGATGTTAAACAAGTTTCACTGATTTAGTCATGAAAGACTGGTCACTTGACGTTAAACAAGTTTCACTGAATTAGTCATGAAACGCTGGTTATTGGAACAGCTGAAAGACTGGTCACTTGACGTTGAACAATTATCACTGAAACGTTGATCATTTGTACACCTGAAACACTGGTCAATTAAACAGCTGCAGCATGTGGTCTCTTGAACAGCTGTAACACATGGTCATTTGACACTTGAACACCTAACCACTGGTCACTGGAACTAATCTAACACATTGTCAATTAAACAGCTGTAACACATGGTCAATGAATGGTCACTTGAACAGATGTAACACATGGTCTCTTGAACAGGTGTAATATATGGTCACTTAAGCAACACATACTCACTTGAACCGAGGTAACACATGGTCACTTGAACAGATGTAACACGTGGTCACTTAAACAGCTGGAACACGAGGTCACTTGAACAGATGTAACATGTGGTCACATGAAAAACTGTAACACGTGGTCACTTGAACAGCTGTACTACATGGTCACTTGAACAGATGTAACACGTGGTCACTTGAACAGATGTAACACGTGATCACATGAACAGCTGTAACACATGGTCACCTGAACAGCTGTAGCACATGGTCACTTGAACAGCTGTAACACATAGTCACTTGAACAGCTGTAACACATGGTCACTTGAACAGCTTTAACACGTGGTCACTTGAACAGCTGTAACACGTGATCATTTGAACAGCTGTAACACATGGTCACTTGAACAGATGTAACACATGGTCACTTGAACGGCTGTAACACATGGTTACTTGAACTTTATTCATGCAATAGAAGTAAAACTATTGACTTATCCCTCTTTACAAAACTATTGCCTGTTCTAAACTGGAAGACAGATTAAAAGTATTAGTTGAACTGTGTGTTCATAAAAAAGACTGACCAACGTAGATACAAATTTCTCACTTTTGAGACAGACCAGTTCCTATTTTTAGCGATGTGATATTTTCTTATCCTGCACTAGTGCAAGACAAAAAAATCACGTGCGTTTTACCGGCAAATGCATGCTGTACAGTTTATGTCAAATACTTTATCAAATACATTGTACTTTATGATGAAATACATTTGAAATACTGCCGAGATACGGTTGCATATGGATAAATCGAATATTTACTTCAGCAATGGAAAAATAAATTGCGGGAAAACGCTCGATGGAATGTAAACAAAAACAATTAGGTGTTTAGTGAGAAATAAAATCAAACACCGGAAAAAGTACAAGATAGGGAAATCTCCGAGACCCTTGGGTAAGATTACAATCGTTCTCTAACTCGGCAAGCCTCGTAAAGAGAACGATTGAAATCTTACCCTCGGGTGTCAGAGTTTTCCCTATCTTGTACCCTCCCCGATGTTAGATTCTATATATCTTTTTTTAAACACGAACAAATCCTATATTTGTAGAGAGCACTCTGATTCTAGTAAAACATTCTCTGGAATTGAAATCATTAAAGTATTCGGGGTTTTTTTACAGACAACATACCGATTTATGAAGAATTATCATGTTTTCTAATCTTGATATTTCTGAAGTGTGTCTTGGTGAGTTTTCTTCCTGTGTGCAGGTTGTTTGTATGGCGCTTTCTCAAATATTGGCGTCGAGGGTCAAGCTGCAGTTTTACCCATCATCCTCCCTTGCAAACTATAAGGTCATTACAAAACTTATTCAACACGCCGAAGGTACAATCGTTATTTTGCCTTTCAAATTTATTACAAAATGGACCCGGAAACTGAGATAATTAAAATTAAAAACATAATACTTAACCTTTTTCTATTAGAAATAATAACAATAAACACACCTAGGAATGACAAAGTAACATCTGCTTTCTCCGGCATAGGTGACCTTAGCCGAATTTGGCTATCCCTTTGGTTTTATTGCTCACAAAACTTTAAATTATTTGGCTTTTCAATCTTCCGATTTTGATGAAGGTTATTCCAGAAATGTGTCGTGCGCACCACATTTGATATCTACGTTTTTATTACAAAGCATAACAAAATAGTACCTCCTTTCTCAAGTCAGATTTTCAAAAAGGGAAACAATTTGACTTCAGACCAATTTATATTTAGTATACCCGTTACTTTGGACTATATGTAATTTGTCATACACAGCTTCTTGTCTTTAATATCGATAACTAAATTTTAGCTGCATCAATAAAACTGACACAGTCTTTCAGACAGAAGTACAAAGTAGGAAATTTGCGTAGACACTCTTCTTGCCATGATGCATAGCCTGATAAAACTAACAGAAAGTTACTATTTGAAAAATAATCAATTGACCAAGATCTGAAAATGTATAGGGTGAATTTGTCAAGATCTCTTGACTACAGCGTACTACTGACTCTCATCTGTAAAGACTAAACAGGGGCATATGAGCCGAGGGTAAGGGGGCGTGTGTACAACTGTCAAAAGTGGGTGCACAAAACTTTTTATTTTGGAAAAAAAGAAATTATAGAAACAGTTGAAATATGGCTACAAATGCATGATTAGAAGTCAAATGACAATTATTTTTTGTGAAAGCTTACACCCACTCTTTCCGATCGTCTCCTGAAGATTGTCCCCCCACCTTTCGGTCCAACCATGAAGCTCCCCCTCACTTTTAAGCTCGTCGTTCATTAGTACAGCGGCCTGTAACTGACAGTAGCGTTCGCTTTTTAAATAACCTTGCTGGGGTATTATTGTACAAGCATAGTTTGGCAGAATTCCATTTAAAAGTAGATCTTTCTACACAAATGGAGGAGGGTACGATTTTTATTTAGTATTTCTCGATGAACGAAAATGATTTCAATATGTTAAACAATTGGGAGGAGGGGGTTACGATATTGTATTCATTTGATTATTTTTGTCTTTATAAATGAACAAAAATAATTTGATATATATATATGTGTGTGTGTGTATAAGATATAATACTGTTAAAACAAAAGAAGCGACCTGTATTGGATATATCGGGTTTCTTTTTCCGCATGAGCACTCAGGTGAAACACATGGTGCAGCAATGCCTTCACATGAGTACGAATGCGGAAAATGATCAAGAAGAATTCAGATCTGAGGAATACATATTTTCAGTTACACAACTGAAACGAGGTATATTTTAGAGGTAAACAAGATAATACGAATTCTGTATACAACTATAAACTCGCCATAGTTTAAAAAACGTAGATCTAATTCAATGTAGTGAACAAGATACGCTTCTGGAATACCCATCAGTACATACAAATGAGGAGCTTCTGAAATACCCATCAGTACATACAAATGAGGAGCTTCTGGAATACCCATCAGTACATACAAATGAGGAGCTTCTGGAATACCCATTAGTACATACAAATGAGGAGCTTCTGGAATACCCATCAGTACATACAAATGAGGAGCTTCTGGAATACCCATCAGTACATACAAATGAGGAGCTTCTGGAATACCCATCAAGTATATCTAGTATTTGTTATTATATTAATTGTATGGTTGATTGGTCTTAAGTGAGAAGTGAGCAGTATGTCAAGTATATCTAGTATTTGTTATTATATTAATTGTATGGTTGATTGGTCTTAAGTGAGAAGTGAGCAGTATGTCAAGTATATCTAGTATTTGTTATTATATTAATTGTATGGTTGATTGGTTCATAAGTGAGAAGTGAGCAGTATGTCAAGTATATCTAGTATTTGTTATTCTATTAATTATATGGTTGATTGGTCTTAAGTGAGAAGTGAGCAGTATATCAAGTATATCTAGTATTTGTTATTATATTAATTGTATGGTTGATTGGTCTTAAGTGAGAAATGAGCAGTATATCAAGTATATCTAGTATTTGTTATTATATTAATTGTATGGTTGATTGGTCTTAAGTGAGAAGTGAGCAGTATATCAAGTATATCTAGTATTTGTTATTATAT
Source organism: Bathymodiolus brooksi (assembly GCA_963680875.1). Classification (NCBI taxonomy): domain Eukaryota; kingdom Metazoa; phylum Mollusca; class Bivalvia; order Mytilida; family Modiolidae; genus Bathymodiolus; species Bathymodiolus brooksi. Next base: position 128,562,832 of record OY804577.1, on the reverse strand, counting down.
TAATTGTATGGTTGATTGGTCTAAAGTGTGAAGTGAGCAGTATATCAAGTATATCTAGTATTTGTTATTATATTAATTGTATGGTTGATTGGTCTTAAGTGAGAAGTGAGCAGTATGTCAAGTATATCTAGTATTTGTTATTATATTAATTGTATGGTTGATTGGTCTTAAGTGAGAAGTGAGCAGTATATCAAGTATATCTAGTATTTGTTATTATATTAATTGTATGGTTGATTGGTCTTAGTGAGAAGTGGGCAGTATATCAAGTATATCTAGTATTTGTTATTATGTTAATTGTATGGTTGATTGGTCTTAAGTGAGAAGTGAGCAGTATATCAAGTATATCTAGTATTTGTTATTATATTAATTGTATGGTTGATTGGTCTTAAGTGAGAAGTGAGCAGTATATCAAGTATATCTAGTATTTGTTATTATATTAATTGTATGGTTGATTGGTCTTAAGTGAGAAGTGAGCAGTATATCAAGTATATCTAGTATTTGTTATTATATTAATTGTATGGTTGATTGGTCTTAAGTGAGAAGTGAGCAGTATATCAAGTATATCTAGTATTTGTTATTATATTAATTGTATGGTTGATTGATCTTAAGTGAGAAGTGAGCAGTATATCAAGTATATCTAGTATTTGTTATTATATTAATTGTATGGTTGATTGGTCTTAAGTGAGAAGTGAACAGTATATCAAGTATATCTAGTATTTGTTATTATATTAATTGTATGGTTGATTGGTCTTAAGTGAGAAGTGAGCAGTATATCAAGTATATCTAGTATTTGTTATTATATTAATTGTATGATTGATTGGTCTTAAGTGAGAAGTGAGCAGTATATCAAGTATATCTAGTATTTGTTATTATATTAATTGTATGGTTGATTGGTCTTAAGTGAGAAGTGAGCAGTATATCACGTATATCTAGTATTTGTTATTATATTAATTGTATGGTTGATTGGTCTTAAGTGAGAAGTGAGCAGTATATCAAGTATATCTAGTATTTGTTATTATATTAATTGTATGGTTGATTGGTCTTAAGTGAGAAGTGAGCAGTATATCAAGTTTATCTAGTATTTGTTATTATATTAATTGTATGGTTGATTGGTCTTAAGTGAGAAGTGAGCAGTATATCAAGTATATCTAGTATTTGTTATTATATTAATTGTATGGTTGATTGGTCTTAAGTGAGAAGTGAGCAGTATATCAAGTATATCTAGTATTTGTTATTATATTAATTGTATGGTTGATTGGTCTTAAGTGAGAAGTGAGCAGTATATCAAGTATATCTAGTATTTGTTATTATATTAATTGTATGGTTGATTGGTCTTAAGTGAGAAGTGAGCAGTATATCAAGTATATCTAGTATTTGTTATTATATTAATTGTATGGTTGATTGGTCTTAAGTGAGAAGTGAGCGGTATATCAAGTATATCTAGTATTTGTTATTATATTAATTGTATGGTTGATTGGTCTTAAGTGAGAAGTGAGCGGTATATCAAGTATATCTAGTATTTGTTATTATATTAATTGTATGGTTGATTGGTCTTAAGTGAGAAGTGAGCAGTATATCAAGTATATCTAGTATTTGTTATTATATTAATTGTATGGTTGATTGGTCTTAAGTGAGAAGTGAGCAGTATATCAAGTATATCTAGTATTTGTTATTATATTAATTGTATGGTTGATTGGTCTTAAGTGAGAAGTGAGCAGTATATCAAGTATATCTAGTATTTGTTATTATATTAATTGTATGGTTGATTGGTCTTAAGTGAGAAGTGAGCAGTATATCAAGTATATCTAGTATTTGTTATTATATTAATTGTATGGTTGATTGGTCTTAAGTGAGAAGTGAGCAGTATATCAAGTATATCTAGTATTTGTTATTATATTAATTGTATGGTTGATTGGTCTTAAGTGAGAAGTGAGCAGTATATCAAGTATATCTAGTATTTGTTATTATACTAATTGTATGGTTGATTGGTCTTAAGTGAGAAGTGAGCAGTATATCAAGTATATCTAGTATTTGTTATTATATTAATTGTATGGTTGATTGGTCTTAAGTGAGAAGTGAGCAGTATATCAAGTATATCTAGTATTTGTTATTATATTAATTGTATGGTTGATTGGTCTTAAGTGAGAAGTGAGCAGTATATCAAGTATATCTAGTATTTGTTATTATATTAATTGTATGGTTGATTGGTCTTAAGTGAGAAGTGAGCAGTATATCAAGTATATCTAGTATTTGTTATTATATTAATTGTATGGTTGATTGGTCTTAAGTGAGAAGTGAGCAGTATATCAAGTATATCTAGTATTTGTTATTATATTAATTGTATGGTTGATTGGTCTTAAGTGAGAAGTGAGCAGTATATCAAGTATATCTAGTATTTGTTATTATATTAATTGTATGGTTGATTGGTCTTAAGTGAGAAGTGAGCAGTATATCAAGTATATCTAGTATTTGTTATTATATTAATTGTATGGTTGATTGGTCTTAAGTGAGAAGTGAGCAGTATATCAAGTATATCTAGTATTTGTTATTATATTAATTGTATGGTTGATTGGTCTTAAGTGAGAAGTGAGCAGTATATCAAGTATATCTAGTATTTGTTATTATATTAATTGTATGGTTGATTGGTCTTAAGTGAGAAGTGAGCAGTATATCAAGTATATCTAGTATTTGTTATTATATTAATTGTATGGTTGATTGGTCTTAAGTGAGAAGTGAGCAGTATATCAAGTATATCTAGTATTTGTTATTATATTAATTGTATGGTTGATTGGTCTTAAGTGAGAAGTGAGCAGTATATCAAGTATATCTAGTATTTGTTATTATATTAATTGTATGGTTGATTGATCTTAAGTGAGAAGTGAGCAGTATATCAAGTATATCAAGTATTTGTTATTATATTAATTGTATGGTTGATTGGTCTTAAGTGAGAAGTGAGCAGTATATCAAGTATATCTAGTATTTGTTATTATATTAATTGTATGGTTGATTGGTCTTAAGTGAGAAGTGAGCAGTATATCAAGTATATCTAGTATTTGTTATTATATTAATTGTATGGTTGATTGGTCTTAAGTGAGAAGTGAGCAGTATATCGAGTATATCTAGTATTTGTTATTATATTAATTGTATGGTTGATTGGTCTTAAGTGAGACGTGAGCAGTATATCGAGTATATCTAGTATTTGTTATTATATTAATTGTATGGTTGATTGGTCTTATGTGAGAAGTGAGCAGTATATCACGTATATCTAGTATTTGTTATTATATTAATTGTATGGTTGATTGGTCTTAAGTGAGAAGTGAGCAGTATATCAAGTATATCTAGTATTTGTTATTATATTAATTGTATGGTTGATTGGTCTTAAGTGAGAAGTGAGCAGTATATCAAGTATATCTAGTATTTGTTATTATATTAATTGTATGGTTGATTGGTCTTAAGTGAGAAGTGAGCAGTATATCAAGTATATCTAGTATATTCATTACGATACTAACTTTACAAACAACATCGTAGTTACAAGGATTGCACTGAGATGGGCCTATGCACGGTAAAAAGGGTGAAGTTTATCCTATAAGGATCCACTAGCGAACTGTTTCTTCAAACGACATACAGTAGTCCTTTAGGTGCAAGGAATGTGGTATTCGTCAAACACAAAGCACACATTTACGTCCTGTACTTTGGATTAATCGTGTATTTGATTCGTCCGTCATATCCATAGGACGTCCATTCTGGAATGTTTCCTCTGAGTGTTATTATTACTGTATCCAAGACATGTTTATGCTTGCGATATGAAACCAGCATATACATGTTTATTATATGTATTGTGTATGTTATATTAATAAAACATGACCACAATTTTGTAGGCTATTTTTCTGACGCACATCTTATTTTCATTCATATTTTTTCAGAAACAGCAGAACACTGAAAAATTATATATAGCTGAAGGTTGCATCTTGTGTTTCAATATTTATGTCGAGAACATGCCTTTCAGTAGGGCCAAAGAGAGGGGGGTTCAGTCGGTACATAGGTCCGGTGCCCGAAGACAACAGAAGGGGCCTGTGAATCTCTGAATGGGGGGGGGGGGGGGGGGTATTTTCAACTATTAATAGTTTATGTAGAAAAATAATTATGTAAAATTTAATTAGACCTCTGAATTCTAAATGTTGATCAAGTCACATTTGTTAATACATTGTAATCAGGAAGGCCATCATTTCATTACATAACATATATTTACTGTCTTTCAGGTTTATTGGACCTAAAATCCACAACTTTGAGAGTCTCAGCCTGTCCCCCGGAGCTCCAAAGCAGTCTTGTTCCACCTTGCAAAATTTCTCTTGGATTCCCTGTGTCTTTGAATGGACAAACACAATACACGAATAGACATGCACAACAATGACTTTGAAAATAATTCATCCCGATATGGATCTCAAACCAGATAATCGAGTGCATGTTTTAGTGAGACTCTGTGGGTGTTTTTGGTATGATGGAAAAGTTTATATTAAGATATAAAAAAAATCTAGCAGATATACTTTTACTTGTCAATAGCGTTGACAAATCGTTTTCGTCCTTAGGTGATTTTTTGACAGTCGAAAAATCAAAAGCAGACATTGTAAATCACCATTTCAATTTACACTCCATCAATTTGTTACACACCTATCTATGTTTCATGGCTGGTTGGTAAATACATCTTAATGTTACTTCAAATAAAAAAAAAACATGTTCATAAAGAAAATCATAATTATATGGTTATGGGCTGTCGGATATCTTATATATGATATAATTAGTGTTGTTGTCGCACTATTAAGACACGTCAAATTGATTCCAAACACGTGTTTATGTGTCGTATTTTTTTTTATGTTGCCTTAAACTTGTAGACTAGATTAAACGTATTTTATTGTTAACTATATAACATTTGAATCGGACACAAGTTATTCCAACTTACAAAGGTCCTCTCCACATATTTACATACAATTGTATAGTCCATGCACCAGCAAGTAATAATGTATAAATAACAATTACATTTTATAACAACATTGAGAAAAAACAAGATTTTTGAAATTATATAATATATTGAGTTATATCTTTAAGTAACAGTACATAATTATCATATTCGTGGGGGGAAATCAACAATGGAGAAAAATGTTCACAAAAGAAAATAGTTAAATTCAATATATGAAGTGTGATCACTGTGGGGTAAAACGTTTCGTTTGTTTGATGTACAACTGCACTGATTTGAATATTTGTGCATTTTGTTCCTCAGATAAGCTATCATCGCAAAATAGTAAAGTTTCAATAAGTAAACTGTCAAGAGATTGCAGGTTATTTGTCAACTGTTCATGAGCTTCAACATATAAACAACACTCTAGAAAATAGTGAATCGCATTCTCTATTACCCATCCACAGACACAACCTGAGTCATTAATTAAATTTACCCTAAAAAGGTCGGCATTCAAGTTACTAGATCTATGTCTTAGTCTATTATTAGTGACTTTTTAAAACTACTAACTGTAGGGACATTTTTTATCTCTGGTGTCAAATTGTTCCAAAGTTTGATCGAAGAAGGAAAAAATGAGTTGCGATACAATTGTAACTTAGCAAAGACAAAATGGCGCAGATGTAAACAGGTAGATAGAGGGGTCCGATTTTTTTCTCTGAAAAGTTATATTGTGAGATGATATACGATACCAATTTTATTTGAAGGATTATGGAAAAGTTTCTCTGATAGTATGTGTGATTTTATATCTTCTTTAAATTGATATTAAGAAAGAGATATATCAATAGTAAAATGTTCTTTATTGTCGTCGATATTGAGTTGAGATCTACTCACCATTGTAAACAAACTTGTGTGTACAACTGTTATATATTTTAAAATGGCTACACCGTCAAATGTAAACAAAACAATAAATGATGAAAAGATTACTCCTGATGCAAAACGAGTAAAATTGTTTTCTGGACCCGATGGTGAAAAAATGAATTCGATAACGAATCACAGCAGCCACAACCCGAAAGTCTTGATACCCAGTCTTTAATTCTCTGTTGTCGTTCAATTTAACAACTGTCATAAAAAATGCTATTTTGAATCCTGAATTTTTTAGCATGATGTCTACGTTACTGACAAAATCTATAGAAAGTTCAATAAAAACTGCTATATCCGAGGCCACTGTGGGTCTTCACAAAAATATCGAAACACAAGAGAAAGAAATTTCCGATTTGAAAGCTGAAAGCAGTCAGATAAAAATTGAAAACAGACGACTAAATGATAATGTCTTTGATCTCATGGTGGATATTGAGGAGCTAGAGCAATATGGTCGACGAAATTCTCTTCGATTTCATATTATACCGATTACTAAAGAGGAACTGAATAAAACTGATGATAAGATAGTTGATATTTGTAAACAACACCTAAAGATAGACATAACCCCAGATGATATCAACAGGTCTCATATAATCGGTAAAATCCACCATGAAGGTTCTTGCCAGCTTATTTGTCGCTTCCGTAACTGGAAGATAAAGAATCAAATTTTTAAACAAAAGAAACAGCTGAAATCGAACGCTAACAAAATTTATATCACGGAAGATCTAACAAGGTACAGACAACAACGTGTATCCAAAATACAAACAGCGCGAAAGGAGAGAAGAATAGATTCCTTCAGGACAAATGATGGGCGAATTTTTCTTAAGAAAACATCAAACTCACCAAAAGTAATGATAAAATGCGTCGAAGATATTTACTCTACAATAAACAATTAAATATATACCACAGTCTTTAGTCTATTACAAGTCTATCTTTTAATTACACAACGGAATGAACTGTTTTCCAAAATAAAAATAAAAAAGTTTTGTATTTAAAGAATGTGATACTTTTTATACATGTTGTATCATTATTTATTTATTTATTTATTTATTTTTGGTGTTCGTTTGAAATAACTATTGATTATAGCCCAATATTTGTATAATGATAATAATAAAAAAAAAAGAAGATATTTTTTGTTTCAGAAAAAAATGACCGTTAACCCAAAAATAATGCAACTTTTGTTTAAATTATTTATTGTCTATTTGTTTTACAGTATTCATTTGTCCAAATCTGTATGTTTTTTTATTCACATTTACTTTTTTGCTGAGATTTTGTTTTGGTGGTTTATTTGTATACAGTATTTAACCTTTGTTTGTCCGATTGCACGAGCGTGTATTCAATTATTGATTGATCGAGACCTGGTGGAAATGATTGATCCCGGTTAATGTAACAGTATTTAAAAATGTCATGTGATTACATGTCACACAGAGTCTCGATCGGTATATTTTATTCACGAGTGTATTCTATTGTGAGAAAAAAAAAATTATGACAAAATTTAAACCTTTTTGCTATAATTTAAATTTATTGTTTCATGCATCTTGTAATCTTGTCGTTCATATTGTTATGAATTATTTGTTCAAATCGTTTAATACAAATTTATCTTTCACAATGATCCTGTGGATTTTAATTCTGTTAGATAACGATATTGCTGAAAATCCAGGCCCTTTCTCTGATGAAATCTCTATCTTTCATGTAAATGCTAGAAGTGTTAGGAAAAAGCTTGACTATATAGAATATGTTGGATTTGACTCCTCATTGATAAGATAAGATAAGATTTTATTGATCTAAAATCCAAAGGTTGGATTGTCATCAAACAACAAACAATACATTCAACTACAGCATGCAGGCATACACAAATATAAACATTCAGATTATTTACAATGAAAAATATATAACATAATATTTGATATAATATTTCGACTGAGGAGGTTTGATACAGAGACAGAATACCAGAAATGTTATAGCTTTTCTTGCTCTTAAGCAAATTATATTAATGAATTTCTGTATTTATACATTGATATGCATAACAGAAAGTCATTTAGAAGACAAGGTGTTAGATGATGATATAAAGTTAGATGGATACTATGATAAACCCTTTAGAAAGGATAGAAACTGTTTTGGTGGTGGTGTACTTGTATATGTATCAACGACTTTAAAAGTAAAACGGCGAGTTGATTTAGAATACGATAATCACAAATTTATATGGTTACAGTTAGATTTTTCGAATAAATCTGTATTAATCTGTATAGTTTATCGGACACAAGGGGCAATTAATCCATTTTGGCGCGATTTTCAACACTCTATTGAGCAATCATTTAATTTTACCCAACATGTAGTAGTAACCGGTGATCTGAATGTAGACTTATTGCATAAAAAAAGCATGTTCTTAAAGATATTATACAGTTATATAACTTAACAAATTTGGTCAAGGAACCTACAAGAATTGACATAATTTCTGGAATCGAAACTTTACTGGACCCAGTTCTTGTTTCTGATGATTGTGACTGTAGGTTTGTTGAAGATATTGATATAGATAAAACTATCAGTGAGCATAAGGCAACAAAATTATATCTAAAAATCCCAGATGTGATATATAAATCTTATCAACGTTTGGTTTGGATATACAAGAAAGGCGATTTCGTGAAATTTAATAATTTGATTTCTCAATTTGATTGGTATAAGTTGTTGTCTAATTGTACACAAAATATAAACATGATGTGTGTGCGATTTACAGAAAAATATTTAGAGTTTGCCCGAGAGTGTATCCCAACGAAAACAATTACAATACGCGACCGTGATAAACCGTGGTTTAATTCTGGTATTAAAACAGAAATGAAAATTCGCGATTTTCTTCATAAAAAAATGCGCAAACAGCCGAATATTAATAACATATGCAAATATAAGGTTCAAGGGAATAAAGTTAATAACATGATTATCCATGCAAAGCAACAGTTTTTTCTTAATTCAAGCGACTTTCTTGATGAGAATTCGTCAGATCCGAAATTATTTTGGTCTCCTGTTAAAAAGCTAATGGGTAATGTTGGTCGTAGTTGTACGATGCCACCCCTTTTAGATACAGAAAATGATACTTTATATGTCGATGATATTGATAAGTGCAACCTCCTAAACAATTTCTTTTGTTCCATATCAAATTTGAATGATAATAACTGTAATCCACCTAACTTAGAGTTGAGAACAAATTCAAAGTTAGCTATTATAGAATTTACAATTAAGGAAAGTTCAGATATATTAAAGTCCCTAAATATAAAAAAAAAAGCCACCGAGAACGATTTGATTAGTCATCATATGTTAAAAAACACAGCCAATACTGTTAGTATACCTTTAAAAATTATATTTGATTGATTCATACAAACTTCTACTTTTCCGGACCATTGGAAATTAGCTAAAGTTATGTCGTTTTTTTAAAAATGGCAATAAGTCCTTAGTATCCAACTATCGACCTATATACCTACTTAGCTGTGTGGGAAAAACATTCGAAAGAGTGGTTTTCAAGCATGTATCTAATTATTTTTTAGACAACAAACTGTTATGTAAATATCAATCAGGTTTTGTACCAGGATGTTCAACAGTACATCAGCTAATTGAAATATTTCATAAAATATGTATATCTCTAGATAAAAAATAATGTTTTTGTTCAGTTTTTTGTGATATATCGAAGGCATTCGATAGAGTGTGGCATAAAGGTCTTACTGAAAAGTTAAAATATTATGGTTTAAGTGAAAGTTTAGTTAAATGGTTTCAAGATTATATTTCTAATAGGAAACAAATTGTGTTCATTAATAATTCAGAGTCACGGATAGGGTTACTTAAAGCTGGTGTTCCTCAGTGTTCAGTGTTGGATTCTTTACTTTTTCTGATATACATCAATGATATTTCTGATCATTTATCTAGCTTGGTAAGACTATTTGCAGACGATACTTCATTATCCTATTCATCAACTAACCTACTTCAAATTGAAAGAAAATTAAATTCTGATATGAATATATTAAATACATGGGCTGAGACATGGTTGGTAAAATTTAACCCACAAAAGACAGAATTTGTCATCTTTAGTAATAAAAAAAATATAAACCAAGTAAACATTCTTTTTAATGGTGAGAATATTAAACAGGTAGTATATCATACTCATTTATGTGTTTGTCTTTCTAGTAACTGTATATGGTGTTATCATATTAACAACACATGCCAAAGGGCGACCAAGCGAATTCACATTTTACGAAAACTAAAATACTTATTAAGTAGATCCCATTTGAGTAAGATTTATAAAACATATAGTTTACCTATATTAGAGTATGGTTGTGAACTGTGGGATGACTGTTGTATTCGTGATACCCAAACATTAGAATGTTTGCAACTTGAAGCAGCAAGGATTGTAACGGGTCTACCTATTTATACTAGTGCTGAAAGTTTATATTTTGAAACTGGGTAGTCAAAATAGGAAGACCGTCGGAAGTCTGGGAAACTCAATTTATTTTATAAAATTGAAAATAATATGGCTCCCACATACTTATCTGACTGTTTGCCAACTACTATTGGAGAAACAGTGACATATAATCTCCGTAATAATGATGACTCGCACTCAGAGGTGTCGTCTGCAAACTAGTTCCAAGTCTTTCTTTCCTTCCACTATAAAGTTGTGGAATTCCTTACCTGATAGTGTAAAATCTCTAACCACTTTTTCCAAATTTAAAAAAAACATTCAGCCTGTCCAAATTTCGGTGGCTTCATTTTACAATAGTGGCGATAGGAAAATTAACATAATACATACTAAGCTGAGACATAGATGTAGTGGCCTTATTGCCGATTATATAGAGTAAATTTGAAGAATGATCCACGTTGTGTATGTGGTCATTTATTTGAGGATGCTATTCATTTTTTTCTTGAATGTTCACTTTATCAACACGATAGAATTTCTCTGTTTAACTATTTTAATAACATTGTTCCCATCTCTATAGAATATATACTCTTTGGATGTAACGAAATTAGTGAAGAATTGAATACTCTATTGTTCAAATCAGTGCAAAAATTTATTCGACAAACTTGTAGATTTAATAATTAATTATCCCCAACCGTGATATTATCTCAACACAATTTATTAGTTTTAGGTGACACCTACGTCATTGTTTGTGGTTTTCTACAAATTTTACATTCTCATTATTGAAGACAATACAAGGATTATTGGCTGCTTGGTTTGTAGAAAAAATAATACATTTTGTTAAACTTGTAGTTATCCCGCTAAAACAACAAAGTTTGAGCACAACGTTGTAGAATATGGTCTGCACGAGTAATAAGACTATATAGCACGTTATGAAAAATATTGTGTTTCTGCACTTGTACGTTTTTGTGTATATGTTGTATTTATCTTCTCTGTAACTATGCATAGTTATGGGAATAAAGATCATTCATTCATTCATTCATTCGAGAATATCGTCTGCACGAGTGATAAGACTACATAGTACGAGCGAACCAAGCTTACTTTGGAACACAGGGTATTTTAAATAGGATTACAATCCTTTCGAATGACGATACTAATTATAATTTCAATGCATCTTATATAACATATTGCTAAAAATTGTAGCATATAAATGTCAAGTTCATAATAGGCAAATTTAAATCACCTCTTTTTCATAAAGTTTCGTTCTTAAATTCCACGACAAACGAAATAACTTCGACTTTCTATTTGTAGATTTCCCATTCATTTGCATTATATTATTGTAGAAAGTGCATTTTATTTTCTTTAAAGAGGCATTAGCTACGATTTTGACCAAAACAAATGTTTTGGAAATTGGTAAATAGCTTTAAAATGATGAAATAAAGGTAAATATTTCACATTAAACAGCTTATCGAACCACTTTTCGCCTTTTGAGAACGAAAATTACCATCGATTAGTTATTTTCTTGCAAGCAAATAATTTGACCTCGTTTTTTCCGTATGCAACTGACCTTACTAGTGACAGGTAAAAACGAATAATTTGTATTTTGTCGCTTATTAACTGCAAACTTGCGTGGTTCTTTGTCCGTAATTAACACCGACTAAATGCAGATTCACAAAAAATAAGAAATAAGTGCATTGTTGTACTGATTTAATGACGATTCGACAAACTCCGTAAGCAATGTCGATAATTAATAAGATGACGTCCATCTCTTGATCGATCTCAAAACACGTGCAGTTGCACGATTTTCCCCCGATGCGCGTACATTTCATAACATTTATAAGTTACAGAAACACGTTTTATTAAGGCATCAATCATATCTGATAGTTTTTTACGGGTAACAAAAATTTACGATTTGGCAGATAATGCCCCTTTAAGAAAAAAATGCGAGTTGTTACTCTCCTTCGTGGACATTTACATGTCATCCAGGACATTCAATAATTACTATTTTCCTTAAGGAAAGTTAATTGCCACAAAAAATGACATAGTTTTTCCTTGAGGAAATTTAAATTCTGGTATATGAAATTTTAGTGAAACATCATTTGTACGTCATACTAAACACCGGAATGTAGAAATATGATCCAATTTTACCACTACCGAATGCATCTCTGATTATGTGCAATGATATCCCCATATGAGTATTATATTACAGTCTTGGTTACTGTCAGTGCCAAATTGTCTGAAAATAGTTGAATTAAGCTTCGTTATCATAGTGTTCGATGGTGTTCTCTGTAATATCCGTGCTTTTACAGTAACCGTTTATTTCTGTCGCTCAAAAGCTTTATTAGATCCATGACATAATAACACTTACGTTTATTTGAACCCCTTTATCAGTGCTCAGAATCACACCATTACAGGATAAATAATCAATAATGTGACATGAAACGGACAATTGAACAAAAGAGTGAACAATGTGAACTCGTTTGTAATCAGTCAATGTTTACATCATTAATGAGGTACAAATGTAATTACTTAACTGACTTTAAAAGAAAGTTTTTATACATACCTTCCCATTCTGTGCTTGTATCACTTTCCATCACGGTAAGTTACTTGTATAATATATGGTATAAACAAAGCGTTGTAACGCCAATCTACATATATGTTCTTTATTTTTTGTGTTATAAAATAATGTATTCTCGATAAAAAAAACATATTTACTCAGTATATAGTCACCTTAGATATTTATTTTCTGCATTGTATTTTTCCTACCCTTTAAAATACTAGTCAATTAATTTTCATCAAGTATGATTTATTTATTGTTTTTAGTTTAGCCACCTGGGTTGTTTCGTTTTTATTGTACTTGTTAATGACGTTATCCTGTCGGTAATTGAAAAACAGCAGATATATTTTTGTTGTATGCATATCACCAATCTGCATGACTCTATAAAATGATAAGTATTTTACCCTTCATGTATGTCTATGATGTCCTTAGAGAGTTTCTTGACAATGATCTTAAGAAAATATTATCCCAAATATGAATATCCGATGAATTAAGGAAAGTTTCAAGATAACAAAGGGGTAATCTGAAGCCGTGGACTGGCAATACGATGGTCAAAAGAAATAGGACAAAAAGACAAACAATGATCTACAAAACACTACACCGAAAACTAAGGATTGAGTTACAGGAACCCCATTAAACCCGGGGTGTAACATATTTACAGGAACCCCACTAAACCCCGGGTGTAACATATTTACAGGAACCCCACTAAACCCCGGGTGTAACATATTTACAGGAACCCCACTAAATCCCGGGTGTATCATATTTACAGGAACTCCACTAAACCCCGGGTTTAACATATTTACAGGAACTCCACTAAACCCCGGGTGTAACATATTTACAGGAACCCCACTAAACCCCGGGTGTAACATATTTACAGGAACCCCACTAAACCCCGGGTGTAACATATTTACAGGAACCCCACTAAACCCGGGGTGTAACATATTTACAGGAACCCCACTAAACCCCGGGTGTATCATATTTACAGGAACCCCACTAAACCTCGGGTGTAACATATTTACAGGAACCCCACTAAACCCCGGGTGTAACATATTTACAGGAACCCCACTAAACCCCGGGTGTATCATATTTACAGGAACCCCACTAAACCTCGGGTGTAACATATTTACAGGAACCCCACTAAACCCCGGGTGTAACATATTTACAGGAACCCCAATAAACCCCGGCTGAAAAATATTTACAGGAACCCCACTAAACCCCGGGTGTAACATATTAATTCATTTCTATATTTTCGTTTCTTTAAATGGATTGTCACGCCATAATCAACGTTATTTCAGTTCCGTACAAACATGCTGGTATTTTACATGTTTGTTATTATATTGTATTACTTTGCCATATGGACGGAAATGTTTTGGTCATTAAATTGTCCGTCTCTCTCAGATTCATGAGGCTAGAGCCTTTAATTTCACATACAGGTATATTGATGACGTTTTATCTATCAATAATTCTAGATTTGCAGAATTTCTTCCTTTGATATATCCTCCAGAGCTGGAAGTTAAAGAGACCACCGATACAGCTTCGTCCGCATCATTTTTGGACTTATACCTCGAATTTGACGACAGTGGTCAACTCAGTACTAAAATTTATGATAAGCGGGACGACTTCAATTTTAAAATCATAAATTTTCCAAACATGTGCAGCAATATACCAGCTTCTCCTGCATATGGTGTTTACATCTCGTAATTGATTCGCTATGCAAGGGCCAGTAGCAATTATTCTGATTTCCTGAAACGTCATCTTCATCTCTTAAAAAGTTTATATTCCGATACCAATATCTTGTCGAAATATATTCCGTCTCTGCAGAAAAAATTATAAGCGCTGCATATAGGGAAAATGTATAAAGATAAAGAAGTCAAAAATGTCAATAATTTTTTTGTCAATGTGTGACGTAAAAATATTTTTGACATTTACGTCACCGAATATGGTACTGCTTTGACAACTATTTTACCTATTTTGTTCCTGTATTTAAATACTGTTAGTGACAGTCGGAACCTTTGAACCATAATGAGAGCGGGAGGTTTGGCGCCTTAAAATCTGATTCAACCCACCATTTCTTTAGAAATGCCTGTACCAAGTCAGGGTCATTACGGTTTTCACAGTTTTCCGGTTGTTGACTGATTTTGTCTGTTTATATAATTATGAGTTTTGACTTTCCCTTTGTAAGATTGTTCGGAGTTCGGTAATTTTGTTATTACCCTTATTTATTAATTAATTATTGATGGCTGATTGTTACCCTTTTGGTATCTTCAAATATTTCTGCAATAATATATTAAAAAGTTGATTTTATTTATTCTTATAGGTCTCAAACATGAAACTCGTAGTTTTAGGTTTGTGCTTGTGTTTTATTGCTGGGATCAACGGTAGTTCCAAATATAAGGGTCCAACTTTTTTTAACCTGGGAATAACTGGTCTTTTACCAGCGAGATATCACAAGCGTGTTGTTAGATTGAACCCTCCCATACCACACTTCACTGGACTGCCACGTCAATACCATGGACAAGCATTTCGAAGTGCACCTGATGGACCAGTTGTATTAGGTGGAGATGGATCCGGACGATATTTATCAGGCAATGGACTTGGCATCGGTGGGAGAGGAAATTCAAACTTCCACGTTGGCTCTCTACGAGTAGGATCCGGTCCATTTAATCGGGGATACAACACTGGATCCGGTTCTGGTTCAGGCAGTAGAGGACATGGTGTATCCTATGGTCCATCTCATGGTTCAGGTAGCAGTGGATATGTTGTATCAAATGGTCCATCTTATGGTTCAGCTAGTAGTGGATATGGTGTATCCTATGGTCCATCTTACGGTCCAGCTAGCGGTGGACATGGTGTAGTATCCTATGGTCCATTTCATGGTTCAGGTAGCAGTGGATATGGTGACTCATATGGTCCAGCTTATGTATCTGTTAGTAGTGGATATGGTCAGTCTAAGAAAGGTCATAGTTCAGGTAATGTTATTTGTCAAGCTAGTGCTTAATTCTTTATACACTTGATATCAGTCGCATGCAATTACTATTTTCTATTTGAAACATAGTACAGTCTATTCTTACATTAAGTAGTCACGTGATGTCTGAAATTAAGCATCAACGAATTTTTAAGAAATTTAGTTAGTTGTGTATTTAGTTTGAGGTTTAGATAATAAACATAAAAGATACTAAAATTGGTGCAATATATGCGCATCATCTTTGTATTCAAACTCGAAAGTCGCGAGTTCGAATCCTTATGATAATGTATACTCGATACAATCTCATTTACATTGTTTGTCAGTGACTTGCCATGGTTCGATTGATTTTTCGTTCTCTAGTTTCCGTTAAGAATTAAACTGACCGCCGCGATACCAAAACACAGTTATAAGTGAGGTTAAAAACATATAACCTCAACCCAAACAGTTTAAAAAAATACCAATCAAAATATCCAAATATACACCCTAACTAAGCTAATTATATCTTTGCTTCAGGCAATTAATCTTCAATTTCACACTACTATCTGAGATATAATGCTTAGCAAATTCGCTACATGTTAAATGTGATTATATCAAAACGAAGCTGTTTTTTTCACCTCCATTGATATATTGACATCTTATTTGGTTTCTTCTTCTAAATAGTTTGTTAAGAGTACTTTCCTCATTCATGACTTATCACCGGGTTTGTAACTAGATTAACACGACGGGTGCGACTAGTGGAGCAGGAACTGCTTACCCTTTCGGGAGCACCTGAGTTCACCCCCGGTTTTTAGTGGGGTTCGTGTTACTCGATCTTTAGTTTTATGTGTATATTTCATAGATCGTTGTTTGTCATTTTGTCTTTTTTTCTTTTGACCATTGTGTTGTCTGTCCTTCTATTTACGGATTCTGATTACCCCTTTGGTATATTCAAACTCGTCATAACATCACTTTTCTTGAACAATTTACTTTCATTTTAGGCTATGGATATCACTGAAGATTCCGATGGAAAATACTAAATGGACAGTAAGAAAATAATAGAACATTATACAATATTAATATAGGCTCTTTTTAATCCGTAATTACACGTAAAGTGTGATTTTTAATTGGAACGATTATCAAAGTTGTAACGAAGCTTATGCATTTATGCAAGCCTTCATTATCAATTTGAAAATGACAATCTCAACTAATTATACACTCAGTCTGTATGACGATGGAACGATTTATTCTGCTTGACAATGCATCGTGGGTTAAATATCGAAATGTAATACGGTTGTTTCGAATCATGTCAATTCCGATCACGTTCCGTCTTTTTCGTGTTTGGACGTCTGAAATGATAGGCAGACTACTTCCGGTGTTTACGCTATTACTGTGACAACGTCAACATATCATAGTCGTAGATGCGGTAGATTATAAGTAATTGTAATATGGAGATGCCAAGAAAACGGCGGAATAATACTGGTATTCGGTACCTCATTGTTTGTTTGACAATAAAATATATCAAGACAGGTCGTTTTCCTTTCATGATGCCGACAGCAGTAAATAAAGACATAAACAAGTTTAATTTTAAAGAAGTAATTGTCTGTGCATTGACGTCTTTGATACAAATAAAAAAAATTAATTGACATCTGTCTTTTACAAAAAATGTAAAAAAAATAATATATCTTTAAGTTGAGTAACGTTAAAACGCCACTTATCGATTGGAGTTTCCGTTGTGTACATTGACACCAGCAGTCCAGTGCCTAACATTCCATCAAAATCACGTGGTTTGGCAGACGAAAATAAAAAGTTGTTGACGGAATGGAAATGATTAGAAACATGCGTATTGAAAATGGAATTTTATGTAATCCTTAAACACGAATTTATAACATCAGATGGTCACGCAAAAGTTATTGATAAGAATAGGAATCTATCTCCAGAAAAAAAGTCTACAGTCTCGAAATCGATATTGCTATAAAGAGTGACGTATTATAATGCTTTACCACCCTTAATTCTATATCATTTGCATAACACATTACTTTTTTCTGTTTTAGATAACGGTCTGTATTGTAGCCAGCTTTAACCCAAGAGATGTTCTACTTTGACGGATGTTTTTTGTTTGTTATATAACCGCCATTATATATATATATATATGCCATTTTAGACGCCCGACGACGATGATCATTTGATTAAAGAATATCTTGTAATTATTGTGTACTAGATCATTATTATTGACAAATTTTCGTGTTTGAAATTTACAGTTGCTAAGCAATGTAATTTATTACAACTAAGGTCATTCTTCCATTACCATTACCTCCTCATGCACGATTGAAATCTGATCCTCGGGTGGTTGAGTTTTCCTGATTTAGTACTTTTATCGATGTTAAATTATATTAATATCTTCAAAATGCAGTCCTCGTTTGAATTCGATCGCTTGACCTCTAGCAACCTGGATATAGGTGAAACCCACTAACACAGTAAGCGAATGTGTACTGTGAAACTACTACGGTTCCTATAACCTATATTCAGAGTATACGTTACAATACATGTA
Source organism: Bathymodiolus brooksi (assembly GCA_963680875.1). Classification (NCBI taxonomy): domain Eukaryota; kingdom Metazoa; phylum Mollusca; class Bivalvia; order Mytilida; family Modiolidae; genus Bathymodiolus; species Bathymodiolus brooksi. The sequence goes on along the minus strand of OY804577.1, from coordinate 128,544,518 downwards.
GTATGAAAGACGTATAATTCATTGTAGTCTCAATATCAGCTATATCATTTACAATAAAGCTTGTCTAAACCGAACACCATCGGTTTGTTCGAATTAGACAGGTTATATTTCCGAATATTGCAGTTACTAGGACTACATTAGATTGTGAAGGTTGTGAATTTACTGATATGTAAAGGGCATCATTTCGAGTCCATCAAACTAATCTAAGTTCTCCCTTTTTTTCTTTTATTAATTTGTCTGTACCTATCCGTTTAGGTGAGCGATCGTGCATATGTATGTCAGGGTGTTGATATTATTCTGTGATCGTACATATGTATGTCAGGGTGTCGATATTACTCTGTGATCGTACATATGTATGTCAGGGTGTCGATATTACTCTGTGATCGTGCATATGTATGTCAGGGTGTCGATATTACCCTGTAATCGTGCATATGTATGTCAGGGTGTCGTTATTACTCTGTGATCGTACATATGTATGTCAGGGTGTCGATATTACTCTGTGATCGTACATAAGTTTGTCCGGGTGTCGATATTACTCTGTGATCGTGCATATGTATGTCAGGGTGTTGATATTACTCTGTGATCGTACATATGTATGTCAGGGTGTCGATATTACTCTGTGATCGTACATATGTATGTTATGGTGTCGATATTACTCTGTGATCGTACATATGTATGTCAAGGTGTCGATATTACTCTGTGATCGCACATATGTATGGTATGGTGTCGATATTACTCTGTGATCGTACATATGTATGTCAAGGTGTCGATATTACTCTGTGATTGTACATATGTATGTTATGGTGTCGATATTACTCTGTGATCGTACATATGTATGTCAGGGTGTCGATATTACTCTGTGATCGTACATATGTATGTCAAGGTGTCGATATTACTCTGTGATCGTACATATGTATGTTATGGTGTCGATATTACTCTGTGATCGTACATATGTATGTCAGGGTGTCGATATTACTCTGTGATCGTACATATGTATGTCAAGGTGTCGATATTACTCTGTGATCGTACATATGTATGTTATGGTGTCGATATTACTCTGTGATCGTACATATGTATGTCAAGGTGTCGATATTACTCTGATCGTACATATGTATGTCAGGGTGTCGATATTATTCTGTGATCGTACATATGTATGTCAGGGTGTCGATATTACTCTGTTATCGTACATATGTATGTCAAGGTGTCGATATTACTCTGTTTCTACCATTTGTCGGTAATATGTTGGAACTTTTCCGACAGTTTGGTATTATCTTGTTGTTCATGAATATCTGTTTGACTTAGGACGTTTTTATTCAGGTTTAAAATAAGAATCAATAGTCTGCATGCATACAATGATATCACAAGGTTAGCAATAAATTATTATAATTACAAATATTATACAAACTTTTAATGAGCATACCAATTATACCCCCATTGAACCAATGTTCGTTTTCCATTGTCAATTGAATCAACATGTCGTCTGAGGATAATGTCGGGCTTGCTTTCACTCGTACAAACATAACTTCTTGAATTTCTGGATTGATTCAACAATATACCAGATGATGTATATGACGACAACACTTGGTTGTATGCAGCATACATGTAAATAAACATATGTATTCGTCTACAAGCTCCGTAAACAGAGTAATTTAGATTCCAATGTAGCCTATACCTAATATGTACCTAAGCAACATGCTTTACGCTGTTATAAGGTTTCCATCAAGTCTGTTTCAGAAACAGATCACATATAGATTGATAGTATAGTTTGTATTGACTTTTACAGTTTTGCCGTTATTCCAGTTATACGACTCTTTATTTTACAGCTTTGTCGTTATTCCAGTTATACCACTCTTTATTTTACAGTTTTGCCGTTATTCCAGTTATACTACTCTTTATTTTGTCCTAGGTATTAGGATATAGTACATTTTGTATGAACCTTTTAAAATTTTGTCGTTGTCTCAGTTGTACAACAAAACCTTTTTTTTTGTGTTCGTAATATCAGGAATGTAACGGCGGTGCTGTTGGATGTAAATGTTCAAACAAGTCCAATACTGTGGCTTCTTCATAGCTGGGTGGTAGAGCATGTGGGTCAAATGATGCTACAAAAATATCAACAATAAGATCAATAGATCACCAATTATATTGTGTTAAAAAGTATTAAATTTAGGAATTTTGTTTAGCAATTAACATGTAACAAGTAGTCTAATTATCAAGCATCGTTTTTAATTTTCTGCTTTGTGTTTTGTTTGTCTTCGGTTTGTGTATTGTACCCAATGTTGCCTGTGTCTCTTGATTGCCCCTTCAATTTTCTCTAACGTTTATTTACTAACCAATACAGCTCAGATTCGACGAAATGTATGGTTCTTAATTATATATGTATGTACCGTTGTCAGAAACTTCTATACAAACATTAATAATTTATTCTGATTTCGAACAAAAATGTGGGTCAACGTTTAATACTAGTATGCAAATACATATGTTATGTTATCAATGAAATAACTCATATGTAACCCATACAATCTACTGACAACAATGAAATAACTCATATGTAACCCATACAATCTACTGACAACAATGAAATAACTCATATGTAACCCATACAATCTACTGACAACAATGAAATAACTCATATATAACCCATACAATCTACTGACAACAATGAAATAACTCATATGTAACCCATACAATCTACTGACAATCTGATAACAATTGAATGTACAACATGCTCACGCTCCAGCAATGGACCATACGAGTTTTAACATGATTTTAATCAGATTGATCCACTGATATAGTTGTATCTGACAATAAAAGTCGCTTGGATGACCACCGACATACAGTGCACTAATTAATGCTATTATTGTGGGCTATATGCATTCGTATGTTGTAAATATGTTTACCTATGATCTAGTTAACCTGCGATAAACACACTTAATGAGTGAGTGATTGTTGTTTAGCGCCAATTCAGCTCCTTTTCGTCTATACCGTTGTTTGTCGTTTTGGACTTTTTCTTTTGGCCATTGTATTGTCTGTTTATCTTCGATAAACGAATTTTGATTACCCCTTTGGTATCTTCAAACTCTTCCTACATTTTATTTAAATGATGTCCACTTTGTACTAGAGCAGCATGATTTGTTTGATTTTTTTAGTACTAGCTCACTGAAAAAACAGTTTGGTGGTAGACATATCGCTCCACGCATTATCCTGATTCTTAGCCTATCAGTCTTTGGTCGTACTCTTTAACGCTGCGTGCTTTGCTGAAAAACAGCAAATACCAATTTCATTGTCTCTGATTTGAACCGATAGTGTCTCAAAACCACTATCTACCATACTCGAGGCGAGCACGCTTACTATTACACTATCAACACTTTTCTACACAAATTGTGTTCTAACCAAATGCTATTCGTTTTCAGAAAAACCAAAATACGGGATGGTTTGTGTATCATTATGGTCTCACCTTTTACAGGGCCCGGATGTATCTCATTGGTTCCGGAACCAGGATGCATGGCATTATTTCCGAGACCAGGATGTATCTCATTATTTCTGGGACCAGTATGCATGTCATTATTTCGGGGACCAGGATGCATCCCATTATTTCTAGGACCAGTATGCATGTCATTATTTCGAGGACCAGGAGGTATCCTATTATTTCTGGTACCAGGATGTATCCCATTATTTACCATCATCACTTCTGTGTTCGCCACTGATGTAGATATTATCTCTGATCCGTTCTCCACGAGAGTTGATGTTGTTAATGAGTCATCAATTCCCTTTTATTTTGCTTACAGCAGCATTGATGTTTTTCAAAACAAAAAGCTAGACAATTGCAAAACCGTTCAGTACAATAACGAAAGTCACTATCATTTTTCCTCTTACAGAATATTGCACAAAATAAGGCTAATGTAAGCACAGCGAAGACTGCGATTAAAACAATTGCTAATGGAGCCCAACCTGTTAAATAGAATGTTGTCTTATATTGTGAAAGTACTTTTCTTCGTGGGTATCAATTTTCGTGGTTTGGTTAAAAATTACAAGTTCGTGGATTCATAAATTCGTGGATTTTGTGTTTGTACCAGAATAAAATTTGTTGATTTTATATTTTGAACATGATAAGTTTCACTGGGTATCAAAACTTCGAGAAAGCTTCAATGCATTAGACAGATGAGCCGTAGAATTATGTAATCGGAAGTGGAACGTGGATATTGACGTATTCATTTTCTCGATTTTTTTTTACATATATCAACTTAGAACCGGTGCAAAAACTTCTGTAGAATTTCATAATTATAGATCAGTGTTATTTTATCGAATTAGAAAATTAAAATAAAATCATCTGAAATTATTTTATGAGCACGTACATTAGGAATTTCCATCAATATAATAATAATAATTTTATTGTCAAATAAACATCCATACATGTTTGTGACCAGAAAAAAAAACAACAAAAAAAACCAATGTAAACAAGATATCTCAATTTATCATGAACAAATTAAGAGACTTCTGTCCTCAGTTCTAATGACTTTATTATGTAGAAGCCCATAATTTTGACATGAGCTGTAGTTGTAGGATTAAGAAGATAAATTAGTTTTTGCTCACTGGAAAATTGCATAAAATTACGGTTTTCATTTGCAAGAATTGCAAATAGATCAGTTCTCAATTTACTGTTTATAGTACATTCCAATATAAAGTGCTCTTCATCCTCAATTTTATTACAGATTTTACAAAGTCTGAGTATTCTAGGTATTTTGCAATATCGTCCTTTCTCTATTTCAAGATTATGGTCCCTAATTCTAATTTTAGTAAAGCCTCTTCTGATATCAGAATTATTATAATTTAATGTGATTTTTTTATACAAGAACATTTTATTATTTTCATTAAAACTTTTGATTTTATTTTCGCACATTTGTTTTTTAATTCCCTTTTAGTAAACGGTTTTAGCGACTTTACTTCCTTAAACATTTTTACAGTTAGAAGTTTTATCAAAAATGTTTTAGTCCGAAGTTATATTTTTGACAAATGTAAACCATGAATAAGTGCCCTGTGAATCAAGAGATTTTGATAATATTAAAGCTTCTTTTAACAAAGGATTTACATTATCAGTGTGGAGCCGAGTTAGATATAAAATTGTCTGTGTCATTATGAAATGCTCCATGGGTAACCTTCCCAGCTCTGCTCTTACTCCAATATTTGAGGATGTCTTTTTGGCTCCTAAGGTATATTTACAGAAGTTCAAGTGAATCCTCTCGCAAGGCGTTTTATCAATAAAAGTAAAATTATCAATCTCTTTGTTACTTATTTCTGCTCTACGCTTGGCTCTATATGTCAAATAACTATCCATAAAAGATATTTCAGCGTTATAAGTTAACACTGGTTGAACCAACTTATCTAAAAGATTATTTGAAACTTTGATTGGAATATTCCCTAATGAAGCTACTCTAGATTTAATAGAAAACAAAACTTTCTGAGCCTTTTTAGCAAGATCTTCCAAACTGTGATTAAGATTTCCATTGCTTTTGATAAGTGAACCTAAAAAATTATATTCTGATACATTTTGGATCATATTTCCTTTGAAGTTAATGAATGATGTATTGCTATTAATGTATATTTAATTTGTTTTTATGTTTTACAAATATTTAATCTTCATTTTATTTTCGATTTTTGTTTTTCACAACTAAAAACAAACTACAAAAAAATTAGTTTTTCTCATTATTTTGACCCCAACGACAGATTGTACTTGTAAAGGTACTTCAAATTAATTTTCGATTTAAACATTTCTGTCGTTTTTACACATGCATTCAAAATCAAATCATTCACGAACATGTTCATGTGGATTATAACCCATTAAAAAGTATGCTCGTACTTATTTCGTCATTATAATTGTCAACTGTACCCTATGCAGCTGGTTCAGAAAGTCATTCGAGGACAGCATATATGGTTATATATCGATGTCAAACTACTTCCCAAGTTTCGTTGTTCGTTGGATTCTTAATTTCGTGGATCAGCCTACCCCACGAATAAAATTGATTTCATAGTAAATCTTTTTTTTGTATTCTACTCGTGTTTTAAAATTTTTATCGAAAATAACATTATTTTATACTTATTTCTCAATTATGTTGCTTTATTCAAAAAAACATTGTGGAAAGCTCGCTTAATTTGAGGCATATTCGTTTTTTGCAAGAGGATGTTAAACTATACGATATTACGCTTGTAGTATGACTACATGTGTATTCACTTACCATGTACCTGTAGGCCCTAGATAATAATAGGAAAACATAAAAACAAGATATCAAAATTGTAATATAATAAGAAGGTGGATGTCAAACTTCGTGCGTACAACGCGTTTCTGGAATAACCCTCAACAGGTATGCTCTTAAACAAAAGATCACAAGCCAAATAATTTGTGTGCAGTTCTTATGTTTGCATTGTAAAACGGAAAAGAAGAGAAGTTCAGTGTTAAAATAAAGTTACAGTGATGTTTAACAATTCCACCAAACGACCAATCATATTTCACCTCAAGTTATTGAACATAAAAAAGACCAAGACATTGATGTTGGAAAAATATCGGTTCTAGCTTGGGATAGGAACACAAATGTGGCGGGATGAAACCGGTTAATGGGATCCTATCTATGTAGTTTAAATTCCATTTATTTTAACAATATCACTCACTCATTGCTGCTTGAAAACCTTTGCTATACAAGTATAAACATCAGGAGATGGCCCAAGTGTAGTGTGTTCTATAAACATCAGGAGATGGCCCAAGTGTAGTGTGTTCTAGGGTTGTAACTATGGGCTAATAACATTGTCGATTAAACTTTGATGTCGTCTAAAACTTGGTAAACAATTGCATGTATCTGCAACGATATAAAATGACTGGTATTAATTATTTCGAGTAATAAATTTGTACAATTTAAATAGTCGGACATTAATAGAATAACAAACTTATTCCTTAAATACCTTTATTGATCTTAAGATGATTTATTGGTGTTTAACGCCAACTTTAGCAGTATTTCATGATCAATTATATCGTGGCGTGAAGAAATTGTATAGATTAATTTCCTCAACTACATGACCCTTAGAAAAAAAAACATATATGTCAATAATAAAAATCGAGTAAAAAGTACAATAAAAAGAAAAACGAAAATGATAAAACCATAGATGTAGAACGTATGTTGTCTATTTATATCTTAGTATATAAACCTATTTCTTTTAAAACTTTCAAAATTGTGTCGTATTGATCTAAGTTTCACTAGATAAAAATCCGTTATCTAAATAAGTTAAATCGTCTAAAACTAAATGTAAAACAGTTAATATAAAAATTAAAATAGATAAGAAATACAAATAAACAGGGTCGTATTATAATAACTCTTTGTTGGTCTTTTAAAAGCGAATTCATGAATAATAAATTAAAATTTCATTACTTTCAAAAGGTCATGTACATTTGCAATAAAACATTTTATGAAGTTTTTCTCCTTCAAAATATGTTTATTGCTTATAAACAATAGTAAACACGGCATTACAGAGAAGATATCAATAGTATGTACCCAGTGAAACCTGTCTAAACCAAACCTCGATAAAACGGAATCTGTATAAATCGATCTTAAAATGAAGTCCCAATGTAGGAAATCTTGATTATTTTAACACGTATTCATGAACCACAGACATGTCTATTCAGAACACAGAAGTTGGCCCTAATGAGGTTTGGTTTAAGTAGGTTTCACAGTCTCAAATAAAATGCATATAAAAGGATGAATTAATATGTTTATTTATAATTGATATAAAGAAAAAAAACCAATGACAATATAGTTCAAGTTAGACTTGTAAATCATTGTAATGTAGCAACAGGTTTTCATCGTTGAACCTTAAAATAATTGTAGAAGAAGAGTTAGCTTGAATATGTTGTGCCCCATCGATGAATGTAATAGTTAGCATGTTCGTCTCAAGTGCGGTAGATAATTGGTTCAAAACCCGGACGAGTCAAACCAGAGACTATGCTATTTGTATTTGTGGCTTCATCGCTAAGGACCACAACATTCAAGCAGCAGTAAGAACACAGAATGAGGATAATAACATATCTAATGGTCGGTTGTTGTTTATAAGAGTTGGTACTATACCATATAAACAAATAAATTAATCGTATTGGTCTAATACAAAGGCGATATAGCTATTGCTCATTGAAATGTAAGTTGTTCTCGTCATAATATAGCTGAACATTTTCTCATCTGGCGTTAAACAACAGTTACTCTCTCACTCGATATGTTGATAAATGAGAAGGGATTTTTTTTGGTTTGAACTAATAAAATATCAACGACTTTAAACAAAGAATATATTCGACGTATATGTGTTTATTTTTGAAGATAGTGAAAAAAAATTAATAAAATGTATATATAATGACATATAATTAGTACTTACATTTTGTAGAAATATATACAAAATGCGTATCTTGTGTCAGTATACTATCAAAGCGTAGAAGTTCACTGCAGATTTTCGCTTTGTTTGAACACAAAAAATAATGATAAGAATACTAGTTAAAACATTTCAAAATACAAAAGTAAGAATATATCGCACATCATTTTAAATTTCTCAAAAAAATATGGAAATTACTTGACGTATAGGTATATATTTGTGTATTGAAAATTTTTAAATACACACTATAGACTATATTTAAATGACGTATAGTTCAACCAAAGGGTGAAGGCTAACAATGAAATAAAATGTATTTTAAACTTCTGTAATTTTAAACCAACCATTCATTGATTTGCGTTTACTTATTTTTGCAACCTATTTATCAGTCAAATTTTGGGGACTTTTAAAAGTTGCATAAGCGTTTTCAATTTTGCATTCAAACTGAATAGTTATATTGATCTGAGTTCGTGCTGCATGCACACAGATTATGAAAATAAAGTTGAAATAGTGCTAGCCAACAAGTCCATCAATTTCAACAAATTCTAACATGACGTACTTCATTGGTTATATAAATAATACAATGATAAAACTCACGATTTATTTTAATTCGCACATTCGTTTAGACGAATATATTACAAACATCATTCCTTCGTGAATTCATGTATTCATGACCGTGGTGCATGTAACCATCAAAATGCCCGAATTGTTTTTGACATATATTTTTACTTCTAATGTCATTTTTGAAAGAACATGCAATGCAGTTCAGAAAAGAATACAATGTATGATACTAGCGGATAATTCTCCCTTTGGCTTTCTGTAACCTTTATTATGAACAATGAAAATAGCAAAGAAAATTGATGTAAGCTGCAATATGTAAGATTGCCTACTCGATTGACGACATACCAGGATTGAAAATGTTATCCAATAAGTTCCAAAATTTCCTATGATATCTATTTGATATTTAAGATTAAAGGGAGAGTGCCTGTAAGTTTGGTAATTTTTTTGAAAGTTTTATTTGCGTTAAAAGTTAATATATACCTTCAAAACATGAGTATACAACGTCGTTTGGGGAGATTCGACCAAAAAGGTATATTTTCGTTGTTTTTTTGTATGCAGCTTGTCTCCCAGCAGCATTAATTATGCATGTCCCAATTTCCAAACTACATGCCCAATGGCTTATACTTCAGCATGAGTTTGAACTCTCATCGTTTCCTTCAATTCCATCCAACGATCATGTGGGTGGCCCATGTTAATTCTTGTTTTATTATAATTCGCCAAGACTTCTTTCCTGTTTCTTTTTCTAATAGAATCAGTTAAAATCCTCGTACGACCACAGTTTTCCATCGGCAGACATTTCCCCCCCCCCCCCCCCCCCCCAGCAACAGACTTCGCGCAGGCGTAGTAAAATGTCACCTAAGTTCATGTGAATAGGGGTGTATATTGTCGTACATACATGATTGATTTTGATTTTTGATGTTTAACGCCACTTTCAGCAATATTTCAGCTATATCATGGCGACCAGTTTTAGTGGTGAAAGAAGCCGGAGTACCCGGAGAGAACCACCGACCATGGGAAAGTAACTGGTAAACTTTGTCACTTGCGGTTGCGAGTAGAGTGCACCTTGTTTGTAATTTACAAAGCCGGGCGCGAACCCACGCCGTATTGGTGATAGGCTTGTATGAGTTGTTAGGTAATCCAACTACCTAACTCATTGAGCCACTCGGGCCCTTGTCGTACATACAGGAATGTGTGTGTTTTCATTAAAATAAAAGAGAATGGATGGACTTTTTACTTTACCCGGTTAAATCCATCCAGTCAAAGCATTTTAAAATAATTATTTTGTTTTGGGGTTTTTAAATCTCTTCGGTGATTTTCTTTCCTGAAGGATACAAAATACAAAATTCTGCAGCACAAGACCGCTTCATAAATACGCGATTTACTAGTCATCTAATTTACATATAATAACATCACAAGGTAAATAAATATATTGTAAATCGACAATATTTGATATGGTTTTATGCGCCATGTCTTCACCTAATTATCTTTAACAATTCCTATTTGTATTGTCGAAGTAAATATTGGCCGTTCTTGTCTGTTGATTACTTAACAGACATTTGTGTGTGGTGCCATTGATGATATGGATCCTAGGTGAGATTTTATCATTTATTTCTTATTGTGCTCTATCAGTGTGATTGAGGATTAGGGGGTTATGGTATTTAACGCCACTTTCCACAATATTTCAGCTATATCGTGGCGGTCAGTTTTTATTGGTGGAGGAAACCGGAGCACCCGGAAAAAAAACACCGACCTCGCCTGAGCGGGATTCGAAATCACCATATTTAGTGCTGATAGGCACTGATTGCATAGGTAGCAATAAATCCAACTACCATACGATCAATACCACAACGACCCCTCCGTGTCATTAGTAGTTGACATCTTTTTTTTACATAGCCAAATACTTCCAGTTCATTACAATTAGGTGTGTAAAATTAAGCTTCTACCAATACGACATCTTGAAAAAGATCTTTGAATAACTCCATGCATGTATGTGAGAATGCATATGACATAGGAATACATCAGTGAGTGAGTGATTGTTGTTTAACACCAAGTGACCATGTTTTCAGCTATATCATGGCGAGAACAAGTTACATTTCGTTAAAATGATGATGATGTCTTCTTCGTGATAAACCAACACGCTTAGTTGAATTTTTATAGTGTTATCTCACTGAAATAACAGTACGCAGGGATACACGTCGCTCATCTCGGAAATATAATCCCAATTCCGAGACAATTTGTCTTTGTGCTTATCCCTGAATGTCGCGTGCTTAGCGGACAGATACCAATTTGTTAGTCTTTGCTTTGACTTGAGCGGGACTCGAAGTTACGATCTATTGCACTCGTGGTGGGCAATACATGACTGTTCCTAATAAAAATATATGACATAGGAGTTATTAAAGTTAATTTACACAGTACCATATATTTGGTGTATAATCACATCTACTTTTGTTATGGATGCTGTTGCCTAGCAATTTTAAAGATGAAAATATTTTCTAAGTTTTTGATTGGAGAACAATACAAATTTGGTAAGAGTTCGGAGAACGGAGTTAAAATACTTGCAGTGGTTTTCCCACTGTGTTTTTGGGCCGAATATCGGCCCCAGTGTGAAAAAAGTTTTTTTCCCAATTTTATGGGGGGAAATTCCCAATAGCGTGGTGATAAAATTATTCGTAAAAATGTACACATTTTATACCATAAAGAGCTCGCTTAAGCTCGCATATAAGATATACTGTTTATAAGGTTATTAGATATACTGTTTATAAGGTTATTAGATATATAACCCGAATAATCCAGTCGTTATATTACGCTCCCGCTGGTCGCTACATTAACGCCTGGATGCATTCATTGAAAAAATCCGTCAAACCGGAAATAGTAAATCGCTATGACTTATGGGTATTACGACATAAAATAGGAGGAGCTAAAGTGTTAACTTGAATAATACTGCGCCCTCTATCGGCACTTTCGCTGGACGAGGGCTTGAACGCTCTTAGTGATAAAAATCCGTCAGGCTGCTGGCTGGTACAGCCGACCAATCAAATGTCAGATATTAGCGCGTATGCGCATTAGTGAATCCCTTTACTTCCGTTTGTAAATATTGACAAAACAAACACGGAGAATGAGTACGACGTGCCTTTGCATATTTAGAAAACAAATACACCTTTATTCTCATAATTATGATTTAAATTGCCATAGATTCACAAATCTTTAAAGATTTAAAAAAATAAAACACCGTGTAATTTAAAGATTTAAAAAAAATAAAACACCGTGTAATCATTTTTTGAAGTCTTTATGTTTTAATCTAAATTTGCTAAAATGTCACAATACACATCTAACATGTATTTTTGTAGTGTATGTGGGACAATTAATTGTGGATAATAGGGTCGACACACGTAACTTGCCGTTAACATAAGATTGTATAAATATGGATATGCACTAGTTAAATTAAGGAAAATGGGATGAAATAATAAAGAAATTTTATTGAAAATAAATATGCAAACAGAAAGTTGATTATTTCATAAATTAAAATGATTTTTAATACAATTTATTAAGAAATACCCATCACAATATCGTTATTTAGGTAAAATACTTATTAGACTGATTCTTTTTTTAAACCATTTTTGTCTTTAATTGATAACTGACCAAGTTAGCCTAAATAAATGAAATGTGACTTAATGTGTTAATTATATAAATCCTTGCCTTCTATCAATTTTAAATTCTTATCTAATTCTTTTTCTTATTATGTAACAATATGGTCAGGTTGTTATTTTCATTGAATGGCATCTCAAAATAGATGGCTTCACAGTAGGAGCTCTTCCTGTCTATTGGTTTAATCCTGTATATTACAACTGACAGCTAATGCATGACAAACAATTTTAATCAGCCATCAGTATCATAAAATACATTTTTTTAAATCTTTATTTTAAATGAAATTAAAAAATCATTATATAAGAGTGAATTCAATTCAAGCTTTTATTTACTTTCCTACTTTGAAATAAACATAATTATGTTTTAATATTTAAAAAATAGTAATTATTCATTTAAGTTTTATTACATGTTTGGTTGTATTTATCCGGATATGTGTATTGCATACAGCATTACATCATCTGATCGCTCCATTGGACATTATTTACAAACACTTTAGCTCCTCTTATTTTATGTCGTAATACCCATAAGTCATAGCGATTTACTATTTCCGGTTTGACGGATTTTTTTCAATGAATGCATCCAGGCGTTAATGCAGCGACTAGCGGGAGAGTAATATAACGACTGGATTATTGGGGTTACTAAAGTGTTTGTAAATAATGAAGCGATCGATAGTGAGTGGAATATAACGACTGGATTATTCGGGTTAATCTAATAACTTGAATAATACTGTAGCGACAGCGGATAGAGGGCGCTGAATTATTCGAGTTAGTTATTAGATATACAGTTTATAAGGTTATAAGATATACTGTTTATAAGGTTATTAGATATACAGTTTATAAGGTTATTAGATATACTGTTTATAAGGTTATTAGATATACTGTTTATAAGGTTATAAGATATACTGTTTATAAGGTTATTAGATATACTGTTTATAAGGTTATTAGATATACTGTTTATAAGGTTATAAGATATACTGTTTATAAGGTTGTTAGATATACTGTTTATAAGGTTATTAGATATACTGTTTATAAGGTTATAAGATATACAGTTTATAAGGTTATTAGATATACTGTTTATAAGGTTATTAGATATACTGTTTATAAGGTTATTAGATATACTGTTTATAAGGTTATAAGATATACAGTTTATAAGGTTATTAGATATACTGTTTATAAGGTTATTAGATATACTGTTTATAAGGTTATTAGATATACTGTTTATAAGGTTATTAGATATACTGTTTATAAGGTTAAAAGATATACTGTTTATAAGGTTATTAGATATACTGTTTATAAGAAAAGTTTGAAGATACCAAAGGGGTATAATCAGAGACCATAAATCGAAGGACAGACAATGAAATGGCTAAAAGAAAAGAATAAACATTGATCTACAAAACACTACACAGAAAACGAATGATTGAGCACCACGAACCCCACTATAAAGTCGTGGTGAAATCATGTGTTCTTCTTGTCTTAGATATAGCAGAAATACTACTGACTTGAAGTGAAACAGCAGCAATAACTCAACTATACAATAAGACATTCTCTGAGTTCTGGAGCACCTGAGTTCACCTCCGGTTTTCATTGGGGTTCGTGTTGCTCGATCTTTAATTTTCTGTGTAGTGTTTTGTATATCGTTGTTTGTCCTTTTGTCCTTTTTCTTTTGGCCATTGTATTGTCTGTCGTTCTTCAAATTACGGTTGTTGATTACCCCTTTGGTATCTTCAAACTTTTCTTATACAATTTAGATTCTATAACATGTAATTAAACCCGTCTGACAATGTACACTAATATATTGACGTCATCGCTCTATTTAAAGAGGCATTGGCTACGATTTTGACCAAACAAATTATATGTTTTAAATAGCTTTAAAATGATGAAATAAAGGTAAATATTTCACATTAAGCAGCTTATCGTACCACTTTTCGCCTTTTGAGAACGAAAATTACCATCGATTGATTATTGCCTTGCAAGCAAATATTTGACCTCGCTTTCTCCGTATGCAACTGACCTTACTAGTGACAGGTAAAAACGAATACAGTTGACTCTCGTTATCTCGAATTCGATGGGACCATGGACAAAATTCGAGTCAACCGTAGTTCGACTCAAGAGGAGCTACGAAGATACCGGAAGTGTGGTTTGTTTAACAACGAAAGGGAGACAACTCGAGCGAAATTTTGAAGAGGTAAAACCAGCATCGCATGTCCCTATTCTCGGAACGATTTTAAACATATTCGATGTTTTTGTTGCTGTTTTTTTTCTCTCCGTTAAATTCTTTGAATTTTGTGAAACGACTGATAACTTCTAGATATCTTTTTTTGTGTGAATGAATATGTTTATCCGTTTTGTTTATGTTTTTCACCTGTTGCATTGTCATTAAACTTCACCCATCATGACGTATTTTTCTTTGTGCAATACAATAAATGATGTGTTTTTATTATTCAATAAAGTGTAGAAGAAAACTGTTCTTCTTTAATCAAAATTAATTTCCGACAAATAATTTAATAGATAAAACGTTTCCTTTGTGTACTTTTCATAATCATTGATGTATGCCAACCCAAGCGCACTTATTATGAACCGATAATTTTTGATTGTACACATCTAACCTGTGTCATATTACCAAGCCAATTCAAATATTATCGCTAATTAATTTGACAGATTGTTTTTTTTTAACAAACAAATACTTTATTATCCCCAGACACTATACAGTGTACAAGGGGTCAAAACATCAAACAAATACATAGTAGTTAGACATTTACAACATAAATACATATAAACTCAATACATTGAAATAGACAATTGCAATTAGAAATTTACAACAATATACAAATAGGGTAGCTTGACTCAAACAACGTCACGTGCAGTTCGTGGCAAGAATGTAAACATTTATACTACACGTGGCAGTATATACAATTATGTAATTTGTAGAGTGTTGTTAAGTTTTTATTTATTTGTGTGGGATTACATATTTTAAAGTATGCAGGGTAAGTACTTTTTTTTTTTTTTAATTATTAGTTTAATTCCATGTTCTTGTGAGTAAAAAAAATGAAGAAAAAAAAAAATGCCTAAACATATAAAATGTGCTAAAACATTGGAACCATTAATATAAAACTGAAAAGGATATTACCAATTACAAATATTTAATAATTTTTCTAATGAATCCACATATTTTACGATACAACGTTACATTACATAGTGATAGCATCCCTTTCAATTTATATAACGAAGGATTTCTTAAGTAATATTCCGAGATAAATTTTGTTCGTAGTTCATTAATTTGTGGATATGAACAAATAAACAAATAATGAAATTCATTTCCAATTTCTAGGTTACATAAATGACATTTCCTGTTTTGTTTCAGAATATTTGCCCATCTACCAGTTTCGATAGGAAGTTTCAAATTCGAGCATCTCAGTTTACACATATATATTCTATCAGATGGGTGTAACCTAATAAGATAAAGTTCTAGCTTAAATTCGGTTTTGAAAATACCATAAAATTCACCTCGTGAAGAACTATTAATCTGTTGAAACCAATGCTGAATATACTGGTCTAACAACTTTTGTTTTAGAACAGACTTTAATACATTTCTATTCATATGTATCTGATCATTCCAAATGAAACTAAGTCCACACTCATCAAAGATTGATTTGACGTATGTAATCCATTTAAAATGTATGGGATTACTTTGATGAAGTTTGAACATAAGTCTATACATGATACTGGAAAGTTTATTATTATTACATAACATTTTATTCCAAAATGTAGTCATTCTCAACTTAATAATAATTTCAACAGGAAAACGACCAATTTCACCGTAGAACATGAAATTTGGTGTACTGCTTCTTAAGTTTAGAATTCTTTTACAATATTGCAAGTGCATTTTTTCTATGCCCTGTTTATTGTGAAATAAACATGTTAAATAGCCTAAGGTAAAAATGTCAAATACAATGACCGGATGTTTCACCTGTGATCCGATTTTAATCCTAAGGTAATACACATGTTTTGACAGGTAAATTTGACTTAACGAATGTAAATAATATGGCTTTCTACATCTCGGGACCAACACTTTTATTCGAGACAACCGACATTTCGACTCATCCGAATTCGACTCAACAGGAGTCAAATTATATATATTTACACACAACGAAGTTCGGGACTTCGATAAAAATTCGACTCAACCGGAAATTCGAGTCAACCGAATTCGAGACAATGACGAATAATTAGTATTTTGTCGCTTATTAACTGCAAACTTGCATGGTTCTTTGTCCGTAATTAACGCCGACTAAAAGCAGATTCACAGAAAATAAGAAATAAGAGCATTGTTGTACTGATTTAATGACGATTCGGCAAACTTCGTAAACAATGCCGATAATTAATACGATGGCATCATTTCTTGATCGATCTCAAAACACGATCAGTTGCACCTTTTTCCCCCGATGCGTGTACATTTCATAACATTTATAAGTTACAGAAACACGTTTTATTAAGGCATCAATCATATCTGATAGTTTTTATGGGTAACCAAAATTTACGATTTTGGCAGATAATGCCCCTTTAAATACCCGCAATGAATAAATTACTATAGGCATAAGACCGAATCTTTTGACTTATATTGTTGATTTAAAGATTTATAATATTTACTAGATCGTCAAATTATTTTACTTTCTGGTAAACAAAGGAAATGACAAGGAAAGTATTCATTGGACTAAAAGTCATGGCATTTTGCTTAATTTCAGGTAAAGGAGTTTAATTATCATTAATTATGGTGTTCGCAATTATAACATTTGTCTACCAAAGTGAGTGTCGATGTTATCGACTAAATTTGGTTGATTTCCCATGCGATTAGATCCAGACCCAGCCATGCAGGGGCTGTGAAAGTATATTTGATCCGACTAATAGCTGCTCCTCCGAGCATACAATGAGTTCTCTATCAATGTTAACCCGAAAAACGATATACATGTATATATATATGGTGCTGCACTGTATCAATGGTGTGGGTTCAAATCCCGTCGAGGGAAGAACAAAAATTTGACACCTCTAAAATCTAATTCTAACACTGTTTGGTTTAATTTTCAGACGTATTGCTCTAAAATCTAATTCTAACACTGTTTGGTTTAATTTTCAGACGTATATATTTAATTTTCAGACGTATATATATATACGTCTGAAAATTAAACCAAACAGTGTTAGAATTAGATTTTAGAGCAATACGTCTGAAAATTAAACCAAACAGTGTTAGAATTAGATTTTAGAGCTGTCAAATTTTTGTTCTTCCCTCGACGGGATTTGAACCCACACCATTGTTACACTGCAGCACCATTCGCTTAGCCTTACGTCCCTAGGGAGTGGATGTAGTCGAGTGGTCTAGGGCGCTGGACGTAAGGCTAAGCGAATGGTGCTGCAGTGTAACAATGGTGTGGGTTCAAATCCCGTCGAGGGAAGAACAAAAATTTGACAGCTCTAAAATCTAATTCTAACACTGTTTGGTTTAATTTTCAGACGTATATAATATTTAGTATTAACCTAGTATCCTTTAAAGTAACTTTGAGATCCAGTGGGACAGATATATTGTATGGTTGTCACTTGCTTCTAGACGTTTGTATATATATATATATATATATATATATAGCGAATATCTTTTTAATTATTAAAAGCCTCTTTCTTTTTGTATATTGTTAATATACACTATTTGTATAAGGTCATTAGCATTGAACGACTTCTTTACATGAATAGCACTGGTAAGTCTGCATTATATATATATCAGTTTACTTTATCTGAAGCATACACAATAATATAATATGAACAAGAAATTACGGAACACAAGCAAAGTTTGAAATATGATATGGTAGTTCTAAATAAAAACGGGAAATCACATTTTATCTGACAAGAATAAACAAAATTAAAACATACATTTTTTGCTAAATTGAGGTATCTGTTTATTAAAATGTTAACTTTAGGTATGTTCTGTCAAGAGATTTAATCATAAATATGTGGACGATACGATATCCGCATTCTGAATATATAAAATACTTTCATATAAAGTTATTATCAGCTGTATTAGATAATATTGACTTTGGTGGGTAAATAATTAAAAATAAATAAAACAAAGCTACCGTTCATAAAGCGTATAGAGCAAACTTAAATCGTAGTGTATACAAAAACTAATAAATTTTCTCTATAGGTTCTAATACCAATATCAACAGTGTATAATCCTTAAGGTGTACTACAACTAAACATGGTTACCTACCTAAATTGAGAGAGTTCTAACGGGCTTTTTGATTGGCTGAACAATCTGTTTAGAACTCTCTCAATTTTCACGTCTATGGCGTTTGTCAAGGATGCAAATGGGATTTCTTTCAAAAACAGACTTAAAGGACATATAAATTGGCGTAAGGTAAGAAATTTTATCATAATTTGAATGGATGAAAGTATTTAGTTAGTCAAAATGACTCGTTTACGCATGGGAAAGTCTGTACACAGATGGGAAGTGGTCAACCCAACGTTTGTACGACTTCGGATTTTCACGCCGTTTTGTTTTGGTTCGTGTATGCTACCTCAGCAGTTCGGAGGCCTACACTAACAATTGAGGTCTCTTTGGAAAGGAAAATTACTTGACTTTCGACTGGTGGAAACATTTTTTGAAAATATTAAGGCATTCCGAAGTTACGATCAATTTAACACGACGACTTAAAAAAATGGAAGCAAGTGAGTTCCCCACCTTGTAGTATTATATAGTATTTTTTTTTTTTTTTTTTTTTCCGGACGCACCTAGCCCCTGTGATTTAGGTATGATATTATGAAAACTTTCAACTGCAATTAGTATAAAACATCGAATATTGGCAACTTTTGATATAAAAAAAAAATCAATTTGAGCGACTGTATGCCTTTAAGTAACATTAAACTTATAAACGAGTAATAATAATGTTGATCTGACACAAGTTATTACAAGAATTATTTAAAACCCACGAGCTGATATTGCTATGTTTGATGTCCTGCATTTAATTTAAATGTAATAACAACACAAATAAACTTTATTTTGTTTAGTTATTATTAGAAACTGTTACAGGCTAGAGCCTTTAATTTCACATACAGGTATATTGATGACGTTTTATCTATCAATAATTCTAGATTTGCAGAATTTCTTCCATTGATATATCCTCCAGAGCTGGAAGTTAAAGAGACCACCGATACAGCTTCGTCCGCATCATTTTTGGACTTATACCTCGAATTTGACGACAGTGGTCAACTCAGTACTAAAATTTATGATAAGCGGGACGACTTCAATTTTAAAATCATAAATTTTCCAAACATGTGCAGCAATATACCAGCTTCTCCTGCATATGGTGTTTACATCTCGCAATTGATTCGCTATGCAAGGGCCAGTAGCAATTATTCTGATTTCCTGAAACGTCATCTTCATCTGAGAAACAGGCTACTGGACCAGGGCTATAAAAAGATTAGCCTTATTCGATCTCTTAAAAAGTTTATATTCCGATACCAATATCTTGTCGAAATATATTCCGTCTCAGCAGAAAAAATTATAAGCGATGCATTTTCATATAGTGAAAATGTATAAAGATAAAGAAGTCGCAAATGTCAATAATTTTTTTGTCAATGTGTGACGTAGAAGTATTTTTGACATTTACGTCACCGAATATGGTACTGCTTTGACAACTATTTTACCTATTTTGTTCCTGTATTTAAATACTGTTACAGTGACAGCCGGAACCTTTGAACCGTAATAAGAGCGGGAGGTTTGGCGCCTTAAAATCTGATTCAACCCACCATTTCTTTAGAAATGCCTGTACCAAGTCAGGGTCATTACGGTTTTCACAGTTTTCCGGTTGTTGACTGATTTTGTCTGTTTATATAATTATGAGTTTTGACTTTCCCTTTGTAAGATTGTTCGGAGTTCGGTAATTTTGTTATTACCTTTATTTACATGTAAGAAGAATGACT
The DNA here is from genome assembly GCA_963680875.1 of Bathymodiolus brooksi. Taxonomy (NCBI): domain Eukaryota; kingdom Metazoa; phylum Mollusca; class Bivalvia; order Mytilida; family Modiolidae; genus Bathymodiolus; species Bathymodiolus brooksi. Next base: position 128,523,957 of record OY804577.1, on the reverse strand, counting down.
TTATCCATATACGATGAGAATCATTCCCGTCCCCTCATTGGTTTTATATTTTATATTTTATTTTCGAAAACAGGCGTTACATCCACGTCACTAAATGGCAAAGCGAAAACATTCACTTAGCATTTGTTGTCACATGACTTTGTTGTCTCCCATACATGCGTTAGCTACAATCACGCCTTTAAATGACAAAGTAAAAACCCACAACACCTTTCTCGATAAACAAACGACTGGTCGTTCTGTGTTATGTCTACTTTAATATAACTCCTATACATTTACTTACAGGGGTAAAAATGTTACGAAGACGTTTTGTTTTTGCTCTATCATGTGGGATCGTCTTTGCTATTTTATGCTTTGCAATAATCGATGGCAGATTCAAGAAACCAGGTGTGTTCATCTTGCAACAGCAATCACCGGAAAATGAAGATGAAAGACTCAAGTCACAGGTAAGAAATGCTGAACGCGTCTAGACAATTACGTTTCCTCTCGCTGTAGACAGAGTCTGATTCCCGATTGCTCCACAAGGTAGGAAGGTGTCTTAAAAATGACAAGTGTCCTGCGTGGCATAGAAATAGATATTTAAAAACTGAAACCTGCGTGTGTGACTTCACACAGAAGCTTGTAGCAGGTGGCGGCTTGCAGCAGTTGTAATGTCTGGACAGTTGATTTTGTTAAACATTTTTTTTAATTGAGATATGGTTAGGTACTCTCTCGGTAATCAATAGACTTAAGCAAACATGACTTTTGAATTACATTGATATAAGGGATGCACATTTCGGTTTTTGATATATTTTGAAAATAAAGGATGTATCCATATACACAGAACTATGATTGTAATCATTTATATATACTGAGATTAATTACAGTTGAATTGGAAATTCAACCAAAGATAAAGAAGTGAATCTTCCCTCACTCTACTGGATTTTTTAGTTACACGGGTGTCCTTGCAAACAGTGTTATATTACTGGGTCTGTCAAATGCTCCACGAAACCTCTTTTTTCCAAATTATTAACATATATTCTATCACAGATCAAAACCGGGACTCTCAGTTACTGTGACACTAGCTACTTAAGGAGTGGTGTGAACCAGATTTGGATTCTGACTTCTTAAAATCGAGTATATGCCATCAAGGTTCCTCTCCTCGACCTACACCTCGTTAAGGACGAATCTTTACGACATAAGAGATTATTTCAATTTTCCCATTGTGAACTTTCCCTTTGTATGTAGCAACATTCCAGCAGCACCTGGAAATGGAGTATATATATCTCAGTTGATGCGATATTCCAAAGATTGTGGTTCCTATCATGATTACCTTGATAGAGAATTGCTGCTAACAAGAGAGCTTCTAAACCAGGATTCTTAATGGTTAAGTTGAAGTCATCACTTCGAATGTTTAGCGGCCGCCACCATGACCAGTGTTGATCGTTACGGAATATATGTGTCACAAATGACATATGCTCCTTTTGTCGAGTTTGCAACAAGAGGAACACGACGGGTGTCACATGTGGAGCAGGAAATGTATACCCTTTCGGAACACATGTGTTCACTCCCGGTTTTAGTAGGGTTCGTGGTACTCGATTTTTCAGTTTTCTGTGTAGTGTTTTGTAGATCATTCTTTCTCCTTTTTCTTTTGACCATTGTATTGACTACCCTTCTTCTTCGATTTACGGCTTCTGGTTAGCCCTTTTCGTCAACATCTAATGGTGGTTCTACATACCGTCTAACGTACTGTTACTGCTTTTCTTTTGAATGTCAAATCAATATGAATACAATATCACTATAGAAACAGTTCATATATATAAATGATTGATTAATTAATGGAAGTATAATCAATATTCAATAATATAGAAAGAACGTTTGGAAAATAAAACAAAATTTGTGATGAAATTATTAATTAACATTTCAGAAAGATACGATTGTACCATTTAGAGATTATAATTGTCTCACTACGGTATGTATACATGTATTAAGTATATAGAATGCCATGTCCAAGAAATGTTTGAAGATACCAAAGGGAGAGAATCCGAACCCGTAAATCGAAGAGGAACAGACAATACAAGAGCAAAAAGACAATAATCTACCAAACACCACACATAAATCTACAGATCGAGCAACACGAACCCCACTAAAAACTGGGGTGAATGCAGGTGCTCCGGAAGGGTAACCTGATCCAATTTTTCATAATATTTTAAAATCAAATACAAATATTGCATGGTGACAAAACACGAGCTAGAATAGACAAAACTGAACATCATGAGTTTTTTACATCACAATAGATATATTTTATACTCTTGATCAATTGTTGTAATTGGTTGATTGCAATTAGGAAGCTCACTCTCGCTGTAGACTAGTCGTACGTTATCATAAGTCACTTATTATTATTAAAGGATTACCGACAGCAGATAGCCACGAGTGGGTCTCTTCCGTGTCATAATGTAATAGGTTGTTATATGACTTTGCTACTTTATTTTAACAGAAATGTGCAATTTTTATGTCGATTTTTGAATGTTTTATGGGTGGACGTTCATATTGGTAGATCTCTAAGCACAGAAAAATGTAGACATTATCAACTTAAATTAAAAAACAATAGTCAACATTTATTGTTGTTAATTAATAAAGGTAATAACAAAATTACCGAACTCCGAACAATCTTACAAAGGGAAAGTCAAAACTCATAATTATATAAACAGACAAAATCAGTCAACAACCGGAAAACTGTGAAAACCGTAATGACCCTGACTTGGTACAGGCATTTCTAAAGAAATGGTGGGTTGAATCAGATTTTAAGGCGCCAAACCTCCCGCTCTCATTATGGTTCAAAGGTTCCGGCTGTCACTGTAACAGTATTTAAATACAGGAACAAAATAGGTAAAATAGTTGTCAAAGCAGTACCATATTCGGTGACGTAAATGTTAAAAATATTTTTACGTCACACATTGACAAAAAAAATTCTTGACATATTTGATTCTTTATCTTTATACATTTTCACTATATGAAAATGCATCGCTTATAATTTTTTCTGCAGAGACGGAATATATTTCGACAAGATATTGGTATCGGAATATAAACTTTTTAAGAGATCGAATAAGGCGAATCTTTTTATAGCCCTGGTCCAGTAGCCTGTTTCTCAGATGAAGATGACGTTTCAGGAAATCAGGATAATTGCTACTGCCCCTTGCATAGCGAATCAATTGCGAGATGTAAACACCATATGCAGGAGAAGCTGGTATATTGCTGCACATATTTGGAAAATTTATGATTTTAAAATTGAAGTCGTCCCGCTTATCATAAATTTTAGTACTGAGTTGACCACTGTCGTCAAATTCGAGGTATAAGTCCAAAAATGATGCGGACGAAGCTGTATCGGTGGTCTCTTTAACTTCCAGCTCTGGAGGATATATCAATGGAAGAAATTCTGCAAATCTAGAATTATTGATAGATAAAACGTCATCAATATACCTGTATGTGAAATTAAAGGCTCTAGCCTCATGAATCTTCTTATCTTTTACAAGCTTTTGAAGAAACTCCGACTCATATGAGTATAAAAATAAATCGGCTAGAAGAGGGGCACAATTCGTACCCATTGGTATGCCGACGACCTGCTGAAACAGTGTCCCTCCAAAGGAGACAAATATGTTATCGATGAGGAACTCCAGCATACTGATCACTTGTTCCTCGGAGTAGCATGTTTTACCTTTATGAATTTTGTTTGAAAAATATGTGGAATTGTAGCCTAACACAACAAATTTTGAGCCATAGTTTCTATGACTAAAAGCTTTATGAATTGTTTCTTTTAAGCGGGTTTTTAATTTGTCATGCGGTAGGGTGGTATATAGAGTTGAAAAATCAAAGGTTTTGATGGAGGATACCTGAGAGAAAGATCTTGATTTCAGGTTATCCAAAAGATCTTTAGAGTTTTTCAAAATCAACATGTGATTTATGCCACTACGCGAGTAAACAGTTTCACAATATTTCTGTTGTCCCTCTTTTACTGCAGACAGAATCTTTATTAGGTGAATAGACAATTCTTTCGTCGAACAAGTTGATGATCCCGCTATGTACCTTTCTTTGTATGGTGTCTCATGGAGTTTAGGTATCCAATATAAATAGGGTAAATCCTTAGACATTTTACCAGAGGGAATGTTTAAAGAGGTCATGAATGATCTGTGGTTAGCTAGGATTTCATCTTTGTCGAACGAAGTTGGTTTGTATGTGGTATTACTAGAGGTGTTGCTATTTATACCTAATTCCTTGATTAGGCATTCGAAGTAATATGATTTACATACAAACACGATATTGTTGGAAGCCTTGTCCGCAGGAACGATAACATATTTGTCATGAAGAGAGGAAAGACACTTAAAATATGCAGAATTAATATTTTTATTTTGTAAAAACTAAATCGGAAAGTTGATCTACATCTATTTTACATTCATGCTGCTTACATTTTAAGGGATCATTGTGGTGGTGATCGTATGTGCAATCAGTGCCTATCACCTCTAAAGTTGTGAGTTCGAACCCCGTTCATGGCGAGGTTGTACTCGATACAACATTATGTGATAAAGTTTGTCAGTGACTTGCGACAGGGCGATTGTTTTCTCCGTGTACTCCAGTTTCCTCCATCAATAAAACTGTCCGCCACGATATAGCTGAAATATTGTTGAAAGTGGCGTTAAACACCTAAACCTAAACGAAACTTATATTTTATCTTTGATTTTAGCTCAATGGGATAATCAATCAAGATGGCGATGTTAATTTTGTTATTCCAACAAACGATGTGTTGTTAACATTACCAGAAAATGAAATCGATTGTTTGTATCAGAGGTGAGAAATCATTAATACTCCTACATGTGTCGTGGTCACAGAGGTGAGAAATCATTAATACTCCTACATGTGTCATGGTCATATTTCCCACTTATTGTTGCATTCGCAATATATCTCTGCACACAACTGAAATGTTTCCACTGCTAATTGGATGTGAAAGTAAAAACACTTAGGAAGCATGCATACGTTCGCCTTTACATTCAGTTGTTTGTAGGAGGGCTCATGTCTTATTTACGTTATTTGTGGGGGGTTTGTTTTGCGTATATTGTGTTGTGTATTTGCTTTGTTTGTCTTTCTCTTGATTGCATATGTTGCCAGTTCCTCTGTATTGTCCATTTTTGATCGCCCATTTGGTATTCTCTAACGTTTATTTTGAACCTCTGATTTGTTCTTACACTTGTTTAAGGATATTGGACATATTGAACATTCCCTTTATGAGATCATGCAAGCAAAATGTGGCACTGGAATGGGGCATATGGAAGGATGTTTTAATTAACAGAAGGAAAAGTAGAAGTGAGGAATTGAGACGGACCAGTATTGATGACTCGTAAATCAAGGGCTATTTACAGGTTATCTTTTTTATGTGGATGAAGATAAATATTCTCTGCACACGTAGTACTCAATTATGTTTCGCACTAAGGGTGCATTGTATATTAGATTTGACCACACAACCGCAGATGTTGCACATGGCGCAGAGGATAAATTTAGTTTCTTCTGTATAACCTATGGTTTCCCCTGCAACGTGTGCACTGTAGTGTTTCAGTGAATGTTGCTTAATGCACAGTGAGCAATAGTTTAGCTATATCATGGTAAGACAATAAGTTGATAATGTTCGCTGCTTTTTATTCCATTTTTGAAGTTGAGCTTTGCATATTGCTAGCGCTATCCAACAATACTCCACAAGAGAACAAACAATTATGCTAATAAATATTATCCCTACTCCCTCTGCCTTTGATGATACCCCTACATGATACATGCTGAAACATTAAGAAATTAATATTATTGATTTAAAAAGCACTGCAGGACATGGAGACGACGAACTTCTTGCACTCGAGGGAGGAAGGTAACCATTACACCATAGATGTTGTACTAATATATGATGTATCTTTACAGATATACTACAACATTACAGACGTATTGTGCTAAACGATCAAGACATGGTTCAGTATTAAATGGTTGGACTTTATGTATAGATGGTTGCTACAAGCCAACGAACAATACCGTAGTCCATGTCCTCAGGTAATTACATGTAATTGAGCGAGTGAGTAGTTGCTGTTTCACGCCAACTCAGCAATTTGCAGTTATATCATGGCTAGGGCAAGTTCATTTTCAATGAGATGATGATGAGGTCCGCTTTGTTCTAGATCAACACGCTGAGTTGGATTTTTATAGTGCTAGCCCACTGAAACAACAGTCCTCGGATAGATATGTTGCTCCATTTGGACACATTATTCTGATTCCGAGCCAGCCAGTCTTTACTCTTGCTCCCTAATGCTGCGTGCTTAGCGGAGAAGCAACAAATACCAATTTTACAGTCTTTGGTTTGATCCGACTGGGGCTCGGACCCACGATCTACCGCACCCGAGGCGAAAACGCTAACCCTTACACCACCGATGCGGTTTACATGTAATTGACGAATTAGATAGAAGAGGAGGAAACTATTACAACATCAACCAAATGCCATAAAATTATAAGATTCATTTACAATTAACATTTAATCGATTGTACATAATACAGTCAAACCTGTATATCGATGACACTCAAGGGAACCTGAACATGTTCCCTTCATGAGAAGGTGCTCTTTATATAGAGGTTAAAATTATATGCACTAATAATTTATTGTAAAAAGTATGCTATCCTTTATATGAAGTGATTTACTATATAGAGTACTCTTTAAGTATGCTATCCTTTATATGAAGTGATTTACTATATAGAGTACTCTTTAAGTATGCTATCCTTTATATGAAGTGATTTACTATATAGAGTACTCTTTAAGTATGCTATCCTTTATATGAAGTGATTTACTATATAGAGTACTCTTTAAGTATGCTATCCTTTATATGGAGTGATTTACTATATAGAGTACTCTTTAAGTATGCTATCCTTTATATGAAGTGATTTACTATATAGAGTACTCTTTAAGTATGCTATCCTTTATATGAAGTGATTTACTATATAGAGTACTCTTTAAGTATGCTATCCTTTATATGAAGTGATTTACTATATAGAGTACTCTTTAAGTATGCTATCCTTTATATGAAGTGATTTACTATATAGAGTACTCTTTAAGTATGCTATCCTTTATATGGAGTGATTTACTATATAGAGTACTCTTTAAGTATGCTATCCTTTATATGGAGTGATTTACTATATAGAGTACTCTTTAAGTATGCTATCCTTTATATGAAGTGATTTACTATATAGAGTACTCTTTAAGTATGCTATCCTTTATATGAAGTGATTTACTATATAGAGTACTCTTTAAGTATGCTATCCTTTATATGAAGTGATTTACTATATAGAGTACTCTTTAAGTATGCTATCCTTTATATGAAGTGATTTACTATATAGAGTACTCTTTAAGTATGCTATCCTTTATATGAAGTGATTTACTATATAGAGTACTCTTTAAGTATGCTATCCTTTATATGGAGTGATTTACTATATAGAGTACTCTTTAAGTATGCTATCCTTTATATAAAGTGATTTACTATATAGAGTACTCTTTAAGTATGCTATCCTTTATATGAAGTGATTTACTATATAGAGTACTCTTTAAGTATGCTATCCTTTATATGAAGTGATTTACTATATAGAGTACTCTTTAAGTATGCTATCCTTTATATAAAGTGATTTACTATATAGAGTACTCTTTAAGTATGCTATCCTTTATATGAAGTGATTTACTATATAGAGTACTCTTTAAGTATGCTATCCTTTATATGAAGTGATTTACTATATAGAGTACTCTTTAAGTATGCTATCCTTTATATGAAGTGATTTACTATATAGAGTACTCTTTAAGTATGCTATCCTTTATATGAAGTGATTTACTATATAGAGTACTCTTTAAGTATGCTATCCTTTATATGAAGTGATTTACTATATAGAGTACTCTTTAAGTATGCTATCCTTTATATGAAGTGATTTACTATATAGAGTACTCTTTAAGTATGCTATCCTTTATATAAAGTGATTTACTATATAGAGTACTCTTTGAGTATGCTATCCTTTATATGAAGTGATTTACTATATAGAGTACTCTTTATGTATGCTATCCTTTATATGAAGTGATTTACTATATAGAGTACTCTTTAAGTATGCTATCCTTTATATGAAGTGATTTACTATATAGAGTACTCTTTAAGACAGGCTTGACTGTATATATAGACATAGAAATCATGATCAATTGTTTATGAATAAAAAAAAACATCTTTTAAATTTTGAAACACCCGGATGTTGCTGAAGGATTTATAAATTTGGAAGTCAAATAATTTTGTTGTTATGTTCTATAGGGTTATTGCACTAATATTGAGGAATATTGTCCCGAGCTCGTGCAATATGATATACTGCGAGGGACAATATTCCTCAATATTAGTGCCATGACCCTTTTATAATATAGTACCAAATATTTCTGTTTGTGATTATTACATTTAACCATATTTCTTTGCAACATGTGTTCAATGTAATTCCGCGATCTTGTTTTATATCTCGTCTGTTTGTGTACAAATGTAGTTTTACTCGGAACCTCTCTAATGCGTACCAAGCTTAAAGGAGAAAGAATCGAATGAAATATCGGTCAAGATGCAATATTTTAACCCATTCGCAAATGCCCTACTTTTTATGTATATTTATAAAGGAACACTAGTAAACATATCGGAAAATATTGCATTTTTATTTTACAAAGAAATCTACATGAAATATTTAATACTATATTATAATAAAAGATATTAAGATGAAATTGTGTCTGCTTCCTCTGCATTACATATACATAATTATACATTTTATATCTGTATTATACAACCAGTGCCAACCACGGTAAGATTTTCTAGTGTGACTCTGCATGGATCATGACAAAGTGTATTCGATATACTTTTGTATTCTTTGGTTTGACTCTTCCGGCGCCCCAACCCACGATCTACCACACTCGAAGCGAACACGGTAAACATTACACCACCGATTATGGTATTATTGTTTAGCCTTTTTTTTTCATTTATAGTTCAAAGAACGAATATCGGAATGACCACAGCCTGGAAAACGTACATCACAGTAAAGTTCATCGCTATGTTCCTAAGTATGCCATTTGATTTCACTTTAAATATAAACTTACAACGGAATTAATTCCTGTTTAATGTCTGCAACAATTTGTATTGACTGTGTTCATGATTTATAATCTATTTATTATCTTATTTCTATTTTCCCTAATTCACAAAAGACATTTTAGATAACACAAGTACAGTTCACGCTCAACAATATACGAAATTCCTGCTTGAAAGCAGATACCTTATACTGTAACACTTTTTAACTCGTATTTATTTGCTGAAATGATTTAAATTTAGGGCAATTAAAAAGGGACATTGTAACATTTAATGGAGAGATCCATTCTGAAGGAAAAGACACATCTCAAATTCGGCTATGGACCATTTCACAATTAAGTTACGGTATGAGATATGCTCAATATTTCAGACACTATTTGACTGTGTAATGCAGAATGGCAATAAAAGCGCTCTTCAGCTAGTTTAATATGTGTCTATGTAAAGTTAGATAGCATGTGATGTGCATCCCCATGAATAGCCGTTCTTACTAAAAACAATATGTGTCTTCATTTGAAAGACTAAAACAAACCCATAAATATACCTTAAAGCAGTTCACAATGTTCTTATTACATTATGAGCTTTATAACATCAGTGTTTTATTACATTATGAGCTTTATAACATCAGTGTTTTATTACATTATGAGCTTTATAACATCACAATGTTTTTATTACATTATAAGCTTGATAACATCACAATGTTTTATGACAATATGAGCTTTATAACATCACAATGTTTTATTACATTATGAGCTTTATAACATCACAATGTTTTATTACATTATGAGCTTTATAACATCACACTGTTTTTATTACATTATAAGCTTTATAACATCACAATGTTTTATTACATTATGAGCTTTATAACATCACAATGTTTTTATTACATTATGAGCTTTATAACATCACAATGTTTTATTACATTATGAGCTTTATAACATCACAATGTTTTTATTACAATATGAGCTTTATAACATCACAGTGTTTTATTACATTATGAGCTTTATAACATCACAATGTTTTATTACATTATGAGCTTTACAACATCACAATATTTTATTACATTATGAGCTTTATAACATCACAAAGTTTTATTACAATATGAGCTTTATAACATCACAATGTTTTTATTGCATTATAAGCTTTATAACATCACAATGTTTTATTACATTATGAGCTTTACAACATCACAATGTTTTTATTACATTATGAGCTTTATAACAACACAGTGTTTTATTACATTATGAGCTTTATAACATCACAATGTTTTATTACATTATGAGCTTTACAACATCACAATATTTTATTACATTATGAGCTTTATAACATCACAAAGTTTTATTACATTATGAGCTTTATAACATCACAATGTTTTTATTGCATTATAAGCTTTATAACATCACAATGTTTTATTACATTATGAGCTTTATAACATCACAATGTTTTTATTACATTATCAGCTTTATAACATCACAATGTTTTTATTACATTATAAGCTTTATAACATCACAATGTTTTATTACATTATGAGCTTTATAACATCAGTGTTTTATTACATTATGAGCTTTATAACATCACAATGTTTTATTACATTATGAGCTTGATAACATCACAATGTTTTTATTACATTATGAGCTTTATAACATCACAATGTTTTATTACATTATGAGCTTTATAACATCACAATGTTTTTATTATATTATAAGTTTTATAACATCACAATGTTTTATTACATTATGAGCTTTATAGCATCACACTGTTTTTATTACATTATGAGCTAAATAACATCACACTGATTTTATTACATTATAAGCTTTATAACATCACAATGTTTTCATTACAATATGAGCTTTATAACATCACAATGTTTTTATTACTTTATGAGCTTTATAACATCACAATGTTTTTATTACATTATGAGCTTTATAACATCAAAATGTTTTTATTACATTATGAGCTTTATAACATCACAATGTTTTTATTACATTATGAGCTTTATAACAACACAGTGTTGTAATACATTATGAGCTTTATAACATCACAATGTTTTATTACATTATGAGCTTTATAACATCACAGTGTTTTATTACATTATGAGCTTTATAACATAACAATGTTTTTATACATTATGAGCTTTATAACATCACAGTATTTTAATACATTATGAGCTTTATAACATCACAGTGTTTTATTACATTATGAGCTTTATAACATCACAATGTTTTTATTACATTATGAGCTTTATAACATCACAATGTTTTTATTACATTATGAGCTTTATAACATCACAATGTTTTTAATACATTATGAGCTTTATAACATCATAATGTTTTTATTACATTATGAGTTTTATAACATCAGTGTTTTATTACATAATGAGCTTTATAACATCACAATGTTTTTATTACATTATGAGCTTTATAACATCACAATGTTTTTATTACATTATGAGCTTTATAACATCACAAAGTTTTTAATACATTATGAGCTTTATAACATCACAATGTTTTTAATACATTATGAGCTTTATAACATCACAATGGTTTTATTACATATTAAGCTTTATAACATCACAATGTTTTTATTACGCTATGAGCTTTATAACATCACAATATTTGTATTACATTATGAGCTTTATAACATCACAATGTTTTATTACATTATGAGCTCTTTAACATCACAATATTTTATTACAATATGAGCTTTATAACATCACAATGTTTTATTACAATATGAGCTTTATAACATCACAATGTTTTTATTACATTATGAGCTTTATAACATCACAATGTTTTATTACATTATGAGCTTTAAAACATCACAATGTTTTTATTACATTATGAGCTTTATAACATCACAATGTTTTTATTACATTATGAGCTTTATAACATCAGTGTTTTAATACATTATGAGCTTTATAACATCACAATGTTTTTTATTATATTATGAGCTTTATAACATCACAATGTTTTTATTACATTATGAACTTTATAACATTACAATTTTTTTATTACATTATGAGTTTTATAACATCACAGTGTTTTATTACATAATGAGCTTTATAACATCACAATGTTTTTATTACATTATGAGCTTTATAACATCACAATGTTTTTATTACATTATAAGCTTTATAACATCACAATGTTTTTAATACATTATGAGCTTTATAACATCACAATGTTTTTAATACATTATGAGCTTTATAACATCACAATGGTTTTATTACATTATGAGCTTTACAACATCACAATGTTTTTATTACATTATGAGCTTTATAACATCACAATGTTTTTATTACATTATAAGCTTTATAACATCACAATATTTTATTACAATATGAGCTTTATAACATCACAATGTTTTATTACATTATGAGCTTTATAACATCACAATGTTTTTATTACATTATAAGCTTTATAACATCACAATGTTTTTATTACAGTATGAGCTTTATAACATCACAATGTTTTATTACATTATGAGCTCTATAACATCACAATGTTTTATTACATTATGAGCTTTATAACATCACAATGTTTTATTACATTATGAGCTTTATAACATCACAATGTTTTTATTACATTATGAGCTTTATAACATCACAATGTTTTTATTACATTATAAGCTTTATAACATCACACTGTTTTTATTACATTATAAGCTTTATAACATCACAATGTTTTTATTACATTATGAGCTTTATAACATCACAATGTTTTTATTACATTATGAGCTTTATAACATCACAATGTTTTTATTACATTATAAGCTTTATAACATCACACTGTTTTTATTACATTATAAGCTTTATAACATCACAATGTTTTTATTACATTATGAGCTTTATAACATCACAATGTTTTTATTACATTATGAGCTTTATAAAATCAAAATGTTTTTATTACATTATGAGCTTTATAACATCACAATGTTTTTATTACATTATGAGCTTTATAACATCACAGTGTTTTAATACATTATGAGCTTTATAACATCAAAATGTTTTCATTACATTATGAGCTTTATAACATCACAGTGTTTTATTACATTATGAGCTTTATAACTTCACAATGTTTTTAATACATTATGAGCTTTATAACATCACAATGTTTTTATGACATTATGAGCTTTATAACATCACAGTGTTTTAATACATTATGAGCTTTATAACATCACAATGTTTTTATTACATTATGAGCTTTATAACATCACATTGTTTTTATTACATTATGAGCTTTATAACATCACATTGTTTTTATTACATTATGAGCTTTATAACATCACTGTTTTAATACATTATGAGCTTTATAACATCACAATGTTTTTATTACATTATGAGTTTTATAACATCACAGTGCTTTATTACATAATGAGCTTGATAACATCACAATGTTTTTATTACATTATGAGCTTTATAACATCACAATGTTTTTATTACATTATAAGCTTTATAACATCACAATGTTTTTAATACATTATGAGCTTTATAACATCACAATATCTTTAATACATTATGAGCTTTATAACATCACAATGGTTTTATTACATTATGAGCTTTATAACATCATAATGTTTTTATTACATAATGAGCTTTATAACATCACAATGTTTTTATTACATTATGAGCTTTATAACATCACAATGTTTTTATTACATTATGAGCTCTTTAACATCACAATGTTTTATTACAATATTAGCTTCATAACATCACAATGTTTTTATTACATTATGAGCTTTATAACATCACAATGTTTTTATTACATTATGAGCTTTATAAAATCAGTGTTTTAATACATTATGAGCTTTATAATATCACAATGTTTTTATTACATTATGAGCTTTATAACATCACAATGTTTTTATTATATTATGACCTTTATAACATCACACTGTTTTTATTACATTATGAGCTTTATAATATCACAATGTTTTATTACATTATGAGCTTTATAATGTCACAATATTTTTATTGCATTATGAGCTTTATAAAATCACAATGTTTTTATTATATTATGAGCTTTATAACATTACAATGTTTTTATTACATTATGAGCTTTATAACATCACAATGTTTTTATTACATTATAAGCTTTATAACATCACACTGTTTTTATTACATTATAAGTTTTATAGCATCACAATATTTTTATTACATTATGAGCTTTATAACATCACTGTTTTAATACATTATGAGCTTTATAACATCACAGTGTTTTTATTACATTATGAGCTTTATAACATCACAATGTTTTTATTACATTATGAGCTTTATAACATTACAATCTTTTTATTACATTATTAGCTTTATAACATCACAATGTTTTATTACATTATGAGCTTTATAACATCACAAAGTTTTTTTTACAATATGAGCTTTATAACATCACAATGCTTTATGACATTATGAGCTTTATAACATCACAATGTTTTTATTACATTATGAGCTTTATAACATCAGTGTTTTATTACATTATGAGCTTTATAACATCACAATGTTTTTATTACATTATGAGCTTTATAACATCACAATGTTTTATTACATTATGAGCTTTATAACATCACAATGTTTTATTACAATATGAGCTTTATAACATCACAATAATGTTATTACATTATAAGTTTTATAACATCACCATGTTTTATTACATTATGAGCTTGATAACATCACAATGTTTTTATTACATTATCAGCTTTATAACATCACAATGTTTTTATTACATTATAAGCTTTATAACATCACAATGTTTTATTACATTATGAGTTTTATAACATCAGTGTTTTATTACATTATGAGCTTTATAACATCACAATGTTTTATTACATTATGAGCTTTATAACATCACAATGTTTTTATTACATTATAAGCTTTATAACATCACAATGTTTTTATTACAAAATGAGCTTTATAACATCACAATGTTTTTATTACATTATGAGCTTTATAACATCACAATGTTTTTATTACTTTATGAGCTTTAAAACATCACAATGTTTTTATTACATTATGAGCTTTATAACATCCCACTGTTTTTCTTACATTATGAGCTTTATAACATCAAAATGTTTTTATTACATTATGAGCTTTATAACATCACAATGTTTTTATTATATTATGAGCTTTACAACATCACAGTGTTTTATTACATTATGAGCTTTATAACATCACATGTTTTTCATACATTATGAGCTTTATTACATCACAATGTTTTTATTACATTATGAGCTTTATAACATCAGTGTTTTAATACATTATGAGCTTTATAACATCACAATGTTTTTATTATATTATGAGCTTTACAACATCACAGTGTTTTATTACATTATGAGCTTTATTACATCACAATGTTTTTATTATATTATGAGCTTTATAACATCACAATGTTTTTATTACATTATGAGCTCTTTAACATCACAATGTTTTATTACAATATTAGCTTCATAACATCACAATGTTTTTATTACATTATGAGCTTTATAACATCACAATGTTTTTATTACATTATGAGCTTTATAAAATCAGTGTTTTAATACATTATGAGCTTTATAATATCACAATGTTTTTATTACATTATGAGCTTTATAACATCACAATGTTTTTATTATATTATGACCTTTATAACATCACACTGTTTTTATTACATTATGAGCTTTATAATATCACAATGTTTTATTACATTATGAGCTTTATAATGTCACAATATTTTTATTGCATTATGAGCTTTATAAAATCACAATGTTTTTATTATATTATGAGCTTTATAACATTACAATGTTTTTATTACATTATGAGCTTTATAACATCACAATGTTTTTATTACATTATAAGCTTTATAACATCACACTGTTTTTATTACATTATAAGTTTTATAGCATCACAATATTTTTATTACATTATGAGCTTTATAACATCACTGTTTTAATACATTATGAGCTTTATAACATCACAGTGTTTTTATTACATTATGAGCTTTATAACATCACAATGTTTTTATTACATTATGAGCTTTATAACATTACAATCTTTTTATTACATTATTAGCTTTATAACATCACAATGTTTTATTACATTATGAGCTTTATAACATCACAAAGTTTTTTTTACAATATGAGCTTTATAACATCACAATGCTTTATGACATTATGAGCTTTATAACATCACAATGTTTTTATTACATTATGAGCTTTATAACATCAGTGTTTTATTACATTATGAGCTTTATAACATCACAATGTTTTTATTACATTATGAGCTTTATAACATCACAATGTTTTATTACATTATGAGCTTTATAACATCACAATGTTTTATTACAATATGAGCTTTATAACATCACAATAATGTTATTACATTATAAGTTTTATAACATCACCATGTTTTATTACATTATGAGCTTGATAACATCACAATGTTTTTATTACATTATCAGCTTTATAACATCACAATGTTTTTATTACATTATAAGCTTTATAACATCACAATGTTTTATTACATTATGAGTTTTATAACATCAGTGTTTTATTACATTATGAGCTTTATAACATCACAATGTTTTATTACATTATGAGCTTTATAACATCACAATGTTTTTATTACATTATAAGCTTTATAACATCACAATGTTTTTATTACAAAATGAGCTTTATAACATCACAATGTTTTTATTACATTATGAGCTTTATAACATCACAATGTTTTTATTACTTTATGAGCTTTAAAACATCACAATGTTTTTATTACATTATGAGCTTTATAACATCCCACTGTTTTTCTTACATTATGAGCTTTATAACATCAAAATGTTTTTATTACATTATGAGCTTTATAACATCACAATGTTTTTATTATATTATGAGCTTTACAACATCACAGTGTTTTATTACATTATGAGCTTTATAACATCACATGTTTTTCATACATTATGAGCTTTATTACATCACAATGTTTTTATTACATTATGAGCTTTATAACATCAGTGTTTTAATACATTATGAGCTTTATAACATCACAATGTTTTTATTATATTATGAGCTTTACAACATCACAGTGTTTTATTACATTATGAGCTTTATTACATCACAATGTTTTTATTATATTATGAGCTTTACAACATCACAGTGTTTTATTACATTATGAGCTTTATAACATCACAATGTTTTATTACATTATGAGCTTTATAACATCACATGTTTTTCATACATTATAAGCTTTATTGCATCACAATGTTTTTATTACATTATGAGCTTTATAACATCACAGTGTTTTAATACATTATGAGCTTTATAACATCACAATGTTTTTATTACATTATGAGCTTTATAACATCAAAATGTTTTTATTACATTATGAGCTTTATAACATCAAAATGTTTTTATTACATTATGAGCTTTATAACATCAAAATGTTTTTATTACATTATGAGCTTTTTAACATCAAAATGTTTTTATTACATTATGAGCTTTATAACATCACATTGTTTTATTACATTTACTTGTATAAGCACCAGCTTATGGTTGTTTCTAAATTGTATTATATACATTCTTCATCGAAATTCAAAACATTGTGATGTTATAAAGCTCACAATGTATTAAAAACATTGTGATGTTATAAAGCTCATAATGTAATAAAAACATTGTGATGTTATAAAGCTCATAATGTAATAAAACATTGTGATGTTATAAAGCTCATAATGTAATAAAAACATTTTGATGTTATAAAGCTCATAATGTAATAAAAACATTGTGATGTTATAAAGCTAATATTGTAATAAAACACTGATGTTATAAAGCTCATAATGTAATAAAAACATTGTGATGTTATAAAGCTCATAATGTAATAAAACACTGATGTTATAAAGCTCATAATGTAATAAAAACATTGTGATGTTATCAAGCTCATAATGTAATAAAAACATTGTGATGTTATCAAGCTCATAATGTAATAAAAACATTGTGATGTTATAAAGCTCATAATGTAATAAAAACATTGTGATGTTATAAAGCTCATAATGTAATAAAAACATTGTGATGTTATCAAGCTCATAATGTAATAAAAACATTTTGATGTTATAAAGCTCATAATGTAATAAAAACATTGTGATGTTATAAAGCTCATAATGTAATAAAAACATTGTGATGTTATAAAGCTCATTATGTAATAAAACATTTGAGATATTCAAGCCTTTTCCGAATAAAAGAATATAATATGCCTTAGAGAATATCGAAGGGACAATCAAAATTTGACAATCCAGAGAAACAAAACAAAAACACAACAAAATATTGTTGGACAACACAGATAATGTGAATATGACATGAGTAATCCTGCAAACAGCTGGCGGTAAAGACGATGTGAACAAGGTCAATTATCAAAGGGCGTATGCTGTTTTTACATGAGCTTGTTTCGATCAATGTATCTTTACTATCAAGTCGAATAAAGGGTTTATGGTTTATGGTGTTTAACGCCCCTTTCAACAATTTGTCAGTCATATCGCGGCGGTCAGTTATTGGTGGAGGAAAGCTGAGTACCACGAGAAAACCATTGACTTGCCGCAAGTCACTGATAAAAACTTTATTACATATTGAATGAATGCTAAAGGTGGATATACGTTGATCGAAACAATTGACCGTGATTACTTTTTCATCTTCAACATAGATCCTTGATATATTATTGTTACAATATGAAATTGTATTGCATTAGAGATTAACAGAATATCCTTTAAAGTATTACTATTACATTAAGTCAAATGTATGTAGCCTTTATGTAGTATATTCTTGTATATATTTATAATGGTGGTTTATTACACTGTGGTTGCTACACCGCAGACATTTGGAACATACGTATGAAACGGTGGAACCGGTTCCTAAGTAAATCCAAAATACATTTATAAACCCATGTTAACCCTAGTATTTGTTCACTATTGTATACCTAAAATACCATATTCCAATTATTTTGCAGATGGGGGATCGATACGGGCAAGAAACTAGTTTTTATACGAAGAAAGATAGGTCCAGTGGTAGATAGGAAACTTTTCAAAGAGGTCAATTTAACGTATGCTGTCCATAAGTCAATGGTATATTTTATATAAAATAGGAATTAGTAATTTAATGTATTTGTATTTAACTCTAGGTCCTCTAAAAACCCATGAAATCCGTTTTAAACGCTTATAGAAATACCACATGCTAAATATACTAAACTGTCAAATCTATTTCAGAAACCAATCGACGGAAAGTAGAAAAATGAAACAATATTTACATATCGCGCCTCTAATTTTATTTATTGATTGGTGTTTAACGCCAACATTAACAGTATTTCAGCTATATCGTGGCGTCAACAAAGTTTACAAATAAATGTCCACACTCCTCTAATAAACATCATTAACTTCAACCAACACAGAAATGTCGCGTACAACAAATTCAAAATGACCGGAATTTTAACCGGCTACTGAGAGCATAGCACTCATCCCTTGATAACTAAGCATCCAGTTAATGGAATCGCAACCTCACGATCTTGATAAACAAAGCTTGTACATCGAAAGACGACGAAAGGGAAAATGGACATAAAGAAAAACAATGATTCACAAAATACAGAAATATAAAAATTTAGGAACACGTGCCCAACTAAAACCGTTGGTGAACACAGGTACTCTGCAGATCAAAGCAACCCCCAACCCCTGCTCCACTAGTTTGCCTGTCGTGTTGCTGATATGGAAGTAATGTTGAACACCAGTATACGTAAATAATTACAAATAACTTAAATAAAACATGAACACCTTGCATACCAATCAGTTATAACATGGAACTAAAAGCTTGAAGACATGTATTTGAATATAATGAACACTAAACCCTATGTCGACCTCATGTGCTCCTGAAGAGTAAGCAGTTTTTGCGACACTAGTGGCACTCGCCGTTTTATTCTCTGGTGGCAGGTTATATAAAAGGAGAATCAGACTGATGCTTTTCTACAAAATAACATTTTACAATTTCTCAAACAAAAAGCCGCCAGTAGCCAGAATAGTAGTAAAACTAAACAAGCACATCAAGTCAAACAAGGGTACCATATTAGTATTTTAGTATTAGTATTATATTAGTATTCGGAGTTCGGTAATTTTGTTATTACCCTTATTTATTCCATATTAAGAATATTATTTTTTACTTAGATATTAGACATGGTTTATTAGATATAGATATTATTGAAATTCACAGTTCTTAAATAAAAAGGGACCGTCGTGATCGCATGGTAATTGAATTGATTACTACTTATATAAACAGTGCATATCAACACTAACGTTGTGAGTTCGAATTCCGTTCAGGCGAGGTGTACTCGTTGCAACATGTGATACAGTTTGTCAGTGACTTGTGACATGTCGGTGGTTTTCTCCGGATACTCTGGTTTCCTCCACCAATAAAACTGACCGCCACGATATAACTGAAACATTGTTGAAAGTGGCGTTATACGTCATATATTTTTTTAATTAATACTATGATTTTCCTCCATCAGGTGACCTTATCTGATTTTGGCTATACTGTTCTGGCCCTTTTGTTTTAATTCGTGTCCATAAAGACTTTTAACTTATTTGGATTTCTAATCATTTTACATTGAGCTTACCTGATGGCTGTTATTTACATTGAGAGTACCTGATGGCTGTTATTTACGTTGAGCGTACCTGATGGCTGTTATTTACATCGAGCGTACCTGATGGCTGTTATTTACATTGAGCGTACCTCATGGATGTTATTTACATTGAGCGTACCTGATGGCTGATATTTATATTGAGCGTACCTGATGGCTGTTATTTACATTGAGCGTACCTGATGGCTGTTATTTACATTGAGCGTACCTGATGGCTGTTATTTATATTGAGCGTACCTGATGGCTGTTATTTACATTGAGCGTACCTGATGGCTGTTATTTATATTGAGCGTACCTGATGGCTGTTATTTACATTGAGCGTACCTGATGGATGTTATTTACATTGAGCGTACCTGATGGATGTTATTTACATTGAGCGTACCTGATGGCTGTTATTTATATTGAGCGTACCTGATGGCTGTTATTTACATTGAGCGTACCTGATGGCTGTTATTTATATTGAGCGTACCTGATGGCTGTTATTTACATTGAGCGTACCTGATTGATGTTATTTACATTGAGCGTACCTGATGGCTGTTATTTACATTGAGCGTACCTGATGGCTGTTATTTATATTGAGTGTACCTGATGGCTGTTATTTACATTGAGCGTACCTGATAGCTGTTATTTATATTGAGCGTACCTGATGGCTGTTATTTACATTTAGCGTACCTGATGGATGTTATTTACATTGAGCGTACCTGATGGCTGTTATTTACATTGAGCGTACCTGATGGCTGTTATTTATATTGAGCGTACCTGATGGCTGTTATTTATATTGAGCGTACCTGATGGCTGTTATTTACATTGAGCGTACCTGATGGCTGTTATTTACATTGAGCGTACCTGATGGCTGTTATTTACATTGAGCGTACCTGATGACTGTTATTTACATTGAGTGTACCTGATGGCTGTTATTTATATTGAGCGTACCTGATGGCTGTTATTTACATTGAGCGTACCTGATGGATGTTATTTACATTGAGCGTACCTGATAGCTGTTATTTATATTGAGCGTACCTGATGGCTGTTATTTACATTGAGCGTACCTGATGGATGTTATTTACATTGAGCGTACCTGATGGCTGTTATTTACATTGAGCGTACCTGATGGCTGTTATTTACATCGAGCTTACCTGATGGCTGTTATTTACATTGAGCGTACCTGATGGATGTTATTTACATTGAGCGTACCTGATGGCTGTTATTTACATTGAGCGTACCTGATGGATGTTATTTACATTGAGCGTACCTGATGGCTGTTATTTACATTGAGCGTACCTGATGGCTGTTATTTACATTGAGCTTACCTGATGGCTGTTATTTACATTGAGCATCCCTGATGGATGTTATTTACATTGAGCGTACCTGATGGCTGTTATTTATATTGAGCGTACCTGATGGCTGTTATTTACATTGAGCGTACCTGATGGCTGTTATTTACATTGAGCGTACCTGATGGCTGTTATTTACATTGAGTGTACCTGATGGCTGTTATTTACATTGAGTGTACCTGATGGCTGTTATTTACATTGAGTGTACCTGATGGCTGTTATTTACATTGAGCATACCTGATGGCTGTTATTTACATTGAGCGTACCTGATGGCTGTTATTTACATTGAGCGTACCTGATGGATGTTATTTACATTGAGTGTACCTGATGGCTGTTATTTACATTGAGTGTACCTGATGGCTGTTATTTACATTGAGCGTACATGATGGATGTTATTTACATTGAGTGTACCTGATGGCTGTTATTTACATTGAGTGTACCTGATGGCTGTTATTTACATTGAGCGTACCTGATGGCTGTTATTTACATTGAGTGTACCTGATGGCTGTTATTTACATTGAGTGTACCTGATGGATGTTATTTACATTGAGTGTACCTGATGGATGTTATTTACATTGAGTGTACCTGATGGCTGTTATTTACATTGAGTGTACTTGATGGCTGTTATCTACATTGAGCGTACCTGATGGCTGTTATTTACATTGAGCGTACCTGATGGCTGTTATTTACATTGAGTGTACCTGAGTTGTTATTTATATTCAGCGTACCTGATGGCTGTTATTTACATTGAGTGTACCTGATGGCTGTTATTTACATTGAGTGTACCTGATGGCTGTTATTTACATTGAGCGAACCTGATGGCTGTTATTTACATTGAGCGTACCTGATGGCTGTTATTTACATTGAGTGTACCTGATGGCTGTTATTTACATTGAGCGTACCTGATGGCTGTTATTTACATTGAGCGTACCTGATGGCTGTTATTTACATTGAGTGTACCTGATGGCTGTTATTTACATTGAGTGTACCTGATGGCTGTTATTTACATTGAGCGTACCTGATGGCTGTTATTTAGATTGAGTGTACCTGATGGCTGTTATTTACATTGAGCGTACCTGATGGATGTTATTTACATTGAGCGTACCTGATGGCTGTTATTTACATTGAGCGTACCTGATGGCTGTTATTTACATTGAGCGTACCTGATGGCTGTTATTTACATTGAGTGTACCTGATGGCTGTTATTTACATTGAGTGTACCTGATGGCTGTTATTTACATTGAGCGTACCTGATGGCTGTTATTTACATTGAGCGTACCTGATGGCTGTTATTTACATTGAGTGTACCTGATGGCTGTTATTTACATTGAGTGTACCTGATGGCTGTTATTTACATTGAGCGTACCTGATGGCTGTTATTTACATTGAGCGTACCTGATGGCTGTTATTTACATTGAGCGTACCTGATGGATGTTATTTACATTGAGTGTACCTGATGGCTGTTATTTACATTGAGTGTACCTGATGGCTGTTATTTACATTGAGCGTACCTGATGGATGTTATTTACATTGAGTGTACCTGATGGCTGTTATTTACATTGAGTGTACCTGATGGATGTTATTTACATTGAGTGTACCTGATGGATGTTATTTACATTGAGTGTACCTGATGGCTGTTATTTACATTGAGTGTACTTGATGGCTGTTATCTACATTGAGCGTACCTGATGGCTGTTATTTACATTGAGCGTACCTGATGGCTGTTATTTACATTGAGTGTACCTGAGTTGTTATTTATATTCAGCGTACCTGATGGCTGTTATTTACATTGAGTGTACCTGATGGCTGTTATTTACATTGAGTGTACCTGATGGCTGTTATTTACATTGAGCGAACCTGATGGCTGTTATTTACATTGAGCGTACCTGATGGCTGTTATTTACATTGAGTGTACCTGATGGCTGTTATTTACATTGAGCGTACCTGATGGCTGTTATTTACATTGAGCGTACCTGATGGCTGTTATTTACATTGAGTGTACCTGATGGCTGTTATTTACATTGAGTGTACCTGATGGCTGTTATTTACATTGAGCGTACCTGATGGCTGTTATTTATATTGAGTGTACCTGATGGCTGTTATTTACATTGAGCGTACCTGATGGATGTTATTTACATTGAGCGTACCTGATGGCTGTTATTTACATTGAGCGTACCTGATGGCTGTTATTTACATTGAGCGTACCTGATGGCTGTTATTTACATTGAGTGTACCTGATGGCTGTTATTTACATTGAGCGTACCTGATGGCTGTTATTTACATTGAGCGTACCTGATGGCTGTTATTTACATTGAGCGTACCTGATGGCTGTTATTTACATTGAGCGTACCTGATGGCTGTTATTTACATTGAGCGTACCTGGTGGCTGTTATTTACATTGAGCGTACCTGATGGCTGTTATTTACATTGAGCGTACCTGATGGCTGTTATTTACATTGAGTGTACCTGATGGCTGTTATTTACATTGAGCGTACCTGATGGCTGTTATTTACATTGAGCGTACCTGATGGCTGTTATTTACATTGAGCGTACCTGATGGCTGTTATTTACATTGAACGTACCTGATGGCTGTTATTTACATTGAACGTACCTGATGGATGTTATTTACATTGAGTGTACCTGATGGCTGTTATTTACATTGAGTGTACCTGATGGCTGTTATTTACATTGAGCGTACCTGGTGGATGTTATTTACATTGAGTGTACCTGATGGCTGTTATTTACATTGAGTGTACCTGATGGCTGTTATTTATATTGAGCGTACCTGATGGCTGTTATTTACATTGAGTGTACCTGATGGCTGTTATTTACATTGAGCGTACCTGATGGCTGTTATTTACATTGAGCGTACCTGATGGCTGTTATTTACATTGAGCGTACCTGATGGCTGTTATTTACATTGAGTGTACCTGATGGCTGTTATTTACATTGAGCGAACCTGATGGCTGTTATTTACATTGAGCGTACCTGATGGCTGTTATTTACGTTGAGTGTACCTGATGGCTGTTATTTACATTGAGCGTACCTGATGGCTGTTATTTACATTGAGTGTACCTGATGGCTGTTATTTACATTGAGTGTACCTGATGGCTGTTATTTACATTGAGCGTACCTGATGGCTGTTATTTATATTGAGTGTACCTGATGGCTGTTATTTACATTGAGCGTACCTGATGGATGTTATTTACATTGAGCGTACCTGATGGCTGTTATTTACATTGAGCCTACCTGATGGCTGTTATTTACATTGAGCGTACCTGATGGCTGTTATTTACATTGAGTGTACCTGATGGCTGTTATTTACATTGAGCGTAGCTGATGGCTGTTATTTACATTGAGCGTACCTGATGGCTGTTATTTACATTGAGCGTACCTGATGGCTGTTATTTACATTGAGCGTACCTGATGGCTGTTATTTACATTGAGCGTACCTGGTGGCTGTTATTTACATTGAGCGTACCTGATGGATGTTATTTACATTGAGCGTACCTGATGGCTGTTATTTACATTGAGTGTACCTGATGGCTGTTATTTACATTGAGCGTACCTGATGGATGTTATTTACATTGAGTGTACCTGATGGCTGTTATTTACATTGAGTGTACCTGATGGCTGTTATTTACATTGAGCGTACCTGATGGCTGTTATTTATATTGAGTGTACCTGATGGCTGTTATTTACATTGAGCGTACCTGATGGATGTTATTTACATTGAGCGTACCTGATGGCTGTTATTTACATTGAGCGTACCTGATGGCTGTTATTTACATTGAGCGTACCTGATGGCTGTTATTTACATTGAGTGTACCTGATGGCTGTTATTTACATTGAGCGTACCTGATGGCTGTTATTTACATTGAGCGTACCTGATGGCTGTTATTTACATTGAGCGTACCTGATGGCTGTTATTTACATTGAGCGTACCTGATGGCTGTTATTTACATTGAGCGTACCTGGTGGCTGTTATTTACATTGAGTGTACCTGATGGCTGTTATTTACATTGAGCGTACCTGATGGATGTTATTTACATTGAGTGTACCTGATGGCTGTTATTTACATTGAGTGTACCTGATGGATGTTATTTACATTGAGTGTACCTGATGGATGTTATTTACATTGAGTGTACCTGATGGCTGTTATTTACATTGAGTGTACCTGATGGCTGTTATTTACATTGAGCGTACCTGATGGCTGTTATTTACATTGAGCGTACCTGATGGCTGTTATTTACATTGAGTGTACCTGATGGCTGTTATCTATATTGAGCGTACCTGATGGCTGTTATTTACATTGAGTGTACCTGATGGCTGTTATTTACATTGAGCGTACCTGATGGCTGTTATTTACATTGAGCGTACCTGATGGCTGTTATTTACATTGAGCGTACCTGATGGCTGTTATTTACATTGAGCGTACCTGATGGCTGTTATTTACATTGAGTGTACCTGATGGCTGTTATTTACATTGAGCGAACCTGATGGCTGTTATTTACATTGAGCGTACCTGATGGCTGTTATTTACATTGAGGGTACCTGATGGCTGTTATTTACATTGAGCGTACCTGATGGCTGTTATTTACATTGAGCGTACCTGATGGCTGTTATTTACATTGAGTGTACCTGATGGCTGTTATTTACATTGAGCGTACCTGATGGCTGTTATTTACATTGAGTGTACCTGATGGCTGTTATTTACATTGAGCGTACCTGATGGCTGTTATTTACATTGAGCGTACCTGATGGCTGTTATTTACATTGAACGTACCTGATGGCTGTTATTTACATTGAACGTACCTGATGGATGTTATTTACATTGAGTGTACCTGATGGCTGTTATTTACATTGAGTGTACCTGATGGCTGTTATTTACATTGAGCGTACCTGGTGGATGTTATTTACATTGAGTGTACCTGATGGCTGTTATTTACATTGAGTGTACCTGATGGATGTTATTTACATTGAGTGTACCTGATGGATGTTATTTACATTGAGTGTACCTGATGGCTGTTATTTACATTGAGTGTACCTGATGGCTGTTATTTACATTGAGCGTACCTGATGGCTGTTATTTACATTGAGCGTACCTGATGGCTGTTATTTACATTGAGTGTACCTGATGGCTGTTATTTATATTGAGCGTACCTGATGGCTGTTATTTACATTGAGTGTACCTGATGGCTGTTATTTACATTGAGCGTACCTGATGGCTGTTATTTACATTGAGCGTACCTGATGGCTGTTATTTACATTGAGCGTACCTGATGGCTGTTATTTACATTGAGTGTACCTGATGGCTGTTATTTACATTGAGCGAACCTGATGGCTGTTATTTACATTGAGCGTACCTGATGGCTGTTATTTACGTTGAGTGTACCTGATGGCTGTTATTTACATTGAGCGTACCTGATGGCTGTTATTTACATTGAGTGTACCTGATGGCTGTTATTTACATTGAGTGTACCTGATGGCTGTTATTTACATTGAGCGTACCTGATGGCTGTTATTTATATTGAGTGTACCTGATGGCTGTTATTTACATTGAGCGTACCTGATGGATGTTATTTACATTGAGCGTACCTGATGGCTGTTATTTACATTGAGCGTACCTGATGGCTGTTATTTACATTGAGCGTACCTGATGGCTGTTATTTACATTGAGTGTACCTGATGGCTGTTATTTACATTGAGCGTAGCTGATGGCTGTTATTTACATTGAGCGTACCTGATGGCTGTTATTTACATTGAGCGTACCTGATGGCTGTTATTTACATTGAGCGTACCTGATGGCTGTTATTTACATTGAGCGTACCTGGTGGCTGTTATTTACATTGAGCGTACCTGATGGATGTTATTTACATTGAGTGTACCTGATGGCTGTTATTTACATTGAGCGTACCTGATGGATGTTATTTACATTGAGTGTACCTGATGGCTGTTATTTACATTGAGTGTACCTGATGGCTGTTATTTACATTGAGCGTACCTGATGGCTGTTATTTATATTGAGTGTACCTGATGGCTGTTATTTACATTGAGCGTACCTGATGGATGTTATTTACATTGAGCGTACCTGATGGCTGTTATTTACATTGAGCGTACCTGATGGCTGTTATTTACATTGAGCGTACCTGATGGCTGTTATTTACATTGAGTGTACCTGATGGCTGTTATTTACATTGAGCGTACCTGATGGCTGTAATTTACATTGAGCGTACCTGATGGCTGTTATTTACATTGAGCGTACCTGATGGCTGTTATTTACATTGAGCGTACCTGATGGCTGTTATTTACATTGAGCGTACCTGGTGGCTGTTATTTACATTGAGTGTACCTGATGGCTGTTATTTACATTGAGCGTACCTGATGGATGTTATTTACATTGAGTGTACCTGATGGCTGTTATTTACATTGAGTGTACCTGATGGATGTTATTTACATTGAGTGTACCTGATGGATGTTATTTACATTGAGTGTACCTGATGGCTGTTATTTACATTGAGTGTACCTGATGGCTGTTATTTACATTGAGCGTACCTGATGGCTGTTATTTACATTGAGCGTACCTGATGGCTGTTATTTACATTGAGTGTACCTGATGGCTGTTATCTATATTGAGCGTACCTGATGGCTGTTATTTACATTGAGTGTACCTGATGGCTGTTATTTACATTGAGCGTACCTGATGGCTGTTATTTACATTGAGCGTACCTGATGGCTGTTATTTACATTGAGCGTACCTGATGGCTGTTATTTACATTGAGCGTACCTGATGGCTGTTATTTACATTGAGTGTACCTGATGGCTGTTATTTACATTGAGCGAACCTGATGGCTGTTATTTACATTGAGCGTACCTGATGGCTGTTATTTACATTGAGGGTACCTGATGGCTGTTATTTACATTGAGCGTACCTGATGGCTGTTATTTACATTGAGCGTACCTGATGGCTGTTATTTACATTGAGCGTACCTGATGGCTGTTATTTACATTGAGTGTACCTGATGGCTGTTATTTACATTGAGCGTACCTGATGGCTGTTATTTATATTGAGTGTACCTGATGGCTGTTATTTACATTGAGCGTACCTGATGGATGTTATTTACATTGAGCGTACCTGATGGCTGTTATTTACATTGAGCGTACCTGATGGCTGTTATTTACATTGAGCGTACCTGATGGCTGTTATTTACATTGAGTGTACCTGATGGCTGTTATTTACATTGAGCGTACCTGATGGCTGTTATTTACATTGAGCGTACCTGATGGCTGTTATTTACATTGAGCGTACCTGATGGCTGTTATTTACATTGAGCGTACCTGATGGCTGTTATTTACATTGAGCGTACCCGGTGGCTGTTATTTACATTGAGCGTACCTGATGGATGTTATTTACATTGAGCGTACCTGATGGCTGTTATTTACATTGAGTGTACCTGATGGCTGTTATTTACATTGAGCGTACCTGATGGATGTTATTTACATTGAGTGTACCTGATGGCTGTTATTTACATTGAGGGTACCTGATGGCTGTTATTTACATTGAGCGTACCTGATGGCTGTTATTTATATTGAGTGTACCTGATGGCTGTTATTTACATTGAGCGTACCTGATGGATGTTATTTACATTGAGCGTACCTGATGGCTGTTGTTTACATTGAGCGTACCTGATGGCTGTTATTTACATTGAGCGTACCTGATGGCTGTTATTTACATTGAGTGTACCTGATGGCTGTTATTTACATTGAGCGTACCTGATGGCTGTTATTTACATTGAGCGTACCTGATGGCTGTTATTTACATTGAGCGTACCTGATGGCTGTTATATACATTGAGTGTACCTGATGGCTGTTATTTACATTGAGCGTACCTGATGGCTGTTATTTACATTGAGTGTACCTGATGGCTGTTATTTACATTGAGCGTACCTGATGGCTGTTATTTACATTGAGCGTACCTGATGGCTGTTATTTACATTGAGTGTACCTGATGGCTGTTATTTATATTGAGCGTACCTGATGGCTGTTATTTACATTGAGTGTACCTGATGGCTGTTATTTACATTGAGCGTACCTGATGGCTGTTATTTACATTGAGCGTACCTGATGGCTGTTATTTACATTGAGCGTACCTGATGGCTGTTATTTACATTGAGTGTACCTGATGGCTGTTATTTACATTGAGTGTACCTGATGGCTGTTATTTACATTGAGCGTACCTGATGGATGTTATTTACATTGAGCGTACCTGATGGCTGTTATTTACATTGAGCGTACCTGATGGCTGTTATTTATATTGAGTGTACCTGATGGCTGTTATTTACATTGAGCGTACCTGATGGATGTTATTTACATTGAGCGTACCTGATGGCTGTTATTTACATTGAGTGTACCTGATGGCTGTTATTTACATTGAGCGTACCTGATGGATGTTATTTACATTGAGCGTACCTGATGGCTGTTATTTACATTGAGCGTACCTGATGGCTGTTATTTACATTGAGCGTACCTGATGGCTGTTATTTATATTGAGTGTACCTGATGGCTGTTATTTACATTGAGCGTACCTGATGGCTGTTATTTACATTGAGTGTACCTGATGGCTGTTATTTACATTGAGCGTACCTGATGGCTGTTATTTACATTGAGCGTACCTGATGGCTGTTATTTACATTGAACGTACCTGATGGCTGTTATTTACATTGAACGTACCTGATGGATGTTATTTACATTGAGTGTACCTGATGGCTGTTATTTACATTGAGTGTACCTGATGGCTGTTATTTACATTGAGCGTACCTGGTGGATGTTATTTACATTGAGTGTACCTGATGGCTGTTATTTACATTGAGTGTACCTGATGGATGTTATTTACATTGAGTGTACCTGATGGATGTTATTTACATTGAGTGTACCTGATGGCTGTTATTTACATTGAGTGTACCTGATGGCTGTTATTTACATTGAGCGTACCTGATGGCTGTTATTTACATTGAGCGTACCTGATGGCTGTTATTTACATTGAGTGTACCTGATGGCTGTTATTTATATTGAGCGTACCTGATGGCTGTTATTTACATTGAGTGTACCTGATGGCTGTTATTTACATTGAGCGTACCTGATGGCTGTTATTTACATTGAGCGTACCTGATGGCTGTTATTTACATTGAGCGTACCTGATGGCTGTTATTTACATTGAGTGTACCTGATGGCTGTTATTTACATTGAGCGAACCTGATGGCTGTTATTTACATTGAGCGTACCTGATGGCTGTTATTTACGTTGAGTGTACCTGATGGCTGTTATTTACATTGAGCGTACCTGATGGCTGTTATTTACATTGAGTGTACCTGATGGCTGTTATTTACATTGAGTGTACCTGATGGCTGTTATTTACATTGAGCGTACCTGATGGCTGTTATTTATATTGAGTGTACCTGATGGCTGTTATTTACATTGAGCGTACCTGATGGATGTTATTTACATTGAGCGTACCTGATGGCTGTTATTTACATTGAGCGTACCTGATGGCTGTTATTTACATTGAGCGTACCTGATGGCTGTTATTTACATTGAGTGTACCTGATGGCTGTTATTTACATTGAGCGTAGCTGATGGCTGTTATTTACATTGAGCGTACCTGATGGCTGTTATTTACATTGAGCGTACCTGATGGCTGTTATTTACATTGAGCGTACCTGATGGCTGTTATTTACATTGAGCGTACCTGGTGGCTGTTATTTACATTGAGCGTACCTGATGGATGTTATTTACATTGAGCGTACCTGATGGCTGTTATTTACATTGAGTGTACCTGATGGCTGTTATTTACATTGAGCGTACCTGATGGCTGTTATTTACATTGAGTGTACCTGATGGCTGTTATTTACATTGAGCGTACCTGATGGATGTTATTTACATTGAGTGTACCTGATGGCTGTTATTTACATTGAGTGTACCTGATGGCTGTTATTTACATTGAGCGTACCTGATGGCTGTTATTTATATTGAGTGTACCTGATGGCTGTTATTTACATTGAGCGTACCTGATGGATGTTATTTACATTGAGCGTACCTGATGGCTGTTATTTACATTGAGCGTACCTGATGGCTGTTATTTACATTGAGCGTACCTGATGGCTGTTATTTACATTGAGTGTACCTGATGGCTGTTATTTACATTGAGCGTACCTGATGGCTGTTATTTACATTGAGCGTACCTGATGGCTGTTATTTACATTGAGCGTACCTGATGGCTGTTATTTACATTGAGCGTACCTGATGGCTGTTATTTACATTGAGCGTACCTGGTGGCTGTTATTTACATTGAGTGTACCTGATGGCTGTTATTTACATTGAGCGTACCTGATGGATGTTATTTACATTGAGTGTACCTGATGGCTGTTATTTACATTGAGTGTACCTGATGGATGTTATTTACATTGAGTGTACCTGATGGATGTTATTTACATTGAGTGTACCTGATGGCTGTTATTTACATTGAGTGTACCTGATGGCTGTTATTTACATTGAGCGTACCTGATGGCTGTTATTTACATTGAGCGTACCTGATGGCTGTTATTTACATTGAGTGTACCTGATGGCTGTTATCTATATTGAGCGTACCTGATGGCTGTTATTTACATTGAGTGTACCTGATGGCTGTTATTTACATTGAGCGTACCTGATGGCTGTTATTTACATTGAGCGTACCTGATGGCTGTTATTTACATTGAGCGTACCTGATGGCTGTTATTTACATTGAGCGTACCTGATGGCTGTTATTTACATTGAGTGTACCTGATGGCTGTTATTTACATTGAGCGAACCTGATGGCTGTTATTTACATTGAGCGTACCTGATGGCTGTTATTTACATTGAGGGTACCTGATGGCTGTTATTTACATTGAGCGTACCTGATGGCTGTTATTTACATTGAGCGTACCTGATGGCTGTTATTTACATTGAGTGTACCTGATGGCTGTTATTTACATTGAGCGTACCTGATGGCTGTTATTTACATTGAGTGTACCTGATGGCTGTTATTTACATTGAGCGTACCTGATGGCTGTTATTTACATTGAGCGTACCTGATGGCTGTTATTTACATTGAACGTACCTGATGGCTGTTATTTACATTGAACGTACCTGATGGATGTTATT
The DNA here is from genome assembly GCA_963680875.1 of Bathymodiolus brooksi. Lineage (NCBI taxonomy): Eukaryota > Metazoa > Mollusca > Bivalvia > Mytilida > Modiolidae > Bathymodiolus > Bathymodiolus brooksi. Next base: position 128,490,682 of record OY804577.1, on the reverse strand, counting down.
TACATTGAGTGTACCTGATGGCTGTTATTTACATTGAGTGTACCTGATGGCTGTTATTTACATTGAGCGTACCTGGTGGATGTTATTTACATTGAGTGTACCTGATGGCTGTTATTTACATTGAGTGTACCTGATGGATGTTATTTACATTGAGTGTACCTGATGGATGTTATTTACATTGAGTGTACCTGATGGCTGTTATTTACATTGAGTGTACCTGATGGCTGTTATTTACATTGAGCGTACCTGATGGCTGTTATTTACATTGAGTGTACCTGATGGCTGTTATTTACATTGAGGGTACCTGATGGCTGTTATTTACATTGAGCGTACCTGATGGCTGTTATTTATATTGAGTGTACCTGATGGCTGTTATTTACATTGAGCGTACCTGATGGATGTTATTTACATTGAGCGTACCTGATGGCTGTTGTTTACATTGAGCGTACCTGATGGCTGTTATTTACATTGAGCGTACCTGGTGGATGTTATTTACATTGAGTGTACCTGATGGCTGTTATTTACATTGAGTGTACCTGATGGATGTTATTTACATTGAGTGTACCTGATGGATGTTATTTACATTGAGTGTACCTGATGGCTGTTATTTACATTGAGTGTACCTGATGGCTGTTATTTACATTGAGCGTACCTGATGGCTGTTATTTACATTGAGCGTACCTGATGGCTGTTATTTACATTGAGTGTACCTGATGGCTGTTATTTATATTGAGCGTACCTGATGGCTGTTATTTACATTGAGTGTACCTGATGGCTGTTATTTACATTGAGCGTACCTGATGGCTGTTATTTACATTGAGCGTACCTGATGGCTGTTATTTACATTGAGCGTACCTGATGGCTGTTATTTACATTGAGTGTACCTGATGGCTGTTATTTACATTGAGCGAACCTGATGGCTGTTATTTACATTGAGCGTACCTGATGGCTGTTATTTACGTTGAGTGTACCTGATGGCTGTTATTTACATTGAGCGTACCTGATGGCTGTTATTTACATTGAGTGTACCTGATGGCTGTTATTTACATTGAGTGTACCTGATGGCTGTTATTTACATTGAGCGTACCTGATGGCTGTTATTTATATTGAGTGTACCTGATGGCTGTTATTTACATTGAGCGTACCTGATGGATGTTATTTACATTGAGCGTACCTGATGGCTGTTATTTACATTGAGCGTACCTGATGGCTGTTATTTACATTGAGCGTACCTGATGGCTGTTATTTACATTGAGTGTACCTGATGGCTGTTATTTACATTGAGCGTAGCTGATGGCTGTTATTTATATTGAGCGTACCTGATGGCTGTTATTTACATTGAGCGTACCTGATGGCTGTTATTTACATTGAGCGTACCTGATGGCTGTTATTTACATTGAGCGTACCTGGTGGCTGTTATTTACATTGAGCGTACCTGATGGATGTTATTTACATTGAGCGTACCTGATGGCTGTTATTTACATTGAGTGTACCTGATGGCTGTTATTTACATTGAGCGTACCTGATGGATGTTATTTACATTGAGTGTACCTGATGGCTGTTATTTACATTGAGTGTACCTGATGGCTGTTATTTACATTGAGCGTACCTGATGGCTGTTATTTATATTGAGTGTACCTGATGGCTGTTATTTACATTGAGCGTACCTGATGGATGTTATTTACATTGAGCGTACCTGATGGCTGTTATTTACATTGAGCGTACCTGATGGCTGTTATTTACATTGAGCGTACCTGATGGCTGTTATTTACATTGAGTGTACCTGATGGCTGTTATTTACATTGAGCGTACCTGATGGCTGTTATTTACATTGAGCGTACCTGATGGCTGTTATTTACATTGAGCGTACCTGATGGCTGTTATTTACATTGAGCGTACCTGATGGCTGTTATTTACATTGAGCGTACCTGGTGGCTGTTATTTACATTGAGTGTACCTGATGGCTGTTATTTACATTGAGCGTACCTGATGGATGTTATTTACATTGAGTGTACCTGATGGCTGTTATTTACATTGAGTGTACCTGATGGATGTTATTTACATTGAGTGTACCTGATGGATGTTATTTACATTGAGTGTACCTGATGGCTGTTATTTACATTGAGTGTACCTGATGGCTGTTATTTACATTGAGCGTACCTGATGGCTGTTATTTACATTGAGCGTACCTGATGGCTGTTATTTACATTGAGTGTACCTGATGGCTGTTATCTATATTGAGCGTACCTGATGGCTGTTATTTACATTGAGTGTACCTGATGGCTGTTATTTACATTGAGCGTACCTGATGGCTGTTATTTACATTGAGCGTACCTGATGGCTGTTATTTACATTGAGCGTACCTGATGGCTGTTATTTACATTGAGCGTACCTGATGGCTGTTATTTACATTGAGTGTACCTGATGGCTGTTATTTACATTGAGCGAACCTGATGGCTGTTATTTACATTGAGCGTACCTGATGGCTGTTATTTACATTGAGGGTACCTGATGGCTGTTATTTACATTGAGCGTACCTGATGGCTGTTATTTACATTGAGCGTACCTGATGGCTGTTATTTACATTGAGTGTACCTGATGGCTGTTATTTACATTGAGTGTACCTGATGGCTGTTATTTACATTGAGCGTACCTGATGGCTGTTATTTATATTGAGTGTACCTGATGGCTGTTATTTACATTGAGCGTACCTGATGGATGTTATTTACATTGAGCGTACCTGATGGCTGTTATTTACATTGAGCGTACCTGATGGCTGTTATTTACATTGAGCGTACCTGATGGCTGTTATTTACATTGAGTGTACCTGATGGCTGTTATTTACATTGAGCATACCTGATGGCTGTTATTTACATTGAGCGTACCTGATGGCTGTTATTTACATTGAGCGTACCTGATGGCTGTTATTTACATTGAGCGTACCTGATGGCTGTTATTTACATTGAGCGTACCCGGTGGCTGTTATTTACATTGAGCGTACCTGATGGATGTTATTTACATTGAGCGTACCTGATGGCTGTTATTTACATTGAGTGTACCTGATGGCTGTTATTTACATTGAGCGTACCTGATGGATGTTATTTACATTGAGTGTACCTGATGGCTGTTATTTACATTGAGGGTACCTGATGGCTGTTATTTACATTGAGCGTACCTGATGGCTGTTATTTATATTGAGTGTACCTGATGGCTGTTATTTACATTGAGCGTACCTGATGGATGTTATTTACATTGAGCGTACCTGATGGCTGTTGTTTACATTGAGCGTACCTGATGGCTGTTATTTACATTGAGCGTACCTGATGGCTGTTATTTACATTGAGTGTACCTGATGGCTGTTATTTACATTGAGCGTACCTGATGGCTGTTATTTACATTGAGCGTACCTGATGGCTGTTATTTACATTGAGCGTACCTGATGGCTGTTATATACATTGAGTGTACCTGATGGCTGTTATTTACATTGAGCGTACCTGATGGCTGTTATTTACATTGAGTGTACCTGATGGCTGTTATTTACATTGAGCGTACCTGATGGCTGTTATTTACATTGAGCGTACCTGATGGCTGTTATTTACATTGAGTGTACCTGATGGCTGTTATTTATATTGAGCGTACCTGATGGCTGTTATTTACATTGAGTGTACCTGATGGCTGTTATTTACATTGAGCGTACCTGATGGCTGTTATTTACATTGAGCGTACCTGATGGCTGTTATTTACATTGAGCGTACCTGATGGCTGTTATTTACATTGAGTGTACCTGATGGCTGTTATTTACATTGAGTGTACCTGATGGCTGTTATTTACATTGAGCATACCTGATGGATGTTATTTACATTGAGCGTACCTGATGGCTGTTATTTACATTGAGCGTACCTGATGGCTGTTATTTATATTGAGTGTACCTGATGGCTGTTATTTACATTGAGCGTACCTGATGGATGTTATTTACATTGAGCGTACCTGATGGCTGTTATTTACATTGAGTGTACCTGATGGCTGTTATTTACATTGAGCGTACCTGATGGATGTTATTTACATTGAGCGTACCTGATGGCTGTTATTTAGATTGAGCGTACCTGATGGCTGTTATTTACATTGAGCGTACCTGATGGCTGTTATTTATATTGAGTGTACCTGATGGCTGTTATTTACATTGAGCGTACCTGATGGCTGTTATTTACATTGAGTGTACCTGATGGCTGTTATTTACATTGAGCGTACCTGATGGCTGTTATTTACATTGAGCGTACCTGATGGCTGTTATTTACATTGAACGTACCTGATGGCTGTTATTTACATTGAACGTACCTGATGGATGTTATTTACATTGAGTGTACCTGATGGCTGTTATTTACATTGAGTGTACCTGATGGCTGTTATTTACATTGAGCGTACCTGGTGGATGTTATTTACATTGAGTGTACCTGATGGCTGTTATTTACATTGAGTGTACCTGATGGATGTTATTTACATTGAGTGTACCTGATGGATGTTATTTACATTGAGTGTACCTGATGGCTGTTATTTACATTGAGTGTACCTGATGGCTGTTATTTACATTGAGCGTACCTGATGGCTGTTATTTACATTGAGCGTACCTGATGGCTGTTATTTACATTGAGTGTACCTGATGGCTGTTATTTATATTGAGCGTACCTGATGGCTGTTATTTACATTGAGTGTACCTGATGGCTGTTATTTACATTGAGCGTACCTGATGGCTGTTATTTACATTGAGCGTACCTGATGGCTGTTATTTACATTGAGCGTACCTGATGGCTGTTATTTACATTGAGTGTACCTGATGGCTGTTATTTACATTGAGCGAACCTGATGGCTGTTATTTACATTGAGCGTACCTGATGGCTGTTATTTACGTTGAGTGTACCTGATGGCTGTTATTTACATTGAGCGTACCTGATGGCTGTTATTTACATTGAGTGTACCTGATGGCTGTTATTTACATTGAGTGTACCTGATGGCTGTTATTTACATTGAGCGTACCTGATGGCTGTTATTTATATTGAGTGTACCTGATGGCTGTTATTTACATTGAGCGTACCTGATGGATGTTATTTACATTGAGCGTACCTGATGGCTGTTATTTACATTGAGCGTACCTGATGGCTGTTATTTACATTGAGCGTACCTGATGGCTGTTATTTACATTGAGTGTACCTGATGGCTGTTATTTACATTGAGCGTAGCTGATGGCTGTTATTTACATTGAGCGTACCTGATGGCTGTTATTTACATTGAGCGTACCTGATGGCTGTTATTTACATTGAGCGTACCTGATGGCTGTTATTTACATTGAGCGTACCTGGTGGCTGTTATTTACATTGAGCGTACCTGATGGATGTTATTTACATTGAGCGTACCTGATGGCTGTTATTTACATTGAGTGTACCTGATGGCTGTTATTTACATTGAGCGTACCTGATGGATGTTATTTACATTGAGTGTACCTGATGGCTGTTATTTACATTGAGTGTACCTGATGGCTGTTATTTACATTGAGCGTACCTGATGGCTGTTATTTATATTGAGTGTACCTGATGGCTGTTATTTACATTGAGCGTACCTGATGGATGTTATTTACATTGAGCGTACCTGATGGCTGTTATTTACATTGAGCGTACCTGATGGCTGTTATTTACATTGAGCGTACCTGATGGCTGTTATTTACATTGAGTGTACCTGATGGCTGTTATTTACATTGAGCGTACCTGATGGCTGTTATTTACATTGAGCGTACCTGATGGCTGTTATTTACATTGAGCGTACCTGATGGCTGTTATTTACATTGAGCGTACCTGATGGCTGTTATTTACATTGAGCGTACCTGGTGGCTGTTATTTACATTGAGTGTACCTGATGGCTGTTATTTACATTGAGCGTACCTGATGGATGTTATTTACATTGAGTGTACCTGATGGCTGTTATTTACATTGAGTGTACCTGATGGATGTTATTTACATTGAGTGTACCTGATGGATGTTATTTACATTGAGTGTACCTGATGGCTGTTATTTACATTGAGTGTACCTGATGGCTGTTATTTACATTGAGCGTACCTGATGGCTGTTATTTACATTGAGCGTACCTGATGGCTGTTATTTACATTGAGTGTACCTGATGGCTGTTATCTATATTGAGCGTACCTGATGGCTGTTATTTACATTGAGTGTACCTGATGGCTGTTATTTACATTGAGCGTACCTGATGGCTGTTATTTACATTGAGCGTACCTGATGGCTGTTATTTACATTGAGCGTACCTGATGGCTGTTATTTACATTGAGCGTACCTGATGGCTGTTATTTACATTGAGTGTACCTGATGGCTGTTATTTACATTGAGCGAACCTGATGGCTGTTATTTACATTGAGCGTACCTGATGGCTGTTATTTACATTGAGGGTACCTGATGGCTGTTATTTACATTGAGCGTACCTGATGGCTGTTATTTACATTGAGCGTACCTGATGGCTGTTATTTACATTGAGTGTACCTGATGGCTGTTATTTACATTGAGTGTACCTGATGGCTGTTATTTACATTGAGCGTACCTGATGGCTGTTATTTATATTGAGTGTACCTGATGGCTGTTATTTACATTGAGCGTACCTGATGGATGTTATTTACATTGAGCGTACCTGATGGCTGTTATTTACATTGAGCGTACCTGATGGCTGTTATTTACATTGAGCGTACCTGATGGCTGTTATTTACATTGAGTGTACCTGATGGCTGTTATTTACATTGAGCGTACCTGATGGCTGTTATTTACATTGAGCGTACCTGATGGCTGTTATTTACATTGAGCGTACCTGATGGCTGTTATTTACATTGAGCGTACCTGATGGCTGTTATTTACATTGAGCGTACCCGGTGGCTGTTATTTACATTGAGCGTACCTGATGGATGTTATTTACATTGAGCGTACCTGATGGCTGTTATTTACATTGAGTGTACCTGATGGCTGTTATTTACATTGAGCGTACCTGATGGATGTTATTTACATTGAGTGTACCTGATGGCTGTTATTTACATTGAGGGTACCTGATGGCTGTTATTTACATTGAGCGTACCTGATGGCTGTTATTTATATTGAGCGTACCTGATGGATGTTGTTTACATTGAGCGTACCTGATGGATGTTGTTTACATTGAGCGTACCTGATGGCTGTTATTTACATTGAGCGTACCTGATGGCTGTTATTTACATTGAGTGTACCTGATGGCTGTTATTTACATTGAGCGTACCTGATGGCTGTTATTTACATTGAGCGTACCTGATGGCTGTTATTTACATTGAGCGTACCTGATGGCTGTTATATACATTGAGTGTACCTGATGGCTGTTATTTACATTGAGCGTACCTGATGGCTGTTATTTACATTGAGTGTACCTGATGGCTGTTATTTACATTGAGCGTACCTGATGGCTGTTATTTACATTGAGCGTACCTGATGGCTGTTATTTACATTGAGTGTACCTGATGGCTGTTATTTATATTGAGCGTACCTGATGGCTGTTATTTACATTGAGTGTACCTGATGGCTGTTATTTACATTGAGCGTACCTGATGGCTGTTATTTACATTGAGCGTACCTGATGGCTGTTATTTACATTGAGCGTACCTGATGGCTGTTATTTACATTGAGTGTACCTGATGGCTGTTATTTACATTGAGTGTACCTGATGGCTGTTATTTACATTGAGCGTACCTGATGGATGTTATTTACATTGAGCGTACCTGATGGCTGTTATTTACATTGAGCGTACCTGATGGCTGTTATTTATATTGAGTGTACCTGATGGCTGTTATTTACATTGAGCGTACCTGATGGATGTTATTTACATTGAGCGTACCTGATGGCTGTTATTTACATTGAGTGTACCTGATGGCTGTTATTTACATTGAGCGTACCTGATGGATGTTATTTACATTGAGCGTACCTGATGGCTGTTATTTACATTGAGCGTACCTGATGGCTGTTATTTACATTGAGCGTACCTGATGGCTGTTATTTACATTGAGTGTACCTGATGGCTGTTATTTACATTGAGCGTACCTGATGGCTGTTATTTACATTGAGCGTACCTGATGGATGTTATTTACATTGAGCGTACCTGATGGCTGTTATTGACATTGAGCGTACCTGATGGTTGTTATTTATATTGAGTGTACCTGATGGCTGTTATTTACATTGAGCGTACCTGATGGCTGTTATTTACATTGAGTGTACCTGATGGCTGTTATTTACATTGAGCGTACCTGATGGCTGTTATTTACATTGAGCGTACCTGATGGATGTTATTTACATTGAGCGTACCTGATGGCTGTTATTTACATTGAGCGTACCTGATGGCTGTTATTTATATTGAGTGTACCTGATGGCTGTTATTTACATTGAGCGTACCTGATGGATGTTATTTACATTGAGCGTACCTGATGGCTGTTATTTACATTGAGCGTACCTGATGGCTGTTATTTACATTGAGCGTACCTGATGGCTGTTATTTATATTGAGTGTACCTGATGGCTGTTATTTACATTGAGCGTACCTGATGGCTGTTATTTACATTGAGCGTACCTGATGGCTGTTATTTACATTGAGCGTACCTGATGGCTGTTATTTACATTGAGCGTACCTGATGGCTGTTATTTACATTGAGCGTACCTGGTGGCTGTTATTTACATTGAGCGTACCTGATGGATGTTATTTACATTGAGCGTACCTGATGGCTGTTATTTACATTGAGTGTACCTGATGGCTGTTATTTACATTGAGCATACCTGATGGCTGTTATTTACATTGAGCGTACCTGATGGCTGTTATTTACATTGAGCGTACCTGATGGCTGTTATTTACATTGAGCGTACCTGATGGCTGTTATTTACATTGAGTGTACCTGATGGCTGTTATTTACATTGAGCGAACCTGATGGCTGTTATTTACATTGAGCGTACCTGATGGCTGTTATTTACGTTGAGTGTACCTGATGGCTGTTATTTACATTGAGCGTACCTGATGGCTGTTATTTACATTGAGTGTACCTGATGGCTGTTATTTACATTGAGTGTACCTGATGGCTGTTATTTACATTGAGCGTACCTGATGGCGGTTATTTATATTGAGTGTACCTGATGGCTGTTATTTACATTGAGCGTACCTGATGGATGTTATTTACATTGAGCGTACCTGATGGCTGTTATTTACATTGAGCGTACCTGATGGCTGTTATTTACATTGAGCGTACCTGATGGCTGTTATTTACATTGAGTGTACCTGATGGCTGTTATTTACATTGAGCGTAGCTGATGGCTGTTATTTACATTGAGCGTACCTGATGGCTGTTATTTACATTGAGCGTACCTGATGGCTGTTATTTACATTGAGCGTACCTGATGGCTGTTATTTACATTGAGCGTACCTGGTGGCTGTTATTTACATTGAGCGTACCTGATGGATGTTATTTACATTGAGCGTACCTGATGGCTGTTATTTACATTGAGTGTACCTGATGGCTGTTATTTACATTGAGCGTACCTGATGGATGTTATTTACATTGAGTGTACCTGATGGCTGTTATTTACATTGAGTGTACCTGATGGCTGTTATTTACATTGAGCGTACCTGATGGCTGTTATTTATATTGAGTGTACCTGATGGCTGTTATTTACATTGAGCGTACCTGATGGATGTTATTTACATTGAGCGTACCTGATGGCTGTTATTTACATTGAGCGTACCTGATGGCTGTTATTTACATTGAGCGTACCTGATGGCTGTTATTTACATTGAGTGTACCTGATGGCTGTTATTTACATTGAGCGTACCTGATGGCTGTTATTTACATTGAGCGTACCTGATGGCTGTTATTTACATTGAGCGTACCTGATGGCTGTTATTTACATTGAGCGTACCTGATGGCTGTTATTTACATTGAGCGTACCTGGTGGCTGTTATTTACATTGAGCGTACCTGGTGGCTGTTATTTACATTGAGTGTACCTGATGGCTGTTATTTACATTGAACGTACCTGATGGATGTTATTTACATTGAGTGTACCTGATGGCTGTTATTTACATTGAGTGTACCTGATGGATGTTATTTACATTGAGTGTACCTGATGGATGTTATTTACATTGAGTGTACCTGATGGCTGTTATTTACATTGAGTGTACTTGATGGCTGTTATCTACATTGAGCGTACCTGATGGCTGTTATTTACATTGAGCGTACCTGATGGCTGTTATTTACATTGAGTGTACCTGATGGCTGTTATTTACATTGAGCGTACCTGATGGCTGTTATTTACATTGAGCGTACCTGATGGCTGTTATTTACATTGAGTGTACCTGATGGCTGTTATTTACATTGAGTGTACCTGATGGCTGTTATTTACATTGAGCGTACCTGATGGCTGTTATTTATATTGAGTGTACCTGATGGCTGTTATTTACATTGAGCGTACCTGATGGATGTTATTTACATTGAGCGTACCTGATGGCTGTTATTTACATTGAGCGTACCTGATGGTTGTTATTTACATTGAGCGTACCTGATGGCTGTTATTTACATTGAGTGTACCTGATGGCTGTTATTTACATTGAGCGTACCTGATGGCTGTTATTTACATTGAGCGTACCTGATGGCTGTTATTTACATTGAGCGTACCTGATGGCTGTTATTTACATTGAGCGTACCTGATGGCTGTTATTTACATTGAGCGTACCTGGTGGCTGTTATTTACATTGAGCGTACCTGATGGATGTTATTTACATTGAGCGTACCTGATGGCTGTTATTTACATTGAGTGTACCTGATGGCTGTTATTTACATTGAGCGTACCTGATGGATGTTATTTACATTGAGTGTACCTGATGGCTGTTATTTACATTGAGTGTACCTGATGGCTGTTATTTACATTGAGCGTACCTGATGGCTGTTATTTATATTGAGTGTACCTGATGGCTGTTATTTACATTGAGCGTACCTGATGGATGTTATTTACATTGAGCGTACCTGATGGCTGTTGTTTACATTGAGCGTACCTGATGGCTGTTATTTACATTGAGCGTACCTGATGGCTGTTATTTACATTGAGTTTACCTGATGGCTGTTATTTACATTGAGCGTACCTGATGGCTGTTATTTACATTGAGCGTACCTGATGGCTGTTATTTACATTGAGCGTACCTGATGGCTGTTATTTACATTGAGTGTACCTGATGGCTGTTATTTACATTGAGCGTACCTGATGGCTGTTATTTACATTGAGTGTACCTGATGGCTGTTATTTACATTGAGCGTACCTGATGGCTGTTATTTACATTGAGCGTACCTGATGGTTGTTATTTACATTGAGTGTACCTGATGGCTGTTATTTATATTGAGCGTACCTGATGGCTGTTATTTACATTGAGTGTACCTGATGGCTGTTATTTACATTGAGCGTACCTGATGGCTGTTATTTACATTGAGCGTACCTGATGGCTGTTATTTACATTGAGCGTACCTGATGGCTGTTATTTACATTGAGTGTACCTGATGGCTGTTATTTACATTGAGCGTACCTGATGGCTGTTATTTACATTGAGCGTACCTGATGGCTGTTATTTACATTGAGCGTACCTGATGGCTGTTATTTAGATTGAGTGTACCTGATGGCTGTTATTTACATTGAGCGTACCTGATGGATGTTATTTACATTGAGCGTACCTGATGCCTGTTATTTACATTGAGTGTACCTGATGGCTGTTATTTACATTGAGCGTACCTGATGGATGTTATTTACATTGAGCGTACCTGATGGCTGTTATTTACATTGAGTGTACCTGATGGCTGTTATTTACATTGAGCGTACCTGATGGCTGTTATTTACATTGAGCGTACCTGATGGCTGTTATTTACATTGAGCGTACCTGATGGCTGTTATTTACATTGAGCGTACCTGATGGCTGTTATTTACATTGAGCGTACCTGATGGCTGTTATTTATATTGAGTGTACCTGATGGCTGTTATTTACATTGAGCGTACCTGATGGCTGTTATTTACATTGAGTGTACCTGATGGCTGTTATTTACATTGAGCGTACCTGATGGCTGTTATTTACATTGAGCGTACCTGATGGATGTTATTTACATTGAGCGTACCTGATGGCTGTTATTTACATTGAGCGTACCTGATGGCTGTTATTTATATTGAGTGTACCTGATGGCTGTTATTTACATTGAGCGTACCTGATGGATGTTATTTACATTGAGCGTACCTGATGGCTGTTATTTACATTGAGCGTACCTGATGGCTGTTATTTACATTGAGCGTACCTGATGGCTGTTATTTACATTGAGTGTACCTGATGGCTGTTATTTACATTGAGCGTACCTGATGGCTGTTATTTACATTGAGCGTACCTGATGGCTGTTATTTACATTGAGCGTACCTGATGGCTGTTATTTACATTGAGCGTACCTGATGGCTGTTATTTACATTGAGCGTACCTGATGGCTGTTATTTACATTGAGCGTACCCGATGGCTGTTATTTACATTGAACGTACCTGATGGCTGTTATTTACATTGAACATACCTGATGGCTGTTATTTACATTGAGCGTACCTGATGGCTGTTATTTACATTGAGCGTACCTGATGGCTGTTATTTACATTGAGCGTACCTGATGGCTGTTATTTACATTGAACGTACCCGATGGCTGTTATTTACATTGAACGTACCTGATAGCTGCTTTTTACATTGAACGTACCTGATGGCTGTTATTTACATTGAGCGTACCTGATGGCTGTTATTTACATTGAGCGTACCTGATGGCTGTTATTTACATTGAACGTACCTGATGGCTGTTATTTACATTGAACGTACCTGATGGCTGTTATTTACATTGAGCGTACCTGATGGCTGTTATTTACATTGAGCGTACCTGATGGCTGTTATTTACATTGAACGTACCTGATGGCTGTTATTTACATTGAACGTACCTGATGGCTGTTATTTACATTGAGCGTACCTGATGGCTGTTATTTACATTGAACGTACCTGATGACTGTTATTTACATTGAACGTACCTGATGGCTGTTATTTACATTGAACGTACCTGATCGCTGTTATTTACATTGAACCTACCTGATGGCTGTTATTTACATTGAACGTACCTGGTGGATGTTATTCCAGAAACGTGTCGTGTGTATTAAATCCACTGTTTATTACTTAGATGTTATAAATATAATTAAGGTTCTCCTCCTTGCGGCATAGTGACCATATCCGATTTTTGCTACCTTCATCAGGCTCTTTGATTTTATTGCTGCCATATTCTTTTATAGCTTGTTTCTTTCCAGAAACGTGTCGTGCACAGTAAAGTTGATATCTACCTTTTCATTGTCCAAAGCAATGTTTATGTTTATGCCAATACAGTTAATATTTCAGAATGATATTTATTTTGTAAATATTTCCTCATATGATGGTTTTATTTTATATATTTATTTTTTTAGAACAATGAAGATATTCTGATAATGGATGTAGATAGATTCACAACAGAGACTGTCAATCATGTGATTGAAAGTGGAATATTAAACCATGTTCAACAACTATTAATACGTACAGACTATAGCAATTCTATACGTTCAAACATTCACTATATCACTGCACTTAACCAGCTAAGACAACTATATGACTATGGATTTAGGATTTACTGGACTAGGATGGAATTCAAGTGTGTTTTACAACACAACAGAAACAGAACCAGTTGCATTTATATACATATGGTAATTTTAATATATTTTTTTTTCATGTCTTGTACGTTTCGTCTTTTTTGGGGTTAAGGATCATTCAAGCAATATTTCTCTAGATATATTATTTTGTTTATATGTGTGGTCGCTGAGCTAGATATATTATTTTGTTTATATGTGTGGTCGCTGAGCTAGATATATTATTTTGTTTATATGTGTGGTCGCCGAGCTAGATATATTATTTGCTTATATGTGTGGTTGCTGAGCTAGATATATTATTTTGTTTATATGTGTGGTCGCTGAGCTAGATATATTATTTTGTTTATATATGTGGTCGCCGAGCTAGATATATTATTTTGTTTATATGTGTGGTCGCCGAGCTAGATATATTATTTTGTTTATATGTGTGGTCGCCGAGCTAGATATATTATTTTGTTTATATGTGTGGTGGCTGAGCTAGATATATTATTTTGTTTATATGTGTGGTCGCTGAGCTAGATATTTTATTTTGTTTATATGTGTGGTCGCTGAGCTAGATATATTATTTTGTTTATATGTGTGGTCGCTGAGCTAGATATATTATTTTGTTTATATGTGTGGTCGCTGAGCTAGATATATTATTTTGTTTATATGTGTGGTCGCTGAGCTAGATATATTATTTTGTTTATATGTGTGGTCGCCGAGCTAGATATATTATTTTGTTTATATGTGTGGTCGCTGAGCTAGATATATTATTTTGTTTATATGTGTGGTCGCTGAGCTAGATATATTATTTTGTTTATATGTGTGGTCGCTGAGCTAGATATATTATTTTGTTTATATGTGTGGTCGCCGAGCTACATATATTATTTTGTTTATATGTGTGGTCGCTGAGCTAGATATATTATTTTGTTTATATGTGTGGTCGTCGAGCTAGATATATTATTTTGTTTATATGTGTGGTCGCTGAGCTAGATATACTATTTTGTTTATATGTGTGGTCGCTGAGCTAGATATATTATTTTGTTTATATGTGTGGTCGCTGGGCTAGATATATTATTTTATTTATATGTGTGGTCGCTGAGCTAGATATATTATTTTGTTTATATGTGTGGTCGCTGAGTTAGATATATTATTTTGTTTATATGTGTGGTCGCTGAGCTAGATATATTATTTTGTTTATATGTGTGGTCGCCGAGCTAGATATATTATTTTGTTTATATGTGTGGTGGCCGAGCTAGATATATTATTTGTTTTATATGTGTGGTCGCCGAGCTAGATATATTATTTTGTATATATGTGTGGTCGCCGAGCTAGATATATTATTTTGTATATATGTGTGGTCGCCGAGCTAGATATATTATTTTGTTTATATGTGTGGTGGCCGAGCTAGATATATTATTTGTTTTATATGTGTGGTCGCCGAGCTAGATATATTATTTTGTATATATGTGTGGTCGCCGAGCTAGATATATTATTTTGTTTATATGTGTGGTCGCTGAGCTAGATATATTATTTTGTTTATATGTGTTGTCGATGAGCTAAATATATTATTTTGTTTATATGTGTGGTGGCTGAGCTAGATATATTATTTTGTTTATATGTGTGGTCGCTGAGCTAGATATATTATTTTGTTTATATGTGTGGTCGCTGAGCTAGATATATTATTTTGTTTATATGTGTGGTCGCTGAGCTAGATATATTATTTTGTTTATGTGTGTGGTCGCCGAGCTAGATATATTATTTTGTTTATATGTGTGGTCGCCGAGCTAGATATATTATTTTGTTTATATGTGTGGTCGCCGAGCTAGATATATTATTTTGTTTATATGTGTGGTCGCTGAGCTAGATATATTATTTTGTTTATATGTGTGGTCGCTGAGCTAGATATATTACTTTGTTTATATGTGTGGTCGCTGAGCTAGATATATTATTTTGTTTATATATGTGGTCGCCGAGCTAGATATATTATTTTGTTTATATGTGTGGTCGCTGAGCTAGATATATTATTTTGTTTATATGTGTGGTCGCTGAGCTAGATATATTATTTTGTTTATATGTGTGGTCGCTGAGCTAGATATATTATTTTGTTTATATGTGTGGTCGTTGAGCTAGATATATTATTTTGTTTATATGTGTGGTCGCTGAGCTAGATATATTATTTTGTTTATATGTGTGGTCGCTGAGCTAGATATATTATTTTGTTTATATGTGTGGTCGCTGAGCTAGATATATTATTTTGTTTATATGTGTGGTCGCTGAGCTAGATATATTATTTTGTTTATATGTGTGGTCGCTGAGCTAGATATATTATTATGTTTATATGTGTGGTCGCTGAGCTAGATATATTATTATTTTTGTTTATATGTGTGGTCGCTGAGCTAGATATATTATTTTGTTTATATGTGTGGTCGCCGAGCTAGATATATTATTTTGTTTATATGTGTTGTCGCCGAGCTAGATATATTATTTTGTTTATATGTGTGGTCGCTGAGCTATATATATTATTTTGTTTATATGTGTGGTCTCCGAGCTAGATATATTATTTTGTTTATATGTGTGGTCGCCGAGCTAGATATATTATTTTGTTTATATGTGTGGTCGCCGAGCTAGATATTTTATTTTGTTTATATGTGTGGTCGCCGAGCTAGATATATTATTTTGTTTATATGTGTGGTCGCCGAGCTAGATATATTATTTTGTTTATATGTGTGGTCGCCGAGCTAGATATATTATTTTGTTTATATGTGTGGTCACTGAGCTAGATATATTATTTTGTTTATATGTGTGGTCGCTGAGCTAGATATATTATTTTGTTTATATGTGTGGTCACTGAGCTAGATATATTATTTTGTTTATATGTGTGGTCGCTGAGCTAGATATATTATTTTGTTTATATGTGTGGTCGCCGAGCTAGATATATTATTTTGTTTATATGTGTGGTCTCCGAGCTAGATATATTATTTTGTTCATATATGTGGTCGCCGAGCTAGATATATTATTTTGTTTATATGTGTGGTCGCCGAGCTACATATATTATTTTGTTTATATGTGTGGTCGCTGAGCTAGATATATTATTTTGTTTATATGTGTGGTCGTCGAGCTAGATATATTATTTTGTTTATATGTGTGGTCGCTGAGCTAGATATACTATTTTGTTTATATGTGTGGTCGCTGAGCTAGATATATTATTTTGTTTATATGTGTGGTCGCTGGGCTAGATATATTATTTTATTTATATGTGTGGTCGCTGAGCTAGATATATTATTTTGTTTATATGTGTGGTCGCTGAGTTAGATATATTATTTTGTTTATATGTGTGGTCGCTGAGCTAGATATATTATTTTGTTTATATGTGTGGTCGCCGAGCTAGATATATTATTTTGTTTATATGTGTGGTGGCCGAGCTAGATATATTATTTGTTTTATATGTGTGGTCGCCGAGCTAGATATATTATTTTGTATATATGTGTGGTCGCCGAGCTAGATATATTATTTTGTATATATGTGTGGTCGCCGAGCTAGATATATTATTTTGTTTATATGTGTGGTGGCCGAGCTAGATATATTATTTGTTTTATATGTGTGGTCGCCGAGCTAGATATATTATTTTGTATATATGTGTGGTCGCCGAGCTAGATATATTATTTTGTTTATATGTGTGGTCGCTGAGCTAGATATATTATTTTGTTTATATGTGTTGTCGATGAGCTAGATATATTATTTTGTTTATATGTGTGGTGGCTGAGCTAGATATATTATTTTGTTTATATGTGTGGTCGCTGAGCTAGATATATTATTTTGTTTATATGTGTGGTCGCTGAGCTAGATATATTATTTTGTTTATATGTGTGGTCGCTGAGCTAGATATATTATTTTGTTTATGTGTGTGGTCGCCGAGCTAGATATATTATTTTGTTTATATGTGTGGTCGCCGAGCTAGATATATTATTTTGTTTATATGTGTGGTCGCCGAGCTAGATATATTATTTTGTTTATATGTGTGGTCGCTGAGCTAGATATATTATTTTGTTTATATGTGTGGTCGCTGAGCTAGATATATTACTTTGTTTATATGTGTGGTCGCTGAGCTAGATATATTATTTTGTTTATATATGTGGTCGCCGAGCTAGATATATTATTTTGTTTATATGTGTGGTCGCTGAGCTAGATATATTATTTTGTTTATATGTGTGGTCGCTGAGCTAGATATATTATTTTGTTTATATGTGTGGTCGCTGAGCTAGATATATTATTTTGTTTATATGTGTGGTCGTTGAGCTAGATATATTATTTTGTTTATATGTGTGGTCGCTGAGCTAGATATATTATTTTGTTTATATGTGTGGTCGCTGAGCTAGATATATTATTTTGTTTATATGTGTGGTCGCTGAGCTAGATATATTATTTTGTTTATATGTGTGGTCGCTGAGCTAGATATATTATTTTGTTTATATGTGTGGTCGCTGAGCTAGATATATTATTATGTTTATATGTGTGGTCGCTGAGCTAGATATATTATTATTTTTGTTTATATGTGTGGTCGCTGAGCTAGATATATTATTTTGTTTATATGTGTGGTCGCCGAGCTAGATATATTATTTTGTTTATATGTGTTGTCGCCGAGCTAGATATATTATTTTGTTTATATGTGTGGTCGCTGAGCTATATATATTATTTTGTTTATATGTGTGGTCTCCGAGCTAGATATATTATTTTTTTTATATGTGTGGTCGCCGAGCTAGATATATTATTTTGTTTATATGTGTGGTCGCCGAGCTAGATATTTTATTTTGTTTATATGTGTGGTCGCCGAGCTAGATATATTATTTTGTTTATATGTGTGGTCGCCGAGCTAGATATATTATTTTGTTTATATGTGTGGTCGCCGAGCTAGATATATTATTTTGTTTATATGTGTGGTCACTGAGCTAGATATATTATTTTGTTTATATGTGTGGTCGCTGAGCTAGATATATTATTTTGTTTATATGTGTGGTCACTGAGCTAGATATATTATTTTGTTTATATGTGTGGTCGCTGAGCTAGATATATTATTTTGTTTATATGTGTGGTCACTGAGCTAGATATATTATTTTGTTTATATGTGTGGTCGCTGAGCTAGATATATTATTTTGTTTATATGTGTGGTCGCCGAGCTAGATATATTATTTTGTTTATATGTGTGGTCTCCGAGCTAGATATATTATTTTGTTCATATATGTGGTCGCCGAGCTAGATATATTATTTTGTTTATATGTGTGGTCGCCGAGCTACATATATTATTTTGTTTATATGTGTGGTCGCTGAGCTAGATATATTATTTTGTTTATATGTGTGGTCGTCGAGCTAGATATATTATTTTGTTTATATGTGTGGTCGCTGAGCTAGATATACTATTTTGTTTATATGTGTGGTCGCTGAGCTAGATATATTATTTTGTTTATATGTGTGGTCGCTGGGCTAGATATATTATTTTATTTATATGTGTGGTCGCTGAGCTAGATATATTATTTTGTTTATATGTGTGGTCGCTGAGTTAGATATATTATTTTGTTTATATGTGTGGTCGCTGAGCTAGATATATTATTTTGTTTATATGTGTGGTCGCCGAGCTAGATATATTATTTTGTTTATATGTGTGGTGGCCGAGCTAGATATATTATTTGTTTTATATGTGTGGTCGCCGAGCTAGATATATTATTTTGTATATATGTGTGGTCGCCGAGCTAGATATATTATTTTGTATATATGTGTGGTCGCCGAGCTAGATATATTATTTTGTTTATATGTGTGGTGGCCGAGCTAGATATATTATTTGTTTTATATGTGTGGTCGCCGAGCTAGATATATTATTTTGTATATATGTGTGGTCGCCGAGCTAGATATATTATTTTGTTTATATGTGTGGTCGCTGAGCTAGATATATTATTTTGTTTATATGTGTTGTCGATGAGCTAGATATATTATTTTGTTTATATGTGTGGTGGCTGAGCTAGATATATTATTTTGTTTATATGTGTGGTCGCTGAGCTAGATATATTATTTTGTTTATATGTGTGGTCGCTGAGCTAGATATATTATTTTGTTTATATGTGTGGTCGCTGAGCTAGATATATTATTTTGTTTATGTGTGTGGTCGCCGAGCTAGATATATTATTTTGTTTATATGTGTGGTCGCCGAGCTAGATATATTATTTTGTTTATATGTGTGGTCGCCGAGCTAGATATATTATTTTGTTTATATGTGTGGTCGCTGAGCTAGATATATTATTTTGTTTATATGTGTGGTCGCTGAGCTAGATATATTACTTTGTTTATATGTGTGGTCGCTGAGCTAGATATATTATTTTGTTTATATATGTGGTCGCCGAGCTAGATATATTATTTTGTTTATATGTGTGGTCGCTGAGCTAGATATATTATTTTGTTTATATGTGTGGTCGCTGAGCTAGATATATTATTTTGTTTATATGTGTGGTCGCTGAGCTAGATATATTATTTTGTTTATATGTGTGGTCGTTGAGCTAGATATATTATTTTGTTTATATGTGTGGTCGCTGATCTAGATATATTATTTTGTTTATATGTGTGGTCGCTGAGCTAGATATATTATTTTGTTTATATGTGTGGTCGCTGAGCTAGATATATTATTTTGTTTATATGTGTGGTCGCTGAGCTAGATATATTATTTTGTTTATATGTGTGGTCGCTGAGCTAGATA
The DNA here is from genome assembly GCA_963680875.1 of Bathymodiolus brooksi. Lineage (NCBI taxonomy): Eukaryota > Metazoa > Mollusca > Bivalvia > Mytilida > Modiolidae > Bathymodiolus > Bathymodiolus brooksi. The sequence continues at coordinate 128,470,197 of OY804577.1, read as the reverse complement.
TATTATTATGTTTATATGTGTGGTCGCTGAGCTAGATATATTATTATTTTTGTTTATATGTGTGGTCGCTGAGCTAGATATATTATTTTGTTTATATGTGTGGTCGCCGAGCTAGATATATTATTTTGTTTATATGTGTTGTCGCCGAGCTAGATATATTATTTTGTTTATATGTGTGGTCGCTGAGCTATATATATTATTTTGTTTATATGTGTGGTCTCCGAGCTAGATATATTATTTTGTTTATATGTGTGGTCGCCGAGCTAGATATATTATTTTGTTTATATGTGTGGTCGCCGAGCTAGATATTTTATTTTGTTTATATGTGTGGTCGCCGAGCTAGATATATTATTTTGTTTATATGTGTGGTCGCCGAGCTAGATATATTATTTTGTTTATATGTGTGGTCGCCGAGCTAGATATATTATTTTGTTTATATGTGTGGTCACTGAGCTAGATATATTATTTTGTTTATATGTGTGGTCGCTGAGCTAGATATATTATTTTGTTTATATGTGTGGTCACTGAGCTAGATATATTATTTTGTTTATATGTGTGGTCGCTGAGCTAGATATATTATTTTGTTTATATGTGTGGTCGCCGAGCTAGATATATTATTTTGTTTATATGTGTGGTCTCCGAGCTAGATATATTATTTTGTTCATATATGTGGTCGCCGAGATAGATATATTATTTTGTTTATATGTGTGGTCGCTGAGCTAGATATATTATTTTGTTTATATGTGTGGTCGCTGAGCTAGATATATTATTTTGTTTATATGTGTGGTCGCTGAGCTAGATATATTATTTTGTTTATATGTGTGGTCGCTGAGCTAGATATATTATTTTGTTTATATGTGTGGTCGTTGAGCTAGATATATTATTTTGTTTATATGTGTGGTCGCTGAGCTAGATATATTATTTTGTTTATATGTGTGGTCACTGAGGTAGATATATTATTTTGTTTATATGTGTGGTCGCTGAGCTAGATATATTATTTTATTTATATGTGTGGTCGCTGAGCTAGATATATTATTTTGTTTATATGTGTGGTCGCTGAGCTAGATATATTATTTTGTTTATATGTGTGGTCGCCGAGCTAGATATATTATTTTGTTTATATGTGTGGTCGCCGAGCTAGATATATTATTTTGTTTATATGTGTGGTCGCCGAGCTAGATATATTATTTTGTTTATATGTGTGGTCGCCGAGCTAGATATATTATTTTGTTTATATGTGTGGTCGCCGAGCTAGATATATTATTTTGTTTATATGTGTGGTGGCCGAACTAGATATATTATTTTGTTTATATGTGTGGTCGCCGAGCTAGATATTTTATTTTGTTTATATGTGTGGTCGCCAAACTAGATATATTATTTTGTTTATATGTGTGGTCGCTGAGCTAGAAATATTATTTTATTTATATGTGTGGTCGCTGAGCTAGATATATTATTTTGTTTATATGTGTGTTCGCTGAGCTAGATATATTATTTTGTTTATATGTGTGGTAGCTGAGCTAGATATATTATTTTGTTTATATGTGTGGTCGCTGGGCTAGATATATTATTTTATTTATATGTATGGTCGCTGAGTTAGATATATTATTTTGTTTATATGTGTGGTCGCTGAGCTAGATATATTAGTTTGTTTATATGTGTGGTCGCTGGGCTAGATATATTAGTTTGTTTATATGTGTGGTCACTGGGCTAGATATATTATTTTGCTTATATGTGTGGTCGCTGAGCTAGATATATTATTTTGTTTATATGTGTGGTCGCTGAGCTAGATATATTATTTTGTTTATATGTGTGGTCGCTGAGCTAGATATATTATTTTGTTTATATGTGTGGTCGCCGAGCTAGATATATTATTTTGTTTATATGTGTGGTCGCCGAGCTAGATATATTATTTTGTTTATATATGTGGTCGCCGAGATAGATATATTATATTGTTTATATGTGTGGTCGCTGAGCTAGATATATTATTTTGTTTATATGTGTGGTCGCTGTGCTAGATATATTATTTTGTTTATATGTGTGGTCGCTGAGATAGATATATTATTTTGTTTATATGTGTGGTCGCTGAGCTAGATATATTATTTTGTTTATATGTGTGGTCGTTGAGCTAGATATATTATTTTGTTTATATGTGTGGTCGCTGAGCTAGATATATTATTTTGTTTATATGTGTGGTCACTGAGGTAGATATATTATTTTGTTTATATGTGTGGTCGCTGAGCTAGATATATTATTTTATTTATATGTGTGGTCGCTGAGCTAGATATATTATTTTGTTTATATGTGTGGTCGCTGAGCTAGATATATTATTTTGTTTATATGTGTGGTCGCCGAGCTAGATATATTATTTTGTTTATATGTGTGGTCGCCGAGCTAGATATATTATTTTGTTTATATGTGTGGTCGCCGAGCTAGATATATTATTTTGTTTATATGTGTGGTCGCCGAGCTAGATATATTATTTTGTTTATATGTGTGGTCGCCGAGCTAGATATATTATTTTGTTTATATGTGTGGTGGCCGAACTAGATATATTATTTTGTTTATATGTGTGGTCGCCGAGCTAGATATTTTATTTTGTTTATATGTGTGGTCGCCAAACTAGATATATTATTTTGTTTATATGTGTGGTCGCTGAGCTAGAAATATTATTTTATTTATATGTGTGGTCGCTGAGCTAGATATATTATTTTGTTTATATGTGTGTTCGCTGAGCTAGATATATTATTTTGTTTATATGTGTGGTAGCTGAGCTAGATATATTATTTTGTTTATATGTGTGGTCGCTGGGCTAGATATATTATTTTATTTATATGTATGGTCGCTGAGTTAGATATATTATTTTGTTTATATGTGTGGTCGCTGAGCTAGATATATTAGTTTGTTTATATGTGTGGTCGCTGGGCTAGATATATTAGTTTGTTTATATGTGTGGTCACTGGGCTAGATATATTATTTTGCTTATATGTGTGGTCGCTGAGCTAGATATATTATTTTGTTTATATGTGTGGTCGCTGAGCTAGATATATTATTTTGTTTATATGTGTGGTCGCTGAGCTAGATATATTATTTTGTTTATATGTGTGGTCGCCGAGCTAGATATATTATTTTGTTTATATGTGTGGTCGCCGAGCTAGATATATTATTTTGTTTATATATGTGGTCGCCGAGATAGATATATTATATTGTTTATATGTGTGGTCGCTGAGCTAGATATATTATTTTGTTTATATGTGTGGTCGCTGTGCTAGATATATTATTTTGTTTATATGTGTGGTCGCTGAGATAGATATATTATTTTGTTTATATGTGTGGTCGCTGAGCTAGATATATTATTTTGTTTATATGTGTGGTCGTTGAGCTAGATATATTATTTTGTTTATATGTGTGGTCGCTGAGCTAGATATATTATTTTGTTTATATGTGTGGTCACTGAGGTAGATATATTATTTTGTTTATATGTGTGGTCGCTGAGCTAGATATATTATTTTGTTTATATGTGTGGTCGCTGAGCTAGATATATTATTTTGTTTATATGTGTGGTCGCTGAGCTAGATATATTATTTTGTTTATATGTGTGGTCGCCGAGCTAGATATATTATTTTGTTTATATGTGTGGTCGCCGAGCTAGATATATTATTTTGTTTATATGTGTGGTCGCCGAGCTAGATATATTATTTTGTTTATATGTGTGGTCGCCGAGCTAGATATATTATTTTGTTTATATGTGTGGTCGCTGAGCTAGATATATTATTTTGGTTATATATGTGGTCGCCGAGATAGATATATTATTTTGTTTATATGTGTGGTCGCCGAGCTAGATATATTATTTTGTTTATATGTGTGGTCGCTGAGCTAGATATATTATTTTGTTTATATGTGTGGTCGCTGAGCTAGATATATTATTTTGTTTATATGTTTGGTCGCTGAGCTAGATATATTATTTTGTTTATATGTGTGGTCGTTGAGCTAGATATATTATTTTGTTTATATGTGTGGTCGCTGAGCTAGATATATTATTTTGTTTATATGTGTGGTCGCTGAGCTAGATATATTATTTTGTTTATATGTGTGGTCGCTGAGCTAGATATATTATTTTGTTTATATGTGTGGTCGCTGAGCTAGATATATTATTTTGTTTATATGTGTGGTCGCTGAGCTAGATATATTATTATGTTTATATGTGTGGTCGCTGAGCTAGATATATTATTATTTTTGTTTATATGTGTGGTCGCTGAGCTAGATATATTATTTTGTTTATATGTGTGGTCGCCGAGCTAGATATATTATTTTGTTTATATGTGTGGTCGCCGAGCTAGATATATTATTTTGTTTATATGTGTGGTCGCTGAGCTATATATATTATTTTGTTTATATGTGTGGTCTCCGAGCTAGATATATTATTTTGTTTATATGTGTGGTCGCCGAGCTAGATATATTATTTTGTTTATATGTGTGGTCGCCGAGCTAGATATTTTATTTTCTTTATATGTGTGGTCGCCGAGCTAGATATATTATTTTGTTTATATGTGTGGTCTCCGAGCTAGATATATTATTTTGTTTATATATGTGGTCGCCGAGATAGATATATTATTTTGTTTATATGTGTGGTCGCTGAGCTAGATATATTATTTTGTTTATATGTGTGGTCGCTGAGCTAGATATATTATTTTGTTTATATGTGTGGTCGCTGAGCTAGATATATTATTTTGTTTATATGTGTGGTCGCTGAGCTAGATATATTATTTTGTTTATATGTGTGGTCGTTGAGCTAGATATATTATTTTGTTTATATGTGTGGTCGCCGAGCTAGATATATTATTTTGTTTATATGTGTGGTCACTGAGGTAGATATATTATTTTGTTTATATGTGTGGTCGCTGAGCTAGATATATTATTTTGTTTATATGTGTGGTCGCCGAGCTAGATATTTTATTTTGTTTATATGTGTGGTCGCCGAGCTAGATATATTATTTTGTTTATATGTGTGGTCGCCGAGCTAGATATATTATTTTGTTTATATGTGTGGTCGCCGAGCTAGATATATTATTTTGTTTATATGTGTGGTCACTGAGCTAGATATATTATTTTGTTTATATGTGTGGTCGCTGAGCTAGATATATTATTTTGTTTATATGTGTGGTCACTGAGCTAGATATATTATTTTGTTTATATGTGTGGTCGCTGAGCTAGATATATTATTTTGTTTATATGTGTGGTCGCCGAGCTAGATATATTATTTTGTTTATATGTGTGGTCTCCGAGCTAGATATATTATTTTGTTCATATATGTGGTCGCCGAGCTAGATATATTATTTTGTTTATATGTGTGGTCGCCGAGCTACATATATTATTTTGTTTATATGTGTGGTCGCTGAGCTAGATATATTATTTTGTTTATATGTGTGGTCGTCGAGCTAGATATATTATTTTGTTTATATGTGTGGTCGCTGAGCTAGATATACTATTTTGTTTATATGTGTGGTCGCTGAGCTAGATATATTATTTTGTTTATATGTGTGGTCGCTGGGCTAGATATATTATTTTATTTATATGTGTGGTCGCTGAGCTAGATATATTATTTTGTTTATATGTGTGGTCGCTGAGTTAGATATATTATTTTGTTTATATGTGTGGTCGCTGAGCTAGATATATTATTTTGTTTATATGTGTGGTCGCCGAGCTAGATATATTATTTTGTTTATATGTGTGGTGGCCGAGCTAGATATATTATTTGTTTTATATGTGTGGTCGCCGAGCTAGATATATTATTTTGTATATATGTGTGGTCGCCGAGCTAGATATATTATTTTGTATATATGTGTGGTCGCCGAGCTAGATATATTATTTTGTTTATATGTGTGGTGGCCGAGCTAGATATATTATTTGTTTTATATGTGTGGTCGCCGAGCTAGATATATTATTTTGTATATATGTGTGGTCGCCGAGCTAGATATATTATTTTGTTTATATGTGTGGTCGCTGAGCTAGATATATTATTTTGTTTATATGTGTTGTCGATGAGCTAGATATATTATTTTGTTTATATGTGTGGTGGCTGAGCTAGATATATTATTTTGTTTATATGTGTGGTCGCTGAGCTAGATATATTATTTTGTTTATATGTGTGGTCGCTGAGCTAGATATATTATTTTGTTTATATGTGTGGTCGCTGAGCTAGATATATTATTTTGTTTATGTGTGTGGTCGCCGAGCTAGATATATTATTTTGTTTATATGTGTTGTCGCCGAGCTAGATATATTATTTTGTTTATATGTGTGGTCGCCGAGCTAGATATATTATTTTGTTTATATGTGTGGTCGCTGAGCTAGATATATTATTTTGTTTATATGTGTGGTCGCTGAGCTAGATATATTACTTTGTTTATATGTGTGGTCGCTGAGCTAGATATATTATTTTGTTTATATATGTGGTCGCCGAGCTAGATATATTATTTTGTTTATATGTGTGGTCGCTGAGCTAGATATATTATTTTGTTTATATGTGTGGTCGCTGAGCTAGATATATTATTTTGTTTATATGTGTGGTCGCTGAGCTAGATATATTATTTTGTTTATATGTGTGGTCGTTGAGCTAGATATATTATTTTGTTTATATGTGTGGTCGCTGAGCTAGATATATTATTTTGTTTATATGTGTGGTCGCTGAGCTAGATATATTATTTTGTTTATATGTGTGGTCGCTGAGCTAGATATATTATTTTGTTTATATGTGTGGTCGCTGAGCTAGATATATTATTTTGTTTATATGTGTGGTCGCTGAGCTAGATATATTATTATGTTTATATGTGTGGTCGCTGAGCTAGATATATTATTATTTTTGTTTATATGTGTGGTCGCTGAGCTAGATATATTATTTTGTTTATATGTGTGGTCGCCGAGCTAGATATATTATTTTGTTTATATGTGTTGTCGCCGAGCTAGATATATTATTTTGTTTATATGTGTGGTCGCTGAGCTATATATATTATTTTGTTTATATGTGTGGTCTCCGAGCTAGATATATTATTTTGTTTATATGTGTGGTCGCCGAGCTAGATATATTATTTTGTTTATATGTGTGGTCGCCGAGCTAGATATTTTATTTTGTTTATATGTGTGGTCGCCGAGCTAGATATATTATTTTGTTTATATGTGTGGTCGCCGAGCTAGATATATTATTTTGTTTATATGTGTGGTCGCCGAGCTAGATATATTATTTTGTTTATATGTGTGGTCACTGAGCTAGATATATTATTTTGTTTATATGTGTGGTCGCTGAGCTAGATATATTATTTTGTTTATATGTGTGGTCACTGAGCTAGATATATTATTTTGTTTATATGTGTGGTCGCTGAGCTAGATATATTATTTTGTTTATATGTGTGGTCGCCGAGCTAGATATATTATTTTGTTTATATGTGTGGTCTCCGAGCTAGATATATTATTTTGTTCATATATGTGGTCGCCGAGATAGATATATTATTTTGTTTATATGTGTGGTCGCTGAGCTAGATATATTATTTTGTTTATATGTGTGGTCGCTGAGCTAGTTATATTATTTTGTTTATATGTGTGGTCGCTGAGCTAGATATATTATTTTGTTTATATGTGTGGTCGCTGAGCTAGATATATTATTTTGTTTATATGTGTGGTCGTTGAGCTAGATATATTATTTTGTTTATATGTGTGGTCGCTGAGCTAGATATATTATTTTGTTTATATGTGTGGTCACTGAGGTAGATATATTATTTTGTTTATATGTGTGGTCGCTGAGCTAGATATATTATTTTATTTATATGTGTGGTCGCTGAGCTAGATATATTATTTTGTTTATATGTGTGGTCGCTGAGCTAGATATATTATTTTGTTTATATGTGTGGTCGCCGAGCTAGATATATTATTTTGTTTATATGTGTGGTCGCCGAGCTAGATATATTATTTTGTTTATATGTGTGGTCGCCGAGCTAGATATATTATTTTGTTTATATGTGTGGTCGCCGAGCTAGATATATTATTTTGTTTATATGTGTGGTCGCCGAGCTAGATATATTATTTTGTTTATATGTGTGGTGGCCGAACTAGATATATTATTTTGTTTATATGTGTGGTCGCCGAGCTAGATATTTTATTTTGTTTATATGTGTGGTCGCCAAACTAGATATATTATTTTGTTTATATGTGTGGTCGCTGAGCTAGAAATATTATTTTATTTATATGTGTGGTCGCTGAGCTAGATATATTATTTTGTTTATATGTGTGTTCGCTGAGCTAGATATATTATTTTGTTTATATGTGTGGTAGCTGAGCTAGATATATTATTTTGTTTATATGTGTGGTCGCTGGGCTAGATATATTATTTTATTTATATGTATGGTCGCTGAGTTAGATATATTATTTTGTTTATATGTGTGGTCGCTGAGCTAGATATATTAGTTTGTTTATATGTGTGGTCGCTGGGCTAGATATATTAGTTTGTTTATATGTGTGGTCACTGGGCTAGATATATTATTTTGCTTATATGTGTGGTCGCTGAGCTAGATATATTATTTTGTTTATATGTGTGGTCGCTGAGCTAGATATATTATTTTGTTTATATGTGTGGTCGCTGAGCTAGATATATTATTTTGTTTATATGTGTGGTCGCCGAGCTAGATATATTATTTTGTTTATATGTGTGGTCGCCGAGCTAGATATATTATTTTGTTTATATATGTGGTCGCCGAGATAGATATATTATATTGTTTATATGTGTGGTCGCTGAGCTAGATATATTATTTTGTTTATATGTGTGGTCGCTGTGCTAGATATATTATTTTGTTTATATGTGTGGTCGCTGAGATAGATATATTATTTTGTTTATATGTGTGGTCGCTGAGCTAGATATATTATTTTGTTTATATGTGTGGTCGTTGAGCTAGATATATTATTTTGTTTATATGTGTGGTCGCTGAGCTAGATATATTATTTTGTTTATATGTGTGGTCACTGAGGTAGATATATTATTTTGTTTATATGTGTGGTCGCTGAGCTAGATATATTATTTTGTTTATATGTGTGGTCGCTGAGCTAGATATATTATTTTGTTTATATGTGTGGTCGCTGAGCTAGATATATTATTTTGTTTATATGTGTGGTCGCCGAGCTAGATATATTATTTTGTTTATATGTGTGGTCGCCGAGCTAGATATATTATTTTGTTTATATGTGTGGTCGCCGAGCTAGATATATTATTTTGTTTATATGTGTGGTCGCCGAGCTAGATATATTATTTTGTTTATATGTGTGGTCGCTGAGCTAGATATATTATTTTGGTTATATATGTGGTCGCCGAGATAGATATATTATTTTGTTTATATGTGTGGTCGCCGAGCTAGATATATTATTTTGTTTATATGTGTGGTCGCTGAGCTAGATATATTATTTTGTTTATATGTGTGGTCGCTGAGCTAGATATATTATTTTGTTTATATGTTTGGTCGCTGAGCTAGATATATTATTTTGTTTATATGTGTGGTCGTTGAGCTAGATATATTATTTTGTTTATATGTGTGGTCGCTGAGCTAGATATATTATTTTGTTTATATGTGTGGTCGCTGAGCTAGATATATTATTTTGTTTATATGTGTGGTCGCTGAGCTAGATATATTATTTTGTTTATATGTGTGGTCGCTGAGCTAGATATATTATTTTGTTTATATGTGTGGTCGCTGAGCTAGATATATTATTATGTTTATATGTGTGGTCGCTGAGCTAGATATATTATTATTTTTGTTTATATGTGTGGTCGCTGAGCTAGATATATTATTTTGTTTATATGTGTGGTCGCCGAGCTAGATATATTATTTTGTTTATATGTGTGGTCGCCGAGCTAGATATATTATTTTGTTTATATGTGTGGTCGCTGAGCTATATATATTATTTTGTTTATATGTGTGGTCTCCGAGCTAGATATATTATTTTGTTTATATGTGTGGTCGCCGAGCTAGATATATTATTTTGTTTATATGTGTGGTCGCCGAGCTAGATATTTTATTTTCTTTATATGTGTGGTCGCCGAGCTAGATATATTATTTTGTTTATATGTGTGGTCTCCGAGCTAGATATATTATTTTGTTTATATATGTGGTCGCCGAGATAGATATATTATTTTGTTTATATGTGTGGTCGCTGAGCTAGATATATTATTTTGTTTATATGTGTGGTCGCTGAGCTAGATATATTATTTTGTTTATATGTGTGGTCGCTGAGCTAGATATATTATTTTGTTTATATGTGTGGTCGCTGAGCTAGATATATTATTTTGTTTATATGTGTGGTCGTTGAGCTAGATATATTATTTTGTTTATATGTGTGGTCGCCGAGCTAGATATATTATTTTGTTTATATGTGTGGTCACTGAGGTAGATATATTATTTTGTTTATATGTGTGGTCGCTGAGCTAGATATATTATTTTGTTTATATGTGTGGTCGCTGAGCTAGATATATTATTTTGTTTATATGTGTGGTCGCTGAGCTAGATATATTATTTTGTTTATATGTGTGGTCGCCGAGCTAGATATATTATTTTGTTTATATGTGTGGTCGCCGAGCTAGATATATTATTTTGTTTATATGTGTGGTCGCCGAGCTAGATATATTATTTTGTTTATATGTGTGGTCGCCGAGCTAGATATATTATTTTGTTTATATGTGTGGTCGCCGAGCTAGATATATTATTTTGTTTATAGGTGTGGTGGCCGAACTAGATATATTATTTTGTTTATATGTGTGGTCGCTGAGCTAGATATTTTATTTTGTTTATATGTGTGGTCGCCAAACTAGATATATTATTTTGTTTATATGTGTGGTCGCTGAGCTAGAAATATTATTTTATTTATATGTGTGGTCGCTGAGCTAGATATATTATTTTGTTTATATGTGTGTTCGCTGAGCTAGATATATTATTTTGTTTATATGTGTGGTAGCTGAGCTAGATATATTATTTTGTTTATATGTATGGTCGCTGAGTTAGATATATTATTTTGTTTATATGTGTGGTCGCTGAGCTAGATATATTAGTTTGTTTATATATGTGGTCGCTGGGCTAGATATATTAGTTTGTTTATATGTGTGGTCACTGGGCTAGATATATTATTTTGCTTATATGTGTGGTCGCTGAGCTAGATATATTATTTTGTTTATATGTGTGGTCGCTGAGCTAGATATATTATTTTGTTTATATGTGTGGTCGCTGAGCTAGATATATTATTTTGTTTATATGTGTGGTCGCTGAGCTAGATATATTATTTTGTTTATATGTGTGGTCGCTGAGCTAGATATATTATTTTGTTTATATGTGTGGTCACTGAGCTAGATATATTATTTTGTTTATATGTGTGGTCGCTGAGCTAGATATATTATTTTGTTTATATGTGTGGTCGCCGAGCTAGATATATTATTTTGTTTATATGTGTGGTTTCCGAGCTAGATATATTATTTTGTTTATATATGTGGTCGCCGAGATAGATATATTATTTTGTTTATATGTGTGGTCGCCGAGCTAGATATATTATTTTGTTTATATGTGTGGTCGCTGAGCTAGATATATTATTTTGTTTATATGTGTGGTCGCTGAGCTAGATATATTATTTTGTTTATATGTGTGGTCGCTGAGCTAGATATATTATTTTGTTTATATGTGTGGTCGTTGAGCTAGATATATTATTTTGTTTATATGTGTGGTCGCTGAGCTAGATATATTATTTTGTTTATATGTGTGGTCACTGAGGTAGATATATTATTTTGTTTATATGTGTGGTCGCTGAGCTAGATATATTATTTTGTTTATATGTGTGGTCGCTGAGCTAGATATATTATTTTGTTTATATGTGTGGTCGCTGAGCTAGATATATTATTTTGTTTATATGTGTGGTCGCCGAGCTAGATATATTATTTTGTTTATATGTGTGGTCGCCGAGCTAGATATATTATTTTGTTTATATGTGTGGTCGCCGAGCTAGATATATTATTTTGTTTATATGTGTGGTCGCCGAGCTAGATATATTATTTTGTTTATATGTGTGGTCGCCGAGCTAGATATATTATTTTGTTTATATGTGTGGTGGCCGAACTAGATATATTATTTTGTTTATATGTGTGGTCGCCGAGCTAGATATTTTATTTTGTTTATATGTGTGGTCGCCAAACTAGATATATTATTTTGTTTATATGTGTGGTCGCCGAGCTAGAAATATTATTTTATTTATATGTGTGGTCGCTGAGCTAGATATATTATTTTGTTTATATGTGTGTTCGCTGAGCTAGATATATTATTTTGTTTATATGTGTGGTAGCTGAGCTAGATATATTATTTTGTTTATATGTGTGGTCGCTGGGCTAGATATATTATTTTATTTATATGTATGGTCGCTGAGTTAGATATATTATTTTGTTTATATGTGTGGTCGCTGAGCTAGATATATTAGTTTGTTTATATATGTGGTCGCTGGGCTAGATATATTAGTTTGTTTATATGTGTGGTCGCTGGGCTAGATATATTAGTTTGTTTATATGTGTGGTCACTGGGCTAGATATATTATTTTGCTTATATGTGTGGTCGCTGAGCTAGATATATTATTTTGTTTATATGTGTGGTCGCTGAGCTAGATATATTATTTTGTTTATATGTGTGGTCGCTGAGCTAGATATATTATTTTGTTTATATGTGTGGTCGCTGAGCTAGATATATTATTTTGTTTATATGTGTGGTCGCTGAGCTAGATATATTATTTTGTTTATATGTGTGGTCGCTGAGCTAGATATATTATTTTGTTTATATGTGTGGTCGCTGAGCTAGATATATTATTTTGTTTATATGTGTGGTCGCCGAGCTAGATATATTATTTTGTTTATATGTGTGGTCGCCGAGCTAGATATATTATTTTGTTTATATGTGTGGTCGCCGAGCTAGATATATTATTTTGTTTATATGTGTGGTCGCCGAGCTAGATATATTATTTTGTTTATATGTGTGGTCGCCGAGCTAGATATATTATTTTGTTTATATGTGTGGTCGCTGAGCTAGATATATTATTTTGTTTATATGTGTGGTCGCCGAGCTAGATATATTATTTTGTTTATATGTGTGGTCGCCGAGCTAGATATATTATTTTGTTTATATGTGTGGTCGCTGAGCTAGATATATTATTTTGTTTATATGTGTGGTCGCTGAGCTAGATATATTATTTTGTTTATATGTGTGGTCACTGAGCTAGATATATTATTTTGATTATATGTGTGGTCGCTGAGCTAGATATATTATTTTGTTTATATGTGTGGTCGCCGAGCTAGATATATTATTTTGTTTATATGTGTGGTCGCCGAGCTAGATATATTATTTTGTTTATATATGTGGTCGCCGAGATAGATATATTATTTTGTTTATATGTGTGGTCGCTGAGCTAGATATATTATTTTGTTTATATGTGTGGTCGCTGTGCTAGATATATTATTTTGTTTATATGTGTGGTCGCTGAGCTAGATATATTATTTTGTTTATATGTGTGGTCGCTGAGCTAGATATATTATTTTGTTTATATGTGTGGTCGTTGAGCTAGATATATTATTTTGTTTATATGTGTGGTCGCTGAGCTAGATATATTATTTTGTTTATATGTGTGGTCACTGAGGTAGATATATTATTTTGTTTATATGTGTGGTCGCTGAGCTAGATATATTATTTTGTTTATATGTGTGGTCGCTGAGCTAGATATATTATTTTGTTTATATGTGTGGTCGCTGAGCTAGATATATTATTTTGTTTATATGTGTGGTTGCCGAGCTAGATATATTATTTTGTTTATATGTGTGGTCGCCGAGCTAGATATATTATTTTGTTTATATGTGTGGTCGCCGAGCTAGATATATTATTTTGTTTATATGTGTGGTCGCCGAGCTAGATATATTATTTTGTTTATATGTGTCGTCGCCGAGCTAGATATATTATTTGTTTATATGTGTGGTGGCCGAACTAGATATATTATTTTGTTTATATGTGTGGTCGCCGAGCTAGATATTTTATTTTGTTTATATGTGTGGTCGCCGAGCTAGATATATTATTTTGTTTATATGTGTGGTCGCTGAGCTAGAAATATTATTTTATTTATATGTGTGGTCGCTGAGCTAGATATATTATTTTGTTTATATGTGTGTTCGCTGAGCTAGATATATTATTTTGTTTATATGTGTGGTAGCTGAGCTAGATATATTATTTTGTTTATATGTGTGGTCGCTGGGCTAGATATATTATTTTATTTATATGTGTGGTCGCTGAGCTAGATATATTATTTTGTTTATATGTGTGGTCGCTGAGTTAGATATATTATTTTGTTTATATGTGTGGTCGCTGAGCTAGATATATTAGTTTGTTTATATGTGTGGTCGCTGGGCTAGATATATTAGTTTGTTTATATGTGTGGTCGCTGGGCTAGATATATTATTTTGCTTATATGTGTGGTCGCTGAGCTAGATATATTATTTTGTTTATATGTGTGGTCGCTGAGCTAGATATATTATTTTGTTTATATGTGTGGTCGCTGAGCTAGATATATTATTTTGTTTATATGTGTGGTCGCTGAGCTAGATATATTATTTTGTTTATATGTGTGGTCGCTGAGCTAGATATATTATTTTGTTTATATGTGTGGTCGCTGAGCTAGATATATTATTTTGTTTATATGTGTGGTCGCCGAGCTAGATATATTATTTTGTTTATATGTGTGGTCGCCGAGCTAGATATATTAGTTTGTTTATATGTGTGGTCGCTGAGCTAGATATATTATTTTGTTTATATGTGTGGTCGCCGAGCTAGATATATTATTTTGTTTATATGTGTGGTCGCTGAGCTAGATATATTATTTTGTTTATATGTGTGGTCGATGAACTAGATATATTATTTTGTTTATATGTGTGGTCGCTGAGCTAGATATATTATTTTGTTTATAGGTGTGGTCGCCGAGCTAGATATATTATTTTGTTTATATGTGTGGTCGCTGAGCTAGATATATTATTTTGTTTATATGTGTGGTCACTGAGGTAGATATATTATTTTGTTTATATGTGTGGTCGCTGAGCTAGATATATTATTTTGTTTATATGTGTGGTCGCTGAGCTAGATATATTATTTTGTTTATATGTGTGGTCGCCGAGCTAGATATATTATTTTGTTTATATGTGTGGTCGCCGAGCTAGATATATTATTTTGTTTATATGTGTGGTCGCCGAGCTAGATATATTATTTTGTTTATATGTGTGGTCGCCGAGCTAGATATATTATTTTGTTTATATGTGTGGTCGCCGAGCTAGATATATTATTTTGTTTATATGTGTGGTCGCCGAGCTAGATATATTATTTTGTTTATATGTGTGGTGGCCGAACTAGATATATTATTTTGTTTATATGTGTGGTCGCCGAGCTAGATATTTTATTTTGTTTATATGTGTGGTCGCCGAGCTAGATATATTATTTTGTTTATATGTGTGGTCGCTGAGCTAGAAATATTATTTTATTTATATGTGTGGTCGCTGAGCTAGATATATTATTTTGTTTATATGTGTGGTCGCTGGGCTAGATATATTAGTTTGTTTATATGTGTGGTCGCTGGGCTAGATATATTATTTTGCTTATATGTGTGGTCGCTGAGCTAGATATATTATTTTGTTTATATGTGTGGTCACTGAGCTAGATATATTATTTTGTTTATATGTGTGGTCGCTGAGCTAGATATATTATTTTGTTTATATGTGTGGTCGCTGAGCTAGATATATTATTTTGTTTATATGTGTGGTCGCCGAGCTAGATATATTATTTTGTTTATATGTGTGGTCGCCGAGCTAGATATATTATTTTGTTTATATGTGTGGTCGCCGAGCTAGATATATTATTTTGTTTATATGTGTGGTCGCCGAGCTAGATATATTATTTTGTTTATATGTGTGGTCGCTGAGCTAGATATATTATTTTGTTTATATGTGTGGTCGCCGAGCTAGATATATTATTTTGTTTATATGTGTGGTCGCTGAGCTAGATATATTATTTTGTTTATATGTGTGGTCGATGAGCTAGATATATTATTTTGTTTATATGTGTGGTCGCTGAGCTAGATATATTATTTTGTTTATATGTGTGGTCGCCGAGCTAGATATATTATTTTGTTTATATGTGTGGTCGCCGAGCTAGATATATTATTTTGTTTATATGTGTGGTCGCTGAGCTAGATATATTATTTTGTTTATATGTGTGGTCACTGAGCTAGATATATTATTTTGTTTATATGTGTGGTCGCTGAGCTAGATATATTATTTTGTTTATATGTGTGGTCGCTGAGCTAGATATATTATTTTGTTTATATGTGTGGTCGCCGAGCTAGATATATTATTTTGTTTATATGTGTGGTCGCCGAGCTAGATATATTATTTTGTTTATATATGTGGTCGCCGAGATAGATATATTATTAGTTCACCTGGACCAAAGGTCCAGGTGAACTATTGCCATCACTTGGCGTCCGTCGTCTGTCGTCTGTCGTCTGTCGTCTGTAGTCTGTCGTCTGTCGTCTGTAAACTTTTCACATTTCAAGCTTCTTCTCCGAAACCACTTGGCCGATTGGAACCGAACTTAGCAGGAATGTTCCTTGGATGGTCCTCTACAAAGTTACTGTTTTTCGTTCCAGTCTGATATTCAATATGGCTGCCAGGGCCAATAATATGCTCTGATTGGCTGAAATTTCAAAGATCTTCTTCTCCGAAACTAATGAACTGACTGAACCCAAACTGTAAAGGAATGATCATTGGAATGTCCTTTACCAAGTTACTGTTTTTAATGCCGATCGGAAATCCAAGATGGCCGCCATCGCAGGACATAGATTAACATTGGACCCTATGGGAAAATGTTCAAATGCCTTCTTCTCAGAAACTACAAATATGATTAAAGCCAAACTGTACATGAATGTTCATTGGATGGTCCTCTACAATCTTAAGGTTTTTTGTTCCGATATGAAATTCAAAATGGCGGCTACGGCAGGACTTAGTTTAACATTGGACCCTATGGGAAAAATGTTTCAAAATGCTTCTTCTCTGAAACCACTTGGACAGTTGAAACCAAACTGCCCAGGAATGATCATTGGAAGGTCCTCTACAAATTTTATGTTTTTTATGCCGGTCGGAAATCCAAGATGGCCGCCACCGCAGGACATAGATTAACATTGGACCCTATGGGAAAATGTTCTAATGCCTTCTTCTCAGAAACTACAAATATTATTAAAGCCAAACTGTACATGAATGTTCATTGGATGGTCCTCTACAATCTTAAGGTTTTTTGTTCCGATATGAAATTCAAAATGGCGGCTACGGCAGGACTTAGTTTAACATTGAACCCTATGGGAAAAATGTTTCAAAACGCTTCTTCTCTGAAACCACTTGGATAATTGAAACCAAACTGCCTAGGAATGATCATTGGAAGGTCCTCTAGAAATTTTATGTTTTTTATGCCGATCGGAAATCCAAGATGGCCGCCACCACAATACATAGATTAACATTGGACCCTATGGGAAAATGTTCAAATGCCTTCTTCTCAGAAACTACAAATATGATTAAAGCCAAACTATACATGAATGTTCATTGGATGGTCCTCTACAATCTTAAGGATTTTTGTTCCGATATGAAATTCAAAATGGCGGCTACGGCAGAACTTAGTTTAACATTGGACCCTATGGGAAAAATGTTTCAAAATGCTTCTTCTCTGAAACCACTTGGACAGTTGAAACCAAACTGCCCAGGAATGATCATTGGAAGGTCCTCTACAAATTTTATGTTTTTTATGCCGGTCAGAAATCCAAGATGGCCGCCACCGCAGGACATAGATTAACATTGGACCCTATGGGAAAATATTCAAATGCCTTCTACTCAGAAATTACAAATATGATTAAAGCCAAACTGTACATGAATGTTCATTAGATGGTCCTCTACAAACTTTACGTTTTTTTATTCTGGTATGAAATTCAAAATGGCGGCTACGGCAGGACTTAGTTTAACATTGGACCCTATGGGAAAAATGTTTCAAAATGCTTCTTCTCTGAAACCACTTGGACAGTTGAAACCAAACTGCCCAGGAATGATCATTGGAAGGTCCTCTACAAATTTTATGTTTTTTATGCCGGTCGGAAATCCAAGATGGCCGCCACCGCAGGACATAGATTAACATTGGACCCTATGGGAAAATATTCAAATGCCTTCTACTCAGAAACTACAAATATGATTAAAGCCAAACTGTACATGAATGTTCATTAGATGGTCCTCTACAAACTTTACGTGTTTTGTTCTGGTATGAAATTCAAAATGGCGGCTACGGCAGGACTTAGTTTAACATTGGACCCTATGGGAAAAATGTTTCAAAACGCTTCTTCTCTGAAACCACCTGGATAATTGAAACCAAACTGCCTAGGAATGATCATTGGAAGGTCCTCTACAAAGTTTCTGTTTTTTATGCCGATCGGAAATCCAAGATGGCCACCACCGCAATACATAGATTAACATTGGACCCTATGGGAAAATGTTCAAATGCCTTCTACTCAGAAACTACAAATATGATTAAAGCCAAACTGTACATGAATGTTCATTAGATGGTCCTCTACAAACTTTACGTTTTTTGTTCTGGTATGAAATTCAAAATGGCGGCTATGGCAGGACTTAGTTTAACATTGGACCCTATGGGAAAAATGTTTCAAAATGCTTCTTCTCTGAAACCACTTGGACAGTTGAAACCAAACTGCCCAGGAATGATCATTGGAAGGTCCTCTACAAATTTTCCGTTTTTTATGCCGGTCAGAAATCCAAGATGGCCGCCACCGCAGGACATAGATTAACATTGGACCCTATGGGGAAATATTCAAATGCCTTCTACTCAGAAATTACAAATATGATTAAAGCCAAACTGTACATGAATGTTCATTAGATGGTCCTCTACAAACTTTACGTTTTTTTATTCTGGTATGAAATTCAAAATGGCGGCTACGGCAGGACTTAGTTTAACATTGGACCCTATGGGAAAAATGTTTCAAAATGCTTCTTCTCTGAAACCACTTGGACAGTTGAAACCAAACTGCCCAGGAATGATCATTGGAAGGTCCTCTACAAATTTTATGTTTTTTATGCCGGTCGGAAATCCAAGATGGCCGCCACCGCAGGACATAGATTAACATTGGACCCTAGGGGAAAATATTCAAATGCCTTCTACTCAGAAACTACAAATATGATTAAAGCCAAACTGTACATGAATGTTCATTAGATGGTCCTCTACAAACTTTACGTGTTTTGTTCTGGTATGAAATTCAAAATGGCGGCTACGGCAGGACTTAGTTTAACATTGGACCCTATGGGAAAAATGTTTCAAAACGCTTCTTCTCTGAAACCACTTGGATAATTGAAACCAAACTGCCTAGGAATGATCATTGGAAGGTCCTCTACAAAGTTTCTGTTTTTTATGCCGATCGGAAATCCAAGATGGCCACCACCGCAATACATAGATTAACATTGGACCCTATGGGAAAATGTTCAAATGCCTTCTACTCAGAAACTACAAATATGATTAAAGCCAAACTGTACATGAATGTTCATTAGATGGTCCTCTACAAACTTTACGTTTTTTGTTCTGGTATGAAATTCAAAATGGCGGCTATGGCAGGACTTAGTTTAACATTGGACCCTATGGGAAAAATGTTTCAAAATGCTTCTTCTCTGAAACCACTTGGACAGTTGAAACTAAACTGCCCAGGAATGATCATTGGAAGGTCCTCTACAAATTTTCTGTTTTTTATGCCGGTCGGAAATCCAAGATGGCCGCCACCGCAGGACATAGATTAACATTGGACCCTATGGGAAAATATTCAAATGCCTTCTACTCAGAAACTACAAATATGATTAAAGCCAAACTGTACATGAATGTTCATTAGATGGTCCTCTACAAACTTTACGTTTTTTGTTCTGGTATGAAATTCAAAATGGCGGCTACGGCAGGACTTAGTTTAACATTGGACCCTATGGGAAAAATGTTTCAAAACGCTTCTTCTCTGAAACCACTTGGATAATTGAAACCAAACTGCCCAGGAATGATCATTGGAAGGTCCTCTACAAATTTTCTGTTTTTTATGCTGGTCGGAAATCCAAGATGGCCACCACCGCAGGACATAGATTAACATTGGACCCTATGGGAAAATGTTCAAATGCCTTCTTCTCAGAAACTACAAATATGATTAAAGCCAAACTGTCCATATGTGTGTACATTGGATGGTCCTCTACAAACTTTACGTTTTTTGTTCCGATATGAAATTCAAAATGGCGGCTACGGCAGGACTTAGTTTAACATTGGACCCTATGGGAAAAATGTTTCAAAACGCTTCTTCTCTGAAACCACTTGGATAATTGAAACCAAACTGCCCAGGAATGATCATTGGAAGGTCCTCTACAAGGTGTGTGTTTTTTATGCCGATCGGAAATCCAAGATGGCCACCACCGCAGGACATAGATTAACATTGAACCCTATGGGAAAATGTTCAAATGCCTTCTTCTCAGAAACTACAAATATGATTAAAGCCAAACTGTACATGAATGTTCATTGAATGGTCCTCTACAAAATATACGTTTTTTATTCTGATATGAAATTCAAAATGGCGGCTACGGCAGGACTTAGTTTAACATTGGACCCTATGGGAAAAATGTTTCAAAATGCTTCTTCTCTGAAACCACTTGGACAGTTGAAACCAAACTGCCCAGGAATGATCATTGGAAGGTCCTGTTTTTTATGCCGATCGGAAATCCAAGATTATTAACACAGAACCATATGGGGAAAATACAGAAATATATTCTTCTCTGAAGCTATTGCACTGATTGAACCTAAACTGTGCATCAATCATTGGAAGGTCCTTTACAAACTTTGTGTTTTTTATGTTGATCGTAATTCCAAGATGACGCAGGACATAGTTTTTACATAGGACCAATTGTTTTTTTTTTATTACCAGGTGAACGATACAGGCTCTTGAGAGCCTCTGGTTTTGTTTATATGTGTGGTCGCTGAGCTAGATATATTATTTTGTTTATATGTGTGGTCGCTGTGCTAGATATATTATTTTGTTTATATGTGTGGTCGCTGAGCTAGATATATTATTTTGTTTATATGTGTGGTCGCTGAGCTAGATATATTATTTTGTTTATATGTGTGGTCGTTGAGCTAGATATATTATTTTGTTTATATGTGTGGTCGCTGAGCTAGATATATTATTTTGTTTATATGTGTGGTCACTGAGGTAGATATATTATTTTGTTTATATGTGTGGTCGCTGAGCTAGATATATTATTTTGTTTATATGTGTGGTCGCTGAGCTAGATATATTATTTTGTTTATATGTGTGGTCGCCGAGCTAGATATATTATTTTGTTTATATGTGTGGTCGCCGAGCTAGATATATTATTTTGTTTATATATGTGGTCGCCGAGATAGATATATTATTTTGTTTATATGTGTGGTCGCTGAGCTAGATATATTATTTTGTTTATATGTGTGGTCGCTGTGCTAGATATATTATTTTGTTTATATGTGTGGTCGCTGAGCTAGATATATTATTTTGTTTATATGTGTGGTCGCTGAGCTAGATATATTATTTTGTTTATATGTGTGGTCGTTGAGCTAGATATATTATTTTGTTTATATGTGTGGTCGCTGAGCTAGATATATTATTTTGTTTATATGTGTGGTCACTGAGGTAGATATATTATTTTGTTTATATGTGTGGTCGCTGAGCTAGATATATTATTTTGTTTATATGTGTGGTCGCTGAGCTAGATATATTATTTTGTTTATATGTGTGGTCGCTGAGCTAGATATATTATTTTGTTTATATGTGTGGTCGCCGAGCTAGATATATTATTTTGTTTATATGTGTGGTCGCCGAGCTAGATATATTATTTTGTTTATATGTGTGGTCGCCGAGCTAGATATATTATTTTGTTTATATGTGTGGTCGCTGAGCTAGATATATTATTTTGTTTATATGTGTGGTCGCCGAGCTAGATATATTATTTTGTTTATATGTGTGGTCGCTGAGCTAGATATATTATTTTGTTTATATGTGTGGTCGATGAGCTAGATATATTATTTTGTTTATATGTGTGGTCGCTGAGCTAGATATATTATTTTGTTTATATGTGTGGTCGCCGAGCTAGATATATTATTTTGTTTATATGTGTGGTCGCCGAGCTAGATATATTATTTTGTTTATATGTGTGGTCGCTGAGCTAGATATATTATTTTGTTTATATGTGTGGTCGCTGAGCTAGATATATTATTTTGTTTATATGTGTGGTCACTGAGCTAGATATATTATTTTGTTTATATGTGTGGTCGCTGAGCTAGATATATTATTTTGTTTATATGTGTGGTCGCCGAGCTAGATATATTATTTTGTTTATATGTGTGGTCGCCGAGCTAGATATATTATTTTGTTTATATGTGTGGTCGCCGAGATAGATATATTATTTTGTTTATATGTGTGGTCGCTGAGCTAGATATATTATTTTGTTTATATGTGTGGTCGCTGTGCTAGATATATTATTTTGTTTATATGTGTGGTCGCTGAGCTAGATATATTATTTTGTTTATATGTGTGGTCGCTGAGCTAGATATATTATTTTGTTTATATGTGTGGTCGTTGAGCTAGATATATTATTTTGTTTATATGTGTGGTCGCTGAGCTAGATATATTATTTTGTTTATATGTGTGGTCACTGAGGTAGATATATTATTTTGTTTATATGTGTGGTCGCTGAGCTAGATATATTATTTTGTTTATATGTGTGGTCGCTGAGCTAGATATATTATTTTGTTTATATGTGTGGTCGCTGAGCTAGATATATTATTTTGTTTATATGTGTGGTCGCCGAGCTAGATATATTATTTTGTTTATATGTGTGGTCGCCGAGCTAGATATATTATTTTGTTTATATGTGTGGTCGCCGAGCTAGATATATTATTTTGTTTATATGTGTGGTCGCCGAGCTAGATATATTATTTTGTTTATATGTGTGGTCGCCGAGCTAGATATATTATTTTGTTTATATGTGTGGTGGCCGAACTAGATATATTATTTTGTTTATATGTGTGGTCGCCGAGCTAGATATTTTATTTTGTTTATATGTGTGGTCGCCGAGCTTGATATATTATTTTGTTTATATGTGTGGTCGCTGAGCTAGAAATATTATTTTATTTATATGTGTGGTCGCTGAGCTAGATATATTATTTTGTTTATATGTGTGTTCGCTGAGCTAGATATATTATTTTGTTTATATGTGTGGTAGCTGAGCTAGATATATTATTTTGTTTATATGTGTGGTCGCTGGGCTAGATATATTATTTTATTTATATGTGTGGTCGCTGAACTAGATATATTATTTTGTTTATATGTGTGGTCGCTGAGTTAGATATATTATTTTGTTTATATGTGTGGTCGCTGAGCTAGATATATTATTTTGTTTATATGTGTGGTCGCTGAGCTAGATATATTATTTTGTTTATATGTGTGGTCGCTGAGCTAGATATATTATTTTGTTTATATGTGTGGTCGCTGAGCTAGATATATTATTTTGTTTATATGTGTGGTCGCCGAGCTAGATATATTATTTTGTTTATATGTGTGGTCGCCGAGCTAGATATATTATTTTGTTTATATGTGTGGTCCCCGAGCTAGATATATTATTTTGTTTATATGTGTGGTCGCCGAGCTAGATATATTATTTTGTTTATATGTGTGGTCGCCGAGCTAGATATATTATTTTGTTTATATGTGTGGTGGCCGAACTAGATATATTATTTTGTTTATATGTGTGGTCGCCGAGCTAGATATTTTATTTTGTTTATATGTGTGGTCGCCGAGCTAGATATATTATTTTGTTTATATGTGTGGTCGCTGAGCTAGAAATATTATTTTATTTATATGTGTGGTCGCTGAGCTAGATATATTATTTTGTTTATATGTGTGTTCGCTGAGCTAGATATATTATTTTGTTTATATGTGTGGTAGCTGAGCTAGATATATTATTTTGTTTATATGTGTGGTCGCTGGGCTAGATATATTATTTTATTTATATGTGTGGTCGCTGAGCTAGATATATTATTTTGTTTATATGTGTGGTCGCTGAGTTAGATATATTATTTTGTTTATATGTGTGGTCGCTGAGCTAGATATATTATTTTGTTTATATGTGTGGTCGCTGGGCTAGATATATTAGTTTGTTTATATGTGTGGTCGCTGGGCTAGATATATTATTTTGCTTATATGTGTGGTCGCTGAGCTAGATATATTATTTTGTTTATATGTGTGGTCGCCGAGCTAGATATATTATTTTGTTTATATGTGTGGTCGCTGAGCTAGATATATTATTTTGTTTATATGTGTGGTCGCTGAGCTAGATATATTATTTTGTTTATATGTGTGGTCGCTGAGCTAGATATATTATTTTGTTTATATGTGTGGTCGCTGAGCTAGATATATTATTTTGTTTATATGTGTGGTCGCCGAGCTAGATATATTATTTTGTTTATATGTGTGGTCGCCGAGCTAGATATATTATTTTGTTTATATGTGTGGTCGCCGAGCTAGATATATTATTTTGTTTATATGTGTGGTCGCTGAGCTAGATATATTATTTTGTTTATATGTGTGGTCGATGAACTAGATATATTATTTTGTTTATATGTGTGGTCGCTGAGCTAGATATATTATTTTGTTTATATGTGTGGTCGCTGAGCTAGATATATTATTTTGTTTATATGTGTGGTCGCCGAGCTAGATATATTATTTTGTTTATATGTGTGGTCGCTGAGCTAGATATATTATTTTGTTTATATGTGTGGTCGCCGAGCTAGATATATTATTTTGTTTATATGTGTGGTCGCCGAGCTAGATATATTATTTTGTTTATATGTGTGGTGGCCGAACTAGATATATTATTTTGTTTATATGTGTTCGCCGAGCTAGATATTTTATTTTCTTTATATGTGTGGTCGCCGAGCTAGATATATTATTTTGTTTATATGTGTGGTCGCCGAGCTAGATATTTTATTTTGTTTATATGTGTGGCCGCCGAGCTAGATATATTATTTTGTTTATATGTGTGGTCGCCGAGCTAGATATATTATTTTGTTTATATGTGTGGTGGCTGAGCTAGATATATTATTTTGTTTATATGTGTGGTCGCTGAGCTAGAAATATTATTTTGTTTATATGTGTGGTCGCTGAGCTAGATACATTATTTTGTTTATATGTGTGTTCGCCGAGCTAGATATATTATTTTGTTTATATGTGTGGTAGCTGGGCTAGATATATTATTTTGTTTATATGTGTGGTCGCTGGGCTAGATATATTATTTTGTTTATATGTGTGGTCGCTGAGCTAGATATATTATTTTGTTTATATGTGTGGTCGCTGAGTTAGATATATTATTTTGTTTATATGTGTGGTCGCTGAGCTAGATATATTAGTTTGTTTATATGTGTGGTCGCTGGGCTAGATATATTAGTTTGTTTATATGTGTGGTCGCTGGGCTAGATATATTATTTTGTTTATATGTGTGGTCGCTGAGCTAGATATATTATTTTGTTTATATGTGTGGTCGCTGAGTTAGATATATTATTTTGTTTATATGTGTGATCGCTGAGCTAGATATATTATTTTGTTTATATGTGTGGTCGCTGAGCTAGATATATTATTATTTTTGTTTATATGTGTGGTCGCTGAGCTAGATATATTATTTTGTTTATATGTGTGGTCGCCGAGCTAGATATATTATTTTGTTTATATGTGTGGTTGCTGAGCTAGATATATTATTTTGTTTATATGTGTGGTCGCTGAGCTAGATATATTATTTTGTTTATATGTGTGGTCGCTGAGCTAGATATATTATTTTGTTTATACGTGTGGTCGCCGAGCTAGATATATTATTTTGTTTATATGTGTGGTCGCCGAGCTAGATATATTATTTTGTTTATATGTGTGGTGGCCGAACTATATATATTATTTTGTTTATATGTGTGGTCGCCGAGCTAGATATTTTATTTTGTTTACATGTGTGGTCGCCGAGCTAGATATATTATTTTGTTTATATGTGTGGTCGCCGAGCTAGATATTTTATTTTGTTTATATGTGTGGTCGCCGAGCTAGATATATTATTTTGTTTATATGTGTGGTCGCTGAGCTAGAAATATTATTTTGTTTATATGTGTGGTCGCTGAGCTAGATATATTATTTTGTTTATATGTGTGTTCGCTGAGCTATATATATTATTTTGTTTATATGTGTGGTAGCTGGGCTAGATATATTATTTTGTTTATATGTGTGGTCGCTGGGCTAGATATATTATTTTGTTTATATGTGTGGTCGCTGAGCTAGATATATTATTTTGTTTATATGTGTGGTCGCTGAGTTAGATATATTATTTTGTTTATATGTGTGGTCGCTGAGCTAGATATATTAGTTTGTTTATATGTGTGGTCGCTGGGCTAGATATATTAGTTTGTTTATATGTGTGGTCGCTGGGCTAGATATATTATTTTGTTTATATGTGTGGTCGCTGAGCTAGATATATTATTTTGTTTATATGTGTGGTCGCTGAGTTAGATATATTATTTTGTTTATATGTGTGGTCGCTGAGCTAGATATATTATTTTGTTTATATGTGTGGTCGCTGAGCTAGATATATTATTTTGTTCATATGTGTGGTCACTGAGCTAGATATATTATTTTGTTTATATGTGTGGTCGCTGAGCTAGATATATTATTATTTTTGTTTATATGTGTGGTCGCTGAGCTAGATATATTATTTTGTTTATATGTGTGGTCGCCGAGCTAGATATATTATTTTGTTTATATGTGTGGTCGCTGAGCTAAATATATTATTTTGTTTATATGTGTGGTAGCTGAGCTAGATATATTATTTTGTTTATATGTGTGGTCGCCGAGCTAGATATATTATTTTGTTTATATGTGTGGTCGCCGAGCTAGATATATTATTTTGTTTATATGTGTAGTCGCCGAGCTAGATATTTTATTTTGTTTATATGTGTGTTCGCCGAGCTAGATATATTATTTTGTTTATATGTGTGGTCGCTGAACTAGATATATTATTTTGTTTATATGTGTGGTCACTGAGCTAGATATATTATTTTGTTTATATATGTGGTCGCTGAGCTAGATATATTATTTTGTTTATATGTGTGGTCGCCGAGCTAGATATATTATTTTGTTTATATGTGTCGTCGCCGAGCTAGATATATTATTTTGTTTATATATGTGGTCACCGAGATAGATATATTATTTTGTTTATATGTGTGGTCGCCGAGCTAGATATATTATTTTGTTTATATGTGTGGTCGCTGAGCTAGATATATTATTTTGTTTATATGTGTGGTCGCTGAGCTAGATATATTATTTTGTTTATATGTGTGGTCGCTGAGCTAGATATATTATTTTGTTTATATGTGTGGTCGCTGAGCTAGATATATTATTATCTTTGTTTATATGTGTGGTCGCTGAGCTAGATATATTATTTTGTTTATATGTGTGGTCGCCGAGCTAGATATATTATTTTGTTTATATGTGTGGTCGCCGAGCTAGCTATATTATTTTGTTTATATGTGTGGTCGCTGAGCTAGATATATTATTTTGTTTATATGTGTGGTCGCCGAGCTAGATATATTATTTTGTTTATATGTGTGGTCGCCGAGCTAGATATATTATTTTGTTTATATGTGTGGTCGCCGAGCTAGATATATTATTTTGTTTATATGTGTGGTCGCCGAGCTAGATATATTATTTTGTTTATATGTGTGGTCGCTGAGCTAGATATATTAATTTGTTTATATGTGTGGTCGCTGAGCTAGATATATTATTTTGTTTATATGTGTGGTCGCAGAGCTAGATATATTATTTTGTTTATATGTGTGGTCGCTGAGCTAGATATATTACCTTGTTTATATGTGTGGTCCCCGAGCTAGATATATTATTTTGTTTATATGTGTGGTCGCTGAGCTAGATATATTATTTTGTTTATATATGTGGTCGCCGAGATAGATATATTATTTTGTTTATATGTGTGGTCGCTGAGCTAGATATATTATTTTGTTTATATGTGTGGTCGCTGAGCTAGATATATTATTTTGTTTAAATGTGTGGTCGCTGAGCTAGATATATTATTTTGTTTATATGTGTGGTCGCTGAGCTAGATATATTATTTTGTTTATATGTGTGGTCGTTGAGCTAGATATATTATTTTGTTTATATGTGTGGTCGCTGAGCTAGATATATTATTTTGTTTTTATGTGTGGTCGCTGAGCTAGATATATTATTTTGTTTATATGTGTGGTCGCAGAGCTAGATATATTATTTTGTTTATATGTTTGGTCGCCGAGCTAGATATATTATTTTGTTTATATGTGTGGTCGCTGAGCTAGATTTATTAGTTTGTTTATATGTGTGGTCGCCGAGCTAGATATATTATTTTGTTTATATGTGTGGTCGCCGAGCTAGATATATTATTTTGTTTATATGTGTGGTCGCCGAGCTAGATATATTATTTTGTTTATATGTGTGGTCGCCGAGCTAGATATATTATTTTGTTTATATGTGTGGTGGCCGAACTAGATATATTATTTTGTTTATATGTGTGGTCGCAGAGCTAGATATATTATTTTGTTTATATGTGTGGTCGCCGAGCTAGATATATTATTTTGTTTATATGTGTGGTCGCCGAGCTAGATATATTATTTTGTTTATATGTGTGGTCGCCGAGCTAGATATATTATTTTGTTTATATGTGTGGTGGCCGAACTAGATATATTATTTTGTTTATATGTGTGGTCGCCGAGCTAGATATTTTATTTTGTTTATATGTGTGGTCGCCGAGCTAGATATATTATTTTGTTTATATGTGTGGTCGCCGAGCTAGATATTTTATTTTGTTTATATGTGTGGTCGCCGAGCTAGATATATTATTTTGTTTATATGTGTGGTCGCAGAGCTAGAAATATTATTTTGTTTATATGTGTGGTCGCTGAGCTAGATATATTATTTTGTTTATATGTGTGTTCGCTGAGCTAGATATATTATTTTGTTTATATGTGTAGTAGCTGGGCTAGATATATTATTTTGTTTATATGTGTGGTCGCTGGGCTAGATATATTATTTTGTTTTTATGTGTGGTCGCTGAGCTAGATATATTATTTTGTTTATATGTGTGGTCGCTGAGTTAGATATATTATTTTGTTTATATGTGTGGTCGCTGAGCTAGATATATTATTTTGTTTATATGTGTGGTCGCTGGGCTAGATATATTAGTTTGTTTATATGTGTGGTCGCTGGGCTAGATATATTATTTTGTTTATATGTGTGGTCGCTGAGCTAGATATATTATTTTGTTTATATGTGTGGTCGCTGAGTTAGATATATTATTTTGTTTATATGTGTGGTCGCTGAGCTAGATATATTAGTTTGTTTATATGTGTGGTCGCCGAGCTAGATATATTATTTTGTTTATATGTGTGGTCGCCGAGCTAGATATATTATTTTGTTTATATGTGTGGTCGCCGAGCTAGACATGTTATTTTGTTTATATGTGTGGTCGCTGAGTTAGATATATTATTTTGTTTATATGTGTGGTCGCTGAGCTAGATATATTATTTTGTTTATATGTGTGGTCGCTGAGCTAGATATATTATTTCGTTTATATGTGTGGTCGCTGAGCTAGATATATTATTTTGCTTATATGTGTGGTCGCCGAGCTAGATATATTATTTTGTTTATATGTGTGGTCGCTGAGCTAGATATATTATTTTGTTTATATGTGTGGTCGCTGAGCTAGATATATTATTTTGTTTATATGTGTGGTCGCCGAGCTAGATATATTATTTTGTTTATATGTGTGGTCGCCGAGCTAGATATATTATTTTGTTTATATGTGTGGTCGCTGAGCTAGATATATTATTTTGTTTATATGTGTGGTCGTTGAGCTAGATATATTATTTTGTTTATATGTGTGGTCGCTGAGCTAGATATATTATTTTGTTTATATGTGTGGTCGCTGAGCTAGATATATTATTTTGTTTATATGTGTGGTCGCCGAGCTAGATATATTATTTTGTTTATATGTGTGGTCGCTGAGCTAGATATATTATTTTGTTTATATGTGTGGTCGCCGAGCTAGATATATTATTTTGCTTATATGTGTGGTCGCCGAGCTAGATATATTATTTTGTTTATATGTGTGGTCGCCGAGCTAGATATATTATTTTGTTTATATGTTTGGTCGCTGAGCTAGATATATTATTTTGTTTATATGTGTGGTCGCCGAGCTAGATATATTATTTTGTTTATGTGTGTGGTCGTTGAGCTAGATATATTATTTTGTTTATGTGTGTGGTCGCCGAGCTAGATTTATTATTTTGTTTATATGTGTGGTCGCTGAGCTAGATATATTATTTTGTTTATATGTGTGGTCGCTGAGCTAGATATATTGTTTTGCTTATATGTGTGGTCGCTGTGCTAGATATATTATTTTGTTTATATGTGTGGTCGCTGAGCTAGATATATTATTTTGTTTATATGTGTGGTCGTTGAGCTAGATATATTATTTTGTTTATATGTGTGGTCGCTGAGCTAGATATATTATTTTGTTTATATGTGTGGTCGCTGAGCTAGATATATTATTTTGTTTATATGTGTGGTCTCCGAGCTAGATATATTATTTTGTTTATATGTGTGGTCGCCGAGCTAGATATATTATTTTGTTTATATGTGTGGTCGCTGAGCTAGATATATTATTTTGTTTATATGTGTGGTCGCTGAGCAAGATATATTATTTTGTTTATATGTGTGGTTGCTGAGCTAGATATATTATTTTGTTTATATGTGTGGTCGCCGAGCTAGATATATTATTTTGTTTATATGTGTGGTCGCCGAGCTAGATATATTATTTTGTTTATATGTGTGGTCGCCGAGCTAGATATATTATTTTGTTTATATGTGTGTTCGCCGAGCTAGATATATTATTTTGTTTATATGTGTGGTCGCCGAGCTAGATATATTATTTTGTTTATATGTGTGGTGGCCGAACTAGATATATTATTTTGTTTATATGTGTGGTCGCCGAGCTAGATATTTTATTTTGTTTATATGTGTGGTCGCAGAGCTAGAAATATTATTTTGTTTATATGTGTGTTCGCTGAGCTAGATATACTATTTTGTTTATATGTGTAGTAGCTGGGCTAGATATATTATTTTGTTTATATGTGTAGTCGCTGGGCTAGATATATTATTTTGTTTATATGTGTGGTCGCTTAGCTAGATATATTATTTTGTTTATATGTGTGGTCGCTGAGTTAGATATATTATTTTGTTTATATGTGTGGTCGCTGAGCTAGATATATTATTTTGTTTATATGCGTGGTCGCTGGGCTAGATATATTAGTTTGTTTATATGTGTGGTCGCTGAGTTAGATATATTATTTTGTTTATATGTGTGGTCGCTGAGCTAGATATATTATTTTGTTTATATGTGTGGTCGCTGAGTTAGATATATTATTTTGTTTATATGTGTGGTCGCTGAGCTAGATATATTATTTTGTTTATATGTGTGGTCGCCGAGCTAGATATATTATTTTGTTTATATGTGTGGTCGCCGAGCTAGATATATTATTTTGTTTATATGTGTGGTCGCCGAGCTAGATATATTATTTTGTTTATATGTGTGGTCGCCGAGCTAGATATATTATTTTGTTTATATGTGTGGTCGCCGAGCTAGATATATTATTTTGTTTATATGTGTGGTCGCCGAGCTAGATATATTATTTTGTTTATATGTGTGGTCGCCGAGCTAGATATATTATTTTGTTTATATGTGTGGTCGCCGAGCTAGATATATTATTTTGTTTATATGTGTGGTCGCCGAGCTAGATATATTATTTTGTTTATATGTGTGGTCGCTGAGCTAGATATATTATTTTGTTTATATGTGTGGTCGTTGAGCTAGATATATTATTTTGTTTATATGTGTTGTCGCTGAGCTAGATATATTATTTTTTTATATGTGTGGTCGCTGAGCTAGATATATTATTTTGTTTATATGTGTGGTCGCTGAGCTAGATATATTATTTTGTTTATATGTGTGGTCGCCGAGCTAGATATATTATTTTGTTTATATGTGTGGTCGCCGAGCTAGATATATTATTTTGTTTATATGTGTGGTCGCCGAGCTAGATATATTATTTTGTTTATATGTGTGGTCGCCGAGCTAGATATATTATTTTGTTTATATGTGTGGTCGCCGAGCTAGATATATTATTTTGTTTATATGTGTGGTCGTTGAGCTAGATATATTATTTTGTTTATATGTGTGGTTGCCGAGCTAGATATATTATTTTGTTTATGTGTGTGGTCGCCGAGCTAGATTTATTATTTTGTTTATATGTGTGGTCGCTGAGCTAGATATATTATTTTGTTTATATGTGTGGTCGCTGAGCTAGATATATTATTTTGCTTATATGTGTGGTCGCTGTGCTAGATATATTATTTTGTTTATATGTGTGGTCGCCGAGCTAGATATATTATTTTGTTTATATGTGTGGTCGCCGAGCTAGATATATTATTTTGTTTATATGTGTGGTCGCCGAGCTAGATATATTATTTTGTTTATATGTGTGGTGGCCGAGCTAGATATATTATTTGTTTTATATGTGTGGTCGCCGAGCTAGATATATTATTTTGTATATATGTGTGGTCGCTGAGCTAGATATATTATTTTGTTTATATGTGTGGTCGCTGAGCTAGATATATTATTTTGTTTATATGTGTGGTCCCTGAGCTAGATATATTATTTTGTTTATATGTGTGGTCGCTGAGCTAGATATATTGTTTTGTTTATATGTGTGGTCGCTGAGCTAGATATATTATTTTGTTTATATGTGTGGTCGCTGAGCTAGATATATTATTTTGTTTATATGTGTGGTCGCTGAGCTAGATATATTATTTTGTTTATATGTGTGGTCGCCGAGCTAGATATATTATTTTGTTTATATGTGTGGTCGCCGAGCTAGATATATTATTTTGTTTATATGTGTGGTCGCCGAGCTAGATATATTATTTTGTTTATATGTGTGGTCGCTGAGCTAGATATATTATTTTGTTTATATGTGTGGTCGCCGAGCTAGATATATTATTTTGTTTATATGTTTGGTCGCCGAGCTAGATATATTATTTTGTTTATATGTGTGGTCGTTGAGCTAGATATATTATTTTGTTTATATGTGTGGTCGCCGAGCTAGATATATTATTTTGTTTATGTGTGTGGTCGCCGAGCTAGATTTATTATTTTGTTTATATGTGTGGTCGCTGAGCTAGATATATTATTTTGTTTATATGTGTGGTCGCTGAGCTAGATATATTATTTTGCTTATATGTGTGGTCGCTGTGCTAGATATATTATTTTGTTTATATGTGTGGTCGCCGAGCTAGATATATTATTTTGTTTATATGTGTGGTCGCCGAGCTAGATATATTATTTTGTTTATATGTGTGGTCGCCGAGCTAGATATATTATTTTGTTTATATGTGTGGTGGCCGAGCTAGATATATTATTTGTTTTATATGTGTGGTCGCCGAGCTAGATATATTATTTTGTATATATGTGTGGTCGCTGAGCTAGATATATTATTTTGTTTATATGTGTGGTCGCTGAGCTAGATATATTATTTTGTTTATATGTGTGGTCGCTGAGCTAGATATATTATTTTGTTTATATGTGTGGTCGCTGAGCTAGATATATTGTTTTGTTTATATGTGTGGTCGCTGAGCTAGATATATTATTTTGTTTATATGTGTGGTCGCTGAGCTAGATATATTATTTTGTTTATATGTGTGGTCGCTGAGCTAGATATATTATTTTGTTTATATGTGTGGTCGCCGAGCTAGATATATTATTTTGTTTATATGTGTGGTCGCCGAGCTAGATATATTATTTTGTTTATATGTGTGGTCGCCGAGCTAGATATATTATTTTGTTTATATGTGTGGTCGCTGAGCTAGATATATTATTTTGTTTATATGTGTGGTCGCTGAGCTAGATATATTGTTTTGTTTATATGTGTGGTCGCTGAGCTAGATATATTATTTTGTTTATATGTGTGGTCGCTGAGTTAGATATATTATTTTGTTTATATGTGTGGTCGCTGAGCTAGATATATTATTTTGTTTATATGTGTGGTCGCCGAGCTAGATATATTATTTTGTTTTCATGTGTGGTCGCCGAGCTAGATATATTATTTTATTTATATGTGTGGTCGCCGAGCTAGATATATTATTTTGTTTATATGTGTGGTCGCCGAGCTAGATATATTATTTTGTTTATATGTGTGGTCGCCGAGCTAGATATATTATTTTGTTTATATGTGTGGTCGCCGAGCTAGATATATTATTTTGTTTATATGTGTGGTCGCTGAGCTAGATATATTATTTTGTTTATATGTGTGGTCACTGAGCTAGATATATTATTTTGTTTATATGTGTGGTCGCTGAGCTAGATATATTATTTTGTTTATATGTGTGGTCGCCGAGCCAGATATATTATTTTGTTTATATGTTTGGTCGCCGAGCTAGATATATTATTTTGTTAATATATGTGGTCGCCGAGATAGATATATTATTTTGTTTATATGTGTGGTCGCCGAGCTAGATATATTATTTTGTTTATATGTGTGGTCGCCGAACTAGATATATTATTTTGTTTATATGTGTGGTCGCTGAGCTAGATATATTATTTTTTTTATATGTGTGGTCGCTGAGCTAGATATATTATTTTGTTTATATGTGTGGTCGCTGAGCTAGATATATTATTTTGTTTATATGTGTGGTCGCTGAGCTAGATATATTATTTTGTTTATATGTGTGGTCGCTGAGCTAGATATATTATTTTGTTTATATGTGTGGTCGCTGAGCTAGATATATTATTTTGTTTATATGTGTGGTCGCTGAGCTAGATATATTATTTTGTTTATATGTGTGATCGCTGAGCTAGATATATTATTTTGTTTATATGTGTGGTCGCTGAGCTAGATATATTATTTTGTTTATATTTGTGGTCGCTGAGCTAGATATATTATTATTTTTGTTTATATGTGTGGTCGCTGAGCTAGATATATTATTTTGTTTATATGTGTGGTCGCCGAGCTAGATATATTATTTTGTTTATATGTGTGGTCGCCGAGCTAGATATATTATTTTGTTTATATGTGTGGTCGCTGAGCTAGATATATTATTTTGTTTATATGTGTGGTCGCCGAGCTAGATATATTATTTTGTTTACATGTGTGGTCGCCG
Source organism: Bathymodiolus brooksi (assembly GCA_963680875.1). Taxonomy (NCBI): domain Eukaryota; kingdom Metazoa; phylum Mollusca; class Bivalvia; order Mytilida; family Modiolidae; genus Bathymodiolus; species Bathymodiolus brooksi. The sequence goes on along the minus strand of OY804577.1, from coordinate 128,434,734 downwards.
AGCTAGATATATTATTTTGTTTATATGTGTGGTCGCCGAGCTAGATATATTATTTTGTTTATATGTGTGGTCGCCGAGCTAGATATATTATTTTGTTTATATGTGTGGTCGCTGAGCTAGATATATTATTTTGTTTATATGTGTGGTCGCTGAGCTAGATATATTATTTTGTTTATATGTGTGGTCACTGAGCTAGATATATTATTTTGTTTATATGTGTGGTCGCTGAGCTAGATATATTATTTTGTTTATATGTGTGGTCGCCGAGCTAGATATATTATTTTGTTTATATGTGTGGTCTCCGAGCTAGATATATTATTTTGTTTATATATGTGGTCGCCGAGATAGATATATTATTTTGTTTATATGTGTGGTCGCTGAGCTAGATATATTATTTTGTTTATATGTGTGGTCGCTGAGCTAGATATATTATTTTGTTTATATGTGTGGTCGCTGAGCTAGATATATTATTTTGTTTATATGTGTGGTCGCTGAGCTAGATATATTATTTTGTTTATATGTGTGTTCGCTGAGCTAGATATATTATTTTGTTTATATGTGTAGTAGCTGGGCTAGATATATTATTTTGTTTATATGTGTGGTCGCTGGGCTAGATATATTATTTTGTTTATATGTGTGGTCGCTGAGCTAGATATATTATTTTGTTTATATGTGTGGTCGCTGAGTTAGATATATTATTTTGTTTATATGTGTGGTCGCTGAGCTAGATATATTATTTTGTTTATATGTGTGGTCGCTGGGCTAGATATATTAGTTTGTTTATATGTGTGGTCGCTGGGCTAGATATATTATTTTGTTTATATGTGTGTTCGCTGGGCTAGATATATTAGTTTGTTTATATGTGTGGTCGCCGAGCTAGATATATTATTTTGTTTATATGTGTGGTCGTTGAGCTAGATATATTATTTTGTTTATATGTGTGGTCGCGGAGCTAGATATATTATTTTGTTTATATGTGTGGTCGCCGAGCTAGATATATTATTTTGTTTATATGTGTGGTCGCCGAGCTAGATATATTATTTTGTTTATATGTGTGGTCGCTGAGCTAGATATATTATTTTGTTTATATGTGTGGTCGCTGAGCTAGATATATTATTTTGTTTATATGTGTGGTCGCTGAGCTAGATATATTATTTTGTTTATATGTGTGGTGGCCGAGCTAGATATATTATTTTGTTTATATGTGTGGTCGCTGTGCTAGATATATTATTTTGTTTATATGTATGGTCGCTGAGCTAGATATATTATTTTGTTTATATGTGTGGTCGCCGAGTTAGATATATTATTTTGTTTATATGTGTGGTCGCCGAGCTAGATATATTATTTTGTTTATATGTGTGGTCGCCGAGCTAGATATATTATTTTGTTTATATGTGTGGTCGTTGAGCTAGATATATTATTTTGTTTATATGTGTGGTCGCCGAGCCAGATGTATTATTTTGTTTATATGTGTGGTCGCCGAGCTAGATGTATTATTTTGTTTATATGTGTGGTCGCCGAGCTAGATATTTTATTTTGTTTATATGTGTGGTCGTTGAGCTAGATATATTATTTTGTTTATATGTGTGGTCGCTGAGCTAGATATATTATTTTGTTTATATGTGTGGTCGCTGAGCTAGATATATCATTTTGTTTATATGTGTGGTCGCTGAGCTAGATATATTGTTTTGTTTATATGTGTGGTCGCTGAGCTAGATATTTTGACCTGTAGATAAAATCTTGTTTGTCTACAACTGTGTGTGGAATTTTATCCTTTAATGGAAAAGTTTTTTGAAAATGTAATCATTATAATCCATCTACTATATATTTAAGCGAAAAGAATATTGTGTTGATTAGCTTTCCTGATTGCTTGTATTTGTTATGATAACTATATATCAAATTATAATACGACGTCCATCAATGGCTATATAAACAATGCCATGATTAACGTCCCGATGTATTTCTCTATACACATATGTATTTCAATGACAAATTAAGAACATTATTTCATGATTTCATGTATTAATACATGAACGTTGTGTATACAAACATTAAAATGTGCGTTTTCATTTTGTAAAGGTATTTATCACTTATCTCAAGCACCGAAGTTGGACATTCCAATCAGAGTGGTTAAAAATATATACTAAGTAGAATATGTGTCAAGTTATATGTTTTATTTTTATTTTGTAGGTATATAAAGAGTGTAGAAATATTGCTGAATCATCGGTGAGTACATGCAATCAGCCAAAATATTCATTCCATATTAATAGTTTACATGTAGGTAAGGAAAGTTTGAAAATATCACATGGTTAATTTTGAGCAACACGAACCCCACTAAAACCGGGAGTGGACTCCGGTGCTCCGGAAGGGTAGTCAGCACCTGATCCATTAATGCCACTGGTCGTGTTACAAACATGTCTTTAAAACGTTTTTAAACTATTTTGCATGACATTATAAACGTCTTACCATATAAATTGAATTGACATAATTATATTTAAATGATGAGTTCAGAAATGTTCCATTTGTGTTTGTTTTCCATTCGCAAAATAATTATCTAATATCTGTCATCAGTATATCCGGATTGTGATTTTTTTGTATTCCTAGCGCAGATCTGTATTAATAGAGAAACTAAATACCAACATTAGTACATGCTAATTCGTGTTAAATTTAAATAATGATTTAAATAAAACCATTTATTTTTCTTCGTCTAACTATCAGATTGACCATGGACATTTAGTCATTCCAGACGATTCAACCATACAGAATATGAACCAGAATGGACACATGGATTTATTTCATAGGTATGTATACAGTGTACCGGTTATAAAGTTCATAGTGCATGAATAAATAAAATATTGACAAGAAAAACATAAAATAATTTATTAACCTAGCTTAATCCCACCAATTTTTATTGACGTGCCTGTACCTAGGAAAGTAATCGGTCATGTATATGTGTGCCGCCACTTTTTATTGACGTGCCTGTACCTAGGAAAGTGATCGGTCATGTATATGTGTGTTAAGGCTATCAATTGGACTTTTTTCGATGAAATTTTAGAACTGGTCCGACAGTGTAGCATTCTTTGCTTTTATTGTATTGCTATCCAATGACATTTACAGTTAGAAAAACCACCCCAAGACGAAGCAGATCCCTTGAAAATTAAGTGAACGTATCTTTTCTCTTTTTTATATAGATATTTGACATCTACCCAGATATACTGTAAAGAGGTTGTACGCCTCGGAGGTGTAAAAGATGGAGGTTGGGATTTGTGTAACGATATTAAATACAGACCACAACAACCTTGTTTGGTCTATTCATTCGGGTAGGTTATTAGATGTTACTAGTAATACATGTATTATATATCACTATGCACCACAAATTATAATATCACAACTACGTGTACTGCAAAGCTATTCTCATACAAACTAAGTATTCTCTGACATTAAAAACGTAGATATCTAATTTAGTGCGCACGATGCGCTTCTGGAATAACCTCATCAGGTACGCTAACAATCGAAAGGTTGGAAAGCCAAATAATTTAAGTGATTGGCAGCAGGAAAACCAAAGGACCTCAGCAGGATATACAATATACAGCCAAACACATTCGGCTTATCCATGTGTTTCAATATAATATTATTAAGTAATGCAATTTTGTCAGGATAATTCCAGGAAATGTGATCACTGGTCATTCAACCAACATGGCCAGCCATCCTAAAGACAATTTTTTCATATATATCGTAGAAGTCCGGTAGACATGCATTGGTTAGGGATAGGGTTATGGCCACATTCAACAATATTTCAATTATATCGTGGCAGTCAGTTTTATTAGTGGAGGAAACCGGAGAAAACCACCGACCTGCCGCAAGTCACTGGCAAATTTTATCACATAATGTTGTATCGAGTACACCTCGCCTGAGCGGAATTCGAACTCGCAACGTTAGTGTGATAGGCACTGACTGCATAGGTAGTTGTAAGCCCAATTACCATACGATCACGATCACGACGGCTTCGACATACATTGGTAATGTTTGGTCCGCTCATTATTTCTTGAAAACAATTGTTTCATCAATATAATATATCAGCTAGATCTAACCAAGTGCTATATGAAACAATTAAATTGTCTTCTGAAGTGAAGTGAATCCCTGTTAATATACATGTTTTGTAATGCTATATACTCAGCAAATAACTATCGAACAGGGGATTGTATATGTCAAACAGGGGATGCATATCTAAAACAGACAGTATGTCAAATGTCTGAACAAAAGTCACATCTCAAAACATTTAATACTCGCCAGCTTAAAAAGGTTCACTATTACAACTATGAAACGGTAGCTTCACGACAGGTGTCGTGAATGGATAAGGATAACTTGGCCATTTCGAATCACCTTGTATCAATTCTTACTTTTGAACATGTTAGCGTACATTGGTGACTAATCATTCTATTGGTCTTCAGAATAAAATGGGACTTTAACTTTGATGATGCGATTGCTGAAACGTATGGCTGCGAGGTACATTCGTTCGATCCCAGGTATGTACAATCTTAATTACTCCTATCTCTATGTTGATGCCTTCATGGGTATTCATAATATAAGTAATCCTCCTCTGACATTTGCTTATGTATTTTACTATTTGTATCTTGAAACGTCTTCGATTATTGGATCTTGCAGCATGTGTTCGTGACAAATAAATGTATGGATCTGCATGTGTATAAATGCGTTGATTTGATTTCTTCAACGCAGTTTTACGCGTATGTAGACCGTCAGTATGATATTCAAGTGTTATTTTTCAAAATCAGTTTGTGTATTGCACATCATACAAGCTAAATCTGTCAATCTCGAATTGAATAACCATGATTTTGTGTATTGTACGTCATACAAGCTAAATTTGTCTCGAATTGAATACCTTGAACAATACTTATGATGTTTTGCTTGTTCTTGTTTTTGAAGTATGAACACAACAGATTTTCAACGGAGTAGTCACATATGGTTCCATGATGTTGGCCTTTTAGATAAAAAAGACTTCTTTTACAAGGAACGCAATTGGACGCTTTCAACTTTGACAGATATAAGAGAAGATCTTGGTCATACATCGGTAAGAATATTAATTAAAACATACATATTTAAATAACACGTTTTTGGACTGACCTTCATCAGGTATGCTCAAGATCAAAAGATTGGAAAGCCAAATAGATTAAACGTCTTAAGGTACAGGTAAACCAAACGGCCTAAGCATAATAGCTAAAATCGGCCAAGATAACATGATTGACTGCTAATTAACCTCATCAAGTGAGAACAATTGCAGCTATATTCATGACACGAACACTGCCAGGATTATTACAATAAATCATGTATGTAAAAAGACAAGACATGGATTGGCCTGCGAAGAACCGAGGTTTTTATTTCCATGTAAAAGGCCAGATGATGCTTGAGGGTCCGAATTTTTACTTTGGCAAATTCTGTCATGTGCAAAGACTGTAAGACACTCCAATCATGAGGCACTCGTTTACATCCTGTGTATTGCGTTCATCACGAATAGTCATAGGTATGTAACAGTGATTGCACCCGACAGTGCAGAACCTGCAACATAATTGTATACCCAAATGTTCCCTCTGTAAAAGAGTATATGTGTTAATAATTACATTTTGAATTACCGCTAATTTAGTCCAGGATTCTCTCTCGCGGGTTTATGGAATTATATTTGGAATTAACGAATAAACTATTTTGAAGTGAGCTTTTCACATCTAAGTTCAATTAATTAGATTGATGGTCGGTCCATGAGTTGGGTGTACAGAAAAATGTGAATATTTAATTGACACATATGACCGTCATATACTCCGAGGTAACAGACAATACGTTTGCTTTTCATGAGAAACACAATTATAACATTTTCTGCATCAGTACTTGCACTTGATACATTGTGAAGAATAAAATACCACGCTCTTTAAATTGGATATGAATAAATTGACAAAACACAGAAAAACACACTGTCAGAACATTTCTCCAAAATAACGCTATCGAAAAATTTGTAGACAAGCAATCGATACCCTAACACACATCTACATGATCGCTTTCTGTCTTGACTTGGTACAAGCACTTCAATAAATACTGGCGGAGTTAATCTAGTTTCATGGCTCCGAAACCTCTTCTCTTACCAAAATGATGCGGTCATGCAAGTGTTTCCACATGTGAGCAAAATACCCTCACATAACTGTGTAAGCAGTGTTGTTTTATAAATACCAATCCTCATTAACTGTGTAAGCAGTGTTGTTTTATAAATACCAATCCTCACATAACTGTGTAAGCAGTGTTGTTTTATAAATACCAATCCTCACATAACTGTGTAAACAGTGTTGTTTTATAAATACCAATCCTCACATAACTGTGAAAGCAGTGTTGTTTTATAAATACCAATCCTCACATAACTGTGTAAGCAGTGTTCTTTTATAAATACCAATCCTCATTAACTGTGTAAACAGTGTTGTTTTATAAATACCAATCCTCACATAACTGTGTAAGCAGTGTTGTTTTATAAATACCAATCCTCATTAACTGTTACCAATCCTCACATAACTGTGAAAGCAGTGTTGTTTTATAAATACCAATCCTCACATAACTGTGTAAGCAGTGTTCTTTTATAAATACCAATCCTCATTAACTGTGTAAACAGTGTTGTTTTATAAATACCAATCCTCACATAACTGTGTAAGCAGTGTTGTTTTATAAATACCAATCCTCATTAACTGTGTAAACAGTGTTGTTTTATAAATACCAATCCTCACATAACTGTGAAAGCAGTGTTGTTTTATAAATACCAATCCTCACATAACTGTGAAAGCAGTGTTGTTTTATAAATACCAATCCTCACATAACTGTGTAAGCAGTGTTCTTTTATAAATACCAATCCTCACATAACTGTGTAAACAGTGTTGTTTTATAAATACCAATCCTCACATAACTGTGTAAGCAGTGTTGTTTTATAAATACCAATCCTCACATAACTGTGTAAACAGTGTTGTTTTATAAATACCAATCCTCACATAACTGTGTAAACAGTGTTGTTTTATAAATACCAATCCTCACATAACTGTGTAAGCAGTGTTGTTTTATAAATACCAATCCTCATTAACTGTGTAAACAGTGTTGTTTTATAAATACAAATCCTCACATAACTGTGTAAGCAGTGTTCTTTTATAAATACCAATCCTCATTAACTGTGTAAACAGTGTTGTTTTATAAATACCAATCCTCACATAACTGTGTAAGCAGTGTTGTTTTATAAATACCAATCCTCATTAACTGTGTAAACAGTGTTGTTTTATAAATACCAATCCTCACATAACTGTGAAAGCAGTGTTGTTTTATAAATACCAATCCTCACATAACTGTGTAAGCAGTGTTCTTTTATAAATACCAATCCTCACATAACTGTGTAAACAGTGTTGTTTTATAAATACCAATCCTCACATAACTGTGTAAACAGTGTTGTTTTATAAATACCAATCCTCACATAACTGTGTAAACAGTGTTGTTTTATAAATACCAATCCTCACATAACTGTGTAAGCAGTGTTGTTTTATAAATACCAATCCTCACATAACTGTGTAAACAGTCTTGTTTTATAAATACCAATCCTCACATAACTGTGTAAACAGTGTTGTTTTATAAATACCAATCCTCACATAACTGTGTGAGCAGTGTTGTTTTATAAATACCAATCCTCATTAACTGTGTAAACAGTGTTGTTTTATAAATACCAATCCTCACATAACTGTGTAAACAGTGTTGTTTTATAAATACCAATCCTCATTAACTGTGTAAACAGTGTTGTTTTATAAATACCAATCCTCATTAACTGTGTAAACAGTGTTGTTTTATAAATACCAATCCTCACATAACTGTGTAAGCAGTGTTGTTTTATAAATACCAATCCTCATTAACTGTGTAAACAGTGTTGTTTTATAAATACCAATCCTCACATAACTGTGTAAACAGTGTTGTTTTATAAATACCAATCCTCATTAACTGTGTAAACAGTGTTGTTTTATAAATACCAATCCTCATTAACTGTGTAAACAGTGTTGTTTTATAAATACCAATCCTCACATAACTGTGTAAACAGTGTTGTTTTATAAATACCAATCCTCACATAACTGTGTAAACAGTGTTGTTTTATAAATACCAATCCTCACATAACTGTGTAAGCAGTGTTGTTTTATAAATACCAATCCTCACATAACTGTGTAAACAGTGTTGTTTTATAAATACCAATCCTCACATAACTGTGTAAGCAGTGTTGTTTTATAAATACCAATCCTCACATAACTGTGTAAGCAGTGTTGTTTTATAAATACCAATCCTCACATAACTGTGTAAACAGTGTTGTTTTATAAATACCAATCCTCACATAACTGTGTAAACAGTGTTGTTTTATAAATACCAATCCTCATTAACTGTGTAAACAGTGTTGTTTTATAAATACCAATCCTCACATAACTGTGTAAGCAGTGTTGTTTTATAAATACCAATCCTCACATAACTGTGTAAACAGTGTTGTTTTATAAATACCAATCCTCACATAACTGTGTAAGCAGTGTTGTTTTATAAATACCAATCCTCACATAACTGTGTAAGCAGTGTTGTTTTATAAATACCAATCCTCACATAACTGTGTAAACAGTGTTGTTTTATAAATACCAATCCTCACATAACTGTGTAAACAGTGTTGTTTTATAAATACCAATCCTCATTAACTGTGTAAACAGTGTTGTTTTATAAATACCAATCCTCATTAACTGTGTAAACAGTGTTGTTTTATAAATACCAATCCTCACATAACTGTGTAAGCAGTGTTGTTTTATAAATACCAATCCTCACATAACTGTGAAAGCAGTGTTGTTTTATAAATACCAAGTCCTAATTTTAAACTTTACACATAATATATTTGATAGACTCAGATCGACGTCCAGTCTCTAATCGACGTCCGCTTCTCAAATCGGCGTCCACTGACGTCATTATCTCAAATCACGGTCCAATTTAAGGGCAGTCTCAAATCGGCGTCCTTTCCAAATTCTGTTGTTATCATTTTCTCACTCTTTAATATTATCAATATTTTCAATGATTTCTCAAATTACAGTAAATATGACCCGAATAAACATAATAAGAGTTGATCTACAGTCAGTAAAAAAACATAGACATTATTCTGAATGTATTTCCATTTATTTTATACAACTTTACTATTCTTTACTGCAATGTACGGAATATCCGCACAGACTGTTTCTGTATTTGTTAATAAGAACGCTGTAATCTAGAACATTATACATATTTGTTTTAATCTTCGCGAAAAAGAAATTGTCACATGTATACATTTAGTTCGAATACAGAGATCGGATGGCCTCAACCATCGTTCAACTATTAGGCAGCATGAAATGCCATCGTAACACATTATAGGGAACACTATTCACCTTTATTATTTTTTGCTTTATTTTCAATTTATTGCTTTGTTACCTCTCGTTTTATTTTATTTTAAATTAATTTTGCAATATATATTTTTGTAGAGAAAGATAAATATTTTAAAAATAGACATTGAAAGTTCTGAATGGGCAGCCTTACCAGAAATGATCCGAAGTGGTTCCATTCGGGACGTTACTCAATTATATATAGAATTCCATTCCCATGGTACGCCAAGACATTTGCAGATTCTAAGACTTCTTTACAACGAAGGATTTAGAATATTTTGGTATCATAGAAATCCAGCATGCATTTGGAACAAACAATTATTCCAATACGCAGGGTGTAATGAAATCTATTTTCTTAGACAATAATAATATACAAATAATACTTAGGGACCGACCATTTAACTTGAAGGGAGGGGGGGGGGGGGTTATGGTTATTTGTTTCGTTCAGAATACTTTTTTCGGACAACACAAGAGTTTAGAATATTTATTTCTTGTGTCGCGAAAAGCGCGAAATTTTTTTCCAGAATTTAACATTAGCTTATATGACAAAAACTCTGAATCATATTATTTTTTTCTTCCTCCACCAAAATCAGAATATTTTTTTCAGCAACATTGGAAATCAGAATATTTTTTTAGAAAAAAACCATAACCCCCCTCCCCACCTTCAGGTTAAATGGTCGTTCCCTTAGAAAGCGTTCTAAATGCATAAATTAAATAGTGCATATTCAGACGGAATCGTTTCAGTAATGTCTCATGGCTACCAAGTATGCATTAGGAACTGTAAAAACAGACAAGTTGTAACACTTGCAAGACAGAAAGTAAAGAGCATCTATATACAAATGTATATGTATATGCTTAAAGATCGAATGTGTTCCTATGGAAGCAGTGTTGTAGTCGGGAGAAGTAGTGTTGAGCGAACATTTACTGTAGTTAGAGAAAGTAGTGGTATAGTCAGTGGAGGTAGTGTTTGGTAGAATGAAATAGTGTACTTGTCGGAGGAAGAAATGATGTACACGTAGGAAGTAGAGTTCATAGAAAATATTGCTGTAGTTAGAAGAAATAGTGTAATACTCAATTTGTTTAATTATCTTAAGTATTTATATAAATTAAAAAAATGGCCTAGCGCTGGTATCTGTTACTATTCCCCACAGTTGCACCAAACAATATGTCAGAAATATACTATTGCTATGTCATTTTCCAAACAATAATAAGAAGAGTCTTTGGAAATATTGTACTGATGTCGAATTTCTAATATTGTGATATCTAATTGTTCCATGTTACGGCTATTGTTCTTCTTGTTCCAGACATATGCGGTCATTAGGTGTCACAACACGGAACTCAGAACGTAAAGGCACATACTAGGACAACACAAAGAACTAAAAATATGAGTAAAATGATCCCCACCAAAATATAAATTTGTCTGGGATGGATATTTACCATAAATTGGTATTAAAATATTTATAAACCGAATTATTCATGATACAACTGTTGCTCTTCTGATTCCAGAAATATATGATGGTAATGCCAATATTCTTCCTGGTCCAGATGTGAACGGTTGCTAAGTGGTGTCAACAAAAATATAGATCTTGGAATCTTCCAGGATATTTACCAAATTTTGAATTCCCAAATTTAGAAATCAAGATTTTATCAAACAACTCTCAGACATATATGTGTAACATGAGGTGAATATACAATATTAAACATGAAATGACGAAATGAACAGATACAGAATGTACAAAACAATAATGTTTCATAATATATAAATAACATAAAATGATCAAGCATTAAATATGACAAAATGAACAGGAACAAAACATTAATGTTTCACAATAACTTTCTTGATAAAAAATGAAACTTTGTTTTATATAAGTTAACATTGCTATAAGATAGCAGTCTTGATAATTTTTGTTTATTTGGATACTTTGTGTAATATTCTGGAATAAGATTTTTTTCTAATTCTTAATAAATAAATAATGAAATTCATCTCCAATATTTTCATTGCACCTATTACATATACATTCTTCAACAGGAATATTACGCCACCTTCCAGTTTCAATAGGATTATTTTCAAATTAGAGGTTCTTAATTTTGTTATGCAGATTCTCAAGTTGTATCGAATTTTTATCAAATATTTAAAGAAAAAAAGAAAAAAGAAAAAAAAAGATTTTCTTTAAAGGTTTAAGGGACCGACCATTTAACTTGCAAGGGGAGGGGGGGGGGTTATGGTTATATGTTTCGTTCAAAAATTTTCCAGAATGTAACATTAGGTTATATGACAAAAACTCTGAATCAGATTATTTTTTTTTCCTCCACCAAAATCAGAATATTTTTTTTAGAAAAAAACATACCCCCCCCCCCCCCTGGTAGTTAAATGAACCGACCCTAATCAAATTTTCTTCGAGAGAGAACTGTATTTCATGGTACCATTTTTGAATAAATTGATCTTGTAAACTTTGCTTTAACAACAATTTATAATCGTAATCATCTTGGTTGGCAAACACGTATCCCATTTCTGTATCGTTTAATATTGATTCTATAAAATTCAACCATTTAGAAGTATGAACCCCATTTTGCTTTAAACGAAATAATAATTTGTACATACAACTATTTAATTTGTCACCATATATCATATTTATCCAAAATGAAGCCATTCTAATTTTAATTATAATTTCCAAAGGAAATCTACCCAATCCCCCATATACCATATAGTTAGGTGATGTAAACCTAACTTTTAGAATACGTTCACAAAATATTAAATGTACTTGTTCTAAAATTTCAAATGTTCGAACCCCCATATCTCACAACCATAGAGTAAAATAGGCTCTACCATGGCATCAGCTGTAGGTCAGTTTGAATGGCTTTATTTCTTATATTTTTGTATAAACTGTATAATGCTTTTTGTGCTTGATTAACTAGTTTTCTCTTTGCTTCTAAAAAAATTCCCATTACATTTAGAATCAAACCATGATATGAATAAGTATCAACCACTTACAAAAAATTTCCCTGTAGTTTAAAATCGAAGTTTTGTCACATTTTACGTTTGCTAAATATCATCATTTTTGTTATAGCAACATTTATTTCTAGTTTCCATAATTCACAATAAGCTTGAAAAATATCAAGTGCGTGTTACATACCTTCTACAGAGTCAGCTAAAATGACAGTATCATCAGCATACAATATGACAAATAATTTAATAAATATATTTAGTTCAGATTGACTTTTTTCCAAGACTAATTCTAGGGGGCATCCATTTAAATCAGTAAAAAATTGTTCTAAATAGTTTTAAAATATTGAAAATAGGAAAGAGGACAAATATACACCCTGTCGTACACCAGTAAGACAGGGAAAACAATCAGACTGATCGTTATTATATTTAACGCATGATTTAATGTTATCGTTCATGTTGAAAATTATTGTAAAAATGTTCTCTTTAATGCCACTATCCTGTAATTTTTTTTCCACAGACCACTTCTCCAAACAGTGTCGAATGCATTGCGGAAATCGAAGAAAGTACAATATATTTTTTTCCAAATGACGGATAGAGAGATATCAAGGAATGTAGTACGAAAAGGTTATCGGTTGTAGAATGACCTTTTCGAAAACCATCTTGATTCTTAGAAATTAACGAAATTTCGTTTGCACAAAATGTCATTCTAGAATTTATTATCGATGTGAAAAGTTTTCCCAAGCAGCTAATAAGCGTAATCGCTCTAAAATTATCAGGGTCCATTTTATCCCATTTGATCTTATACACTGGCTTTATTATTCAAATAATCTAGTTCTCTTGTACAATTCCAGTGTTTAAGACAATATTATATATCTTACAGTATATCTGAGTCAGTTCTGGAGTAGAATTTTTAAAATATTCATTTAAGATAGTATCTAATGCGGGTGATTTGTTATTCTTTAGATTTTTAATTGCATCAAGTACTTCTTCTTCAGTGATCTCATCGTTCAAGATTGAATCACATAAATGGTTATTACAAATGGAGATAAAATCTATATCTGAGGCATCATCATTATCATCTGTATCATAATGGGCCGGTTCGTTTCTGCAATGAACGGTGTACACCTGTCATGTGACCGGCATACACCGCACAAAAGAACGACACGGCGTGCCTTCAAAATGGCTGGCATTGGATGATTAGCTGCAGTTGCATATACTTCAATGGACCTTATGGATTCCCCAGACGATGAAGAGGGTTCCATTGCGTATTTTCTTGAGTGCGTATTTAAAAAAAAATTGTAATTAAATACAAATGTAATTTCTAATTAGAAGAAAAAATTTGCCGGTTTGACAAGTTTAAAAAGAGAGTCATGCACCAAAGTTTCTAAATATCAATTTTTTCCTATGCATATTTCTTCTTCAAATATTTGTCGGTCAAAATGGCCGTAATTACATTGAGGCAAATAAGGCAAATGCCTCATACAGAAATTGACCATTAAAAAAAATGTTTATGCAAAAGATTTTATTTTAAAAATATATAATATAAATCTCTATTCCGATAGAAACCATATCCACTGAATGAATTTGTTTAATGTCTACGGTTATCGTTTGAAGTCTATCGACATCGTTGCGATGAAAGACATAACTGACTTCTGCTTTTGACGAAGCTAAAACCTTGATACAGTTACTAAATACAAAGCGCAATGATGACTAGTTTGATTGTTTATTCAGTAGAGCAGAACAAATTGCGGAACGATTAGAGGTAGACTTAAAACCAAAGCGACGTGTTGGGCGTCAGGTTCATCGGGAAAATGCTGTATCGGATACAAGCCCAGTGAAACATTGGCGCATAAACCTTTTTTCCCCATTATAGATCACGTAATATCCGAAATGGAGAGACGCTTTCCAGATGACTTGAAAAATTATATGACGAGATACTATTTAATCCCTGAAAACGTGAGAAATTTACCTCCCGATGCTACTGAATCGTTATCTGTCGCTTTTGACGAAGATCGTCCTTGTAAGGGAGACTTTTCGGTGGAAAAGAAAGGTAGAGACATACAGTTGGTGATAATCCTTTTCATCAAAATATACATGGGCTGCAATCTGCACTACAACTTGCAGACAAAGACCTTTATCCGAATATTCATACTATTTGTAAATTGTTGATTGTTCTTTCAGTCACGTCTGGATGTTGCAAACGTTCATTCTCGGCCTTGCCCAGACATAAGACCCGGGTAAGGTCAACAATGACGGGATAACGTTTGTGTGGCTTAGCAATGCGCCATTCTTACAGAAACATGGCTGTGAATCGGGAAAACATTTTAAGACGATACGATGCCTCTGGCCACCGGAAAATTGGAAGATTTTTTATGGACAACTAAGGCATGTTCAAATTTTAATTCTTCTTACAATTACATAAAAAATATCTGTTTCGAACTCTTCATTTTTAGCATTCATCCCAGCGCTGTCCACGAAAACGGGATGTTCAATAGGTCTGGGAGTAAATACATGTTATCAAAACAATCATGATGTGCCAATTTCAATGGTAATGCATTTACAAATTTCAGAAAATATTTACATTTTAGTGCAAAAAAAATGTGTTTGCCAAAGACATTTGATGTACTAAGGCTAAATTTTGAATTTAGTCAATATATTCTGAATATAAAGTCTCCAAATAAATTTAAAAATTATTGAAAGAAGTGAAAGTGCTATTGCACTAACAATGATTTGTTGCAGACGAACAGAAGAAGCCATTCCTAGGCTTGGGTTACCACAAGTGACCGAGTAAACAAACAAATATAAACTTTTCCGTCATCTTGGACCGACTACGCCGCTCAATTTAAAACGGTGTAACTCGGTGTATACCGGGCGTACACCGTTCCAGAAACGAACAGATAAAAAAAATACGTCGGATGTAAACGGTGTACACCGAATACCAGAAGCGAACCGGTCCAATGATTCAAATTATTGAAATATTCATAAAAAAGTATCAATAGGAATTGGCAGGTTTACTTTTTTATTACCTGTATATTTATTAAGAATCCTCCAAAAGGTTCTTGGGTCAGACTTAGACTGAGATCATCAGCACATTTTTCTTGATACTTACTATAGTTTTGGTTCAGCGTTTTCTTGAACTCTTTAGCTCTACTGTTCAGAACTTGTTTCATCTCCACAGATTGATTATACCTGTATCTATTTTTTTTTTATGAAACTCATTTCGCTTTTTCTTTCACTCCTTATTAAACCATGGTTTACCAGTAGATCTTGATGGCATACCTGTTTATTTATACCAAATACGGTAGTTGCGCTATTAACTAAGAGTGTGTCAAGGTTATTAAGTATACTATTTACCTGTTCAACCGTTACCTGTGTACTATCGTCAACTTCATTCAGAATGTTGTTGATTTTATTTTGGTAAAAAATAATAAATATACTAAATACCTGTTTATCTCACTGAAAATGTCGTATCAGAATTGCCCTCAACGCTTGCCCTCCTTGGTTAGCATTTGGTGGTACTGGAACTGATACATTGTTGTCATTTTCATCACCTCCGTCTGGAACAGAAATTTCAGCTTTCCTGGCAATATTATACAGCACGGAACATGCAGTAATGACCAGTAAGTTTGTAGATAGCTTAAATCTTAACTGTTGTCGTAACGAGGGAAAGCGTCTTTTCCATATTCCAAACACATTTTCTATCTTCACACGTGCATTACAAAGTACATAAATGAAATGTCTCTGCTCCCGTGTCGTGCATGTCAGGAGTAGTGTAATCAAATAATGTCTGAGTGGATATCCGTTGTCACCTATTAGTATACCTTGAATTTCCCTTCTTTCCAGACGGGCACAAATGTTACTGTTCTAAAATATCCGACTTTCGTGAATACTTCCAGGCCATCTTGCTACAACATTTGTTAGTATCAGATCATGGTCACAAATTGCCTGAACATTAATGGAAAAAACTCCTTTTCTGTTGCGGAATAATTCTGCCGTATCCCCTCCTGGTGATTGGGGTGGAATATGTGTACAATCTATAGCACCTACGATACCAGGAATTCTGTTTTGTTGCATAAACTGCCTTTGAATTTCTTGAACTTTATTTCCGGATGGAAACTTAACATATTGTTTGTACAGTGAAGCAAATGCATTCATGAACACCGAACAAATCTCCTGATACTTTCAAAAAACTCCCAGTTCCGTAAAATCGTAATGCAATTAAAAACTGATTAAGAGGCGAAATTGATGATAACTTTTTCTGTTTTCGTTCCAAACAGTCTCTTATTGCAGCTAATATTGTCAATACACACTCCTTATTCAGCCTATATCTATCAATAAATTCATCCTTAGAATAGTTTAAAAAAGGGTTTTGTCGGTCCCTAATCACTTATTCCCTTCTTATCAACCTTTCCACAACATTTATCCTATCTATGTCATCAATATAATCGTCCATGTTTATTTGATCATCTATTTAGACCTGCCCTATACCTGGTTCACAGTTGAACTCAACACCTGAACCGTACTCATGTATAAAACGAAGATGCGCAAGTGAACTTAAAATAATAAGCTAGACTCAAGCTTGGATCACATTGATACGGGATTAATCCCGACGTACGCAAGTGGTCATTAGTGCAGTACGTGGATCATCGTTAATTACCCCTGTATAAATTAATTTACCTTATGTGACCTCCATCGTACACGTGGATTAATATTTGCATTATCAATAGGATTTTGCTGATTATTTTCACCTTCAACTGTCAAGGTAAGGTGTACTCGATTGTAAACTTCAGAAAACATGGGATTGAAATCAATAATTTCAAAATCAGTTATAATATTTATAATGTTTAGAGATAAAAGCAGGTAGTTAACCATGCTAGCATCTTTGCATGTTGTATGACCTATACCTTTGTCAGAAAGCAAACGCCCATTTGCTATAAAAAGATTACATCTTCTACAAAAATCCACAGGCGCTCTTGGCACGGACCACCCCCCCCCCCCTTTTTTCTAACTTTCTGTTTACAAATTTATTTTCAATAAATTTCTTTATTTCTTTATTATTTCATCTCTTTTTCCTTAGTTTAACTTGTTCGTGTCAATATTCATACAATCTTATGTTAACATCAAATTGCATGTGTCTACCCTATATAGATACTAATAAACTGTAATCCGTGGATTATTAGATTATTAGTATCTATATAGGGTCGACACATTGTATGAATATTGACACGAACAAGTTGCGATGAAATAATAAAGAAATAAAGAAATTTTAATGAAAATAAATTTGTAAAGAGCGCCTGTGCAAAAATCTAATATTTTTGTACCATATTTATTAACACGGCCTGTATCTTTATTACATCTTTGTAAAATATTGTTTTGTTTAAGTATAAAGTAATTTGAAATATCCTCAGTACATTCAACATCATCTACAATGTTTAGTATATTTATGTAAATTTTCATCAATTACAACATAAGCA
This sequence comes from Bathymodiolus brooksi, assembly GCA_963680875.1. Classification (NCBI taxonomy): domain Eukaryota; kingdom Metazoa; phylum Mollusca; class Bivalvia; order Mytilida; family Modiolidae; genus Bathymodiolus; species Bathymodiolus brooksi. The sequence goes on along the minus strand of OY804577.1, from coordinate 128,416,861 downwards.
TCTAAAACCGCAATATTTTTGGTATTTTGAGAAAATAATAACAATTCTTCTTCTAAATCAATGAAAGAATCATCCGAAGAATATTTTGAAAACTCCGGTGGAATATAAGTACAACCAAGTAATATATTTTGACCCCCAATTAATATATCTTTTGAAATATCTATTCAGTGAACAAACTCCAACTCCGATTTAACGAATCTTTAAAAAAAAATTGCATTTTGTTTTAAATAACAACAATACCACTTGATTTTTTAGAAAAATGTTTTTGGCAAATAATCATATTCTTTGGGTAACTCTAACACATCAATATTATCTAATTTGATTTCTATAAATACTAAGATATCATAAAGTGTGATTAAATTATGTAAATCAGGGTTCAGTAATTTTGATTTAATCCCACATACATTAAGATGAGTAATATTTATTTTATTAACGAAGCCGATACCTCTGTCCGATGCGTAGTATTAACGACCATCGCGTGCATCTTGTGGACCTCTACGGGATGGTGGGTCATACGGACGACCGTTAACTATACAGCTCTTTACGTCGATCACTTATTTCGACAGAATATTGATGTGACACTGAGTATTGTGGTGTATCTTGTAATTTGGGTGCTGCTTTTCGAACGGTTTCATGGTCCTTTTTGTAAATTTGTAAATTTTGCAATGATGCTGCGAGGTTTTCCATCGGTCCTTTGTCGAAGTCGGTGTACGTTTTGGAAGTTGATATCTGCCTTATTAGAAATGTTTAACACGGTGTGTAGAAAATGTTTAAGTACTGTTTCGGTGTTCTCGTTTTCCATGTCAGTTTGTTGTATACCACTGAAAATTGAGCTATACTTCATCGAGTGTGATTGAATTTTCAATAGTTCCTCTTTTAACTCACGATTTTCAGCTTCTACATCAAAGTTCAAATTTCCCAATGTAGTCATACGATTAGCTATTTCATGATGATGATTTTCTTTAAGTTCTAAGATTCCACCTTGTGTTTTCTGAATTTGTTTAATTTCATCAATTGCCTTTCTCATGTTAACTATTTCAGATTCAAGTTTGTCAAATTTCTCATTAAGTTTATCAATACCATCAAGTTTCTCATTAAGTTTATCAATACCATCAAGTTTCTCATTAAGTTTATCAATACCATCAAGTTTCTCATTAAGTTTATCAATACCATCAAGTTTCTCATTAAGTTTATCAATACCATCAAGTTTCTCATTAAGTTTATCAATACCATCAAGTTTCTCATTAAGTTTATCAATACCATCAAGTTTCTCATTAAGTTTATCAATACCATCAAGTTTCTCATTAAGTTTATCAATACCATCAAGTTTCTCATTAAGTTTATCAATACCATCAAGTTTCTCATTAAGTTTGTCAATACCATCAAGTTTCTCATTAAGTTTATCAATACCATCAAGTTTCTCATTAAGTTTATCAATACCATCAAGTTTCTCATTAAGTTTATCAATACCATCAAGTTTCTCATTAAGTTTATCAATACCATCAAGTTTCTCATTAAGTTTATCAATACCATCAAGTTTATCAATACCATCAAGTTTCTCATTAAGTTTATCAATACCATCAAGTTTCTCATTAAGTTTATCAATACCATCAAGTTTCTCATTAAGTTTATCAATACCATCAAGTTTCTCATTAAGTTTATCAATACCATCAAGTTTCTCATTAAGTTTATCAATACCATCAAGTTTCTCATTAAGTTTATCAATACCATCAAGTTTCTCATTAAGTTTATCAATACCATCAAGTTTCTCATTAAGTTTATCAATACCATCAAGTTTCTCATTAAGTTTATCAATACCATCAAGTTTCTCATTAAGTTTATCAATACCATCAAGTTTCTCATTAAGTTTATCAATACCATCAAGTTTCTCATTAAGTTTATCAATACCATCAAGTTTCTCATTAAGTTTATCAATACCATCAAGTTTCTCATTAAGTTTATCAATACCATCAAGTTTCTCATTAAGTTTATCAATACCATCAAGTTTCTCATTAAGTTTATCAATACCATCAAGTTTCTCATTAAGTTTATCAATACCATCAAGTTTTGAGAGTTTTTTGGTCATGATCTCCATATTAATACAGAGCATCTGTAATGTAGTAGTGTACTCTGGAGTAGCCTGTGGTATTTGTATATTACTATGTTGATTGTTTATCATAAGGATTCGGGTGGGTATTCCTGAGTATCATAAGGTTAGATACAGGTGCAGGTGTGCTGTGTCCAATAGGGGTGTGACTTGAAAATGCAGGTAGTTGTTGAACTGCTACAGGGTTCGAATTTATAGGATTTAGAGTAAATGTGATTTGTAAATGGTTGGGTGATCCGTCATATGGCAACGGCTGGCCATATGGACTCGGGTAAGATTCGTAGGCTTGGCTAAGGACTTGCAAAAATACTGGTTGTGATTGTACAGGTGAAGTGGCCGCCATATTTGTTGTTTTGATTGGAGGCGTCAAACCTAAATTTCCATTCAAAGAACTTCTAATCCTTTTTCCCCCATTTACATGAATTAATATAATAAAGTTCATTTTGTGCACAAGCACAACACTGCACAAGTACTGGTTACATAAGCAAAATGAAAAATATACGGGAGGACATCTCAACAACCTGTTCATGCCGCCATTAATTACCAGAAATCAAACTGTTCCATGACAGAGGTATAGTTCTTAGGATTTCAGAATTTATTGTTACTTGGTACTTTGCCCAACATGGCAAAAATAATAGATCTGAGAATCTGCCAGGATATTAGCCAAAGTTGAAATTAAAATATTTTTAAACCTGATTGGTCAATGAAACGGCCTATGATTCCAGAAATAGATGGTTGTAAGGTACTTTATAATAATAATAAAAAAAAACTGTCCCATGCCAGAGATCATCCAAGACATTTGTATTTTTGTCCTTCATGTAACACATTTGTAAATCTAATCATATGTACTCGTTATCGTGTAAAAACTAAATAATTTGACCTTGAAGTGAGAGGTCAATGTCATATGTAAGTAATGATAGTACATGGCACGTTGTCTTAACGTTAAGAACCCATGTCTAAAATAGGATGAGTCTTGGTGAAAAAATACGCAATGTCTGGCCGGACTAGCTTTCTGCCAATCAGAAACAGGTAATACTAATGTGGGTCTTGTTTTTGTCAGACGAGGGCACACGTTAAGAAATCTAATTAAAATTAGATGTTTGTCATGAAATGAAAGTTTAGAGTGATTGTTCACAATTCTACCAATCATCTTAATTCGCTGAACAAAAAAAGGACACCGACATATGACGTTGTAAATCCAGGTCCTTCCCTGGGACAGGCGCACAAATGTGGCGGGGCATACCGGTTAATGGGATCCCAACCATCTCCTCTTGATAACTGGAACTCCACCAGCAATGCATATTATAAACAAGCGATAAGAAAAACCTGCGCAGATTCGCTTCTAATCAAAAAGACTACACACTATCACAAATATAAATGACAACATTAACAGTACAATAGCAGGGTCAATGAATAGTCGCAGTTAACTGACTATAGTATATCTTTTGGCGATACACGAACATCTGACAACATCTGTTTCGGGACATGCCATGGTTCATATTTTCAACCGACCATTCAGCGATGTGCCTACTTTTGAAAGCAGAGTAAACGCCAAGAGCTGTTGTCTGATTGGTCAATATATTTAACGGTTGGTTTGCATATGATTATTTGGGACGAAGTCCCAACTATGGTAGAAATAGCAATATTTTGATTCCCGATCCATATCACTACATTTGCAGCAACATCACTTATCTGACAGACCATCTTGCCCACATTGCAATGATCCCTGTGAAAGCCCCTCCCATTATTGTATGCACTGCCCTTTATATAATATTCATAGGCAACAATTTGTTGATTCCTTTAATGAACTTAACATATAATTTACTATTCAAACCATTCTTTATGGAAGTGAAAACTCTAACTATAATCAGAATGTAAAACTTTTTCGCACAGTACATTCCTTTATTAAGTGGAGCAAACGATTTGATAATAATATAGTAATATAAATTTAATCTTTTTTAAACATTTTAAACTATAACAGTATTCTCACATATGATGGACCATGATTGCAAATATCGGTACTATGCCTCTCACACGACTAAATTAAATTAACTTATTGATATTCTATTTATAATTTATTTTGTTTTATAAATATATACATGTATATATAATGTCATAAATCTCATATTTACACTATGATTACCTACTGCATGCTAAAAAAAATCATTCTGAAATGAATTAAGTATTTAAATTAAATTGAGAGGTAATAAATCTAGCAACATCTACACTGGTAACACTTTTAGATAGCAACTAAGTGTGTTAAAAAAATAGTAGATCTCATATCAGCCAAATTGTCGATAAAACCTAATCAATGTTAATTACTTATCAATAACTGAATATATGAGATTTCTGACTGCTATTGTATACTCGAGTTAATTCGCTTTGAGTATGAAATTCTATATTGTGTATTGTAAACATTAACTGCATGCATTGTTGAGTGTTGCTATTGTCTTGTGTATGGAGAGGATTTATATAGGATATTGCCTGCTATCCAATCCATTTCATTAATTTATGAATAAAATATGCTTAAAATTAAAATATCACTAATGGATTAAATTCCTTGCACCGGAAATGACGCACCGGAAACCAATACAGGGTTATTGCTGCAGAAATTCGGATGCACAGTAATCTGGAACTACTTCCGGTTATGAATGTTAAAAAATTACTAAAAATCGCAGTGTGTTCTAGCCCATTAAATATATACCATGGGACTGACAATATCATTAAACAAAGTTTCATTTCTTTCTCCTACTGTCCGAAATAATATTTTCTATGAAATTGAGACGTCGAGTACCAGATTATACAACACCGGACTGGGTGCACAGTTTACAGGAGGGGGAAAATCCCCGTTTTGGCGAAAAACCTTTAAAAACGACGGAAATTTTGGGTTTGGGTCCCCCTATTTTCCCCCTCCTTTGAGAAAGTCTGGATCCGTCCCCGGTCTACTTTGAAAAAAAATTATAGGTCCATATATCTGAGTTAGTAGTATAGAAGCACCATCCAGTTATCATTTGATGTGATGCCGGAAGTGATCGCGTGCGCATGCGCGACCGGAAAGTTGCATCACCGGAAGTCGTGAACCGGAAATGAAAGGGAGATAGTTTCCCGCGTTTTTCCCCGTTTTTCCCGAAACTCCTCTAGATTCTTGGTACGAACCATGGAATTGTGAATCCAACCTGTGTCGAGTCACTATAGCGCTATTACCCCCTATGTTAAACCATTTTTCCCTCCTGAATTGTGCAGTCAGCCGTGATTAATTGACTCAGTGGTATGTGTATGCAATATATGACTGCATTTTCTATGTTCTTTTGTTTATTTGTTTTTTTCGTAAATAAAATGGTATTCATCATACGGGGCTTTACATTATAACAAAACGCCAAGTACATTTTCTAAGCTTTATTGATAAGACGATGCACAAAAATATTGACCATGTCTGTGGCTTCTCTTGGATGTCTCAATGTTCTCGTAACATCACCCATGGATTTTCCGGCACATCTGTGTATCAGAAAAAATATACAGTGGTGTCCGCATACAGTGGAGCCTTCTTCTTGAACTCTAATGGTGTTGTAAGTCCAACTCGTACAATGTTTGTTCATAAAGTTCACGTAAGCCCATAAAAAGGGTGGTCTTCCTGTGGGGTCGTAATATTCTCCTCTAGAATTGGCATCGATGCATAGGGCTACCCAGTGTGTTCCCGGTCGATCGCCAGGGTCCGTGTTCCCTATCAAGGCCGAAGGTACGTTTAATATTCTGGGTAGTCTGTTTCTGGCGTATACTCCTTTGAAAACGTTTCTGGTACTTGGGTGTGTTTTCAGTACGTGGTCGATCTCAAAGGTGTTCATCTAAGCACTGTAGTCAAACAAGACTTGTCTGTTTCTATCAATTTCAATGACTTTGTCAAATTCTGCATACATGATCACGTTGATGGTAGTTGTAAGGGCTTCTGCGAAATGAATCTCCACTCTCAAGTTGTCTTGTTTTATGAGCTGAAAGGCTCCAACTTCAGACATGTCGTGTGTGAGATCAAATCCAAACAAGGTGTTTCCTTTGGCATAATCTTCTCTCGAAATGGTATTTCCTTCGTCTTGATCCATTTTTCCGGTACTGGTGTAGTGTCCCATATAACTTCGGATGTAGCCATTGTTTTCGAAGTCGGGCTGTAACGGTTTGGTTGGAATCTGTCGTCCGTCAACGTTGAGTGCCACAAAATTGATCTTGTAGTGTTTGAAATCGAACGGATTTTTGCTAATAGCGCCGTTCAGTGCATCGCTGTCTACACAGGCAATGACGAGTCTCTTTGGCAGCTGTCCCAAAAACATCTTGTCCTGAACGTAATTCGTGTTGCCGGTGGGTACCGTGTCCACTTTTACTTCTACTCGTCTGACGGGGTATTTACAGCTGGTCTTTTCCAATGCTTTCACGTGACCCATTCTAACGGCGGGACTCAGTTGTACCTTTCTCACATACAGAGCCATTTACTTGATCTTGATTTTATAATTGGCCGCGTCTGCCACTAGAGCAAAAGCGTCCCGACTTCTTCTCAGTTTAATTTTCAGATCCACGTGGTTGAGTAAGTATTTGTCTTGACAAAACAGATCCAAATGTAGTTTTCCCATTATTTGTACCGACTTGCTTAGGGCCGTCATTTTTTTCCTTGCCGTGAATCCCTTGTTATCCGTCGTTCTCTTGTCCTGCCGTCCCGGAGTGTCCTTGTACCACATCACGCCCGTCAACTGAGATTTTGTAGCCGCTGGTCCGTAACTGAGAAGAGTTTCTATGTACACCCTCTAGGGATACATGCTGGTCGGTGGCGAAACTAATGTTTCGTTTAGGCTAACGCTGACGTCACTGAACAGTGAATGCATCCACAAATCGACGGGTCCAACGTCCGTATCGGGTTCTAAGTTAGAACCATCGGTATTCACGATCTGTGCTTCCACAAACAAATAACTGTTGAACAGGTCGATGTAATCGTCTCCAGCTCCACTGACTGCAAATTCATAAGGACCTTGGTCCGTTAGGGTCGATGTCAGTCCTTTTTGCTCCCAATAGCCATGTTCCACACTGGTCTGAGTCGGTGGTACTCCAAACAAATCCAATTCCGATTTCGTACATTCGCAAGAGTTTTGGTGTACTAGAGCCATTTTTAACCGAAAATGTCTTTCGATGTGTTCCGTAGCTTCGTCTAACGACGTCTGGGCTTTTTCCGCTTTGCAGCTCGTTTTATAGATCGTTCACCGGGAGGTCCCACGGTGTCCATAGCTTTCTGGAGTAAGTTTTGTCCCGTTGATTTCAATCTGGATTTGGCTGCTTGTGTGACGTTCTGTCCTTCCATGACGTCCGGTGCTAGGTTCAGACCTGTTTTCAAAGCTTCGCGACCCAAAGTTTTGGCTCCTCTCTTTAATAAAGGAACGGCCGATTTGAACAGGCTTCCGAAAATACTTCCCAGTCCATGTCCTCTCTGATAACGTGTTCCAACGTACACGGGATATCCCCTTCCTGCCTGAATCAAGTAGTACTCGTGATACACTCTAGCGTCTGGATTGTGTCTTTGCTTCATTCTAGATACGACTCCTTTCTCTTTCTGCAGTGAAGTGTCACCACCACGCGTCCTCGCTCGAATGGTATTTTGACTCCGGTATCGTCCCTTATATCTATTTCAACGGTCTGAAAGCGTCTTAGAACCAGAGGGCAGTACTGTATGTGGTCGCAGGCGCGAGTCATCATTTCTCCGTCTCTTCCCGCCACCGGTACGATTCTCAACAGTGGTACTTGAGCATCTCCTACCATCCTCGGTTCGACCAGGGGGCAATACACGTACAGAAAATTTACTCCCCTGGTTACGTCTGCCACGTACGGTGTTTTATAATCTCCGGGTGGAAAATTCAGCTTGTCGAATCCCAGGAACGACTTTAACAATGGACTGATGATCACTTGCGATAAGTCTCTAACCCATAATGTCGCTTTGTGGTCCACTTCGCTCATACCCAAGCTAAATCCCTTCTTCATTCCCTTCTGGTATTTCATGGCTTCTAATGCTTTGACGATTCTCTTCGGGGATGCATAATAACCTTCGGGCAGTACCAATACGTGTTGCTCGTAGTGTCTATCCGTGAACAGTACCCATACTTCGTTTATACGTACGTTGTACCAACTGTGCGGATATTGTATCTCTGCCAGTCCTATCTCCCAGGATCCATCCAAATCTAACATCTCCGGTAAACGTGTAGTGAAACTGGCCAGGGTATTGTTCGGAAAATAGTCCATGGAACTGTTACTGGGTAATGTCAGATAAAACATGTTTGGACTTAATGGTGGGATTAGGTAACAAGTATCCCAAACAACTGCTCAACAGTGCCGTCCACAAAGTACTGTTCTCCGATTCGACCGTCAAGTTGTAAATGCTGACTACGATAACCGTGTACAGGATGAGTACCTGACATAGAAATACGATCTCCGATCGAGGTATCTTTTTTCCAAAGCCGACCCAAGACGATGTGCTGTCCGTGTCACTCGGTGCCATTTGCAAGACTGATGCTTCAAACCGCGACGCCTCGCTTTTGTTAGTCCTGTTTAAAGATCCAGCTGTTGAAGGACTCTGGATATCCGAGCCACTTTACTAAATACTGTACTCGTCTTCCTTTCCGTCGTTTTTTCAGAACGCTTTGGATCTTGTATACGTCGTCCTGTTTAATGACTTTCTGTATCTCTTCGGCATAAAATGTTCCTTCCAGAATTTCACCGTGGTCGTCTTTGACTAAGTACACCGGGGGTCTGGTTTCGATACATTTCACTACCGTAAACAATTCTTCAGTCCAGTTGGGTAAATATCCTTTCTTGAACGTACGCTTGGCTTTGCTGAGTCGCACTCTATCTCCGGGAAAAAATTTGCACGATTTTGTGGGTCCCTTTCTTCCATATAGCCTCTTGGACACCGTTGTTTGGTTAGCCCATGTGACTTCTGCCGGTGGTATGCCTATGGTTCTGTGAACGGTGTGGTTATAAGATGCGACCATCTCCGATATACCTTCTACGTAGGTTAGGGTTTCTCTGTGTGTGAAATACTTCCACATCTTGGTTTTCAATGTTCTGTTAAAACGTTCAACGATACTGGCTTTGGTCTCCTCGTTGTAAGTGGTAAAGAAGTGCACGTCGTGTTCCTTGAGAAACTTTTGAAATACTCGGTTGGTAAATTCAGTTCCTTTGTCTGTCTGTAAGCGTATCGGGCGTCGCCCCGATTTGAAAATGACCTGAAACGCGTCTTTCAAAGTCTTCCCCGTCTTGTCTTTCAATGGAACGACCCATGCATATCGCGATAACACGTCTATACATGTCAACAAGTACTTGAATCCTTTGTTGTAAGAAGACAATTTTGCCAGATCCACTAAATCCGCCTGCCACTGGTGGTCAATTCCATACACGACCACTTGACGTCTGGGAAATCTTCGTCTAGTTGGTTTATGCAACGTGTACCTGTCCTGAGACTGTAACCATTTTCTGACTTCTTTCTTCGTATAACCTTTCGGTTTAAATTTACTCAATCCTCCATAACTAGCGGGAGCAACTACATTATAATAGGTCGACTCCATGTTTACAACTGCTCCCTTCGTGGTCTCAACCTCTGTTTTAAAAGTCGACCCAGTTCTTGACTTCTTTCCTTCTGTTTCTTGGTGTTTTTGTGGAGTACGGTCTAATAGGGGAGGGACTCTGTTGTCGTTTGCGAGATCTCGGTGTTCTTTTCGTTTGAGTGGTGTATTTCCAGCGGTCCTCGTAACCAATCAAATCTTCGTAAGGCTTCTCCGATTGTTTCCCATCCTTGTGGATTGAAGTATTTCCTTTTGCGCAGCACGTCGTTCACTAAATATACCACGTTACTCCCTCTGACGGTTTCTCCCTTGTATTTCAGTTCCCATTTCTCGCTCCAGGCAATGTTAGGGTCTGCTTTCATTTTCTGTACCAATAGCTTGGTTTTCATAGTTTTCGGAACGCTTTCCAATATTTCCTCTTCTATCGCGTCCTTTGTCTCCGTTTCGAACACTGCGGGTGGTGATGTCGACACTTTAGATACCACGGGTCTGGGCCTGTAATCGTCGTGGACGTTCAAATATCGAGTGAACGATTGGTCGTATAGCTTGAGACCCTCGTCTGTCGACAGGTCTTCTCTTTTTAGTATGGATTCCATCTTTTTATCCAAGGTGTCCATGACTTTCACACGTTGTTCCACTGGAGGTTTTGGGCGCCCTTGAGTCTGGTGGTATCTATTCATTAAGGTTAGTTCCTTCATTGAAACAAAGTAAAGAGCAACGGTGCTACTACAGAGGCAATCGGGGCTAGTAGGGAACCCAAAAATCCACCTTTCTGTAAGATCGCTTTCTTCTTTTTGAGAGAGACCGACTTTTTCGTCAGTGCTCTCAATCCGGTCTTATTTCTCGCGAGTTTTTTCTTCTGCGGTTTAGTTAACGGAACGTTTCCTCTTAAAATGTTATCGGCACACTCACACAGACAGTCGACGAGACTGCGATCGGCTTTGGTGATGAGGTGTTTACAAATACACGGTCTTGCTTTTTGTAAATACACTAACTCGTTGGTGTATTTCTTTAAGCGCCGAGAGACCACGTTACTGCTTCCGCATCTCTCGTAAAACTGAATTAATCTTGGATAGACTGGGATATATAACTAAATATCGGCGTACGCTTTCTGTTTCTCACCGGGAAAGATATGACTTCTTAGTCTCAAGATGTCCGGTGTCTCTTGTTTCATATCGATGACTAAATAGCCGTGGGGTCGAGCAGTGGATGCTGTGTAGACTTCCAAAAAATATTTCGTCCTTTGGGGATACATTTGTTGCGCCAAGGCCATGATCTGCGATACGTCTCGGGTTTTTGAAGACGACCATGTAATGGGCATTGAGACTTATGGTTCTATGGTGTTTTCCTCGATGAAACAGATTCTGAACGATGTACATGACACTGATGTTTCTGTGGTGACTCTTCTTCGTAAACAGAGAAGCTACTCTTTGATCCGTTTCGTCCATGAGATCGTCTAGGATGATTAAATGTTTTTCTCGGGGGTCGAGGGTGTCCAAATCCGACAATCCTTGTTGAAAGTCCACCCCATCTACGGCTACGTATAAAGTCTGGTATTCTCCATAACACCACAAGATGCGATCTGGTATTGGGGTCATCATGTGTTTGATATTGTGTACGAATCTCCTGACAAAGACGGATTTTCCACTTCCGGTTGGTCCCGAGATTACACTGGTAAATGGATGGACCCACGGCATGAAATGATTGCGATCGTATCGTCTGGAACGTAAAATGTGTAAGGATTGTTGGTTTTCAAAATATAATAAGGTTCTTCTTCATTACTCTGTGAGTATGGCTGCTGCTCGGAGGCGGCGATGGCTGCTACTGCTGCTGCTACTGCTCTGGGGTAAACGTGTATGGCTGCTGCTCTGGGGTAAGTGTGTATGGCTGTTGCTGCTTAAGCGTAGACTTTTGTTGACCGTGTTTGCTTTTTAAGTGGCGTTTTAAATCGGCAGGCCACACATAAGTCCTATTGCATAAACCACAAGTATTACTCATGTTGTCGTTTCGGGTGTCGGGATACGACTGACTGAATTAGGGTAGATGGGGGCATATTTATAACAAACAAATAATACATTTCTAACTTTTATTTTACAAGTCTGTTCTATACAAGGGAACTAACTGTCTCAGTTCTGGCTTTCTTTCTTCCAACAATGGGATGATCTGTTTCAGTTCTTTCCATTCTCCAAAGTGTAAAGCCACACCTCTCTTGGTAGGACGGTAGGTCCATTCATCGGCGGGAATAAAGTGCTTTCTGATGTGAACGAAGGGAAACGGTGCATTGATCGTCACGAACACGTCGTTTCTGATATGGTATCGCCACTCTACTGGTTCTTTTTCTATGACTGGTAAGCAAATCGTCTATGACGTCCGACATGTTGCACAGGGCTTTCCATTGATCCAAATGTAAGCTCACATTAACGTAAACATCTATGACAAAGCTGTAACAAGTCAACAAAAATAGTGATTAAGATGTTGAATAAACACAAAAATTGGAGGAAGGAATCAAAAAAAAAAAAGTAAACGACAAAATCTCAGACAGAATGAAACACATTATGAAAATATCGAATACTAACGTAAACATCTATGAAAAAAATCTCCAACAAGTCAACAAAATAGTAATTAAGATGTTGAATAAACACGAAAATCCGAGTGAAACCTCAAAAAAGTAAACGTCAAAAACAAAAAAAACAAAACGAATGTATGACGAACATATTGATCACGGATGCACAAAAACACAATAAAAGGACAAAATAGTGATTACAAATTTAAATGAATATGAAAAATGTATAAAGAACTCGAATCACATCGTCAAAATTGTTAACAAAACACCAAAATGTTTTTTTTTCTCAAAATCCAAAGGTGATTTAGGTCATACAGATTTGGTACAATATAAAATCAATACAGGGAGTGCAGTACCAATAAGGCAATCACTCAGACGCTTACCATATGGTAAGAGACAAACCGAAAAAGAGAAAATACTTCGAATGCTTGACTTGGGGGTGATTGAACCCTTCATCTAGTTAAAAAAAAATTCAAACTAATGTTAAGTTTTTTTGGAGCGTGTGGTCTCAGAAGAAGGAATTAGTACAGATCCTGATAAAGTTAAAACTGTTGAAGACTGGCCCAGACCAAAAACACCTAACCAAATGAGGGAGCTTTCTTGGTCTTTGCTCCTATTACAGGAAATGTGTGAACACTTTGCATTCATAGCCAGACCATTGCATAAACTGTGTGACAAAGGCTCAATATTTTAGTGGAATGATGAATGTGAACAGGTTTTTATTAGGTTAAAAGATGTATTGACATCTCCACGTAGGCAACACAACAATGCAGATGCATTATCACGGAGACCTTGTAAAGTTTGCTTACGTCATCAAGAGAGAAATACAGAAGAGAAGAGTGAACCTGAATGCGCTACAACCCTAGAACAAGTCAGGATAACTACTGGCAGTAAGCAGAGTCATCCAGTTGAACCTAATCTAATGAATTCTGAAATTTTGAAAAAACTGGGAACCAGAAGAAATAAGGGAATCCCAGCTAAATGACAACAAATTAAATTCCTATGCAACTGTATATCAGATAAAAAAGGAAAAACCTAATTGGAATCAAGTTTCACCAATCAAAATCGAAGGACAGACATCACAATGGGCAAAGACAAATGGACAAACATCGATTGACAAAAGAATAAACAGAAAAACTAAAGATCGAGTAACACAAATCTAAATAAAACCTGGGGTGTATCTCCGGCGCTCTGGAAGAGTTAGCGGTTTCTGCACCACTAGTGGCACCCATCGTGTTACCATAGTTATGAACTCGGCGATAAGCCATTAATTTAGTTTAAACATATTTTATTGTCATAAATGCACAATTAGAAACAAGTTATATCAACTTAGTATATCCACTCTATACAATAATGTTATACACATCAATGAGGAAAGGACCGGGAAGTGCTTACGAGAAGTGGAACATATATGTGGTCATTTGTGACACAGGTATTCCGTAACGGTTAACCGAGTCATGGTGGCGAGCGAAAAACTTCAACTCAACCCATAGGAAACTCTTGGTATAGTAGCTTCCTCGTTATAAAATAGTCCAAATTCTTAACATTTCAAATTTATACATATCTGATGTGAAAAATAATACTATAATATAAAAACTACTACTAATAACTAAGTTGTCGTTCAGTGTGCTCTAGATGGTAGAACACCAACAAAAGAAAAATAAGTAAAAGTCATGTTACAATGACAAATCCTGTAAAATAAACGTCATTTGGTTTCACCAGAATAAATATAGCTAAACCGTGTAAGGAATGCAGCAGAGGCCACGCGACTTTTACGAAAGGACATTTTAAATATCTTGGTTATCCGATAACATAAAATCAATAGATTTAGCAGACGAAAAGTTTGTCAAAAATATAACGCTAATTAATTTCTTCAAAAGAAAAATTCTTATTGGATTTCGAAAGAATATTGACCGTTACAGCACACGGGTACAAAAATATATGTTGTTTTTTGACATAATCTGCATATTTTAACATTGGAGTCTGGTACGGTTGAAATCAATTTAGCAATACTTGGTATCGATTTTTGTGTATTATGTTTATATTTAAATCACCTAGAGTTCACATAAGGGGCATACGTAGTAAATACATTCATGTTTCAACTTGTCTGATCATTGGGGGTTAATATCTTATTGATTACTTCACGTATCGAATACCCACTTCACTGGCACACGTATGAATAATTAAACGCGGGGCCTCTTTAGAAAAACCAATATAAAATTTAAGGGTTGCCTAATAGACCGTAATAAAAAATACATCTTATAAAATCCTACAATTTGTCGTTTTACACGACGATTGAACAGCTGGTTTTTTTCATAGGTGTATTGACCTTCAACCCATTATTGGGGGGGAGGGACTTTTATAACCTTATAAAGACAGTATGCGTTTTTAAGTTCATGATTTATTTTTATGGTATGGTAATATATTCAGTGTGTAATTGTTTGTATTAAGGTATGCATTATTATTGGTAATTAAAACACGATGTTAAAACCCCTATGAATGGTACAATACTTAGAATAATAGAATAATAATGAGAGGTCTTTAATTAAGCAACACAAAATTATGTAAATTTACTCGGTTTGGAATACTTCATTATCGATTGAGACAGGTGTTTCTGTGGAGAGCCGTAATTAGTCAAGACTTTTGTGCATCGTCTTATCAATAAAGCTTAGAAAATGTACTTGGCGTTTTGTTATAATGTAAAGCCCCGTATGATGAATAACATTTTATTTACGAAAAAACCAAACAAACAAAAGAACATAGAAAATGCAGTCATATATTGCATACACATACCACTGAGTCAATTAATCACGGCTGATTGCACAAATCAGGAGGGGAAAATGGTTTAACATAGGGGTAATAGGTCTATAGTGACCCGATGCAGGTTGGATTCACAATTCCATTGTTCGTACCTAATTCAAATATCGAAAAGCCGACGATTGGTTGGATTTGAATTCGAAGCAAGAAGGGGTACGATTAGTGGGATTCAAATATCAGAAGGGCTACGATTGGTTGGATTCATAATTCCATTGTTCGTACCTAGAATCTAGAGGAGTTCCGGAAAAAACGCGGGAAATACGGGTAAAACGCGGGAAATTATATCCCTTTCATTTCCGGTTTCCGGTTCACGACTTCCGGTGACGTCATATCTGGTCGCGCATGCCCACGCGATCACTTCCGGTGGTGCAACTTCCGGTGACGTCACTGCTCCTCACTGCTCCTCTCAAATAATATATGGATGGTGCTTCTATACTACTTGAGTTAATATTGCTTAAACAAAAGTATTGGACTTCGTCCCAAGTTAGGTAACACCTATTATCATATTATGATTAAAGATGAATGAAAGCTTACATGTCATGGCCCCATATTAATGAATGTTAGTGTATCTCCACAGATAGCTGGGACGGATTAATGTATTATATGTTATAGATTTGAAAATTAACATGGGAAGTAATAGCACATATATTATTCAAACTGCCTTGCTGTTCAATATATAACTTCCAGCTGACAGGCACTTGTTTCATGCAATCGTCCGTCGTGTGGGTCTACGTCTTGCATTACTGCAAGGCAACCAACCTCTGTTTTTCCACCTCTCGTTTGGCGCTTTAAAATCTGATTCAACCCACCATTTCTTTAGAAATGCCTGTACCTAGTCAGGGTCATTACGGTTTTCACAGTTTTCCGGTTGTTGACTGATTTTGTCTGTTTATATACTTATGAGTTTTAACTTTCCCTTTGTAAGATTGTTCGGAGTTCGGTAATTTTGTTATTACCCTTATTTAATTACTTTTTTTTTAAATATAGCTGCATTTGTACTATTATTTTACAAACGACATTGATCGTGTTATCATGATATTTTTCTTTACAATAAAAGCGTGTGTGTATACCCAGATGGTATCTCTTATTCACATTACACACATTTGTTGATACAAATAACCTTGATTAAAATTCAGTCACCTCCAAAAAATATACGACGTCCTGATTTCCTTTTTTCACCAGTAAAATAAAGTTTTAAGTATTGAAAACATCCACATTTATACAAACATTTATACAAAGTCGCACTGTTTGAAATACTGTATTTCTAGGTAATAGAGGGAGCGTATTAATTATTTAATCGCGCAGAATATATTTGTTACTGAAAATGGTCGGTGCCTACTTTTACTTTCGATTTTACATTATTATTTGAATGGACCGATCAGATACGACTTTATAAAAATTCACCGCAGAAGTCATGTATTTTTGGGATTGACTGAATAATACTGTTACCCGATATGAATACCTAAAGGCTTAATATTGGGGTGGGGGAGGGGGTGGGGGGGTGTAATAATAATTCATCACATAATTTATATTGTAAGGTCAGCTAAATGTACGGAGTTCGACATTTTTTTTAGATTTATGAGACGTCTTCATGTGAACGGGGAATCTTAGGACTTTATTTTGTTGGAAAAAACACTGGCAAATCCAAATTATATACCGGTTTACATGAAAGTAAATTATTTGTTTACTGTGTTTATCTAAAGTTGGCCGACTGTTTTGTAAGTTCGCCATCCCAAAATATATTTAAGTCTTCGTTCTTTAGCCCAGTAAAGAGAAGAAATATTGTATGTTCGGGCGAAGATGGGAAATAGAACATAAACTGTATTGTCTTTTACTCACATGAGTGTATGTGTGAAATTCTGTACCCTAGGTTCACAGTAGGGTGTCAAATGCCAACTTTGTATTGTGGAGGGGGAAGGCTCCAGAAATATTTCCTGTATAACCAGATGTCGATCCAATGTGTTGTATGTGCATTTACAGTACTTTATTTATTATTGGTCGCTAGAAATCTTTAAAAGTACATTTTGTTCTTATTCATTTTTTTGGTTTTGAGACATATTGCCTTATTGGTCGCTAGCTTAGTGGTCGCTAGAAATTGGTCGCTACCTTGAACCTGGTACGAAGGTATCTTGTACTCATAAATAATAGAGTTCGTGAAAATGAAAATTTTAAAAATCAGGCTGTGTTGGCAGATATATTTCACATGTAAATAAAAAGCAATTGTTGTTGAATTACGTATTCTGATTTTGTGGAATGCAAATATTAAACCGCATATGTTTTACAATTTTGAAATATAATTTTGTGTTCACTCCTATATCATGCATTGACCTTTTGGCAGCGTCAGCGCTTTATTTAGTAAACTAAACTATATTTGTCATGATACGAGATCTCGGCTGCAGACTCTTCCTGGGAAATGTTTTAAAAACCGTGTAAAACTATTTAAAATCTGACTAACGGGCTATCGGTCTGACAGACCGTCGCATTATAGCTACGACCCTAAAATGTGCCCAGAACTACCCCCATCCTCCTCTTTTCACCATTAAGTGTGTTTGCTATATCAAGGAACATTGCGGCCGCGATTGCATTATAATTTAATTTACATCTACCTATGTAATCATAATACCACTAAAGCTATGAGTTCTAATCTCGTCCCATGCCAGGTGTATGTACTCAATACAACTTAACATACCAAGGTTTTTAAGTGACTTCAAACATGTAGTTAGTTTTCGACGGTTAACATCGGGTTAGGGTCATGATGTTTTAACGCCCCTTTCAACAATATTTCAGTTATATCGTGGAGGTCGGTTTTATTGGTGGAGGAAATTGGAATACCCGGAGAAAACCACCGCAAGTCACTGACAAACTTTATCACATAATGTTGTATCGTGTACACCTCGGCAATGAGCGGGATACGAATTCACAATTTTCGTGATGACCGGCACTGAATGCACGGGTAGTTGTAAATCCAACTATCATACGATCATGATCAGGACGGCCCTCTTAAACAGCGTTTTCTTCAAACAATAAAACTAATCGCTACGATATCAATGACATATGATTGAAAGTGGCGTTAAGCACCAAGAAAACTTCCATTAACATCTGCCATGACTCAAATTAATATGACGTGCCATTTCATATGAAAACGCTGCCGACAAAATAATCTAAGTAGGTTCGGAAACAGGCAGTCAAGGTGTACCCATAGGTACGTTGTAATTCTAAATATTACCTGGAAGAAATGTTAGAACAGTTATCAAATGTCACACTGGATATTTAAC
Source organism: Bathymodiolus brooksi (assembly GCA_963680875.1). Lineage (NCBI taxonomy): Eukaryota > Metazoa > Mollusca > Bivalvia > Mytilida > Modiolidae > Bathymodiolus > Bathymodiolus brooksi. Next base: position 128,398,513 of record OY804577.1, on the reverse strand, counting down.
ATTGATCACTTTGTCCTGGTTTTTATTTTGCTTGTAAACTTTGACCTATTTTTTTCTTAAATTATTGTAACGAGGTATGCCTTTTTAACTAATGTAATTTAACACTGTTTATTGTGTTCCCTGAAGCGCCTCATCAATACATTCCGTCTAATAATAAATTTACTATTTATTATATGTGTAGTATAGCAGAGATCGACAGTTACAGTAGTATAACCACATCAGAGGTAAGATGAATTTTACATCTTTAATTAAGTAACATGATTACTGAGGGTCTGTGTATATTTATAGTGCATGTATCAATTAGAAATTATGTTCTATGTTAGTTTTTTTCTTCTTTTTTCTCGATGTCGTTGGGTCATAAAAGATCCCCCTATTGCCTATATAGTTAAAGCAAAGAGAAGAAAAGGGAGAACAACAGACATTTCTTCGTCACAATTATAAATAGGCACCAATTGGAATCGTATTTTCATATTACGCATTATATTTATATCTTACATTAGATCTAACCCTTTATAGCAGTAGTATGCAATAGCTGTGTGCCTAAATATTGAATGATTAATAATAATACTAATAATAATAAATTCTTTATTTATAGAGGGTTACACAGTTAGTTAATAACTAATCTTCCCTAAGGCCCTCATTGACATATTTAAGTACACAATGTAAAGTTACACAATACATTGTAATAAGTATACACAAAAGATTTAGTAAACATTTAATGGTAAATTAAGTTATCACATATTTATATTTTACCCATACGTAGACACCGGAAGTGCCACAGCGATATCTGCCATCGGGGCAAAACTCTGATAACACGATATCAAGCCTCTCATGAGCCCCATGACATCACTTCCGCCCAACTGTCAATCGGTCTCTCGGGATGACAACAGTCTTGATATGGAAAAAGGCATGCATTAATCTATAAGTACATCATCAATTAAAATGAGACTTTTAACTTTTGTTTTAAATGCATTATGAGAAGAAGCTTGCCGTATCGAAAACGGAAGTTCATTCCATAGCTTTGGTCCAGAGTATGTAAAGGTTTTCTTAAAAAGTTCAGTTTTTGCCTTTGGGATTTGTAATTTTTCACTTACAACATTTCGGAGAGAATAAGGATTTCTATCAGACAAGTACTGTATTTTATTTTTTAAATATATGGGTGCTTCATTCTTGAGAAAGACATTTTGAAACAAGAAGATATCTATGATATTGGATTCTTTGTTCAATACTCATCCATCCCAGTTGTTTAAATAGAGGTTCAGATGGTGCTATGGGATCTTGATCTAATATCAATCTTGCTGTTCTTATTTGCAATTTAAGAATGCGATTAAGTCCCTCATTTGAACAATTTCCCCAAACAACACAGCAATAATCAATTAAAGGCAAAATGTAACCTGAATAAAAAACTTGCCTTGATTCAAGGTTTAAATATTTCTTAATTTTTGAAAGAAGGTAGATTTTTGATGATATTTTAGAACAGACTTGGTCAATTTGGTTTTTCTAATTAGGATTTGAGTCAATTTTGATACCAAGTAATTTTTCACAAGCAGAATGTTGTAATTGTTCAGAATTAATAGTCAAGTATAGTTCTTCATTTTGAAATGCAAGTTTTTCCTTTTTTCCAAGAGTAATACATTCAATGTTATTACAATTTATAAACATATTATTATCCTTGCACCATAATTCAATTCTATTAAAATCTTCCTGGACTTTGGTTTGTATATCTGAAATATTTTTTCCAGAAATGTGAATTGTAGAATCATCAGCATACATATCAGTGTTGCAATTTGAAATACTTAAAGGCAGATCATTTATATATAAAATAAACAATAACGGACCGAGTATTGAGCATTGAGGTACTCCATATTTTACAGGACATTTATCAGAAAGAGCATTTCCGATTTGTACTTGTTGTGTTCTATTTGTCATATAAGAATTAAAAAGAGCTAAAGCTTTTTTTATTGAATCCATATATTTCAAGCTTTTTAGCCATGATATCATGGTCAACAACATCAAAGGCCTTTGTTTTCTTTCTTAGATCTAAGAGTATAGTGTTTGGTGTTTAGTGCCACTTTCAAGAGTCTATCAATACACGCATATACATTACATATACACATAAATATTTCTTATAAAATAACTGATCATGCGTTAAAAGCACGTGAAATTAATACCAATATGCTCATAAAAAATAGTTTCAAAATTAAAATAGTGATGAAAACATTCAAGAAAAGAAAATAAGTAAGACCATACTATCACACATTGGAAATTCACTTCCTATTAAAATAATCATTGTGCATAATCATAATCATTATGCAATAACTTTATCCCAGGATATCAAACAAGTTACCTTAATTTGCATTGATATACCACCCAATGCCACCAATTGATAATTTTAAATTAGCTATTGGCGACCACTCTGAAAAACGCATGTCCACTTTACATACATATTTAGTACGACATTACAGGAAGTAAAGATTTCCGTGCAGGCCTTTTTCAAAAACAAAAATGCTGGATAAACGAGAATGCAGCATAAACAAATATGCAGGATACATACTTGTAAGAGTTTGATTTACTGTTTTTTGTGTTAGCTATAAATTTTAATATACTAGGCCGAATATCTTTTGTATTAGCGTTTCATATGTTGCCATCAACCCCCACAACTCCCCCCTCCCCCCTCTTTGACACTTACAATTCAAATCATAAAAAACACTTCTGGTAATGACTGGAGAAACAATGACGAAAACATGCACTGGAAAACAAATGAAAGATTAGGAGAGTTTAAAAAGCAGTCAGACCAGACTTCATTTAAGACGTTTACCCGTTCAGAATTACACATGTATAATAGTGTAAAGTTTTTTTTAAATGTTGTACATATTCCCTGAACTTAGGTGCTTTTTTAATGCATATTTGTCTGTTTCCTTTTGTGGAGCTGTTGTACACAGTTTAGACATTTAATAACTTAATTTGCGTGTTGTATATAGTTCAGCATCTACGTAATGATGATTGTTGACAGTAGTATTAAAACTAAGGCTTCTGGCGACTGGAAGTGCTATGTTATTATAATGGGGGAAAGGGTACTTTCGTATAGGGTACCCTCCGAATGATGATAATCTGATATGACGTCACATTCACATAGAAATGTACTAATTGATATTCGTTAATTAAAAATGCAAATCCTTGGTCGTAATTATCCAATTATGGTATGACATAATAAGTGTAAGTTGATTGTGTATTGATTAAAGTCCAGCGTGTTCGTACTTGAATTAATGTGCTTGTGAAAACCGTTGAGGTATGACTAATGTTTGTGATGTGTATCGTTTAGAAGTGATGATATATACCACGATAGTGTAATTAAGTGTGTACGAAAAAAAAGGGAGGTCTGATGAGTGAAATGTTATTGTTCATTGAGGAAGGGGGCATCTTTGTATTCGTATCATTTTTTTTTAAATATATATATATATATAGTCATCTCCATCGGAATATACAACAACAATATGAAATATACAATAATTTAATATCTCCGTCAATATAGACAGACGTGGGTCGGAGACATCCTCACGCATGTCTTTACAACATATTCCTAACCTTGACCATTTATACATCAAGATATTAGAAAATAAGAGTCGTCTACCACTCGACAATATCTTCAACCACACAAAAGGGCTATCTCTCGTGCAGGGGCGTGAATTGCCGAGACTTGAAGTTAGCCTTTCCGGGATAGTTCACTCTCATTAGAATAATCAAAGATTATTTACATCGCGAGCAGAGATCCACGAATTGAATTTCTTTGGCCAGTGTAGCCATTTAATGAAATAGTGTTTATTGTTTCCTTTTCCTTTCGTCTTCAGAATTGTCTCTATTTTCCACATGTCATCGTCCCGTATATCTACTTTCTGCAATTCCGACTGATAGAACGGTCCTTTTATTTCTTCGTCATAAAAATCCTTCAATCTATATAATGGGAGTCCACCACGCATTATTCTTTGGGAAACCTTAAATATTTCACCAGTCCATTTTTCGTCGTATTCTCTTGTAAATATATTCCGTATATATGTGATTCTGACTTTATCTCCTAATTTAAAACGGAAAAGTTTCCGTATTGTCTTTTACTTTCGATTGAAACCTTTTTAGGCCAATACATTTTCCACCACATGTTGGTTTCTCTGCCTTTAGTCACCTTGTTCGGAGGCATACCTATCGTTCTGTGGTATGTTTTATTATAACTTCCAGCAAATTTCTGTAATTCCTCTATGTCATTATATGACTGAGCGTGTGTGAAATATCTGTACATCTTTGACTTAATGGTCTTAATTACTCTTTCGACATAGTTGGCTTTAATTTCTGTATTTTGTGCAAACACATGTTCGATCCGTCTCTGTCTCAAGAGAGACTTTACTAATCGTGATCTAAATTCTTGGCCTTTGTCGGTTCTTTTTCTGCTAGGCGATCTCCCTTCAGCGAATATGCTTTTCAAAGCTTTCATTACAGATTCGCCTCTCTTATCCTTCAGTGGTCGCAGCCATACGAATTTGGAGAAGATGTCGATTGCCACCAATATAAAGTTATTTCCACGATTATATTTTGAAAATTTTGTCATATACATTAAATCTATATCCCATTGGTCGTCTATGCCAATCACAACAACTCTGTTTCTTTTGACTGGTCTTTTTATAGGTCTTTGCTGACTATATGGTTCCTGTCGTTGTAGCCATTTCTTTATCTTATATTTACTTAGAACGAATTTTCCATCATTTCTGACGAATCTGTATAATTTATCTGGGCCGGCAAAACTTGCAAGATTTGACGAATTGTAATATATTTTCTTTAAATATTGTTCCCAAGAAGCCATCTGAACTGTGTGGTGATTTCAAGTAAAATGAAATATATAGAGAATAATGTTCGTTTATATATGTCAGTCCTCCTCCTCCTCCCCCTCACCCTCCTCCTCCTTCTGCTCATCATCATTATCATTGCTTTCTTCTTCATTTTCATTCTCGATTACTTCATCAAGGTAATTTTCCAACATGTGTTTATACTTTCGTATGGCCACTTTTACAGCTGTATTGTAGTCCATGCCGTCTTCTAGCAGGTCATCGACCAACTTCATGATCTTAGAATGTAATTTCCCATTCTTTAATTGAGGTATGTATTGAATTAAAGCACCATATCTGGACATGAATTGATCTAAATCTACATCATTCATTTTTTGATTGGCTTTTAGTCTGGCTTCGTCTTCAGTTAGACAATCGTTCACATATTTATCAACATTCGATTACCATTTGTCTTCGTTTGCCTCTCTAGCGAGTTCGGCTAATTTCATGAAAGCTATATCTCCTCCCTCATCAATAATAGTCTGCTCTTCTAAGCGTGACTTCTTAGGTTGTTTATATTCATCTTCGTCATCTTCTCTTTTCCGCTTCAAATCGTTATTTTCTGGACACCATCTATTCATATGTCTAGCCAAATCGGATATGTTTTCAAACATTAATCCACAGTCATCACAAGAGGGCATTTTCTCTTCTCTATTTTTATGATCTTTCTCAAAGTCTCTCAAATACGTCTTTTCACTTTGGGGTTTACCTTTAAACTGACTGACTTCTCGGGTGTCTCTGTTTATATACTTCTCCACACTGCCACCCACCGTATTTGGTGAACAATGTTTATTATTTGGCACGCTGTCGAATATATCTGTCTTTAATCTATCTTCTTCTGGTGTGTTTTGTTTTAGGTCTATAAACAGATATACATAAGGTCTTTTTGTGGCCTCTGTATATTTAATCATGGATGACTGGGATACATCTGCCTGGCAAGTATGGCTGGTCCGACTTGATCTCTTGGATTCTTAAATAAAACTATATATAGTGTATTGATACTCATGGTTCTGTTTTCTTTTCCCTTTGAGAAGCCGTTCTGCAGTATGCATGCAACACTGATATTTCTGTGATGACTACCTTCTACGAAGAGCTCACACACGTCTTTACTGTTCGTAGCATCGCTCATCAGATCGTCGATGACGATTAAACTGGGATATATAATGTCTATGAACGAGTCATCGTTCAGATTTTCGGGCAAACCTTGCAAAAATAGTATGTTTTTTATCATACTTTGCATTTCACTGAACAGAGGTTGCAATCTCTTTTAACACCATATGATGCGTTCCGGTTTTGGGTTGATAATGGTTTTAGCATGGATCAATAACCCGTTCATCCAGCAACTTTTTCCACTATATGTGGGTCCAATCGCCATTAAGGTTAACGGATGTTGTAAAACAACTTGTGGTGGTGGTGGTGGATATGATTGACTGCTTGGTGGATACGCATCACTGCTCCGTGGATACGGATGAGTTGTTCCATGTTTATTTCCTTTATGTCCTAGCATAGCGTCTTTTCTCGAAAATTCCATATCACACTCTGAGCAAGTCTTGGTCTTCATTGGGAGCTTAAAACACACGTCTAACTCCTTTGCAGGTCTATCATGAAATGATTTAGCATGTTGATGTACAGCATGTTTATAATTTCCAGTGGCCATATGCTAGACTGTTAATATCATCGTCTAGAATATACCGTTGATCGTCGAATGGAGAGAGTCCAAGTTTATTGATGATGATAGTGTATACCTGATGATCGTAGGATCTTATCTGGTTCATGGTAGATATACATGTATGTATAGTTCTCTCAAACAAACATTGTTTATAATGTTCGTGTTTGGTGTGATGTTTGATGACACTCTTCTTTATACCTTTGGCTGTTTTCTTTTCCTTTAAGAATCCATTTTCTTCATAGATCATCGAATACATCTTTGATTTGAGACCCACGAATTCTTGTATTGGGATGCCATGTGTTTCGTCCTTCATTTTACCCAAAACGTTTTTATTTTCTGTACTATATGATGGATGTTCTGGGTCATATCCCGATGTGTCGAAAAGATGTTTGTCCTTCATCATATCCTCATATCTATTTTCGGTGGAGATGTTGTAGCACAAGCTATCTGTATCCGTGAATAACAGCTGTGCGTTAGGTCCATATTTTGTCTTCATATAGTTGTAGTGAAAGTCGTACATGAGTGTCTTAGACACATCTAATATAGTAAACCCTACATAGATAGGTCTGTTGATACAGAGACGTTGTTTCAACATGTGAACGGTCACTAGATCTTCGTTAAATATTCTGAAAGCGTGAAAACTGGGTTTACTTGTCAACCTCCTGGCTTTTGATTGGTTGTTTACCAACTGGACTATTAGTCTCTTACGTAGGTTCTCCATCGTTTTTCCGAACACGGCGTTGTTCATTAGTTTGAAAAAGTCTTTGTCGAACTCGTTATTTGCCATCTTTCTTTTCTGAGTATTAAAATATATATATGTCTTCAACCACGGTTGCTGTTTGAAAGTCATGACTCCTGGTAAGTCTCATTCCCAAGGACAAATACAGTTTTAGGTTTCTGTAATGTACCACATATTTCTCATTCGAATTAAGGTTGGGTATGAGTTTTTCTGTTGATGTTCCTTTCAGGTCTAAGTCTTTTAGAAGCTTCTTTGCATAGGGTGACAGCATGTCTTCTGTTACTTTCATTTTCTCGGGTGCTAGAGGATATTCATTGTGGTGGTCGTGCAGTTCCGGTGGATAATCTAGATCCACTTCTAAGATATAGCCATTCTCATTAATGTCATAAATTTCAAGTACGCTTAAGCTTTCTATTTCCTGGTCTTCTAACCATCTGAACCCATCAACCGGAAGTGCTTGAGACATCGTCCACCCGAATAGGTTGTTGGCATCTAAATAGGTCACATGATTACTTGGTTGACTAGGATCATAGTCGGGTACATATCTATTGTTGGCTTTGGCATGTCTGTGTTATCATAGATATACCCCCTCGTAGTCCGTTTTCAATGAACAAATGCATATCAATGTCGGTCAGTAATTCAAGTTGTACCCCAGTCATTTTCAAAACGGCTTGCCATGCAGGTCCTGGTGACGTATAGAAATGAGCCGCATCCAAACCATTGTAATTGAGACATATCTCTAAATTTTTGAATACATCACCTTGAGATAAAACATCATTCAAAACATATAAATCATGGTATTGCCCAAGGTTCTGTATGTTAAAGTCTTTCCATACGTACTGCGCATGTGCATAATCTTCTACTGAAATATCTTCTCCAGATAAAGAGCTGTAAAATGCTTCTTTTGGAGGAAGTTGTTCCTCTGTGAATTTGCATTCAGAATCCAGATACCCGTACGGATATATTTGTTTTCTCAGAAGCAGGTCTATCTTTTCTGTTCCAAAGTATTCTGTCATATGGTAACATTGTGTGGGCCCTTCCTTTACATGGTTATCCACGAGCTTTTCTAGCGAAAAAGACATGAACTGAAAGGAATAAAAAAAATCCATACACCCCATGTTGTTTGGTATACATTTTATCTGTTTGTTGACTTTCCCAATGGCCTGCATTATGAGATGGCTGTCATAACCTCTGAGATTGTGAAATACCACGGGAATACGACCCGTAAATTTGTAATAGATGTTACAATCATTGTGTGCTGCACCTCTGAACTTCTTGGTCACATGACAGTGGTCTCACTCTGTCGCCACCCAGTTCTTTGTTGCATATATGTGACAATGTGTAGCCTTCTTGAATGACTGCCAGTCGCTGCCTGTCATGATCATAGGTTCACTAAGTTTGAATTTCTGTTCTATTTCTTTTTGTTCCATGACCATATATTCTACGAATTTATCGGCAGCATCGACGCTTCTGTATACTACCGGCTGTTTTGATTGGTCAGATGTCAAACCGACGACTTTGTAGGTAAAGCCACATGGTACGAGTCTTGTAGTATTCAATGTTTGTGACTTGTTTGGGTCGTTGACACATCCTTGAATAGGTTGCTGGAGACATTCAAAATCGGCATAGATGATGTATGGTACCTTTAGTTGTTTCCGAATATCTTTGTAATACAACCACTTGTCTTCCTCTTTGGGTAGCTCGATCTTTTGTGGCCCATGGGTTTGACAGTAGTGGATGTGATCGCTAAGTAACCGCTCTTTTGTAAACCCATGAAGGCAATATGAACAGTAATGATACCTGATTTTGTTAGTTGTCTGGTCGTATAATAGTCTGTTCAAGTCCTTGATCCAACAGAAATAAGACTTTTTATGGTCTGATATCATGAGCGGATTCACGTGTCGATCATATCTATTTCGTGTAATATGAATAGGGAAAACTTCACTCTTCTCATATCCAAACACGTTAACGGATATTTCATTCTGCTTTTCGAATTTAGGTATGTCTACCAATTTGACCGCAAACGATATACCACTAAAATTTAAAGTAGACACATGATCTTTCGTATTTCCATATACGCTCTCCATCCCGTTGCACTGGGTATAAAGCAGCCAAGACTGACCACATGAAACATTTGTTGTCCTTGTTTTTGATGTTGATGATGGCATGTTTTGATCTTAGTTTGATAGGCAGTGGAATATAGGGGACGATAACGAGCCATATGTATGGTCCGATTCACCATTTTGTCTATTGTCCAGTTACTTCCTTGTCTCTGGAATTCGATAAATGATGTATACATTTTCTTGATGGACTCTTTCAACCCTTCGTCGATGTCTTCAAACATTAGACTAGTCTGGCATTTTCCACGGAAGTGTGGTTCTGCTGATTCTACCCCGTCTTCTACATGTCTTGTCATTTGTATTGTCATAGATAAATACCATTTTATTCCACCCCACTCTTTAATGTTTTGTTTAATTACATCTTTAATTTCCTCATATCAATGTTTTAAAAATGTCACTGGATCAAACTTGTTTAATCCTTCTGCTGAGTCTCTGCTGTTCCATTTAACGCCTTGAAGTTACATGAAACCATGTTGGCAGTGTTTTTTCTGTTATGAGAGATTCCATCTCCTGTTTGAACTGTTGCATTTTCATGCTTCTTCATATGACGCTGGTAGTTATCTTTCCTGTTGAATTGTGTATAACAGGTCTGGCAATCAAATCTTTCTGTTGAATGGGCTGTCTTTTTGTGACGATAGTGATGCTGTTTATGCTTAAATATCTTTCCACAGATATTACAATTATATCCAGGTGTTGATAGCTTGGGTTTCTTCAGTAGTGGTTCCATGTCTTCACTCTTTCAATTCTACAATAAATATGGTCACAATTGTTGGAAAATAGTGAATTTATACTGCCTAGTCACGTGATTAGAAATCATGCAACCAATCAATATTGATATATGGAGAGTTTATCGGTACTGGTACTCGCCTCACGTGATTCCTAAATCTACCGATCGTACTGAAATTCCCAAATTTGATATTTTAATCGATATTTTAGTAAGTTTGATTAAGGTTTTCACTACAGTAGTCACCGCCCATCGACGCTCTGTATCACTACAAAGCGGAGCTGCTTTCGCTTAAAGCAAGACTACATGAATAGACAGTCAGGGAAGTATTCCCGGTCATAGCGAGGCGTACCACATGACACTCCTTCCCCATCGTGAGCTACATGGTATTGCTCTAGACCGGTACACAATGTTCATGCAGGAGACTACTTCAAACTTTCTTAAACGTTTCAGATATTTAGCATTCCCTATTGTTAGATGGATTTGAATCGAGCGTTTTGCTCCCCCCCCCCCTTTTTTTAACAAAACATTAAAGTTTGAGTCACATTCTTCAAAGTGCCCTTATACGAGTCCGTGTAGACTACTCGTATCTATTGTAGAGACATGGCGGACATTGAACTATCATACGCCCTCGTCATTCTACAATGGAGCCACTCTAAGAAGTCTATGATTAAACCTTTTCGAGGTAAACCCTGGTTGACCTCCATATGAGTATTTACACCTCCATTATCCTCACATAGTTGGGTATAAAATCTCAGTCGTTACCTGGGTCGATGCTAGTATTAATGTTTGACGTATTTAAATAAATTGCAATCAAATTGTTATTTTTAGATCAGTAATAAATATATAGTTAACACTATTTCATTCTATAGTACTCCAATAGTATTAATCTGGCACTCCATATATTCTATTTTTATAAATTATATTCTATTTTTATAAATTTACCTGTACACACGAACACAGAAATATTTGTTGTTAATACTTCGACCGCCAGTGAAAAAATAACAACTTTACATGACATCGCTCGTTTATATTGTATATGGCTGCACTGAACAACAGCAAAAGCTTAAAAACAACAACCCCAAACGAAGACCTAACAGAAAGCATAAATAGACACCAGAAATACATAAGGCTATGAAACGTAGCAAGAACCAATTTGCAAAATGGAAAGCTGCCAACAGACCTAGGGACACAGACAATCAAATTTATCAAGACATGAAAGAATGCAGGAAAGCACTACGATCTATGCAGTTAACATGAAGCACAATTGAGATACAATCGATATGAGGAAATAATGGAATTGCAACAAAACAATAACAACGGCTTCTACTCATTAATACGCAAACAACGGGACACGAAAAGTATCTCAGGCTCAATCATAAATTTCAAAAATGTACAGGTCTCGAATGATGATGAAATACTACTTGGATGGGCTGACTACTTCAAAGACCTAGCGACGCCAACTAGCATGCCCGAGTTTGATAAGGCATTTCTACAACAAGCCGAAAACGATGTCAAAAACTTATATAATCTCTATACAAATGATAGTCAGGATACATTAAAGAAAGTCTCGATAGACGAGATTGCAAAATATGGTGGCAGAAATCTTCTAGAATCTCTTACTGTCTTGGTGAACTGGAATTTTGAGAATCTTCAAATACCCAAAACACTGAAATCGGGCATCGCCTGTCCAATAGTAGAAAAAGGGAAACCTGCACATGATCCTAATTCCTATAGGAAAAGCACAATAACAAGCCTTATTGGTAAAGTTATAGAAAAAATCCATCTAACTAGAAACAGTAATGCCATAACTGAACAACAAAATAGACTACAGAAAGGATTCACACAAGGAGAAATGCCCATAATTGCTGCCCTCATTTTATCAGAACTTATTGCGGAGGCTAAAAGCAACAAGTCCCCTTTATACGTGGCATTTATGTAAAGCCTTTCGTGTGGTTTGGCACACTGGATTGTTTCGTGACTTGTACACCTTTGGCATAACAGGCGATAACTGGTTTTTCTTCAAACACTGGTACGACAACGTCGCCTCAAAAGTTAGATGGAAACAAAATCTTTCCGACTCAATCAACGAATTACAAGGAGTACGACAAAGTGGAGTATGGTCACCAACGGCCTACAACATATTTATAAATTCGTTACTAGACACTTTAGAAAGAAACCAATTAGGTGCCTATCTTGGAACACACTACTGCGGACCCCAACTGTAGCAGATGATGTCACGTTAATATCAAACGACCCGTATGAACTACAGTCCATGCTTGACGTACAAACAAGCCATGCTAATTCAAAAAGATATCTCATAAGTGAGCAAAAGTTATCAATACTAACATTCAACTGTACGAAAGAACATAAGTGGTATCTAAATAATAAGGAAATGTCAGCAACAAATAAAGCTACCCATCTAGGTATTGAAAGGATTTCAACTGGCAACAACCGAAAAGAATTAGTCCAAACACGTATAACAACTGCAAGGACAATATTTGCTTTAATGGGAGCAGGACTACACGGCCTGAATGGGGTGATCCCTAAAGTAGCTATACACCTTATCCAAATATATATCATGCCAAGACTCTTATATGGTCTGGAAATCAAGACCTTAAGACAAAATGAAATGCAAAAACTGGAAATTTACTAAAAATAAACTACTGAAGCAAGTTCAAAGCCTTCCAGAAAGAACAGCTAACGAGGCAACATGCTTATTGATGGGCCGTATACCAGTGATTGGAGAACTGCACAAAAGAATCTTAAAAACTTTCGACAATATTATAAGAAAAGACAACTCTATTGAAACAGATATAGCTCTAAGGCAGCTTGCTCTGAAAGGTCAGAATTCGGACAGCTGGGTCTCAAAACTGGACGAAATCTCGGAAAAGTACATTCTGAACTCGACCCATGATTTGATAGTTAATCACCTACAAAATTGTCATGGAATAGATCTGTTGGCACTACAATAAATAAATACTATATCAATCAAATGGTGAAAGATGCAGAAAACAAAAGTTCACTGAAATTTCTACACTTGTCAGAAGCTAGGTACGGACACTGCCATAATATCTGGTCAAGCTGTGGAATCGAACCATTCGCCGTGACAATGGCAGCGGTCAAGGTGAAACTAGCCACAGGAACGCTTACTCTACAGGAACACAAAGCAAAATTCGCAAGGAAAGGTGAAGTCAGCTCCCTTTGTCCTATGTGCGAAAAAGAGACTGAAAACACGGCTCATTTCATACTGCAATGTGCAAGCCTACAGGAAGTAAGAAAACCATTCATGGATAAAATTCTATCATATCTGGAAACAAATGAATCTGACACCTTATGTCACAGACCTACTGGAGGATCAAAATATGCTACAGCTACTAATTGACTGTACACAATGTGACTTTATACCACTCAAGGAAAGGAGCTATTTAGAAACCTTATCCAGAGGTTTATGTTATAAACTGTACCAGCAACGATTACACAAAATAACTACGGTATCATAACAGGGTCTAGAAAACCTGAGGATTAATAAGATATCGACACCGTTAGAGAGCAGGCAGACGTAGATTAGGCATATAAATATATATATATATATATAAGATTTAGCAGGGTGAAAACTTGCTGAATCTCGTAATGAATAACTTTTTCTTTTTAGCAATTTTAATTGGATATGCCAGGACATTTTTTAACGGTTTTGAAATGAAGTTTAGTGGACAGTGTATATAATAACGTACCATCCATCGTCACGCTAAAAGTTGTTCTTTTTACCTTTTATTAGTACAAATGACTCTTTTATGACTCGTGTATATAGAAATAAATACTTTTAAATACATTAAACCCGTTTTAAACTAGATAGGGATATTTTAGAGATAAGATAGGGTTAAGTGATAGGGGCACACCATACCAGACATTTATGATTCTGGACTTCAGTTGTGAATACGTTGGCAACAACGTTTATCCAGGCAGTGCATGAAGATTCAAGATAGGTAAACAGATAGGTAGGTTACATAGGGTTTTGTGGATCGCCTCAAGTTATGGGGGAGGGTGGGGCTGGTAGCACATCCTTAGTGCGTGTATATGGTTTCGATTGATTCGTAACTGGAAAACTTTCGTGTATTGTGATGTGTAGAATCATTATTACAGTTTTGGAGTTATGGATTATATTGTTTTATGTGTCGTGGATGTGGATGTGGAATACAATCCCCCCTTTTGCCATGGAATCATCGAAAATGGTAGCGTCATTTGTAATAAGTCGTAATTGTGATCGGATGTGGGTTTTTTTTCTCCGTTAGAAATCTAAAATTACCTGGAATCTATGACTCTTTGTACGTGAAATGTGTATACTTCGATTTCATATTACTTTATAGTGTATTATATTAAATTAGATATTTAAAGGAGTTAAATATTTAGTGGAAATAGCACGTAAAACAATGATAATAAAAACACAGTGTACAATGACCTAGATTTCCCGATTAGTATTTTTATACATTAAAAACACACCTACAATGATATATATATATATATATTTTATTGTTTCATTTCTCATTATTTATATAATATTATACCATTTCATTTCTCATTATATACTATTTAATAATAATAAAAGTAATTGTATGATATTATCTCTCGCATATTGTTGACCTGTTGAAACCAGTTATTTATAGACATGTCTTAAGTAAATTTACGCTCTAGTGGTCTGACAAGTTGGAACATGAATCAAAATATTTAAATACTGTGCCTTTTACAAATTTATGTGAATTACTCTTTATTGAAAGAAATTAAATATTGTTTATGCTATAATCTTGTTGTATATGACCATTGGAAAACAGACACGATGTACACAGTGAAACATATCAAAATCATTACACTCAAAAGACCCCCCCCCCCCCCCTTTCCCCTTCTTTATTACACATATCGCAATAAAAACAATAGAGGTCGTAATAACCCATAATAAAATTATTGGATTTCCATTTTTAATTAACGAATATCAATTAGTACATTTCTATGTGAATGTGACGTCATATCAGATTATCATCTTTCGGAGGGTACCCTATACTAGGGTACCCTTTCCCCTATTATAATAACATAGCACTTCCGGTCGCCAACAGACTTGGTTTTAATACTACTGTTGACTACTGTTTATATATATACTTGTATACCTCTACCTTCTACCCAACAGTGTACATGATCGTATGGTAGTTGGGTTTACTACCACTTGTGCAATCAGTGCCTATCACCACTAAAGGTGTAAGTTCGAATTCCGCTCATGGAGAGGTATACTCAATATAACATTATGTGATAAAGTTTGTCAATGACTTGCGACATGTAAGTGATTTTCTCCGAGTACTCCGTTTCCTCCACCAATAAAACTGACCGCCACGATATGGCTGAAATATTGTTGAAGATGGCGTTAAACACTATAAACCTAACTCAAACCCAACAGTGTACATTGTACGTGCTGGATTTTTCAGTTGACAATTTGTTTATATTGTTGTTTTTCTCTCAGACTGATTTGAAATTTGTAATTCAATACCCAATGTAGCTTCGTTATCCAAGGTGATACTGTGATTTGTCACGGGAGGTGAGATTTAAGGACAACATAAAAATCATCCTATATCATGCTGTCAGAGTTGCATTACTGCCATATTGATAACAATACGTAGAGATTAATACATGACCTTTTCCATATCAGCCCGGGTATCATTCCGAGACCCCCATATCAGTCCGAGACACAGTCGCGGACTGATATGGGTCGAGGGATGATAGCCGGGATGATATGGAAAAGGTCATGTATTAATCGTTTTATCATTTACTTCCGACAAATTGTTGTATGAAACAAATAAACAAAATGAAATAATTAAATGAATTTATATGGAAGCTTAAGTGGGTATTCAAGATACATTTTTAGAATACTATTCTCAAACAAAATCATCTCTACCCCCATAAATATTAATGACAACATTTCATATGAAAGCATTTTGAAACAGTAAATATAAATGTGATTCTTTAGTGTCGTTTTTTTTTTTTTTTATCGTGAATTATGACGAGGGAATTGCCCGTGAATCGTTTTCATTCAAAATCATTTTACGTTCTCCGTAATATAATCTTATATCATCTAACGTTTCTGTGATTTTTATAATGTGGCCATCATGACGACAATGTCCCCCCTCAACTTGATTTGTTAATATTACAGACATCCTTACTGTCACACTGGTCACTTCCATCGATTCTTGTTGACACGATTAGTAGGAAAGTAACGAGACGTCTCTGATATGGGTTATCAGCCTGGGGTGAAATTATGCCTAGTTTACTTCCGGTCGTTACACATATGCAAAAACTATCATCTTAATGCCAAGTATATCATAAATCATGATATTCATACAATAATGTAATGTCATGCAAATGATATTTATAGATCCTGGTATGTATGTTGGAAAAATCGATATCATTTTATACACTTATTGACTGGGTGAGGGAAATAGCACTTTTATTGTTCCCAAGGTACCAACTATTTTCCGAGGCAATACCGAGGAAAATAGTTGATACAGAGGGGACAATAAAAGTGCTATTACCCGAATATCAAGTATATAAGTGTTTTAATATACTGAACAACTGTGCAATTCAAAATTCTAAATTGTAGGCCCTTTTCTGGTGGATTTGTAGTCTACTTTATTAGTGTCTTTTTTTAGCTAATACATTTTCATGTGTGTGTATTTGAAGAAGAAATTTAAAAAAAAAAAAATTTTTTTAGTTCGTTCTGTTTTTTTTTTTTTTTTTTTATAGATATTGACATTTGTTCCGTATTAAGTAGAGGGTGATAGGATCATTCCATTATATACGTCATTTAATCTAAATCAATGAGATGAATGATTTAGAAAAGTCCGAGAAATATGATTGCTGAAATTACCATAGCTAGGGGAGGAATAGTCGTTGTTTACTTGTCGTCTGCCGTCTCGGTAATTTAGCTCGCGCAATGAAAAAGTCCGAGGACTTGCATTACGTCAATTAATTTAAGCCAATGAGATGAATGATTTAGAAAAATCCGGGAAATAATGATTGCTGAAATTACCACAGAGGGGAATAGTCCTACAATTTTTGACCGGCACCACCGGGGCAATAGTCATGCAGTTGAATTTAGGATGCAATAGCAAAACTACTGTCATGTTTTTATAAAGGAAAAAAGATAGTGAAATTTAATAATTTAGGGCAAACTTTAATAGCATGCCGAATTTGTATCTTGTTACAAATACTGACAGTCATTTAGCAAAGAAAAATACGTCTCAGAGATAACGAAAAACAATTTTATAAAAAGATCTTTAAAACTGCTTAGCTGTGTGTGCGAAAAAATCTGAACTGATTTTTAAAGTTTGAGTGTTTATTTTTTTCATTTATTGATATGCAAATGTAGGGGTGTGCGTGATTAAGTGGTTGTTGTTTAATGCCAATTCAGCAATTTTTTCAGCTATATCGTGGCGAGAACAAGTTAATTATGTCCCCCAAACGAAGTTTGGGAGACAAATTGTGTTTGCTCCGTTTCTTATTATTATTACATCACCCCGACTGTTGTCGGGTGATGTATTGCTATTCTACGTTTCTTTTTCACTATTATTATTCTTCTTCTTATTATTCCACACATTTTTGTCCGCTCGATTTCTCGGAGATGCCTTGATCAAACTTTATGAAACCTTGTAGGAATATCATATGCTATGTGAAGTTGTGCCTTTTAGGGTTGATTTTTTCAAAATGGCTGCCGTTGCCATGGAAACGGCCAAAATGCTAAAAAAAATTGAAAAACACAAAAATGATCATAGCAGGTTACTCTCCGAACAGAAATTGATGATACTTGATAGGAACAACATCCTCATCTAGTGGAACGAGATAAGCCAAAAAAATCGGAATAGGTTGGACAAACTTTGCCGCAGTTGCCATGGAAACAAAAAAGGGGGATTTAAAAAAAATTGGATTCCTTTCATCAAACTTCATGAAACTTTGTAGGAATATCCACCGTAGTGCATGGCAGCTTTTGGGGGTTGAAAAAATTAAAAATGGTGGCCGTTGCCATGGTAACCAAGGTGCAATAAATGTTAAATTCACTCCAAACTTCACACATTTTTGCAGTAATGTTTCCTGTCACATCCACATCTAGTGGAACGAGTTAAACCAACAAAATCGGAATCGGTAGCACAATTAAAAAGTAGGGAAAAAATGGAGAGATCAAATTCAATCTTTAAGGATAAGTTGGAAGACCATGAGGATATGTGGCTGAAATTACTGTAATTTAGCATTGCTATTGCTGTTCTATACTCTTAGCAGAAACAAATTATATAAACTATTTGTAACAGTTTTATCATTCTGATCATTGTAAACCTAATTTTTAGATTAATTTATATATTTATAAATAAATAATGGTTTGGGGGGAACAGGGTGGTAATTACAATTACAATTGATTTCAGAAAAAATGTTGTTATGTGCTGAGCACACAAATAGTAATAACTGTCATTTACACTTGTAATATGTTTGTCTTGTTCTGTGCATGTGATGTGATGAATGTGTTGTTTGTAAAAAAATGAAAATTTACAAAAAAAAAAAAAAAAAAATCGGAATCGGTAGCACAAAATGGCTGCCAATATAAAAATTAAAAAAATCAAAATAAATTGTTAAAAATTAAAAAATTAAAAGATTTCAATGGAAATGGATATTTACAGGGAGTAAGACATGCTGCACCATATGGCGATCATTTTGAATCCATAATGGCCGCCATAATACAAAAATCCTCCGATTTGGGCAACATTTGTTTCCAAGTAGATTATGATGTTGCGAAATGATATCCATCGTTTGCTTTGCTATGGCGGACAAAATGGCCGCCAAGATACAAAAACCCTCCGATTTGGGCAAAATTTGGTTTCCAAGTATATTTTGCTCTTGCGAATTGATATCCTTTATCGTTTTTGGAATTGGGAGCCATATTATGATCCTTCAGATCATATCATATCTTGTTATTATTATTCCACTTTTTTCTTCCGCATCAATTTTGTCCGGCACGTTTCTCGGAAACCGTACAGCGGATCCTTTTGAAACTTGAAACAAAAATAGATCTTCACTCAAAGTTGTGCACTTAGCTTTTTGAATTTTCAAAATGGCCGCCAATATGCTAAAAAGTTATAAAAAAACACAAATATGATCATAGCGGGTTACTCGCCGAACAGAAATTGATGATACTTGATAGGAACAACATCCACATCTAATGGAACGAGATAAGCCAAAAAAATCGGAATCGGTTGGACAAATTTGCCGCAGTTGCCATGGAAACAAAAACGGGGGATTTCAAAATTTTTGGATTCCTTTCATTAAGCTTCATGAAATTATGTAGGAATATTCACCGTTTGTGTGTGGCAACTTTTGAGGGGTTGAAAAAATTAAAAATGGCGGTCGTTACCATGGTAACCAATGTGCACATTTTTTTAAATTCACTCCAAACAGCGGATGCTTTTGAAACTTGACACAAAATAGATCATCTCTCAAAGTTGTGCTCTTTGTTTTTAAAATTTTCAAAATGGCTGTCAATATAAAAATTAAAAAAAATCGTTAAAAATTCAAAAATGAAAAGATTTCAATGGAAATGGATATTTACAGGGAGTAAGACATGCTGCACCATATTGCGACAATTTCGGTTTGCTATGGCTGCCATTTTGAATCCAAAATGACCGCCAAAATACAAAAATCCTCCGATTTGGGCGAAATTTGGTTTCCAAGTAGATTATGATGTTTCGAATTGATATCCAACACTATGAGTAGATGTGCAGACTACTTTCGGAATTTTCAAAATGGCTGCCGTTGCCATGGAAACCACAAAAAAAAACACGAAAGTGGTCGGAATTGGATGAAACTTTCCAGAAATTTTGTCTGACATGTGTACACATAATTTTGAGGCTTAGACATTTCAGAATGACCGCCGTTGCCACAAAAAACGAAAAATTTAAAGTGCTCTGAATTGGATGAAACTTAATAGAAGTGTTGTATGGCACGTGTATAAATGGTTTTGAGGCTTTGAAATTTCAAAATGCCTGCCGTTGTCATGGAAACCGCAAAAACACTCAATTTAACACAAATGTGAATAACAAACTTTTGAGGCTTAGAAATTTCAAAATGGCCGCCGTTGCCATGGAAATTATTTTAGAATTTACAGCATAAATCATTTTCACAAAAGTCACCAACATCCTATAGTGTATGACAAACATATTTTGCATTTAATTTCATGCTAATAATATAGTCTTCTAACATCTCCATTACTGGTGTTGTAGATGATGGCAGACAATTGAAACCATTTTTTTCTTGCTTTGCTTACTAGTTTATTGTAGCACATTGTAGGGTAACATAACAAATAAGCCCTACTATAGACATGATAGAGTCAAAAACTGGGCTCTAATTATTTCTTGCTGTGTTCTTACACTATTCTTCATTCATACCACTAGTACTTGTATTGTTCGTTTGGGGGATATTTGTAACGCTCTGCGTTACAGTAACCAATATTTTTCAATGAGA
This sequence comes from Bathymodiolus brooksi, assembly GCA_963680875.1. Taxonomy (NCBI): domain Eukaryota; kingdom Metazoa; phylum Mollusca; class Bivalvia; order Mytilida; family Modiolidae; genus Bathymodiolus; species Bathymodiolus brooksi. The sequence continues at coordinate 128,377,848 of OY804577.1, read as the reverse complement.
TGATGATGATGATGAGGTCCACTTTACAATACACCAACATGCTGAGTTGGATTTTTATAGTGCTAGCCCACTGAAGCAACAGTCCATGGGTAGACATGTCGCCACACACGGACACATTATACTGATTCCGAACCAACCAGTTTTTGATCTTTCTCCTTCATGCTATTTGCTTAACGGAGAAGCAACAAAATACCGATTTCAAAGTCTTTGGTTTGACCCGATCGGAAATTGAATCCATCATCTACCTCACTCAAGGCGAGCACGCTATCCATTACTCCACAGATGTGGTGTATGGGTGTGTACATTGTTTATGTCTATACAACTATTTACATTTTTCTACAGAAATAGCGCCGACAAAAATGTTTTTATCATTAGATGTTTATAACTAATTGATTTTATTAGTTTGACGTATTATTTGTGATTGTTTTGTCCATTGAATAAGAAATAGTCTTTAGCCAACAGGTTTTTACCTTCTTTGTTAGTAAGTACTACGAACGTTTGCTGACTCTGTTATAGTTCTGTCTGTGTTTAAATTGTCATTAATTTGTATGGTATGTGTGTGTGGTATTTTTGAGTGAAAGCGAATCTGTGGGCGGGGTGGGGGTTGTCTATATCTGTATATCTGTATTTCCGTTGGAGATCCAGTTATCAGAGCACAGATGTCCCTGGGACATTCATTAAGAGCACAGATGTCCCTGGGACATTCATTAACTTACTGGGAAAAAACCTGGAATAACAAAGAACAAATCTCACCATATGTTTTGGTTTACCTTTATATAATTCATTGAATGATACTACTTGCATGTTAATGTACAGATTTAACTGCTATGAATGTGTATTAATGTGTGTTGTTCAATAGTTCTGTAATCACTGTATATCAAACATCCGTATTTTGAAACATGTCTTAATAATATGAAACTTATAACACATAACCTTCTTGTTACCAGTTTGTAATAGTGATTTCTTTTTTATTTTCAGTATAAACAAAATGGCATATCTCCTTGCGATATCCGTTATTATGTCCATGACGATGCTTTCCTGGAGTCAAGACATCACTATTGACACACAGCTTGGTCAAATTACGGGTTTGCGCAGAACTATTGTTGGCAACGCGATTGTTTATGATTTTCATAAAATTCCCTTTGCAAAGGCTCCCATTGGTGACTTGAGGTTCGAAAAGCCACAACCTCATGGATCATGGAATGACACTTTAGATGCTAGGACCTATGGCCCTTCTTGTTTTCAGAATTTAGCTAGTAGTATCAAAGAAGTCCTACAAAATAAAAATGTATCTGAAGACTGTCTTTATCTTAATATTCACGTACCGTTTGATGTATCTAACAATAACAATAAAGCAGTGATGGTGTGGATTCACGGTGGTGGATACTCTACCGGACAAGCCGCTATTTATGATGGAGCTTATTTGGCAGCTACTGGAGACGTTATAGTTGTCACAATAAGCTATCGCTTAAACATATTTGGCTTCTTTGCAATGGGTGACATTAAGGGAAATTATGGGTTATGGGATCAAATCATGGCCATTCAATGGGTTAAGGACAACATAGGATCATTTGGAGGTAATAGTCAATCTATAACGATATTTGGGGAATCTGCCGGTGGATTCAGTGCTGGACTTCTGTCAATTATTCCGACAAATCAAGGGTTATTTCACAGAGCTATACTTCAAAGTGGTACTGCAATTTCAACGTACACAATGTCAACAATTACAAAACCATCTTCAGCGAAGGCTGCGTTGTCACTAAGCTGCTCTCAGACAGAGACCTCTCTTTTACTTAAGTGCTTAAAAGATTTGAACGCAGATGATCTACTCAACGAGGCGTCAAGAACAGATTTTACGCGGAGCTTATTTGCAGTTCCCTTTGCACCAGTTATAGATGGCGAATTATTGATTGATGATCCAAACAATGTACTAATGAACGTTGCATCAGCAGGCTATGCATTTTATAGATCATTAGACGTTGTCATAGGAACAGTTTATGGAGATTCCTCGTTGCTTCTAAATATCTTTACAAGTACATTACAAGATTTTTTAAAATTCAACTCCTCAGATTACATTCCAGGACGTATTGTGTGTGATGTCATTGCCCCAGATATTGCTCTAATCGATTACAAAAATAACAAACAAATATCAAATGCAATATGTGAAAAATACGGGAAAGTCACCAATAAAACGGAACAAAGTTTGAGTGTTTTAGACTCATATTCTGACTTCGTATTCAACATTCCTATGATTAAGTCGCTCCGTGCACATGCTGAAAACCAAAACCAAAATGGCAAACATTACCAATATCTATTTTCAAGACCGTCACCATTTATCTTGTCCGGCCCATATCCTGCATGGTTTACCCGTGCTGAACACGCATCTGAACTTGCTTTCGAATTTCCATTTAATGTATTAGAACCTGGTGATTTTACGTTGGCAATGCAATTCATGAAATTCTGGACTCATTTTGCTAAAACAGGGTAAGTGTTATTAAGAAGATTGATTGATTGATTCATTCATTCATTCATTCATTAATTTCTGTTGTCCAATAAGAAGTTTGTTTATTTATATTCATAAATAAGGGGGCCGTCGTATTCGTGATAGTACGGTAGTTGGATTTACAACTAACTATGCAATCAGTGTATATCATCACTCAAGTTGTGAGTTCGAATCCAGCTTAGGGGAGATGTACTCAATACAACAGTATGCGATAAAGTTTGTCAGTGACTTGCGACAGGTTGGTGGTTTTCTCCGGGTACTTCGGTTTTCTCCACCAATAAATGTGATCACCACGATATTACTGAAATATTGTTGAAAGTGGCGTTAAACACCATAACCCCCTAACATTACAAATAATAAATCATGTAGGTATAAAGGTGGCACTGTGATGTGTATATAACCTGATCTTTTGATACAAGGAAAGATATCATGGTTAGGGCCAGAATTGGCTGCTCAAAATTGTGTTTTACATTCAATGAACAAAGAAACCATCCAATTACGAGGAACCCTTTGCGTTAGGGCCATTAGTGTTTTCAGAAAGACATGAAAAATAATGGTATTTATGGTGTGATATCTAGGGACTACCATCATTCATATAGAGTCGTTTAATTTTAAAATGTACCAATAGTAAATATATAGCATATATTTGACCACTTTGTCTAATTCTGAGTGATTGTTGTTCAACGTCATTTCAGCATTTTTTCAGCTGAATAAGCTATTTCTTAATGAGATGATGATGAAGTCCGCTTTGTACTAGACCAACACGCTGAATTGGATTTGTATAGTGCTAGCTCACCGAAACAACTTTCCGCGGGTAGACATGTCGCTACACTCAGACACATTATTCTGATTCCGAGCCAACCAGTCTTTGCTCTTTCTCCTTAATGCTGCCTGCTTAGCGGAGAAGCAACAAATACCAATTTTATAGTCTTTGGTTTGACCCGACCGGGACTGGAACCCACGATCTACCGCACTCGAGGCGAGTACGCTAACCATTACGCCACCGATGGGGTTTGTCTACTGATAAAATTTAAATCCTTCAAAATGACGCCAGTAAATATAAATTATAAGAGTATTAAATTTTGCATTAATTCATCTGCATAACAAATACATTACATATTTTAATAAAGTATGACAGCGATTTTATAAAACGTATCCTCATGTACGTGATGTAGGATATTATAGTTACATGCTGTTACAGTTCTATATTTAAGAGATATTTATGTTTTGTTTTTCTCCTCAATTTTTATCAAATTGCAAGTCGAACTCAAGTCTTGTCATGAAACCTTAATGTAGCGTATCGTATTTATTTTGAATTTACAATGCTAAACAGAAAGTTTATGGTCTTATTTGTAATTGCGATTTTCTTATTTTGGACCTAAATTGGAGATACGTTATGCTGTCACAACCAATACCTAACACCTCTACAGCTGTGAGTTCGATCCCCTCTCGTGGTGAGATGTACTTGACACAACTTTATGTGATAAAATTTGTCAGTGATTTGCGATACATGTAGATTTCTCTGAAGCTTCGGATTCTTTTTCTACACACACAAAGTTACTTCCACGATATGCCTGAAATAGTGTTGAAAGTAGCGTCCCAAACCCTGTATATATACTATGTACAATTCTTATTTTTCGCCATGTCATGAAATATTATATAGGACATAGGTACTTATTATTTTAAATTCAAGATAAACATTTTTAAATAGGATTCGTCACATCGGGAAATAGATATATAGGATGTGTCACATCGGAATATAGATATAGTATGAGTAACATCGGAAAATAGTTTATATACTTTCAAGTACTAATACGTGGAATATTTGGTTTACTGGGGGGCGAAAGTAACCCCAAACGTTAATATATGATATTGTTATGCTTTCTGTAAATTTCTTCTGTAATATAAGTTGATACGATATTTTGGCATATATCACAAAGAATTATATAGCGTTGATATACTATGCGAAAATAGTACATCTACTATGCCAGTTTCACGCGGGGAAAGTTGGGTTTTCAGCTGTCTGTCAAGCTATATATAGGTAGTCCACGTGCAAGGGGGCGGATCCAATCTGTCAATCTATCATAGTCATCTAAACGCTTTAAATTACGTATCATTTCCGTTATAATGTTACTGTTTTTTAATACTTGTTATTGTTGTTAATTAAATTTCAAACTTCAAATTGTTTTATATTTCTAAAGCCTTAAATGAAACAAAGAATATTCTCACACTTTCAAGATTACCTGATCCAATATATTAGCCATCAATATCAGTACCTCCTTTATTGTAATAGTTCTCAATATATTTTGTCTACATATAACAGTCAGCTTAATAATAATAATAATGTTGTGTTAGCAATGACTATGCCAATATAGTGGTCAGGGTTGAAGACATAGTGCACTTCGGGTCGTGCACTATGTCTGCAACCCTGACCACAATAATTGGCATAGTCATTGCTAACACAACATTATTATATATACACTCCGACCAAAGTTAAGCACCACCCTATATTTTTATCGATGTATTTTTTTACATCAATACTGTTAAAACAATAAAATAGATATCACCATTTTTCTTACACTTCTTAAAAGACTACACCAAAGGCTCTAAAATTACCAATCTACGAAGTATTTATCATCCTGAAAGACGTGACTATGACGTGTCAAAAATGGGGTACAAAACAGACGCTGGAAAAACGTAAAACCAGTTTGTCTTTGATGGAAGTTTTTAACATTGCATTAAAATGCAGAGTCTTCAGATTTTAAGAACTTTTAAATGCATATATTGTGCGTATGTGTAAGGCATAGAAATCAATAACGAGTATATCCACCGCGTTTATTGTGAAGTTCTGTAACACGCCTCATCATGCTTCGCACAAGACGCCAAAGCCGTTCTTGGGGGAACTGTTGCCACTCCTGTAAGATAGCAGTTCTTAATTCGTCAATATTTTGACTTTTGGATTGCTCTATGGGGTTCATGTCTGGCGACATGGAATTGTCTGAACAGCCTCTTGCTGTAAAAAATGTAGCACAATTCGGGCTCTATGTGGCCTAGCGTTGCCGTTCATGAACATTGGCCTGTCAACCAATGCATGATTATCGAAATGGGGGACTACGCGTGGAGCTAGCACATTGTCACGGTATTTTTGGCCTGTCAGATTACCATCAAGAACGTACAAGTCCAACTTACAGTCAAAGGAAAAACCACCTCAGACAGTTACACCCCTACCCCCAAAAGCAGTTGTGCCCAAAATGTGGTTGTCCTGAAATGAAGTGTTTCGTTGGCGCCAAACCCTTGCACGACCGTGGGTAGGGCGTAACAAAAAACGAATTTCATCAGACCAGTGGACCCGTCTCCATGTGCGAATAGTCCACCCCAAATGATCATGTGACCAGTCAAATTGAGCATGGCGATGATGTAATGTCAACTGTGGACGTTTTATGGGCCGTCGCGCTCGCATTCCCTGATGGTGGAGGCGTCCGATTACAATGCGTGTGCTAATGTGGCCTTCAAACGCTAAATTACCACGAAGTGCACCAGCTGTACTGAACGGCCGTTGCCGCGCCCGTCTGAATATGAGCCGGTCCTCTCTCGGCGTCGTTTTGCGAGGTCTACCTGCACGTGGATGGTCAGTAACATTCCCCGTTTGACGAAAACACTGCATCAGTCGTACAATGATGGAATGGTTAACCCAGAAGTGGTCTGTCACCCTTCTATGGCTAAAACCACCGTTATGCATGCCAACAGCTTGCCACCTTTCTGGTATGGTTAATTTTCGCCGCACCATACCAAACCAATAGAAAATGAAACTTAAAACTCTACACAAAAAAAATCAGCTTTCGTTCGCAAACACAAATGTTGAAAAGTACACGTGGCACTTTACACACCCTGTCATATGCACATAAATAAAATTCGATCAATAACCTGTTTCACAGGTAAGTAAGTATGTGTGCACAGGTAACGAAAACAGCAAACCGATTTGAAATAAGTTCATTATTAAAAAAGATATTATTGAAACAAGTCAGGTGGTGCTTAACTTTGATCGGACTGTATATAAATAATAAAAATAATAAAAATAAAAATAACGGCGAGATATGGGTACATACTATCATTCGATCGCTACGGGACATTTTATATTCAATTTGTGACATTTCACGGACTGTAATCCACTTTTGTCGGGAATATGTTAAAAGATGAATGTATTTAAATTACACATTGGTTCTAATTTCATATAATCAGTCAATATTTTTTTTAGAAATATGAGCGCTGCTGGACTGCCACAGTGGAATGAGTATGACACAACAAATGAACATTACATCAACTTTGATGTACCGATAACAACAGGACAACACCTGTTTAAGGACCGTTCCAAGTTTTGGTTATCAGACATACCAGACATTCTCCATGGCGATACCTCTACGGCCTCCCGTGTCCAAACAGAACAAATTATACGGATGTCGGTGTACTGTATAATTGTGTGTATATCATTTATTTTACTTGTATAAACTTAAAGGTATGTCACCACCGAAGGCTGGATGTAGAATATTAAATATAATTCACACTAGACTGAGACATAGATCCAGTAGCTTGAATGCTGATCTTTTTTGTGTGCATTTGGCTAATGATCCAGCTGTATATGTGGGTGTGGATTTGAAGATGCAATTCATTTTATATTAGAATGTTGTCTTTACAACGAAGCAAGAGAAGAATTGAAATTAAGACTAGTTTTTCTTCATGAACTTAAAATTGAAGTTCTACTTTTTGGCGATAATACCTTAACTGAGATGCAAAATCTGCAAATTTTCAAATCTGTACAACTTTAACATCAAACGAACAAAACGTTTTACCCATTTATGATCACAACACTCACCCCACCCCCTCCCAACTATATATTTGTTTAATTAATCAATCAATCAATCAATTTCATCTCAGATACAAGAATGGTAAAATATGCTTATGATATATAATTTCATGCTTTTTGTTTTGTATTTTGTTTTTGTTTTTTTGTTGTGTCTCCTTTTTTTCATTTTTCAAAGAACTTATTTATAATGTTGTATATTGTATTTTACTATTGCTGACGCATGTACTATTGTAATTATTTATTATGTGGAGAGGACCCTTGTAAATTGTTATAATTTGTGTCGAATCCAATTGTTATAATATTTAGCAATAAAATATGTTTAATCTATCTAAATCTACCGAAGGCATTCTCCGGTGATTTTTTTGTTATTGTGTATAAAACATATTGTATCTCTTAAATATGCCACCCTCTGTGTCATGCTTATCAATTTCCAAAAATGGAACTTTGTTTCAGTATACTGCGAATTAAATATTATTCGAAGTATACAAATTTTCGTGGATTTCGCGGATAGCATTAAACCCCAAATTTAAGAATTCAACGAATATTTATCCTATATATCGAAAATGGCGACCTTAACATGGATTTCAAAAACTTACGTATCTACGAAATTACAAAATTATCTCAAACCACGAAAGTTAGTATCCACGAATATAAATAAATTGATAGTGGACTAAACGCGTTGCTAAGAATTATAATCGTTATCCATACAATGTAGGTAAATGGTGTCATCGCTTAAACGATTATATAACATATTTTGTTACTCGGTTGACTTTTTGTTCGTTTACGGAGTTGGACCTCTCGATCATTGGTTGCCACCGGAAATGCGGCCAAGGAGAATTCAAGTACTTCAACAAAACGTTTGTGTTAGACTGACTTAGTCAATATATAGCAAATGAGCCCAGGCACAATTTATGAGAACTTATAGTTTTTTTTCTCCAAATTAACACATAATGCGTATACAGAAAGGCAGGAAAACAGGGTTACAGTTTGTTAAATTAAAAGTATTAATACTGTATTGTAATGATAAGTAATTAGACACAATATATAAAAGAAAAGAAAGAGATAGAGAAAAATGGCGCGCGTTGATTCTGTTGTATGTTTGTCAATGTTTTTAGTATTCCGTATTATTCTGATGAAAGTGATTGTTGATAGCATAAATCAGTCTTTATTAAGTGGAAGTTTGCAGAAGATAACAATTATATCGCATCCATTTCTTGATGCCAAGCGGTAGTACATTTATATACTGGCTACATGTAGTAAGATAGATAAGAACTGGGAAATATTAGAGTGTGTTCCCGTTTTGTGTGTCTAAAAACGGTACGATGCCCTTCTCGTTCTTCTGTTGGACAGTTTTTTCCCAACTGGTTTCATGACACAAGTTAAATCATCTGATTTTGTTCTATGAGCGCAATATCTCACAAAAGCGTTCTTTCGCAACAAAATTGTGAACAAAACGTGTATGATGGGCTTGTCATAACGAATTAAGTGGAATCTGACGCTATGTCAAAAATGTTATCTTTGATTTGCTAGCGAACATTTATTGGAAACCAATGATTATACTCACAGCACGAAGGATACATTATTGTCGGATTTAAGTTACACCACATTCAATCTATCAAAACAACTATTGTTCAATGAAGCGCTACGAGCAATACTATTCCCCACGACTTTAGGTTACATTTGAGTGTGACACGGAGTATGTGCATGCATTACATATGTATATAGATTGTATTTTATACAATATTATTTACATTAATAAATTAAGTAAAGATATTTAAATATGTATTCAGGAAGAAAATTTGAGATCGACATTTTAATTTCTGTTTTATTTTAGATAGATAGATGATGTCTTATAAATGTACTACACAAGATCTCGAGTGGTAATTCTGAGTGGTCGTTTGTTTCCTGTTCTAATTTGACCGTATATGACATGCATTTTACCGGTACCCATTTGTAAACTTGCGGAACTCCCAACTTCAACTGGACGTAATACATGTGTATCAATTCATTTGTAGAGTTCGGTTTGGTAAATTAATATCATTCGATTCGGTAAATCTTCCATAGTTCTTACCTTGGCATATTTAATACCTCCTTAACAAAATGATTTATATTACAAATGAACCGCATCGATGGTGTGATGGTTAGCGTGCTCGCCTCGAGTGCGGTAGGTCGTGGGTTCGAGCCCCGATCGGTGTTGCTTTTCCGCTAAGCATGCAATGAAATAGTTGATAAAATAAAAGCAGAAAACAAACCTTGTAAATATTTCTATAAATTATGTATTCAGAGAGTTCAACAAGAACCTTTAAATTGTCACAAAAATTGGAAAATGATTTAGAAATGTCTATAGAAGATTGGCATGGTATTTATTCATTGTCATTTTGTATAACTAAAGATACAAAACTATAAATCTTTCAGTTTAAACTGTTGCATAGAATTTTACCTGTCAATTCATTCCTATATAAATGTGTGCTTAAAGAAACAGAATTATGTACTTTTTGTATGGAAACTAAGGAAAATGTGTTACATTTATTTTGGAATTGTAATTTAGTTCAAAATTTTTGGTTTGCTGTTAAACTCTTTTTAATGATTTGTCGTATTGCTCTTCCATAAACTGCAAGGGTGATAACTCTTGGAATATCCGAGAGTTACATTGATAATCAAAATACAGTAAATAATATCTTGTTAATGTTAAAATGTTATATATATAGGTGCAGATGTAAGGGGGAAATTCCACACTTACACGGAGGTCTTCAATACCTAAAATATTATATTAGAATAGAGAAAAATTCCATTTTTTACATGTCCCCAAAACAGGCAGAGTAAATTAATAACAACAAATGGCTTAATGTTGATGCGGCAGTGAATGGCTGATTATCTTTGGATATATATGTTATTGTCTTTGTTCTTGTATTTTAAATTGCTTGTATAAAAACAAAATATCATTTATATATATATTACTTTGTGTATTGTATGTATTGAAATTCATTTGTATGTAACACTTTTTCTATTTTTTAAATAAACAATTACACAAAAAAAGCATGCAGCATTAAGGAGTAAGAGCAAAGACTGGTTTGCTCGGAATCAGGATAATGTGTCCGAGTGGGGCGACATGTCTATCTGCGTACTTTTGTTTCAGTGAGCTAGCACTATAAGAAACCAACTATGCGTGTTTTTCTAGTATAAAGCTGACCTTATTATTATCTTAATGAAAAGTACCTTGTTCTCGCCATGATATGACTGAAAAATTGCTGAGTTGGCGTTAAACAACAGTCACTCACTATTACAAATGATTACACATTGAGCAAATGCCGGTGACATCGGTGACAATTAACATTCAATATATCTCAGTAATCTTCAAATGAAAACGACGGATACCCGTAGGTCCTTTTCATACTTCTATCTATTTGATGAGTGTTACCCAATGGGGGCAATTGAGATCTAAAATGTAAATCTTCCATATTTATGCAGCAATTAATATCTATCCTGCATATGGAGTTTGTGTATTCCACTAGTTTATAAATACACGGTTCTATAGCAAGTTGTTTTTGTCCAGAACTTTCTAAACAGACGACCATATCTTTCAAAAACATTACTTCTTTAGAGACATCAATAATCACACAAACTCAAGTACATCAAAGTTGTAGGATCATTATCATGAGTTTATTGACCCCTGGGGGATAATTGTGTATCAACAGCTTGCCGATGGAACTCCAAAAAAATGTAGTAGAACAAGGACCTCTTTTTTGCCCGACGATTTATGTGTTCTTGATAAATGTGTGTCAGTGGCAGGTCGATGGTTTTCTCTAGATACTTTTGTTTCCTCTACTAATAAAACTGACCGATATAACATATCTTAAATATTTTTAAAGTGGCGGCGTTAAACACCCATAATCACCTTATTCATCTGTTGACACAATTTGTACTCTTCACTAATATTGTAGATGAGTGTCATACATTGAGTTCCTGTAGAAGCACATGCTCTAACCGCTGGTGTTTTGTTTGGGTTCATGTGCAAACGTTTACTTCTTTTTATATTGTGTGTTACCGTTGTTAGTTAGTGTATCTGTATTGTGGTTGATTGGTTTGGTTTATGGTGTTTAACACCACTTTCAACAATATTTCAGCTATATCGTGGCGGTCAGTTTTATTGGTGGCGGAAACCGGAGAAAACCGCCCACCTGTTGCATGTCACTGACAAGCTTTATCACATAATGTTGTATTCCTCGCCCTGATCGGGATTCGAACTCACAACGTTAGTGGTGATAAGTACTGATTGCACAGGTAGTTGTCAATCCAACTACCATACGATCACGACCACGACGGTCCCGTCTGTATTGTGTAAAACTACACAAATAATTGGTATATCGTTATATCTTCCTTTTAAAATGTAAACATTTTGGTGATGGGCAGAACCTTGATTAAATAACAATACAAATGTCGTCAAAGAGAGTCAGATATCAGCAAATAATATATCAGACGAGAAATTAGTTTACATGTCACGGTGTCCATTACGGTAGTTGGATTTACAACTAACTATGCAATCAGTGTATATCATCACTCAAGTTGTGAGTTCGAATCCAGCTTAGGGGAGATGTACTCAATACAACAGTATGCGATAAAGTTTGTCAGTGACTTGCGACAGGTTGGTGGTTTTCTCCGGGTACTTCGGTTTTCTCCACCAATAAATGTGATCACCACGATATTACTGAAATATTGTTGAAAGTGGCGTTAAACACCATAACCCCCTAACATTACAAATAATAAATCATGTAGGTATAAAGGTGGCACTGTGATGTGTATATAACCTGATCTTTTGATACAAGGAAAGATATCATGGTTAGGGCCAGAATTGGCTGCTCAAAATTGTGTTTTACATTCAATGAACAAAGAAACCATCCAATTACGAGGAACCCTTTGCGTTAGGGCCATTAGTGTTTTCAGAAAGACATGAAAAATAATGGTATTTATGGTGTGATATCTAGGGACTACCATCATTCATATAGAGTCGTTTAATTTTAAAATGTACCAATAGTAAATATATAGCATATATTTGACCACTTTGTCTAATTCTGAGTGATTGTTGTTCAACGTCATTTCAGCATTTTTTCAGCTGAATAAGCTATTTCTTAATGAGATGATGATGAAGTCCGCTTTGTACTAGACCAACACGCTGAATTGGATTTGTATAGTGCTAGCTCACCGAAACAACTTTCCGCGGGTAGACATGTCGCTACACTCAGACACATTATTCTGATTCCGAGCCAACCAGTCTTTGCTCTTTCTCCTTAATGCTGCCTGCTTAGCGGAGAAGCAACAAATACCAATTTTATAGTCTTTGGTTTGACCCGACCGGGACTGGAACCCACGATCTACCGCACTCGAGGCGAGTACGCTAACCATTACGCCACCGATGGGGTTTGTCTACTGATAAAATTTAAATCCTTCAAAATGACGCCAGTAAATATAAATTATAAGAGTATTAAATTTTGCATTAATTCATCTGCATAACAAATACATTACATATTTTAATAAAGTATGACAGCGATTTTATAAAACGTATCCTCATGTACGTGATGTAGGATATTATAGTTACATGCTGTTACAGTTCTATATTTAAGAGATATTTATGTTTTGTTTTTCTCCTCAATTTTTATCAAATTGCAAGTCGAACTCAAGTCTTGTCATGAAACCTTAATGTAGCGTATCGTATTTATTTTGAATTTACAATGCTAAACAGAAAGTTTATGGTCTTATTTGTAATTGCGATTTTCTTATTTTGGACCTAAATTGGAGATACGTTATGCTGTCACAACCAATACCTAACACCTCTACAGCTGTGAGTTCGATCCCCTCTCGTGGTGAGATGTACTTGACACAACTTTATGTGATAAAATTTGTCAGTGATTTGCGATACATGTAGATTTCTCTGAAGCTTCGGATTCTTTTTCTACACACACAAAGTTACTTCCACGATATGCCTGAAATAGTGTTGAAAGTAGCGTCCCAAACCCTGTATATATACTATGTACAATTCTTATTTTTCGCCATGTCATGAAATATTATATAGGACATAGGTACTTATTATTTTAAATTCAAGATAAACATTTTTAAATAGGATTCGTCACATCGGGAAATAGATATATAGGATGTGTCACATCGGAATATAGATATAGTATGAGTAACATCGGAAAATAGTTTATATACTTTCAAGTACTAATACGTTGAATATTTGGTTTACTGGGGGGCGAAAGTAACCCCAAACGTTAATATATGATATTGTTATGCTTTCTGTAAATTTCTTCTGTAATATAAGTTGATACGATATTTTGGCATATATCACAAAGAATTATATAGCGTTGATATACTATGCGAAAATAGTACATCTACTATGCCAGTTTCACGCGGGGAAAGTTGGGTTTTCAGCTGTCTGTCAAGCTATATATAGGTAGTCCACGTGCAAGGGGGCGGATCCAATCTGTCAATCTATCATAGTCATCTAAACGCTTTAAATTACGTATCATTTCCGTTATAATGTTACTGTTTTTTAATACTGTTATTGTTGTTAATTAAATTTCAAACTTCAAATTGTTTTATATTTCTAAAGCCTTAAATGAAACAAAGAATATTCTCACACTTTCAAGATTACCTGATCCAATATATTAGCCATCAATATCAGTACCTCCTTTATTGTAATAGTTCTCAATATATTTTGTCTACATATAACAGTCAGCTTAATAATAATAATAATGTTGTGTTAGCAATGACTATGCCAATATAGTGGTCAGGGTTGAAGACATAGTGCACTTCGGGTCGTGCACTATGTCTTCAACCCTGACCACAATAATTGGCATAGTCATTGCTAACACAACATTATTATAAATACACTCCGACCAAAGTTAAGCACCACCCTATATTTTTATCGATGTATTTTTTTTACATCAATACTGTTAAAACAATAAAATAGATATCACCATTTTTCTTACACTTCTTAAAAGACTACACCAAAGGCTCTAAAATTACCAATCTACGAAGTATTTATCATCCTGAAAGACATGACTATGACGTGTCAAAAATGGGGTACAAAACAGACGCTGGAAAAACGTAAAACCAGTTTGTCTTTGATGGAAGTTTTTAACATTGCATTAAAATGCAGAGTCTTCAGATTTTAAGAACTTTTAAATGCATATATTGTGCGTATGTGTAAGGCATAAAAATCAATAACGAGTATATCCACCGCGTTTATTGTGAAGTTCTGTAACACGCCTCATCATGCTTCGCACAAGACGCCAAAGCCGTTCTTGGGGGAACTGTTGCCACTCCTGTAAGATAGCAGTTCTTAATTCGTCAATATTTTGACTTTTGGATTGCTCTATGGGGTTCATGTCTGGCGACATGGAATTGTCTGAACAGCCTCTTGCTGTAAAAAATGTAGCACAATTCGGGCTCTATGTGGCCTAGCGTTGCCGTTCATGAACATTGGCCTGTCAACCAATGCATGATTATCGAAATGGGGGACTACGCGTGGAGCTAGCACATTGTCACGGTATTTTTGGCCTGTCAGATTACCATCAAGAACGTACAAGTCCAACTTACAGTCAAAGGAAACACAACCCCAGACAGTTACACCCCCACACCCGAAAGCAGTTGTGCCCAAAATGTGGTTGTCCTGAAATGAAGTGTTTCGTTGGCGCCAAACCCTTGCACGACCGTGGGTAGGGCGTAACAAAAAACGAATTTCATCAGACCAGTGGACCCGTCTCCATGTGCGAATAGTCCACCCCAAATGATCATGTGACCAGTCAAATTGAGCATGGCGATGATGTAATGTCAACTGTGGACGTTTTATGGGTCGTCGCGCTCGCATTCCCTGATGGTGGAGGCGTCCGATTACAATGCGTGTGCTAATGTGGCCTTCAAACGCTAAATTACCACGAAGTGCACCAGCTGTACTGATCGGCCGTTGCCGCGCCCGTCTGAATATGAGCCGGTCCTCTCTCGGCGTCGTGCACGTGGATGGTCAGTAACATTCCCCGTTTGACGAAAACGCTGCATCAGTCGTACAATGATGGAATGGTTAACCCAGAAGTGGTCTGTCACCCTTCTATGGCTAAAACCACCGTTATGCATGCCAACAGCTTGCCACCTTTCTGGTATGGTTAATTTTCGCCGCACCATACCAAACCAATAGAAAATGAAACTTAAAACTCTACACAAAAAAAATCAGCTTTCGTTCGCAAACACAAATGTTGAAAAGTACACGTGGCACTTTACACACCCTGTCATATGCACATAAATAAAAATCGATCAATAACCTGTTTCACAGATAAGTAAGTATGTGTGCACAGGTAACGAAAACAGCAAACCGATTTGAAATAAGTTCATTATTAAAAAAGATATTATTGAAACAAGTCAGGTGGTGCTTAACTTTGATCGGACTGTATATAAATAATAAAAATAATAAAAATAAAAATAACGGCGAGATATGGGTACATACTATCATTCGATCGCTACGGGATATTTTATATTCACTTTGTGACATTTCACGGACTGTAATCCACTTTTGTCGGGAATATGTTAAAAGATGAATGTATTTAAATTACACATTGGTTCTAATTTCATATAATCAGTCAATAATTTTTTTTAGAAATATGAGCGCTGCTGGACTGCCACAGTGGAATGAGTATGATACAACAAATGAACATTACATCAACTTTGATGTACCGATAACAACAGGACAACACGTGTTTAAGGACCGTTCCAAGTTTTGGTTATCAGACATACCAGACATTCTCCATGGCGATACCTCTACGGCCTCCCGTGTCCAAACAGAACAAATTATACGGATGTCGGTGTACTGTATAATTGTGTGTATATCATTTATTTTACTTGTATAAACTTAAAGGTGTGTCACCACCGAAGGCTGGATGTAGAATATTAAATATAATTCACACTAGACTGAGACATAGATCCAGTAGCTTGAATGCTGATCTTTTATGTGTGCATTTGGCTAATGATCCAGGCTGTATATGTGGGTGGGGATTTGAAGATGCAATTCATTTTATATTAGAATGTTGTCTTTACAACGAAGCAAGAGAAGAATTGAAATTAAGACTAGTTTTTCTTCATGAACTTAAAATTGAAGTTCTACTTTTTGGCGATAATACCTTAACTGAGATGCAAAATCTGCAAATTTTCAAATCTGTACAACTTTACATCAAACGAACAAAACGTTTTACCCATTTATGATCACAACACTCACCCCACCCCCTCCCAACTATATATTTGTTTAATTAATCAATCAATCAATCAATTTCATCTCAGATACAAGAATGGTAAAATATGCTTATGATATATAATTTCATGCTTTTTGTTTTGTATTTTGTTTTTGTTTTTTTGTTGTGTCTCCTTTTTTTCATTTTTCAAAGAACTTATTTATAATGTTGTATATTGTATTTTACTATTGCTGACGCATGTACTATTGTAATTATTTATTATGTGGAGAGGACCCTTGTAAATTGTTATAATTTGTGTCGAATCCAATTGTTATAATATTTAGCAATAAAATATGTTTAATCTATCTAAATCTACCGAAGGCATTCTCCGGTGATTTTTTTGTTATTGTGTATAAAACATATTTTATCTCTTAAATATGCCACCCTCTGTGTCATGCTTATCAATTTCCAAAAATGGAACTTTGTTTCAGTATACTGCGAATTAAATATTATTCGAAGTATACAAATTTTCGTGGATTTCGCGGATAGCATTAAACCCCAAATTTAAGAATTCAACGAATATTTATCCTATATATCGAAAATGGCGACCTTAACATGGATTTCAAAAACTTACGTATCTACGAAATTACAAAATTATCTCAAACCACGAAAGTTAGTATCCACGAATATAAATAAATTGATAGTGGACTAAACGCGTTGCTAAGAATTATAATCGTTATCCATACAATGTAGGTAAATGGTGTCATCGCTTAAACGATTATATAACATATTTTGTTACTCGGTTGACTTTTTGTTCGTTTACGGAGTTGGACCTCTCGATCATTGGTTGCCACCGGAAATGCGGCCAAGGAGAATTCAAGTACTTCAACAAAACGTTTGTGTTAGACTGACTTAGTCAATATATAGCAAATGAGCCCAGGCACAATTTATGAGAACTTATAGTTTTTTTTCTCCAAATTAACACATAATGCGTATACAGAAAGGCAGGAAAACAGGGTTACAGTTTGTTAAATTAAAAGTATTAATACTGTATTGTAATGATAAGTAATTAGACACAATATATAAAAGAAAAGAAAGAGATAGAGAAAAATGGCGCGCGTTGATTCTGTTGTATGTTTGTCAATGTTTTTAGTATTCCGTATTATTCTGATGAAAGTGATTGTTGATAGCATAAATCAGTCTTTATTAAGTGGAAGTTTGCAGAAGATAACAATTATATCGCATCCATTTCTTGATGCCAAGCGGTAGTACATTTATATACTGGCTACATGTAGTAAGATAGATAAGAACTGGGAAATATTAGAGTGTGTTCCCGTTTTGTGTGTCTAAAAACGGTACGATGCCCTTCTCGTTCTTCTGTCGGACAGTTTTTTCCCAACTGGTTTCATGACACAAGTTAAATCATCTGATTTTGTTCTATGAGCGCAATATCTCACAAAAGCGTTCTTTCGCAACAAAATTGTGAACAAAACGTGTATGATGGGCTTGTCATAACGAATTAAGTGGAACCTGACGCTATGTCAAAAATGTTATCTTTGATTTGCTAGCGAACATTTATTGGAAACCAATGATTATACTCACAGCACGAAGGATACATTATTGTCGGATTTAAGTTACACCACTTTCAATCTATCAAAACAACTATTGTTCAATGAAGCGCTACGAGCAATACTATTCCCCACGACTTTAGGTTACATTTGAGTGTGACACGGAGTATGTGCATGCATTACATATGTATATAGATTGTATTTTATACAATATTATTTACATTAATAAATTAAGTAAAGATATTTAAATATGTATTCAGGAAGAAAATTTGAGATCGACATTTTAATTTCTGTTTTATTTTAGATAGATAGATGATGTCTTATAAATGTACTACACAAGATCTCGAGTGGTAATTCTGAGTGGTCGTTTGTTTCCTGTTCTAATTTGACCGTATATGACATGCATTTTACCGGTACCCATTTGTAAACTTGCGGAACTCCCAACTTCAACTGGACGTAATACATGTGTATCAATTCATTTGTAGAGTTCGGTTTGGTAAATTAATATCATTCGATTCGGTAAATCTTCCATAGTTCTTACCTTGGCATATTTAATACCTCCTTAACAAAATGATTTATATTACAAATGAACCGCATCGATGGTGTGATGGTTAGCGTGCTCGCCTCGAGTGCGGTAGGTCGTGGGTTCGAGCCCC
Source organism: Bathymodiolus brooksi (assembly GCA_963680875.1). Lineage (NCBI taxonomy): Eukaryota > Metazoa > Mollusca > Bivalvia > Mytilida > Modiolidae > Bathymodiolus > Bathymodiolus brooksi. The sequence goes on along the minus strand of OY804577.1, from coordinate 128,359,048 downwards.
GATCGGTGTTGCTTTTCCGCTAAGCATGCAATGAAATAGTTGATAAAATAAAAGCAGAAAACAAACCTTGTAAATATTTCTATAAATTATGTATTCAGAGAGTTCAACAAGAACCTTTAAATTGTCACAAAAATTGGAAAATGATTTAGAAATGTCTATAGAAGATTGGCATGGTATTTATTCATTGTCATTTTGTATAACTAAAGATACAAAACTATAAATCTTTCAGTTTAAACTGTTGCATAGAATTTTACCTGTCAATTCATTCCTATATAAATGTGTGCTTAAAGAAACAGAATTATGTACTTTTTGTATGGAAACTAAGGAAAATGTGTTACATTTATTTTGGAATTGTAATTTAGTTCAAAATTTTTGGTTTGCTGTTAAACTCTTTTTAATGATTTGTCGTATTGCTCTTCCATAAACTGCAAGGGTGATAACTCTTGGAATATCCGAGAGTTACATTGATAATCAAAATACAGTAAATAATATCTTGTTAATGTTAAAATGTTATATATATAGGTGCAGATGTAAGGGGGAAATTCCACACTTACACGGAGGTCTTCAATACCTAAAATATTATATTAGAATAGAGAAAAATTCCATTTTTTACATGTCCCCAAAACAGGCAGAGTAAATTAATAACAACAAATGGCTTAATGTTGATGCGGCAGTGAATGGCTGATTATCTTTGGATATATATGTTATTGTCTTTGTTCTTGTATTTTAAATTGCTTGTATAAAAACAAAATATCATTTATATATATATTACTTTGTGTATTGTATGTATTGAAATTCATTTGTATGTAACACTTTTTCTATTTTTTAAATAAACAATTACACAAAAAAAGCATGCAGCATTAAGGAGTAAGAGCAAAGACTGGTTTGCTCGGAATCAGGATAATGTGTCCGAGTGGGGCGACATGTCTATCTGCGTACTTTTGTTTCAGTGAGCTAGCACTATAAGAAACCAACTATGCGTGTTTTTCTAGTATAAAGCTGACCTTATTATTATCTTAATGAAAAGTACCTTGTTCTCGCCATGATATGACTGAAAAATTGCTGAGTTGGCGTTAAACAACAGTCACTCACTATTACAAATGATTACATATTGAGCAAATGCCGGTGACATCGGTGACAATTAACATTCAATATATCTCAGTAATCTTCAAATGAAAACGACGGATACCCGTAGGTCCTTTTCATACTTCTATCTATTTGATGAGTGTTACCCAATGGGGGCAATTGAGATCTAAAATGTAAATCTTCCATATTTATGCAGCAATTAATATCTATCCTGCATATGGAGTTTGTGTATTCCACTAGTTTATAAATACACGGTTCTATAGCAAGTTGTTTTTGTCCAGAACTTTCTAAACAGACGACCATATCTTTCAAAAACATTACTTCTTTAGAGACATCAATAATCACACAAACTCAAGTACATCAAAGTTGTAGGATCATTATCATGAGTTTATTGACCCCTGGGGGATAATTGTGTATCAACAGCTTGCCGATGGAACTCCAAAAAAATGTAGTAGAACATGACTCTTTTTTGCCCGACGATTTATGTGTTCTTGATAAATGTGTGTCAGTGGCAGGTCGATGGTTTTCTCTAGATACTTTTGTTTCCTCTACTAATAAAACTGACCGATATAACATATCTTAAATATTTTTAAAGTGGCGGCGTTAAACACCCATAATCACCTTATTCATCTGTTGACACAATTTGTACTCTTCACTAATATTGTAGATGAGTGTCATACATTGAGTTCCTGTAGAAGCACATGCTCTAACCGCTGGTGTTTTGTTTGGGTTCATGTGCAAACGTTTACTTCTTTTTATATTGTGTGTTACCGTTGTTAGTTAGTGTATCTGTATTGTGGTTGATTGGTTTGGTTTATGGTGTTTAACACCACTTTCAACAATATTTCAGCTATATCGTGGCGGTCAGTTTTATTGGTGGCGGAAACCGGAGAAAACCGCCCACCTGTTGCATGTCACTGACAAGCTTTATCACATAATGTTGTATTCCTCGCCCTGATCGGGATTCGAACTCACAACGTTAGTGGTGATAAGTACTGATTGCACAGGTAGTTGTCAATCCAACTACCATACGATCACGACCACGACGGTCCCGTCTGTATTGTGTAAAACTACACAAATAATTGGTATATCGTTATATCTTCCTTTTAAAATGTAAACATTTTGGTGATGGGCAGAACCTTGATTAAATAACAATACAAATGTCGTCAAAGAGAGTCAGATATCAGCAAATAATATATCAGACGAGAAATTAGTTTACATGTCACGGTGTCCATTACGGTAGTTGGATTTACAACTAACTATGCAATCAGTGTATATCATCACTCAAGTTGTGAGTTCGAATCCAGCTTAGGGGAGATGTACTCAATACAACAGTATGCGATAAAGTTTGTCAGTGACTTGCGACAGGTTGGTGGTTTTCTCCGGGTACTTCGGTTTTCTCCACCAATAAATGTGATCACCACGATATTACTGAAATATTGTTGAAAGTGGCGTTAAACACCATAACCCCCTAACATTACAAATAATAAATCATGTAGGTATAAAGGTGGCACTGTGATGTGTATATAACCTGATCTTTTGATACAAGGAAAGATATCATGGTTAGGGCCAGAATTGGCTGCTCAAAATTGTGTTTTACATTCAATGAACAAAGAAACCATCCAATTACGAGGAACCCTTTGCGTTAGGGCCATTAGTGTTTTCAGAAAGACATGAAAAATAATGGTATTTATGGTGTGATATCTAGGGACTACCATCATTCATATAGAGTCGTTTAATTTTAAAATGTACCAATAGTAAATATATAGCATATATTTGACCACTTTGTCTAATTCTGAGTGATTGTTGTTCAACGTCATTTCAGCATTTTTTCAGCTGAATAAGCTATTTCTTAATGAGATGATGATGAAGTCCGCTTTGTACTAGACCAACACGCTGAATTGGATTTGTATAGTGCTAGCTCACCGAAACAACTTTCCGCGGGTAGACATGTCGCTACACTCAGACACATTATTCTGATTCCGAGCCAACCAGTCTTTGCTCTTTCTCCTTAATGCTGCCTGCTTAGCGGAGAAGCAACAAATACCAATTTTATAGTCTTTGGTTTGACCCGACCGGGACTGGAACCCACGATCTACCGCACTCGAGGCGAGTACGCTAACCATTACGCCACCGATGGGGTTTGTCTACTGATAAAATTTAAATCCTTCAAAATGACGCCAGTAAATATAAATTATAAGAGTATTAAATTTTGCATTAATTCATCTGCATAACAAATACATTACATATTTTAATAAAGTATGACAGCGATTTTATAAAACGTATCCTCATGTACGTGATGTAGGATATTATAGTTACATGCTGTTACAGTTCTATATTTAAGAGATATTTATGTTTTGTTTTTCTCCTCAATTTTTATCAAATTGCAAGTCGAACTCAAGTCTTGTCATGAAACCTTAATGTAGCGTATCGTATTTATTTTGAATTTACAATGCTAAACAGAAAGTTTATGGTCTTATTTGTAATTGCGATTTTCTTATTTTGGACCTAAATTGGAGATACGTTATGCTGTCACAACCAATACCTAACACCTCTACAGCTGTGAGTTCGATCCCCTCTCGTGGTGAGATGTACTTGACACAACTTTATGTGATAAAATTTGTCAGTGATTTGCGATACATGTAGATTTCTCTGAAGCTTCGGATTCTTTTTCTACACACACAAAGTTACTTCCACGATATGCCTGAAATAGTGTTGAAAGTAGCGTCCCAAACCCTGTATATATACTATGTACAATTCTTATTTTTCGCCATGTCATGAAATATTATATAGGACATAGGTACTTATTATTTTAAATTCAAGATAAACATTTTTAAATAGGATTCGTCACATCGGGAAATAGATATATAGGATGTGTCACATCGGAATATAGATATAGTATGAGTAACATCGGAAAATAGTTTATATACTTTCAAGTACTAATACGTGGAATATTTGGTTTACTGGGGGGCGAAAGTAACCCCAAACGTTAATATATGATATTGTTATGCTTTCTGTAAATTTCTTCTGTAATATAAGTTGATACGATATTTTGGCATATATCACAAAGAATTATATAGCGTTGATATACTATGCGAAAATAGTACATCTACTATGCCAGTTTCACGCGGGGAAAGTTGGGTTTTCAGCTGTCTGTCAAGCTATATATAGGTAGTCCACGTGCAAGGGGGCGGATCCAATCTGTCAATCTATCATAGTCATCTAAACGCTTTAAATTACGTATCATTTCCGTTATAATGTTACTGTTTTTTAATACTTGTTATTGTTGTTAATTAAATTTCAAACTTCAAATTGTTTTATATTTCTAAAGCCTTAAATGAAACAAAGAATATTCTCACACTTTCAAGATTACCTGATCCAATATATTAGCCATCAATATCAGTACCTCCTTTATTGTAATAGTTCTCAATATATTTTGTCTACATATAACAGTCAGCTTAATAATAATAATAATGTTGTGTTAGCAATGACTATGCCAATATAGTGGTCAGGGTTGAAGACATAGTGCACTTCGGGTCGTGCACTATGTCTGCAACCCTGACCACAATAATTGGCATAGTCATTGCTAACACAACATTATTATATATACACTCCGACCAAAGTTAAGCACCACCCTATATTTTTATCGATGTATTTTTTTACATCAATACTGTTAAAACAATAAAATAGATATCACCATTTTTCTTACACTTCTTAAAAGACTACACCAAAGGCTCTAAAATTACCAATCTACGAAGTATTTATCATCCTGAAAGACGTGACTATGACGTGTCAAAAATGGGGTACAAAACAGACGCTGGAAAAACGTAAAACCAGTTTGTCTTTGATGGAAGTTTTTAACATTGCATTAAAATGCAGAGTCTTCAGATTTTAAGAACTTTTAAATGCATATATTGTGCGTATGTGTAAGGCATAGAAATCAATAACGAGTATATCCACCGCGTTTATTGTGAAGTTCTGTAACACGCCTCATCATGCTTCGCACAAGACGCCAAAGCCGTTCTTGGGGGAACTGTTGCCACTCCTGTAAGATAGCAGTTCTTAATTCGTCAATATTTTGACTTTTGGATTGCTCTATGGGGTTCATGTCTGGCGACATGGAATTGTCTGAACAGCCTCTTGCTGTAAAAAATGTAGCACAATTCGGGCTCTATGTGGCCTAGCGTTGCCGTTCATGAACATTGGCCTGTCAACCAATGCATGATTATCGAAATGGGGGACTACGCGTGGAGCTAGCACATTGTCACGGTATTTTTGGCCTGTCAGATTACCATCAAGAACGTACAAGTCCAACTTACAGTCAAAGGAAAAACCACCTCAGACAGTTACACCCCTACCCCCAAAAGCAGTTGTGCCCAAAATGTGGTTGTCCTGAAATGAAGTGTTTCGTTGGCGCCAAACCCTTGCACGACCGTGGGTAGGGCGTAACAAAAAACGAATTTCATCAGACCAGTGGACCCGTCTCCATGTGCGAATAGTCCACCCCAAATGATCATGTGACCAGTCAAATTGAGCATGGCGATGATGTAATGTCAACTGTGGACGTTTTATGGGCCGTCGCGCTCGCATTCCCTGATGGTGGAGGCGTCCGATTACAATGCGTGTGCTAATGTGGCCTTCAAACGCTAAATTACCACGAAGTGCACCAGCTGTACTGAACGGCCGTTGCCGCGCCCGTCTGAATATGAGCCGGTCCTCTCTCGGCGTCGTTTTGCGAGGTCTACCTGCACGTGGATGGTCAGTAACATTCCCCGTTTGACGAAAACACTGCATCAGTCGTACAATGATGGAATGGTTAACCCAGAAGTGGTCTGTCACCCTTCTATGGCTAAAACCACCGTTATGCATGCCAACAGCTTGCCACCTTTCTGGTATGGTTAATTTTCGCCGCACCATACCAAACCAATAGAAAATGAAACTTAAAACTCTACACAAAAAAAATCAGCTTTCGTTCGCAAACACAAATGTTGAAAAGTACACGTGGCACTTTACACACCCTGTCATATGCACATAAATAAAATTCGATCAATAACCTGTTTCACAGGTAAGTAAGTATGTGTGCACAGGTAACGAAAACAGCAAACCGATTTGAAATAAGTTCATTATTAAAAAAGATATTATTGAAACAAGTCAGGTGGTGCTTAACTTTGATCGGACTGTATATAAATAATAAAAATAATAAAAATAAAAATAACGGCGAGATATGGGTACATACTATCATTCGATCGCTACGGGACATTTTATATTCAATTTGTGACATTTCACGGACTGTAATCCACTTTTGTCGGGAATATGTTAAAAGATGAATGTATTTAAATTACACATTGGTTCTAATTTCATATAATCAGTCAATATTTTTTTTAGAAATATGAGCGCTGCTGGACTGCCACAGTGGAATGAGTATGACACAACAAATGAACATTACATCAACTTTGATGTACCGATAACAACAGGACAACACCTGTTTAAGGACCGTTCCAAGTTTTGGTTATCAGACATACCAGACATTCTCCATGGCGATACCTCTACGGCCTCCCGTGTCCAAACAGAACAAATTATACGGATGTCGGTGTACTGTATAATTGTGTGTATATCATTTATTTTACTTGTATAAACTTAAAGGTATGTCACCACCGAAGGCTGGATGTAGAATATTAAATATAATTCACACTAGACTGAAACATAGATCCAGTAGCTTGAATGCTGATCTTTTATGTGTGCATTTGGCTAATGATCCAGGCTGTATATGTGGGTGTGGATTTGAAGATGCAATTCATTTTATATTAGAATGTTGTCTTTACAACGAAGCAAGAGAAGAATTGAAATTAAGACTAGTTTTTCTTCATGAACTTAAAATTGAAGTTCTACTTTTTGGCGATAATACCTTAACTGAGATGCAAAATCTGCAAATTTTCAAATCTGTACAACTTTACATCAAACGAACAAAACGTTTTACCCATTTATGATCACAACACTCACCCCACCCCCTCCCAACTATATATTTGTTTAATTAATCAATCAATCAATCAATTTCATCTCAGATACAAGAATGGTAAAATATGCTTATGATATATAATTTCATGCTTTTTGTTTTGTATTTTGTTTTTGTTTTTTTGTTGTGTCTCCTTTTTTTCATTTTTCAAAGAACTTATTTATAATGTTGTATATTGTATTTTACTATTGCTGACGCATGTACTATTGTAATTATTTATTATGTGGAGAGGACCCTTGTAAATTTTTATAATTTGTGTCGAATCCAATTGTTATAATATTTAGCAATAAAATATGTTTAATCTATCTAAATCTACCGAAGGCATTCTCCGGTGATTTTTTTGTTATTGTGTATAAAACATATTTTATCTCTTAAATATGCCACCCTCTGTGTCATGCTTATCAATTTCCAAAAATGGAACTTTGTTTCAGTATACTGCGAATTAAATATTATTCGAAGTATACAAATTTTCGTGGATTTCGCGGATAGCATTAAACCCCAAATTTAAGAATTCAACGAATATTTATCCTATATATCGAAAATGGCGACCTTAACATGGATTTCAAAAACTTACGTATCTACGAAATTACAAAATTATCTCAAACCACGAAAGTTAGTATCCACGAATATAAATAAATTGATAGTGGACTAAACGCGTTGCTAAGAATTATAATCGTTATCCATACAATGTAGGTAAATGGTGTCATCGCTTAAACGATTATATAACATATTTTGTTACTCGGTTGACTTTTTGTTCGTTTACGGAGTTGGACCTCTCGATCATTGGTTGCCACCGGAAATGCGGCCAAGGAGAATTCAAGTACTTCAACAAAACGTTTGTGTTAGACTGACTTAGTCAATATATAGCAAATGAGCCCAGGCACAATTTATGAGAACTTATAGTTTTTTTTCTCCAAATTAACACATAATGCGTATACAGAAAGGCAGGAAAACAGGGTTACAGTTTGTTAAATTAAAAGTATTAATACTGTATTGTAATGATAAGTAATTAGACACAATATATAAAAGAAAAGAAAGAGATAGAGAAAAATGGCGCGCGTTGATTCTGTTGTATGTTTGTCAATGTTTTTAGTATTCCGTATTATTCTGATGAAAGTGATTGTTGATAGCATAAATCAGTCTTTATTAAGTGGAAGTTTGCAGAAGATAACAATTATATCGCATCCATTTCTTGATGCCAAGCGGTAGTACATTTATATACTGGCTACATGTAGTAAGATAGATAAGAACTGGGAAATATTAGAGTGTGTTCCCGTTTTGTGTGTCTAAAAACGGTACGATGCCCTTCTCGTTCTTCTGTTGGACAGTTTTTTCCCAACTGGTTTCATGACACAAGTTAAATCATCTGATTTTGTTCTATGAGCGCAATATCTCACAAAAGCGTTCTTTCGCAACAAAATTGTGAACAAAACGTGTATGATGGGCTTGTCATAACGAATTAAGTGGAATCTGACGCTATGTCAAAAATGTTATCTTTGATTTGCTAGCGAACATTTATTGGAAACCAATGATTATACTCACAGCACGAAGGATACATTATTGTCGGATTTAAGTTACACCACATTCAATCTATCAAAACAACTATTGTTCAATGAAGCGCTACGAGCAATACTATTCCCCACGACTTTAGGTTACATTTGAGTGTGACACGGAGTATGTGCATGCATTACATATGTATATAGATTGTATTTTATACAATATTATTTACATTAATAAATTAAGTAAAGATATTTAAATATGTATTCAGGAAGAAAATTTGAGATCGACATTTTAATTTCTGTTTTATTTTAGATAGATAGATGATGTCTTATAAATGTACTACACAAGATCTCGAGTGGTAATTCTGAGTGGTCGTTTGTTTCCTGTTCTAATTTGACCGTATATGACATGCATTTTACCGGTACCCATTTGTAAACTTGCGGAACTCCCAACTTCAACTGGACGTAATACATGTGTATCAATTCATTTGTAGAGTTCGGTTTGGTAAATTAATATCATTCGATTCGGTAAATCTTCCATAGTTCTTACCTTGGCATATTTAATACCTCCTTAACAAAATGATTTATATTACAAATGAACCGCATCGATGGTGTGATGGTTAGCGTGCTCGCCTCGAGTGCGGTAGGTCGTGGGTTCGAGCCCCGATCGGTGTTGCTTTTCCGCTAAGCATGCAATGAAATAGTTGATAAAATAAAAGCAGAAAACAAACCTTGTAAATATTTCTATAAATTATGTATTCAGAGAGTTCAACAAGAACCTTTAAATTGTCACAAAAATTGGAAAATGATTTAGAAATGTCTATAGAAGATTGGCATGGTATTTATTCATTGTCATTTTGTATAACTAAAGATACAAAACTATAAATCTTTCAGTTTAAACTGTTGCATAGAATTTTACCTGTCAATTCATTCCTATATAAATGTGTGCTTAAAGAAACAGAATTATGTACTTTTTGTATGGAAACTAAGGAAAATGTGTTACATTTATTTTGGAATTGTAATTTAGTTCAAAATTTTTGGTTTGCTGTTAAACTCTTTTTAATGATTTGTCGTATTGCTCTTCCATAAACTGCAAGGGTGATAACTCTTGGAATATCCGAGAGTTACATTGATAATCAAAATACAGTAAATAATATCTTGTTAATGTTAAAATGTTATATATATAGGTGCAGATGTAAGGGGGAAATTCCACACTTACACGGAGGTCTTCAATACCTAAAATATTATATTAGAATAGAGAAAAATTCCATTTTTTACATGTCCCCAAAACAGGCAGAGTAAATTAATAACAACAAATGGCTTAATGTTGATGCGGCAGTGAATGGCTGATTATCTTTGGATATATATGTTATTGTCTTTGTTCTTGTATTTTAAATTGCTTGTATAAAAACAAAATATCATTTATATATATATTACTTTGTGTATTGTATGTATTGAAATTCATTTGTATGTAACACTTTTTCTATTTTTTAAATAAACAATTACACAAAAAAAGCATGCAGCATTAAGGAGTAAGAGCAAAGACTGGTTTGCTCGGAATCAGGATAATGTGTCCGAGTGGGGCGACATGTCTATCTGCGTACTTTTGTTTCAGTGAGCTAGCACTATAAGAAACCAACTATGCGTGTTTTTCTAGTATAAAGCTGACCTTATTATTATCTTAATGAAAAGTACCTTGTTCTCGCCATGATATGACTGAAAAATTGCTGAGTTGGCGTTAAACAACAGTCACTCACTATTACAAATGATTACACATTGAGCAAATGCCGGTGACATCGGTGACAATTAACATTCAATATATCTCAGTAATCTTCAAATGAAAACGACGGATACCCGTAGGTCCTTTTCATACTTCTATCTATTTGATGAGTGTTACCCAATGGGGGCAATTGAGATCTAAAATGTAAATCTTCCATATTTATGCAGCAATTAATATCTATCCTGCATATGGAGTTTGTGTATTCCACTAGTTTATAAATACACGGTTCTATAGCAAGTTGTTTTTGTCCAGAACTTTCTAAACAGACGACCATATCTTTCAAAAACATTACTTCTTTAGAGACATCAATAATCACACAAACTCAAGTACATCAAAGTTGTAGGATCATTATCATGAGTTTATTGACCCCTGGGGGATAATTGTGTATCAACAGCTTGCCGATGGAACTCCAAAAAAATGTAGTAGAACAAGGACCTCTTTTTTGCCCGACGATTTATGTGTTCTTGATAAATGTGTGTCAGTGGCAGGTCGATGGTTTTCTCTAGATACTTTTGTTTCCTCTACTAATAAAACTGACCGATATAACATATCTTAAATATTTTTAAAGTGGCGGCGTTAAACACCCATAATCACCTTATTCATCTGTTGACACAATTTGTACTCTTCACTAATATTGTAGATGAGTGTCATACATTGAGTTCCTGTAGAAGCACATGCTCTAACCGCTGGTGTTTTGTTTGGGTTCATGTGCAAACGTTTACTTCTTTTTATATTGTGTGTTACCGTTGTTAGTTAGTGTATCTGTATTGTGGTTGATTGGTTTGGTTTATGGTGTTTAACACCACTTTCAACAATATTTCAGCTATATCGTGGCGGTCAGTTTTATTGGTGGCGGAAACCGGAGAAAACCGCCCACCTGTTGCATGTCACTGACAAGCTTTATCACATAATGTTGTATTCCTCGCCCTGATCGGGATTCGAACTCACAACGTTAGTGGTGATAAGTACTGATTGCACAGGTAGTTGTCAATCCAACTACCATACGATCACGACCACGACGGTCCCGTCTGTATTGTGTAAAACTACACAAATAATTGGTATATCGTTATATCTTCCTTTTAAAATGTAAACATTTTGGTGATGGGCAGAACCTTGATTAAATAACAATACAAATGTCGTCAAAGAGAGTCAGATATCAGCAAATAATATATCAGACGAGAAATTAGTTTACATGTCACGGTGTCCATTACGGTAGTTGGATTTACAACTAACTATGCAATCAGTGTATATCATCACTCAAGTTGTGAGTTCGAATCCAGCTTAGGGGAGATGTACTCAATACAACAGTATGCGATAAAGTTTGTCAGTGACTTGCGACAGGTTGGTGGTTTTCTCCGGGTACTTCGGTTTTCTCCACCAATAAATGTGATCACCACGATATTACTGAAATATTGTTGAAAGTGGCGTTAAACACCATAACCCCCTAACATTACAAATAATAAATCATGTAGGTATAAAGGTGGCACTGTGATGTGTATATAACCTGATCTTTTGATACAAGGAAAGATATCATGGTTAGGGCCAGAATTGGCTGCTCAAAATTGTGTTTTACATTCAATGAACAAAGAAACCATCCAATTACGAGGAACCCTTTGCGTTAGGGCCATTAGTGTTTTCAGAAAGACATGAAAAATAATGGTATTTATGGTGTGATATCTAGGGACTACCATCATTCATATAGAGTCGTTTAATTTTAAAATGTACCAATAGTAAATATATAGCATATATTTGACCACTTTGTCTAATTCTGAGTGATTGTTGTTCAACGTCATTTCAGCATTTTTTCAGCTGAATAAGCTATTTCTTAATGAGATGATGATGAAGTCCGCTTTGTACTAGACCAACACGCTGAATTGGATTTGTATAGTGCTAGCTCACCGAAACAACTTTCCGCGGGTAGACATGTCGCTACACTCAGACACATTATTCTGATTCCGAGCCAACCAGTCTTTGCTCTTTCTCCTTAATGCTGCCTGCTTAGCGGAGAAGCAACAAATACCAATTTTATAGTCTTTGGTTTGACCCGACCGGGACTGGAACCCACGATCTACCGCACTCGAGGCGAGTACGCTAACCATTACGCCACCGATGGGGTTTGTCTACTGATAAAATTTAAATCCTTCAAAATGACGCCAGTAAATATAAATTATAAGAGTATTAAATTTTGCATTAATTCATCTGCATAACAAATACATTACATATTTTAATAAAGTATGACAGCGATTTTATAAAACGTATCCTCATGTACGTGATGTAGGATATTATAGTTACATGCTGTTACAGTTCTATATTTAAGAGATATTTATGTTTTGTTTTTCTCCTCAATTTTTATCAAATTGCAAGTCGAACTCAAGTCTTGTCATGAAACCTTAATGTAGCGTATCGTATTTATTTTGAATTTACAATGCTAAACAGAAAGTTTATGGTCTTATTTGTAATTGCGATTTTCTTATTTTGGACCTAAATTGGAGATACGTTATGCTGTCACAACCAATACCTAACACCTCTACAGCTGTGAGTTCGATCCCCTCTCGTGGTGAGATGTACTTGACACAACTTTATGTGATAAAATTTGTCAGTGATTTGCGATACATGTAGATTTCTCTGAAGCTTCGGATTCTTTTTCTACACACACAAAGTTACTTCCACGATATGCCTGAAATAGTGTTGAAAGTAGCGTCCCAAACCCTGTATATATACTATGTACAATTCTTATTTTTCGCCATGTCATGAAATATTATATAGGACATAGGTACTTATTATTTTAAATTCAAGATAAACATTTTTAAATAGGATTCGTCACATCGGGAAATAGATATATAGGATGTGTCACATCGGAATATAGATATAGTATGAGTAACATCGGAAAATAGTTTATATACTTTCAAGTACTAATACGTTGAATATTTGGTTTACTGGGGGGCGAAAGTAACCCCAAACGTTAATATATGATATTGTTATGCTTTCTGTAAATTTCTTCTGTAATATAAGTTGATACGATATTTTGGCATATATCACAAAGAATTATATAGCGTTGATATACTATGCGAAAATAGTACATCTACTATGCCAGTTTCACGCGGGGAAAGTTGGGTTTTCAGCTGTCTGTCAAGCTATATATAGGTAGTCCACGTGCAAGGGGGCGGATCCAATCTGTCAATCTATCATAGTCATCTAAACGCTTTAAATTACGTATCATTTCCGTTATAATGTTACTGTTTTTTAATACTGTTATTGTTGTTAATTAAATTTCAAACTTCAAATTGTTTTATATTTCTAAAGCCTTAAATGAAACAAAGAATATTCTCACACTTTCAAGATTACCTGATCCAATATATTAGCCATCAATATCAGTACCTCCTTTATTGTAATAGTTCTCAATATATTTTGTCTACATATAACAGTCAGCTTAATAATAATAATAATGTTGTGTTAGCAATGACTATGCCAATATAGTGGTCAGGGTTGAAGACATAGTGCACTTCGGGTCGTGCACTATGTCTTCAACCCTGACCACAATAATTGGCATAGTCATTGCTAACACAACATTATTATAAATACACTCCGACCAAAGTTAAGCACCACCCTATATTTTTATCGATGTATTTTTTTTACATCAATACTGTTAAAACAATAAAATAGATATCACCATTTTTCTTACACTTCTTAAAAGACTACACCAAAGGCTCTAAAATTACCAATCTACGAAGTATTTATCATCCTGAAAGACATGACTATGACGTGTCAAAAATGGGGTACAAAACAGACGCTGGAAAAACGTAAAACCAGTTTGTCTTTGATGGAAGTTTTTAACATTGCATTAAAATGCAGAGTCTTCAGATTTTAAGAACTTTTAAATGCATATATTGTGCGTATGTGTAAGGCATAAAAATCAATAACGAGTATATCCACCGCGTTTATTGTGAAGTTCTGTAACACGCCTCATCATGCTTCGCACAAGACGCCAAAGCCGTTCTTGGGGGAACTGTTGCCACTCCTGTAAGATAGCAGTTCTTAATTCGTCAATATTTTGACTTTTGGATTGCTCTATGGGGTTCATGTCTGGCGACATGGAATTGTCTGAACAGCCTCTTGCTGTAAAAAATGTAGCACAATTCGGGCTCTATGTGGCCTAGCGTTGCCGTTCATGAACATTGGCCTGTCAACCAATGCATGATTATCGAAATGGGGGACTACGCGTGGAGCTAGCACATTGTCACGGTATTTTTGGCCTGTCAGATTACCATCAAGAACGTACAAGTCCAACTTACAGTCAAAGGAAACACAACCCCAGACAGTTACACCCCCACACCCGAAAGCAGTTGTGCCCAAAATGTGGTTGTCCTGAAATGAAGTGTTTCGTTGGCGCCAAACCCTTGCACGACCGTGGGTAGGGCGTAACAAAAAACGAATTTCATCAGACCAGTGGACCCGTCTCCATGTGCGAATAGTCCACCCCAAATGATCATGTGACCAGTCAAATTGAGCATGGCGATGATGTAATGTCAACTGTGGACGTTTTATGGGTCGTCGCGCTCGCATTCCCTGATGGTGGAGGCGTCCGATTACAATGCGTGTGCTAATGTGGCCTTCAAACGCTAAATTACCACGAAGTGCACCAGCTGTACTGATCGGCCGTTGCCGCGCCCGTCTGAATATGAGCCGGTCCTCTCTCGGCGTCGTGCACGTGGATGGTCAGTAACATTCCCCGTTTGACGAAAACGCTGCATCAGTCGTACAATGATGGAATGGTTAACCCAGAAGTGGTCTGTCACCCTTCTATGGCTAAAACCACCGTTATGCATGCCAACAGCTTGCCACCTTTCTGGTATGGTTAATTTTCGCCGCACCATACCAAACCAATAGAAAATGAAACTTAAAACTCTACACAAAAAAAATCAGCTTTCGTTCGCAAACACAAATGTTGAAAAGTACACGTGGCACTTTACACACCCTGTCATATGCACATAAATAAAAATCGATCAATAACCTGTTTCACAGATAAGTAAGTATGTGTGCACAGGTAACGAAAACAGCAAACCGATTTGAAATAAGTTCATTATTAAAAAAGATATTATTGAAACAAGTCAGGTGGTGCTTAACTTTGATCGGACTGTATATAAATAATAAAAATAATAAAAATAAAAATAACGGCGAGATATGGGTACATACTATCATTCGATCGCTACGGGATATTTTATATTCACTTTGTGACATTTCACGGACTGTAATCCACTTTTGTCGGGAATATGTTAAAAGATGAATGTATTTAAATTACACATTGGTTCTAATTTCATATAATCAGTCAATAATTTTTTTTAGAAATATGAGCGCTGCTGGACTGCCACAGTGGAATGAGTATGATACAACAAATGAACATTACATCAACTTTGATGTACCGATAACAACAGGACAACACCTGTTTAAGGACCGTTCCAAGTTTTGGTTATCAGACATACCAGACATTCTCCATGGCGATACCTCTACGGCCTCCCGTGTCCAAACAGAACAAATTATACGGATGTCGGTGTACTGTATAATTGTGTGTATATCATTTATTTTACTTGTATAAACTTAAAGGTGTGTCACCACCGAAGGCTGGATGTAGAATATTAAATATAATTCACACTAGACTGAGACATAGATCCAGTAGCTTGAATGCTGATCTTTTATGTGTGCATTTGGCTAATGATCCAGGCTGTATATGTGGGTGGGGATTTGAAGATGCAATTCATTTTATATTAGAATGTTGTCTTTACAACGAAGCAAGAGAAGAATTGAAATTAAGACTAGTTTTTCTTCATGAACTTAAAATTGAAGTTCTACTTTTTGGCGATAATACCTTAACTGAGATGCAAAATCTGCAAATTTTCAAATCTGTACAACTTTACATCAAACGAACAAAACGTTTTACCCATTTATGATCACAACACTCACCCCACCCCCTCCCAACTATATATTTGTTTAATTAATCAATCAATCAATCAATTTCATCTCAGATACAAGAATGGTAAAATATGCTTATGATATATAATTTCATGCTTTTTGTTTTGTATTTTGTTTTTGTTTTTTTGTTGTGTCTCCTTTTTTTCATTTTTCAAAGAACTTATTTATAATGTTGTATATTGTATTTTACTATTGCTGACGCATGTACTATTGTAATTATTTATTATGTGGAGAGGACCCTTGTAAATTGTTATAATTTGTGTCGAATCCAATTGTTATAATATTTAGCAATAAAATATGTTTAATCTATCTAAATCTACCGAAGGCATTCTCCGGTGATTTTTTTGTTATTGTGTATAAAACATATTTTATCTCTTAAATATGCCACCCTCTGTGTCATGCTTATCAATTTCCAAAAATGGAACTTTGTTTCAGTATACTGCGAATTAAATATTATTCGAAGTATACAAATTTTCGTGGATTTCGCGGATAGCATTAAACCCCAAATTTAAGAATTCAACGAATATTTATCCTATATATCGAAAATGGCGACCTTAACATGGATTTCAAAAACTTACGTATCTACGAAATTACAAAATTATCTCAAACCACGAAAGTTAGTATCCACGAATATAAATAAATTGATAGTGGACTAAACGCGTTGCTAAGAATTATAATCGTTATCCATACAATGTAGGTAAATGGTGTCATCGCTTAAACGATTATATAACATATTTTGTTACTCGGTTGACTTTTTGTTCGTTTACGGAGTTGGACCTCTCGATCATTGGTTGCCACCGGAAATGCGGCCAAGGAGAATTCAAGTACTTCAACAAAACGTTTGTGTTAGACTGACTTAGTCAATATATAGCAAATGAGCCCAGGCACAATTTATGAGAACTTATAGTTTTTTTTCTCCAAATTAACACATAATGCGTATACAGAAAGGCAGGAAAACAGGGTTACAGTTTGTTAAATTAAAAGTATTAATACTGTATTGTAATGATAAGTAATTAGACACAATATATAAAAGAAAAGAAAGAGATAGAGAAAAATGGCGCGCGTTGATTCTGTTGTATGTTTGTCAATGTTTTTAGTATTCCGTATTATTCTGATGAAAGTGATTGTTGATAGCATAAATCAGTCTTTATTAAGTGGAAGTTTGCAGAAGATAACAATTATATCGCATCCATTTCTTGATGCCAAGCGGTAGTACATTTATATACTGGCTACATGTAGTAAGATAGATAAGAACTGGGAAATATTAGAGTGTGTTCCCATTTTGTGTGTCTAAAAACGGTACGATGCCCTTCTCGTTCTTCTGTTGGACAGTTTTTTCCCAACTGGTTTCATGACACAAGTTAAATCATCTGATTTTGTTCTATGAGCGCAATATCTCACAAAAGCGTTCTTTCGCAACAAAATTGTGAACAAAACGTGTATGATGGGCTTGTCATAACGAATTAAGTGGAATCTGACGCTATGTCAAAAATGTTATCTTTGATTTGCTAGCGAACATTTATTGGAAACCAATGATTATACTCACAGCACGAAGGATACATTATTGTCGGATTTAAGTTACACCACATTCAATCTATCAAAACAACTATTGTTCAATGAAGCGCTACGAGCAATACTATTCCCCACGACTTTAGGTTACATTTGAGTGTGACACGGAGTATGTGCATGCATTACATATGTATATTGATTGTATTTTATACAATATTATTTACATTAATAAATTAAGTAAAGATATTCAAATATGTATTCAGGAAGAAAATTTGAGATCGACATTTTAATTTCTGTTTTATTTTAGATAGATAGATGATGTCTTATAAATGTACTACACAAGATCTCGAGTGGTAATTCTGAGTGGTCGTTTGTTTCCTGTTCTAATTTGACCGTATATGACATGCATTTTACCGGTACCCATTTGTAAACTTGCGGAACTCCCAACTTCAACTGGACGTAATACATGTGTATCAATTCATTTGTAGAGTTCAGTCGTCGGTTTGGTAAATTAATATCATTCGATTCGGTAAATCTCCCATAGTTGTTACCTTGGCATATTTAATACCTCCTTAACAAAGTGATTTATATTACAAATGAACCGCATCGATGGTGTGATGGTTAGTGTGCTCGCCTCGAGTGCGGTAGGTCGTGGGTTCGAGCCCCGATCGGTGTTGCTTTTCCGCTAAGCATGCAATGAAATAGTTGATAAAATAAAAGCAGAAAACAAACTTTGTAAATATTTCTATAAATTATGTATTCAGAGAGTTCAACAAGAACCTTTAAATTGTCACAAAAATTGGAAAATGATTTAGAAATGTCTATAGAAGATTGGCATGGTATTTATTCATTGTCATTTTGTATAACTAAAGATACAAAACTATAAAACTTTCAGTTTAAACTATTGCATAGAATTTTACCTGTCAATTCATTCCTATGTAAATGTGTGCTTAAAGAAACAGAATTATGTACTTTTTGTATGGAAACTAAGGAAAATGTGTTACATTTATTTTGGAATTGTAATTTAGTTCAAAATTTTTGGTTTGCTGTTAAACTCTTTTTAATGATTTGTCGTATTGCTCTTCCATAAACTGCAAGGGTGATAACTCTTGGAATATCCGAGAGTTACATTGATAATCAAAATACAGTAAATAATATCTTGTTAATGTTAAAATGTTATATATATAGGTGCAGATGTAAGGGGGAAATTCCACACTTACACGGAGGTCTTCAATACCTAAAATATTATATTAGAATAGAGAAAAATTCCATTTTTTACATGTCCCCAAAACAGGCAGAGTAAATTGATAACAACAAATGGCTTAATGTTGATGCGGCAGTGAATTGGATATATATGTTATTGTCTTTGTTCTTGTATTTTAAATTGCTTGTATAAAAACAAAATATCATTTATATATATATTACTTTGTGTATTGTATGTATTGAAATTCATTTGTATGTAACACTTTTTCTATTTTTTAAATAAACAATTACACAAAAAAAAGCATGCAGCATTAAGGAGTAAGAGCAAAGACTGGTTTGCTCGGAATCAGGATAATGTGTCCGAGTGGGGCGACATGCCTATCTGCGTACTTTTGTTTCAGTGAGCTAGCACTATAAGAAACCAACTATGCGTGTTTTTCTAGTATAAAGCTGACTTTATTATTATCTTAATGAAAAGTACCTTGTTCTCGCCATGATATGACTGAAAAATTGCTGAGTTGGCGTTAAACAACAGTCACTCACTATTACAAATGATTACATATTGAGCAAATGCCGGTGACATCGGTGACAATTAACATTCAATATATCTCAGTAATCTTCAAATGAAAACGACGGATACCCGTAGGTCCTTTTCATACTTCTATCTATTTGATGAGTGTTACCCAATGGGGGCAATTGAGATCTAAAATGTAAATCTTCCATATTTATGCAGCAATTAATATCTATCCTGCATATGGAGTTTGTGTATTCCACTAGTTTATAAATACACGGTTCTATAGCAAGTTGTTTTTGTCCAGAACTTTCTAAACAGACGACCATATCTTTCAAAAACATTACTTCTTTAGAGACATCAATAATCACACAAACTCAAGTACATCAAAGTTGTAGGATCATTATCATGAGTTTATTGACCCCTGTGGGAAATTGTGTATCAACAGCTTGCCGATGGAACTCCAAAAAAATGTAGTAGAACATGACTCTTTTTTGCCCGACGATTTATGTGTTCTTGATAAATGTGTGTCAGTGGCAGGTCGATGGTTTTCTCTAGATACTTTTGTTTCCTCTACTAATAAAACTGACCGATATAACATATCTTAAATATTTTTAAAGTGGCGGCGTTAAACACCCATAATCACCTTATTCATCTGTTGACACAATTTGTACTCTTCACTAATATTGTAGATGAGTGTCATACATTGAGTTCCTGTAGAAGCACATGCTCTAACCGCTGGTGTTTTGTTTGGGTTCATGTGCAAACGTTTACTTCTTTTTATATTGTGTGTTACCGTTGTTAGTTAGTGTATCTGTATTGTGGTTGATTGGTTTGGTTTATGGTGTTTAACACCACTTTCAACAATATTTCAGCTATATCGTGGCGGTCAGTTTTATTGGTGGCGGAAACCGGAGAAAACCGCCCACCTGTTGCATGTCACTGACAAGCTTTATCACATAATGTTGTATACCTCGCCCTGATCGGGATTCGAACTCACAACGTTAGTGGTGATAAGTACTGATTGCACAGGTAGTTGTCAATTCAACTACCATACGATCACGACCACGACGGTCCCGTCTGTATTGTGTAAAACTACACAAATAATTGGTATATCGTTATATCTTCCTTTTAAAATGTAAACATTTTGGTGATGGGCAGAACCTTGATTAAATAACAATACAAATGTCGTCAAAGAGAGTCAGATATCAGCAAATAAGATATCAGACGAGAAATTAGTTTACATGTCACGGTGTCCATCGGGGCTATGTTAATGGTATTACATAATTCATTTTCGTCGGTGTTTTGGATAAGATCAAACACTTCCACACAAGTGGTTGGGTTAAACAATTATTTTATTCTCGCATTTAGATAATAACAAAAATAAATCAATTGAATGAAACTACATCGAAAGCCACCGTGTAGATTCGTTAACTTTACACTGTACGAGTGTAGATAAAATACCTTATTCTCCTTTATTTTAGTGCGTTTGTGTTCGATCGTCTTTAATTATCTTTGCTTATTTTTTCCCTTTTTGTTGTACTTGCACTTTGTGCTTTGCAAAACATAATAGTGACCCTGTGTTTATTCTTGAATTTGCGCCGATGGAACTACAAAATATTTAGTAGATAAAAATTGGTCAGTGGCTTGTGACGTGGTTTTCCCTAGATATTTCGGTTTCCTCTACTAATAAAACTGACTGATATAGCACATATTGTATAGCTTAATATTTTTACAAGTGGCGGCGCTAAGCACCCATAATCACCTTATTCATCCGTTGACACAATTTGTACTCTTCACTAATATTGTAGATGAGTGTTATACATTGAGTTCCTGTAGAAACACATGCTCTAACCGCTGGTGTTTTGTTTGGGTTCATGTGCAAACGTTTACTTCTTTTGATATTGTATGTTATCGTTGTGACTTAGTGTATCTGTATTGTGTAAAATTACATAAATAAGTAGTATCTCAATATTATCTTTCTTTTAAATTGTGGAGCCTCATAAATAGCTCGGTGTTGGGCAGTATTTCATGGTCAAAGTCACCTACATTTAATGAGGAGACATCAAGGCCGTGATTTTATTGTAAACTGATTTACATGTATTTTTGCAATCAGTGCCTATCACCATTCACAATCCCGTCCTTTCTTTATTCCTGACTTATCACTGAGTGTGTAACAAAAGTATCATAACGGGTACCACTAGTTGAGCAGGAACTGCTTATCCTTCTGGAGCACCGGGTTCGCCTCCGGTTTTGTGAGGTTCGTTTTGTGTGTAGTGTATTGTAGATCATTGTTTTGCGCTTTTTCGTTTGGTCATATTATGGTGTATTATCTTCCCCTCCTCTATTTACGGCTTCTGATTACCACTTTTGACATCTTTTCGGCCATCACTATTTCAGTTATACTGCGGTAGTCAGCTTTATTTGATAAATAAGACATAGAGGACTACCTCTAATACCGGTAGAGATCCTCACACGTCACTCACAAACTTGATCACATAATGTACTGATACACTTCCACATTGGTGGGAATCGAACTCACCACTTTGGCAGAGGTCGTCGTGACCGTGATCGTATGGTATTTGGATTTACAACTACCTATGCAATCAGTGCCTATCACCACTGCTGTTGTGAGTTCGGATCTCGTACAACATTATGTGATAAAACTTGTCAATGACTTGCGACAGGTCGGTGGTTTTCTCCGGGTACTCTGGTTTCCTCCACCAATAAAACTGACCGCCACGATATAACTGAAATATTGTTAATAGTGGCACTAATCACCATCAAACAACAACACACCTTTAGAGTGGAGATAGGAACCGTAGGCTTAGATAGATGTAAATCCAACTACCATACGATCATGACCACGACAGTTTCAATGCCAAACAAAAAACGCAATGGCATCTTCGAAATATATTCTCATTTAATCTTTATAACAAGATTCATTACAAATAATAAGTAAAACTATAGACGTAAGTGAGCATTAACTAACACCCATCTGATAACCTTAGTAAAACAACAGACAATGGACAAGAGCTTTTATTGCCATGTCCTTCATCAGACACTTTTCCCGTAAAAATCCATTATTATATAATAAAAATTGTACCTCAAAATGAGTGCAAGAGGGTCCAGTAATCTGCGGATGAACGTGCACTTCCCTTCTACACGGAAGAAGAAAAAAACGCTACATCTGTATTCGATTCTTTCGTAGATACGTGGTTATCAGGAATATTATTACATAAAGGTTTAGTAATATTACAATATGTGTTATCAGTATGACAGACATTACATAACGAACATAAAAATAATACTGTAACAATGAAACAATCATATGACTCTCTCGTTAAAATATGTGTAGCATCAGCTTAAAACAGTTTGACAGTTTAAAACAATTGGACAGTCTAAAACAATCTGACAATTTAAAACAATCTGACAGCGTAAAACAACTTGAGAGTTTAATTTTCTTTTGATTTGATTTATTTTGTTTAATGCCACTTTCAGCAATATTTCAGCTATATCATGGAGTACCCGGAGAGAACCACAAGCAAGCAACTGGTAAGCTTCATCACTTGCGGCTGCGAGTCGAGTGTACCCTTTTTGTAATTTACAAAGCCGGGCGCGAACCCACGTCGTATTAGTGATAGACTTGTATGAGTTGTTAGGTAATCTCACTACCTAACTCATTGAGCCACCCGGGCCCTAACTTGACAGTTTAAAGCAATATGACAGTATAAAACAATCTGATAGTGTAAATCAATCTGACAGTTTAAAACAACTTGACAGTTTAAAGCAATATTACAGTTTAAAACAATCTGACAGTTAAAATCAATATGACAGTTTAAAACAACTTGACAGTTTAAAACAATATTAAATGAGCATTAATTAAAAGAAATAAACTGCTAAAACACATTTCTGAAATCATATCTAAACCTTGATGCTGAGTTTTCTTGGGGGTTCTTCCGTGATCAACAATATATATGTGGTTATAACGTATATATCACAGATATGCTTCCTGAGTGGATAGGTACCTCACAAACTAACATTCCAATCAATAACGATCATGTACGACCTCTTCGTAGGATGGAGGAGGTGACGAGGGAATGGAACTCCTAAACCATGATTCGTCTGGAAATAGATAAAAAATATTGATAAAATGTATTTGAAAATTGTAAAATATAAGGGTTAGAGTTTTGGCGTTTAACGCCATTTTTAACAATATTCCAGTTATATCATGGCAGTCAGTTTTATTGGTAGAGGAAATTAGAGTACCTGGAGAAAACCACCGACCTGTCGCAAGTCACTGACAAACTTTATTATAACATGTTGTATCGAGTACACCTCGCCATGGAATATTATTCAAACACCATAACCCTAACCCCTTAACCTGTAGAACATAGTCTTCATCTGTGATTGTTAAGCCATACACGGTTGATTATCATATATTTTGATGATACAACTGTCTTTAGAAGTGGCCGTGGTGATCGTGATCGCATGGTAGTTGGATTTATAAGTACCCATACAATCAGTGCATATCACCACTAACTTTGTGATTTCAAATCCCGCTCAGGCGAGGTGTACTCGATAAAACATTATCTGATAAAGTTTGTCAGTGACTTGCGGGTACTCCGGTTTCACCCACCGAATAAAACTGACATCCATGATATAACTGCAATAATGTTGAAAGTGGCGTTAAACACCAAAACCCAAACCCGGGATAAAGACAAACAAAGCAAAAAATAAACACAGCACAACACAGAAAAATATGAACAACATGCTTTACATGGACCCAGAAAAAAACGGGGAGAAACCCAGGTGCCTGCGAATGGTACGCAGTTCCTGTCTCTTATAACACACTCGCCATGTTACTAATATCGTCAATACGCTTTGGACACCTCAATACGTAAACAAACACAAATAACATAAGTAAAACATAAGTCCTATAGTTGGGTGGTGGAGATATATGTCTATAGTAATACTCACCATATTCGGGTGGTGGTGTTTCCTCTATAATAGCTGGCGATGTATTAACTTCTGGTATTATTGGTGGCGATGCCGATACTGAAGTCAATCGTGGTTCAATAGCATTGTCTTGTTCATTGTTCGTTTTAGCGCAGGTTTTCCATTTTGTTCCTATAGCGATGCAGCAGTCCCCGAGTTTAAGACAGCATCTGCAATCACCCATTTTGTTGCAACATGATTTCGCCGATTTCAACGTTTTATTCGTGATACCACATATCAAGCCTGCACAGCAGGTTTTGAATTTTTCAAAATTGTTGTCTTTTTTGCAATGCCCATGCAATATTAATATAGAAAAAATCACACCCGCAGCACAAGCACCAATGGCATATCCATTGAAACCATGTTCACCTAAATCAATAAAATAAAACAAGATGTAACAATAAAAGTGGTGCAGAAGTCTTCAAGAACTAATTTAACAGGTAAAATATCATTTGAGAAATTTATAATTTCAACTGTATTTTTCTTTCAATACGAAGCAAGTTCATCCCTTTCTTAACCTTTTCCAGTTTCATCTGGATCCACTGTCAGGAACAAACCATGACTAAAAATGGGACATTTAACAATAAAGTTTTAATATTTTGAGCTTTTAACATATAATTAAATACCTGGTTACTGATTTGTTTTAGCATTTTGCACTTTTTATCTTGTTGAGGCTATTGTAGCGTGATCGTATGGTAGTTAGATTTACAACTACCTATGTACTCAGTGTCTATCACCACTGATGTTGTGAATTCCAATCTCGATCAGGGCGAGGTGTACATCATTATGTGATAAAGTTTGTCTGTGACTTGCGACAGGTCGGTAGTTTTCTCCGGGTCCTCCGGTTTCCTCCACAAATAAAACTGACCGCCACGATATAACTGAAATATTGTTGAACGTGGCGTTATGTATGTGGATCTGAACTTGAACAGTATGGACGTCTGTGAACTCTTCACCCAATTACTGAGAAACTTTCATTATAAAGGCATTGGAACAGTTAAAAAGAAAATTATCTTACCTTCATCTTCTTTTTGTTCTTTTGCCACAATTTTCAGCTTGATATATTGACCTAGAGCATTTGATACAGGACCGTTTTTTATATCTAGAGTAAATGTCATATTGTAAGCATTCTCAATACATTTCTTGTTTACTTTTTTAGATGATCGACCATACGTCTGTCAACAAAAAATAAAACAATTACAAAAATTGCACTTTTACAAAGACGTGAATATACATTGATAATCATTACATACAATATGTAATCCAAACTTCTGAGTAGTTAAGTTTGATTTGGTTTATGGTGTTTAACGCCACTTTTAAGAATATTTCAGTTATATCATGGCGGTCAGTTTTATTGGTGGAGGAAATCGGAGTACCCAGAGAAAACCACCGACCTGTCGCAAGTCTCTGACGATCTACATCATGTTTTATATCAAGTACACTTCGCCATGAATGGGGTTTTAACTCACAACTTTAGTGGTGATATGCACTGATTGTACAGGTAGTTGTAAATTCAACTACCATGACGATCACGACCACGACGGCCCCACAACCAAACTGAGTAAAATCTCTGCCACATTCATAATAATACAATTGTATATACCATCGTCACACGCTTAACTATAAGTTTTATTTCGGTCTTATGTTATATCTAAAATGATAAGGTATCGCCTCGGTTAAACAATCTTTGTTTTGTAAATGTGGCTTTGTCCAGGCTAGGAGTCAATGGTTCGTAAAATGCGTTCATATAGTGCTGGGGGGGGGGGGGGGGGGGGGGGGGGTTACAGTTGGGTAGATATATTGTATGGTCGTAATTTGAATCCACCCCGTTGGAACATTGCAGCAGATGTTCGCTCAACATAATGGCAAACCATGTAGTGCATGTGCATTTATATAACATATTCAACACCATCTGTGTTGATTACAGTAATTAGTTAGGGGTTTGGGTTCTGGTGCTTAACGCCACTTTCATTAATATTTCAGCTATGTTGTGGCAGTCAGTTTTATGTGTGAAGGAAACCAGAGTACCCGGAGGAAACTACCGACCTATTGCAAGTCACTGATAAACTTTAACACATAATGTTGTATTGAGTACACCTCACCATGAGCGGGATTCGAATTCACTAGAGTGTTTGGACGTGTGTGTGTTATAATGTGCGATACACCAATCGCTTTGTATTGAAACGCATTTCTTGATGACCATTATGCAGTAATTATTACAAACACAAGGTAGTTAATTACAAAGAAGTAGATGATGTAATTTTCGTCGAATATATATGAGTTATAATAGTGCACATTATGGTTGACGTAGTAGCTTGCTTTACATTGTCGTTCTGTTGTAATATACACAAATGTATGATATGTATACAAGTCAATCTTGATGAAAACCATCTGACATTCAGGCAAAGCTTGAAACCTTATGACAAGTATCCTATTGCTGCGCACCACCTTACATGTATCCATTTATCCACTAATGAGCACCATTCAAGAACACTGAGCACATAATACAAGAACAGACGGTGGTTATGTGCGCAAAACTACTTGTAGGAAATCCATCTGTAACTTGAGTACTAATCTGGTGTTTGTGCTATTGGTGGTACTCCGTATTCCATTAAATTCTGCTTTTATGTTTCGGATATTTCTATAGTATACATGTAGAAGGCCAATAACAAAAATCGTACTTGTGCTCCATGTCTGTTTATTTTGTGGTAATTTATTATGTGCTTCTTTGTCTAATCATTTATAAACAAAGTGTGATTTATTTTCCTTGGTTCTTTGGCACCCAAGATCTGTTAAAAACTTACATTATGTTTGTTGTGGTTGTTTTTTATTTCATTTGTTTTCCTTTGCGATGCACTAACATATAACGACAACCCGTACGAGGTCACATCATTGTTAATATGTTCAACAGACCAATCAGATGAGCCTTTCAAATCTTGAGGTAATACTTAATGTTCTGTATATCACAGGATGGTCAAAGAAGAATGAAATAGTTCATGACATGAACACATGTTGGATGTTGTTAGATGTTAATTTATCGATAAAATATGTAAGAAAATACAACACAGAACTGATTTTAATTAGATTGTATTAATATATTTCTCTACTTTCGATTTCTAATTGCATGTTCTAATTTACTGACCTTTACGAATGTGGAGTTCTCTACTTTCAGTTTTACATCTCCTAAAGATCTTGGCATGGAGAAATACACAGAGTTGTAACAAAGTTCATAATTATCTTCTACGGAAAAGCTGATTGTACATATGCTTGGTAATAATTCTCCAAACCATAATATTTGGTAAGAAGTTGCTTCTGTGACTAGATGAGTTGTACTATCGCATTGGTACTGATTAAACATTACTATAAAAAGAAAATATATATATAATAATTCGAATGATTGATTAATTGTTTGGCGTTTAACACCATTGTTAACAAAAGGTGCCTTAAGACAAATTTAGCAAGATAATTGTGTATATTTCTACTTTACGTTTTATAATGATTTTATTGTCAAATAATCATACTTTTTTTTGGATAGTGAACAAGTTACAGATGCATTATAACTTACAAGTCTATCGTCATTGAATTGTGCTGTGTTCCATTTGATTTTATAAATGGGGATATGTAAAGAAAATATAAAACGTAATGGACAACAATTCCACCAATATCAACAAAGCGAACGACCACCTCTCACCTAAAACTATTAAATACAAAGAAAACAACACAAAACTTTGGAAATCCAGGTCCTGGCTTGGGATAAGCGCACAACACCGTTTAATGAGACTTTGTATTATTGTTGTCCATAAGAACAAATTATACCATCATTATAATCTAGCTGTTTTATCAATTTGTGGATGAACCGTGTATATTTAATGTGGACAGTGTTTATCACTCAAAATTAACATTATACCCGATATCTTAACCAATGACGATTAACATTATACCCGATATCTTAACCAATGACGATTAACATTATACCAAAAATAACCACAATAAACAATGGAACAAGGCTTTCATCAATATACATGTATCTGATTGATTGATTTATTGATTGATTGCTGAGTAGTGTCGAATGAGCAGCATTTCAGTTATAT
The DNA here is from genome assembly GCA_963680875.1 of Bathymodiolus brooksi. NCBI lineage: Eukaryota > Metazoa > Mollusca > Bivalvia > Mytilida > Modiolidae > Bathymodiolus > Bathymodiolus brooksi. The sequence continues at coordinate 128,330,391 of OY804577.1, read as the reverse complement.
TACAGTGGGAATGACTTTACAGACAGATCTTATCGGTAAAATGATGGCGATGAGATAGACTCATTGGGAAAAGTTTGAGTGAGTGTTGTTCAACACCAAATTAGCATTTCTTTGCAGCCATATCACGGCGGGAACATGATATTTTTGGTGAAATGATAATGATGTCCGCAAATGTACTAAACCAACACGCTTATATTTCTATATTTATTGTGATGTATACTGAAACGACAGTCTACATGTGAGTCATGGGCACATCCTGACTCCGAGACAACCCTTTTTTTCATTATAGTCATGAATGACTCGTACTTAGATGAGAAATAGAAAATTTTATTGTTTTGGTTTTACATGACTTGGGATCGCACCCACGATCTATCGCACTCAGGATGAGTACGCTAACCATTACATCCACGAGGTGATCGTCGAAAACTTAGATTGGTATAGAAAAAAGAGAATATATTGGATGGGGTCGAAACATTTTTCCACTAACAACTACTCCCATCTAGGAATGACTCATTAGGAGCTGCCACAAAGAGCGTGCATCTCATATATACTCATTAGGAGCTGCCACAAAGAGCGTGCATCTCATATATACTCATTTACACCTCGTTTACAGGGGTGTGTTCATTTGATTCGTCACAGAGAAGCTATGTCTTATTTCTATGCCGATGGTTTTCCTCTGGGATTCAAGATATTTATATATACATACATATATAAACGTCTAAAATGGTTTGTAAAACAACACCAAGTACACAAAACAAAGTGATAAAGATTTAAACACTTCGTTGAATGACAAAATGTTCGTCCCACCAAGGGACTATATCAATGTCTAATTAAATAAAATCTCGAAACAATATAGCGACTTTTCAAATTTAAAAAAAAAAGTTTTTGACGGTCCATGTACGGCACAAAAGAACCAGAAGATGCACATATGAAACTACATGCATAAAAGAATGGAAATCCTACATATAAATTAATAAAAGTACAATAACAATAATATAAATATACAATAGGGCTACACATTTAAATAAATGTTAAATTAGAAATAAAAATAAATATAAAAATGAGACATATACGTCTGATAATTAAACCAAACAGTGTTAGAATTAGATTTTAGAGCTGTCAAATTTTTGTTCTTCCCTCGACGGGATTTGAACCCACACCATTGATACACTGCAGCACCATTCGCTTAGCCTTACGTCCAGCGCCCTAGACCACTTGACCATATCCACTCCTATATCAGTTGACAGTTAATAGCAATTGAAATTCCATTATAATTAGTTTTAAAAATAAATAAATTAGGCTGTCTTCCCTCATCTGACAAGAATAGCTGATTTTAGCTATCCTATTCAGGTCCTTTCGTTTTATTGCTCCCAAATATTTTAATTATTTGGGTTTCCAATTTGTCGACTTTGAGCGACATGATGAAGGTTATTCCAGAAACGTACATGATGAAGGTTATTCCAGGAACGTACATGATGAAGGTTATTCCAGGAACGTACCTGATGAAGGTTATTCCAGGAACGTACCTGATGAAGGTTATTCCAGAAACGCGTTGTACCCACTAAATTTGATTTCTACGTTTTTTATAGTTAAAATCAATGAAAGGTAAACATAGCATATCTTCATCGGGTAAAGGTTGAAGAAACACTTCACAAATGTATTGTACAGTGTAGACTTTGTATATATTATCTATATAATAGGAGAGAATACGATTCAACATTACTTTTGTCATACTGTTTCTCTTAATCTATTGGTTGCTATTTAAAACAACTGTTATTACGTTGTAACATTTCGATAGTGTCATACATGTATGTACTATATTGTCAACAAACTACATGTATTAATTTCATGATGCAAGTGACCGTGAAAGTGTAATCAAATGACCATAACATTGCTACATGTATAAATTATTTAAAACATTTAAACATGTGACCAAGTCTGTTCTATGTGTAACTATGGATACATCTAGTCATCTGTGAAATTAAGATTTTATTTAATCCAATTACCGCTACGATATAACTGAAATATTGTTGAAAGTGGCGTTAAACACCATACACCATCAATCCTATTATTGTAGCCTTTCCTGCTTTTTCTTTTTAACTATTGAAATTTACCCACACTCTGGTCACATCTTTTAACACGTTCCCTTAGTTCTCTATTTTATCATATATTTATATTTATCTGAATTAAAATATGTATTGGAATCTAAAATATGACAGCAGAATTTGTAAACATTGCCAATTTTCTGTTTCAATAACGTATAATGTCATACATTTGTACCTCTCGTTTCATTTTCATACTGGTTGGTTTATGGTGTTTAACGCCACTTTCAACTATATTTCAGCTATATCGCGGCGGTTAGTTTTATTGGTAGGGGAAACCGGAGTACTCGGAGAAAACCACCGACCTGTCGCAAGTCACTGACAAACTTTATCACATAATGCTGTATCAAATTTTCTTACTTACATGGTACTATTTTGGCAGATGTATAACATTTAAGATTTACCAGGATACCAATGGTTACTTGTATAAATATCTCTGATACTTTCATTCTGTCAACAAAAAAAATCCATAATTAGGTACACATTTTCATTTTTTTTTAACTTACATTCCATACCTGGACACTAATTAACATTTTTTTAAGTCAAGCCTGTATAAAAAGGGTTTAGCTTGGTTTGGTTTATGGCGTTTAACGCTACTTTCACCATTATTTCAGTTATATAGTGGCAGTCAGTCTTATTGGCAGAGGAAACCGGAGTAATCGGAAAAAATCACCGAGCTGCCGTAAGTCACTGCCAAACTTTATCGCATAATGTTGTATCGCCTGAGTGGGATTCGAACGCACAACGTTAGTGGTGATAGGTACTGATTGCATAGGTTGTTGTAAATCCAACTACCATGCGACCACGACCACGACGGCCCATATAAAGAGGGTACCATAGAAAACCTAGAAATGTGCCTTAATGAGCAGCTTCCCTTTATATACAGACTAAATATAGTATAGCTAATCGCATTTTTTGAATATCAAAAACAAGACCACGAGTGACGTTACAATGCATGGATTAAACGAGTGTGTGTAACTTGTTCTGCACACGAGTTTAATCCATAACGTTGTATCAGTATCTTGCTTTGGTAGAGACAATTCCTATTTTGTGAAAAAGCAAAGTTGGACATTCTATTGTGCTTGGTGGTTGTGTTTTTCAACGGAGAGTTTTCAGGTTTGGTTTATGGTGTTTAACGCCACTTTCAACAATATTACAGTTGTATCGTGGTGGTCAGTTTTATAGGTGGAGGACGGAGAGTTTGCAGTCCAATGAATAATGATTGCGCTCCCATTCTAACCCACGTATTTCTATATTTGCATGGGATGGGCTTCATAGATGGGTATTGACTGATCGCTACACTATGCCTATCTAACAGATGATTCAGAATCTGCTTCCGCTGTCATAATCAGTTGCCGTTCCCCTAACTAGTTACTCATCATCACGATTTTTTTCATTCAGTGCTTTAATATCAGAAATATTGTACTATTTAACATTTTTTTTTAAAGAATTAGGAAGACATGCAATGATCTTTGGTATGGAGTCGTCGTTTAGAACCTCGTTGCAAGGCAAAATGTTCAAAGCAAAAATAAAATAATTAGAGCAAAAATACGATTACAATTGATATTAATTGTCAAAATTATTTTAACCAAATGTTAACTTCCACCGGTAACCGGGGCCGTCGTGGTCGTGATCGTATGGTATTTGGATTTACAACTACATATGCAATCAGTTGTTAGTTCCAGTTCATGGCGAGGTGTACTCGATACAACATTATGTGATGAAGTTTGACAAGAGACTTGCGGCAGGTCGGTGGTTTTCTCCCGGTACTCCGGTTTCCCACACCAGATATAATGAAATATTGTGGAAAGTGGCATTAAACACAATTCCCCTGCCGGTAACCCACGACTGACAACACTCCAGTTCGTAATCAGCCGTGTGTTACGGACGATGACTTGATACTGGCATCATAATACTAAAAGAAAACATCTGTGATGCCAAATATTTATTTTATTTTTTATTTTTAGTTTTGTTGTGTTTTTGTTATTTCAATCCAACCCCTACATGTAAGAAGTATGATCTTCGACTAAATCTGTGTAGGCGTACACCATAAAGTGTAGCATAGCAAACAGGATAAAATGGTAAAATACTAATTAATGGAGGAAATGCCAGCTAAATCACAATTCAGATAGACGAAACAACACCAGGTTAAATATGAAATTAAAAATAAATAATAAATGATCTAACAACACGAATTGTGTTCCTTTCGAAATATGGAGATAGGGTTATGGTGTTTAACGTCACTTTCAACAGGACTAATTTAATTTTAGATTATTTAATTAGCAAATAGTGATATGTTAAGTTTCCACTTCAGTGATTTGACCAGTTCAGACCAGTTTAGTGTAGGGCTATCCGGATTAGAATTCTACTCAGTAATTATTTCTTTTCTATTTTATTGACTATGCAAATTTTATTTGTATTCAACTCTTATATGTACTGGTAATTTAACCCCCTTAAGTATAATTTGATCAGAATTTTTGATGAAAACAGTTTGGAATTGTTGATGAGAGCAGTTTTGCCATTTTTTTATCAGAGTTTTGATAGTACAATGTACATGTACTTCGTCTCTTAAGTACTTTTTGATGAACTTTGAATATTCCGTGAACTGCGAAACAGAAAGACTACAAATTGCAGAATGATAAAGGGATGGAGGATGCTATGAAGTCAGAGGGTGAGTTTCTTATTGAAAAGGAATTGACGCCAATAAAGTCAAAAAAACTGGTGGCTGTTGATTCAGGTGAAATGGATGAAGAGGCTTTGGAGAAATTAAAGAGAGAGCAGAAAAAGAAAGAAAAGGACAAAATCAAGAAGGAGAATAAGAAGGAGATAATACCGGTGGAGTCGGAGTCAGATGATAGTGAAGTGGAATTGGATGAAGAGTTGGTGTCATTAAAGAAGGAGTTGGAGAAAGTCAACAAAAAGAGGAGAGAGCAGAAAATGAAGGAGAAGAAGTACAAGATTAGGAAGGAGATAGAGATTCGAAAGAAAGAACTGAAGAAGAAAGCAGAGAAAGAAAAAGGCGACGATAAAGTTAATCAGTCAGTAATTGTTAGTAAAACAAATCTGATAAGTCAAAAGACAGTAGTTTGATTAATATTAAAGACTTAAGAAAAAAATCAAGTATAAAGTCAAAAGCAGAAAGTGTGGTAAAGAAAATTCTTGATTTAGATTCAGATGATGTATCTTCTGATACTGATATTGTAGATAGCTCTAGTAGTAGTGATTCTGGTGATCCTATTTTAGTTAGTAAAAAATCTAAGAAACACAAGTCAAAAAATAAGAAAAAATCAGGTATTTTTGATCATCCTTCTGATGAAGTTATTAAGAAACAAATGTGGCCACAGTCTAAGCTACAATTTGAATATGCAGGTTCAAAAATTAACGTTGATGAATTAGAGTTCAATTTATTCGTTGCCGGGGAATTAGAAATTTTATCCTCGGCAAAACTTTGTGAAGTTGAAAGAGTAGGTAGAACTAAACTGTTGAAGAAAATAGCATATTATACAGAATTATATGAATGGACAGGGTTGAAAAAAATGTTAGTTAATATTATCAGGCAAATAGAAAATGGATTGGCCGATTGGTCAAAAGATTTCAGTGAAATTGAAACACCTATCTTGATTAAATATGTTAAAACTGAAGTTAAGAATAAAAGGTCTGTTCAGTTTGGAGAAAACAAAAAAATCTCAAAGAAAGAAGAATCTGTTTTTTATTGTTCTCATTTTCAGAGAAAAAATGCACACATGCTAATTCACATTATGGTAAAATTAAAGGTATTGACAGGTTTTTGCAGCACATTTGTGTTACTTGTTGGAGAGAAGATAATAAAAAAAATCTTTTCATCCAGAATGTTCTGAAAATTGTCCGTTTCAAGGTAATTGACTAGAATCAGAAAAGAATTTAGTTCAGGTTATACATAATTTGTTAAATCCTATGGCGGAAATTTGTGTACCAGCGTATGTTAAGAAAACTGAATACATGTATTGTGACAAATGTAAACATTTAGTTGATTGTGATAAGGGAGATAATTTGAAATTTAAGTGTGATATAGCTTTTGTAAGAAATTTAAGAAAAAAAAAATTTGTTATTATATTTTAATCTATATGATAGATTTTGATTGGATTAAATTAGTCATGTGATAATAAAATAATTGAGATGTTTTGCCAAAATTTGCGCTGCCGGGTAACAACCCTATTGTTCCCGCCGAACAACACATATTGTTCCCCGCCGAACAACCCAATTTCCCCCCAAAAGGGAGATAACCTATAAAACATTGGCACAAATTTGCGCTGCCGGGAAACCATTTTAACCCACAAGGGAAATAACCTATGAAACATTGGCAAAAATATAATAAAACAATTACGGCCCTCTGTGTAGGGAAACATCCAGATTTGTCAACCCTCGGGGGGTTGCCGGTTTTCCCCTCAGGTTGACAAATCTGGATGTTTCCCTACACAGGGTGCCATAATTGTATAATATTAATATTAGTGATCAGAAGATCAAAAATCAGAATATTCAGGAGATCGGGTTAATTGCTGAAGAAAAATTAAATGACAGTTATTGATGTACATAATAGAGTTCAAAATTCAGGTTATCCAAATTATTTGTGTTGTCGTATTCCAGTTAATTCTGGAATAAATATTTCTTATTTTAGACAGAATCTTTTAGATTATGATGATAAAATAATTTGTGAATTATTAGAAGGTGGTGCTCCTTTTGGTTTTAAAGGAACACTGCTAGAAGATGATAACACAGATATTGTTAATCATAAAGGAGCACGAGAATTTGATGATGATGTTTTGAAATATTTGTTCAAGGAAGCATCATATGGTGCTATAATAGGTCCTTTTGACAAAAATCCATTTCCTGGTCATTTCAAAATTTTACCATTAAATACCGTTTCTAAGAAGGATACACTAGATCGTAGAGTGATTTTAGATTTAAGTTTTCCTGCTGGGAATTCAGTGAACGATTTCATTTCTAAGGATAATTATTTAGGGGAGATAATTCAGTTGTCCTATCCAAAAGTCGATGATCTAGTGAATATTATTAAAGACAAAGGTGCTAAATGTCTGGTTTTCAAAAAAGATTTGAAAAGGGCATATAGACAGATTCCTATTGATCCAGGGGACTTGCATTTAGTTGGATTTCAGTGGGGTGATAAATTGACTGACCGAGTTTTACCCATGGGATTAAGATCAAGTGCGCAAATTTGCCAGAGAATTGCTACTGCTGCTAGTTTTATTTATTATAAAATGGGATATATGGTTGTAAATTATTTAGATGATTTGGGTGGTGCAGAAACTGTAAATAAGGCTTGTGATGCTTATGATGCTTTGGGAGGATTATTGACAACATGCGGGTTGGAAGAGTCGGTCCAAAAGGGAGTCGCACCCACCACCCAGATGGAGTTTTTAGGCATTACAGTTGATAATGTTAAGTTAACCCTTGAAGTTACTCCCGACAGGGCTACAGAGATTTCATTGTTAGTAGAAGCTTTGTTACGCAACAAAAAGGCTTCTTTGCGTGATTTACAGTCATTGTTAGGGAAACTCCATTCTGTGTCCACTTGTGTACGACCAGGTAGATTATTCGTAAGTCGTTTGCTAAACTGGCTACGTCAAGCTTTCCCTTCGAATATAGTAGGCAGTGGGCATAACATATTTAGGAGGATTCCTAAAGATGTCAAGAAAGATTTACTTTGGTGGCATAAATTTCTACCCGGATATAACGGGTTTTCGATTATGTCCCTTGAGAATTTGTCTTCTCCAGATGAGGTTCTTTCTAGCGATGCTTGTTTAGATGGATTTGGGGCGATATCTTCAAATCAGTTTTTTCATGCTTTATTTCCATCATTTATCAAGGAAAATCAGTTACATATTAATTGTTTAGAACTCCTTGCTATTGTTATTGTTATTGCTACAAAAATATGGGGTCATAAGTTTAAAGGGAAAACAATATTGATTTGGAAAGTACGAACAAAAATATCAGAACTCAGTTAGAAGCTTATTTTATGTTTTGTATATATTTTGAATGTGTACCTATTCCTACATCAGTTCAAATTATTACGCTCTTCGCGCAATTTCTAAGCAGGAGTTTCAAATCTGTTGATTCTATTATGAAATATATAAGTGCAATAAAATTGTTGCATTTATATACACTCCGACCAAAGTTAAGCACCACCCTATATTTTTTTTGATATATTTTTTTACATACTGTTAAAACAATAAAATAGATATCAACATTTTTCTTACACTTCTTAAAAGACTACACCAAGGGCTCTAAAATTACCAATCTACGAAGTATTTATCATCCTGAAAGACGTGACTATGACGTGGCAAAAATGGGGCTCAAAACAGGCGCTGGAAAAACGTAAAGCCAGTTTGTCTTTGATGGACGTTTTTAACATTGCATTAAAATGCAGAGTCTTCCGATTTTAAGAACTTTTAAATGCATCTATTGTGCGTATGTGTAAGGCATAAAAATCAATAACGAGTATATCCACCGCGTTTATTGTGAAGTTTTGTAACACGCCTCGTCATGCTTCGCACAAGACGCCTAAGCCGTTTTTGGGGGAACTGTTGCCACTCCTGTAAGATAGCAGTTCTTAATTCGTCAATATTTTGACATTTTGGATTGCGTTGGTTAATTTTTCGGCCAATAAAGTCCCATGCATGCTCTATAGGGTTCATGTCTGGCGACATCGCAGGCCATGGAATTGTCTGAACAGCCTCTTGCTGTAATAAATGTTATACAATTCGGGCTCTATATGGCCTAGCGTTGTCGTCCATGAACATTGGCCTGTCAGCCAACGCATGATTGTCGAAATGGGGGACTACGCGTGGAGCGACCACATTGTTACGGTATTTTTGGCCTGTCAGATTACCATCAAGAACGTACAAGTCCAACTTACAGTCAAAGGAAAAACGACCTCAGACAGTTACACCCCTACCCCCAAAAGCAGTTGTGCCCAAAATGTGGTTGTCCTGAAATGAAGTGTTTCGTTGGCGCCAAACCCTTGCACGACCGTGGGTAGGGCGTAACAAAAAACGAATTTCATCAGACCAGTGGACCCGTCTCCATGTGCGAATAGTCCACCCCAAATGATCATGTGACCAGTCAAATCGAGCATGGCGATGACGTAATGTCAACTGTGGACATTTTATGGGTCATCGCGCTCGCATTCCCTGATGGTGGAGGCGTCTGATTACAGTGCGTGTGCTAATGTGGCCTCCAAACGCTAAATTATCACGAATTGCACCAGCTGTACTGAACGGCCTTCTGGATATGAGCCGGTCCTCTCTCGGCGTCGTTTTGAGGTCTACCTGCACGTGGACGGTCAGTAACATTCCCCGTTTGACGAAAACGCTGCATCAGTCGTACAATGATGGAATGGTTAACCCTGAAGTGATCTGCCACCCCTCTATGGCTAAAACCACCGCTATGCATGCCAACAGCTTGCCACCTTTCTGGTATGGTTAATTTTCGCCGCACCAAAAAGTCAGCTTTCGTTCGCAAACACAAATGTTGAAAAGTACACGTGGCACTTTACACACCCTGTCATATACACATAAATAAAAATCGATCAATAACCTGTTTCACGGGTAAGTAAGTATGTGTGTAAAGGTAACGAAAACAGCAAACCGATTTGAAATAAGTTCATTATTAGAAAAGATATTATTGAAACAAGTCAAGTGGTGCTTAACTTTTGTCGGACTGTATATTTGGATTTAGAGTATCCACAATTTGAATCTTTTCATTTTAAATTAGTATTAAAAGGTTTATCTAGACTGAACCCACATTGTCCAAACCAAGCTCAACCTATTACCCCGTATATGTTATGTGATATGTTCAAACATTTTGATATGAGTAGTCCTATTGATGCAACTGTTGGTTGTTTATTTTAATGCTTTTTTTCTAATGTTTAGAAAGTCTAATTTAGTTCCAAATACAGTTGCTACATTTGATTCTAAAAAACAACGTTGTAGAAAAAACTTTACATTTGATGAAAAGCGTAATGTGTTGATAACAATACAATGGTCTAAAGCCATTCAATTTGGAGAAAGGACTTTAGTCATTCCGTTATTTTCTATTCCAGATTCTCCTTTATTTCCAGTTCAAGTGTATTTAAATATGCAATCTTTAGTGTGTGTTTCTGATGACAGTCCGGCTTATTGTTTTGTAAAGCATAAGCAAATTTATCCCATTATATATAAACATGTATATAGACAATTTCAATCTGTTTTAAAACATGATTAGAGACATCGGTAAAAATCCTGATGTATATTCTACACATAGTTTTAGGGGGGGGGGGGGGGGGGGGGGGGGGGGGGGGGGGGGGTGCTAGTTGGGCATTTGTTGCTAAAGTTCCACGGGAGTTAATTCAGTTATATGGAGATTAGGAAAGTGACGCTTATAAAAGATATTTGAAATTTAGTTTAGATGATAAAATTTCAGTTGCGACCAAGATGACGTCACATATTTTGAATTCATTAAATTTCTAATTTGCAGGGGTTTTTACTGAGAAAAGGACTACTATAGTTTCGGTGTCTATACCAAAATATGTTGGTGGAATTCATGGTTGCACCACTCGAGCCTTTCCAGGTGCAACCATTGGAAGACTTTCAGAATTGGTTTCCTCAGGGAGAATAAATTTAAGATTAGTAGACTTTGTTATCATTCATGTAGGGACAAATAACATATCTTCACCACAATCTTTTAACACCATCATGTCGTATTATGGAGATTTGATCCATAAATTAAAAAGTAAAACTAGTGCGAAATTAGTTTTTACTTCTATTTTACCCAGGCTTGTGGATCATATAAAAACTGTAAATAAAGTTAACAAGGTTAATTCCGAATTGAGAAAATTGTACAAGAGAAATAATTTGTTATTTTGTAATTCATACAATTTTTTTTATATAATAATTCGCCTCACCCTACCTTATTTGCCCCTAAAGATGGGTTACATTTATATTATGCAGGTACAGATTTATTGAGAAAGAAGATTATAAATATAATCAGACATTTAAGTGTTCATTGATATTTTCATTTATGACATGTATTGTATTATAATTGTAATATTATAATATGTATTGTAATATAACTGCATATATTCTCTTTTCTCTTTTCAGGGAACTGTCTTCCAGAATATGATGCTGTTTCCCTTTCCTGGATCTACTCTTGATCTAAATACATCTTCAGTGGATTTCCGTTTTCTTTCCATTATTTTTATGCATTTTGGAAGGAGGGTTTGCAGTAGAAAAGAGAAAATAGGATATAAGTCAATTTTGTTTTAAAGATATATTTGGGATTTTTTGGCGGCCTTTGGCTTGGCGGAACTTTTTTGCCAAAATATGCTTATTTATAATTATGTTAATATTTTGTTGAATGTATATTTATTGAAATATATTGTGTATGATATTGAATACTGGCAATACAAGTTATACCTAATTGAGTTTGTTTTATTTCACCGTTAATAATTGGACTAATTTAATCTTAAATTATTTAATTAGCAAATAGTGATATGTTAAGTTTCCACTTCAGTGATTTGACCGGTTCAGACTAGTTTAGTGTAGGGTTATTCGGATTAGAATTCTACTCAGTAATTATTTCTTTACTATTTTATTGGCTATGCAAATTTTCTTTGTATTCAACTCTTATATTTACTGGTAATTTAACCCCCTTAAGAATAAATTGATCAGAATTTTTGATGAAAACAGTTTGGAATTACCCACCCTCCCACCACTTTATTAAATGTTTCTAGTTTTATATTTTATAATATTATAGTAATTGGTACTACTTACTATTACTAGCTTTTGCTTTGCAACTCTAAGTCTGTTTATTCTCTCAGTTTTATATACGTCTGGTATGTTTTGGGTTCAGTTCAGTTCTGGTCAGCGTGGTCAGTTTCTCGTGCATCATGGGTGCTCTTCGGAACCCCTCGGCCCCCATCCCCCACGATTCACTACACTCTTCCCCGTTTTATCTTAAAGGACCCCGGACTGCAGCCACTGAGAAACCCCCAGAAACAAGGGGCCATCCTGGATGTAATAACAAATCCAAAAATTACCCTAGGGCTCACAAGAGGCGGATAAAGCCTCCACAAGCCCTAAGCTTCCGATATCCATGGGACAGCGTTTCCAGGAGTCACCAGACTCTGTGTCACCCCCTACACCCACAATGCACCAACCATCTTTTCTGATTAAAAACCCCCTTATCGTCATTATCCATAATATCCCTCCCCCAAGTATTTTTAAATAATAAATATGTCGCGATGGGTGGACCTTACCTTCCCCTTTTCCCCCAAACACTGTCTTTATGCCCCCTGCTTCCCCAATATTTCCCCCTCTGCACTATACCTTCTCCCGGGGATGCCTGTGACACCCCGAGCAGACAAAATCTCCCATGGCCGTTGCCTCTTCCTGCGTTATCTTTACACATTTACCATGATACCATTCTTTGCACTCCTCGCACCTGATCATGAACTCCCCAGTATATGGCTTCCGACAAACACAATAAAGCTTATCTCTATACCCCCGTTGATCTTTGACACCCCCCTTCTCCTTGGTATATCCTGTCCCCTTAATGATTTGTTGACTCAATTTTTGGGCCCACTCTGGAACCTCGCGGTCTTGACATAACTTCAACCTATCGTGGTTAGCGGTGATTATCCCCCGCTTTAACTTTATTTTATAGAGATAGGGGGTCAACTTTTCAATTACCACTCCGGGGCCTTTAAACGAGGGACTCAATTTTCGAGTTTTTCCTTTAACTGTGGCAGTATCCAACTGATACACCAAATCCCCCAGTTTTAACTCTCTGACCCTTACTGACATCGTAATCTCTTTTCATTCGTTTTTGGGACTGTTTGAGAGTCTCCCTAGCCACCCTGCTCGCAGCGCCAATATAGTAATTGGTACTACTTACTATTACTAGCTTTTGCTTTGCAACTCTAAGTCTGTTTATTCTCTCAGTTTTATATACGTCTGGTATGTTTTGGGTTCAGTTCAGTTCTGGTCAGCGTGGTCAGTTTCTCGTGCATCATGGGTGCTCTTCGGAACCCCTCGGCCCCCATCCCCCACGATTCACTACAATATTTTAAATAGGCGGAACTTTTTTGCCAAAATATGCTTATTTATAATTATGTTAATATTTTGTTGAATGTATATTTATTGAAATATATTGTGTATGGTATTGAATACTGGCAATACAAGTTATACCTAATTGAGTTTGCTTTTTTTTTTTCATTTCAAATATTTTATTGATAAATCAATAGGATTGGATAACAGGCTATGCCTATACAAATCCTCTCCAACAACAAAATGGAACAATTTGAACACAATTTACATAAGACATAGAGCAATCTACCCATCATGTATACATGCATTTCATCTTAATTACCAAGCATAAACACATGTATATTAATAGCAGAATCATACAAACAAAACAAAAAAGATTTTTCCCTTTCTTTTCTTTTTTTTTTTGTTAATAGGTATGATATAATATGTATATTAATAGCAGGGTCATACAAAAAAGGTTTTTTTCCCCTTTTTTCCCCCTTTTTAATAGGTATGATATAATTTGGAATAGCCAAATTATGGCTTTATATTTAAGCTATTATTATTTATAATATTAATGATGATGAATTGGCATAGCATGATGGTAGACTGAACATACATTTAATCACACAATATATACAACATGTAAACTGAAATTATGAAATCAAAATCACTAATTAAGTGAGGTCCACCATATCAATATGAATTAACTCTTTTTCAGTATATATATTTATGATTGTATAAAGGGAATTTGGGAGAGATGGAGGAAGAAGAGTTTGCTTTATTTCACCGTTGATAATTATATGAAAACGAAACACGACAATTTGGAATAAAACTGGGTATATAATAAGATGAAAAACAAAATATACCACAATGTCAGAAAAGTTCAAAAATCTAATAGAAATGTCATAGAAACGGAAACAAAAATCGATACACATAACACACAAATACATGACCGCTTTTGTCAATAAAAAAGTGGCGGGGTTAAAACTAGTGTTATGGGTTCAATAGTTCAATACTCCTCTCTTAGTATAACAATATAAATCAATATAATATGTTCATGTGTATATGCCAAAATGTCTGCTATGCTGGAATTACATTTACGTAGCGTTGTGTATACGACAACCTACCTGGATATGATATTTGACAGGTACTAATGATTCCGACACATCTTCATCGCCATAGTTTGTTATATACATCCATTGTAATTGCTTCTACTATTTACAAAATTTCGAAATATTTCATTGCCGTTTCTAGACACACCTACACATATACATACTTCTATACACATGTTTAAATACCCGTCTTATACTATTAGTATTCTGTGTTTATAAGGTTTTATAGGTATAGGTAATACGTGTAGGTTAATCAATATTGTATTCATAGACTCTTAACAAGAGATCAATTAGCACATACATACATTTGTATATAGTGTAAAGACATGTAGTCTAATTAATTCACATGCAATCCTTTAGGTAAACAAGTTTTTGACATGTTAATTGGTAAAATCAATAATTACTATAATTTTATATTCAACATTTGTACTAAAAATAAATAAAATATCGTCAAACTGGTTTTTATTCATTTGCGCGGGAAAACAGTATGTACAGTTATTGCCCCTGAGTGATCTACAGGCACAGCTCGATGCTTTTCATAAATACTGTTTAACCTGGAAGCTGAAAGTTAACATTGATAAAACTAAAATTGTCATATTTGGGAGTGGTCGCACACCTCAAAATTTATCTTTTAAATATAATGGCTCCGAAATTGAAGTAGTCAAAAACTTCAATTACCTCGGTATTATTTTGAGCAAAACTGGCAATTTCAATCTGGCAAAAAAACGTTTAGTGGATAAAGCAGTTGTTTCTATGTATGCAGTACTGAAATTAGGAAGAAAACACAATTTATCTATAAAATGTCTATTGAGTCTTTTCGATAAAATGGTTAAACCAATTTTACTTTATGGCTGCGAAATATGGGGATTTGGAAACAATGACGTGTTAGAAAAAGTACACTTAAAATTTTGTAAAATGATTTTGAACCTTAAGATGTCTACTCCGAATTATATGATATATGGTGAATTAGGTAGATATCCGGTCGAAATCGACATTAAGATTAGAATTATTTCTTTTTGGGCAAAAATTATTTGTGGAAAACAATCCAAAATATCATGCATTATGTATAGTTTATCCCAGATTTTAAGCCTCTGTGAACCTCGCCTTCATCCTAGTTTTTAAGCCTCTGTGAACCTCGCCTTCATCCTAGTTTTTAAGCCTCTGTGAACCTCGCCTTCATCCCAGTTTTTATCCTCTGTGAACCTCGCCTTCATCCCAGTTTTTAAGCCTCTGTGAACCTCGCCTTTTAACCCAGTTTTTAAGCCTCTGTGAACCTCGCCTTCATCCCAGTTTTTAAGCCTCTGTGAACCTCGCCTTCATCCTAGTTTTTAAGCCTCAATGAACCTCGCCTTCATCCCAGTTTTTAAGCCTCTGTGAACCTCGCCTTCATCCCAGTTTTTAAGCCTCTGTGAACCTCGCCTTCATCCCAGTTTTTAAGCCTCTGTGAACCTCGTCTTCATCCTAGTTTTTAAGCCTCTGTGAACCTCGTCTTCATCCTAGTTTTTAAGCCTCTGTGAACCTCGCCTTCATCCTAGTTTTTAAGCCTCTGTGAACCTCGCCTTCATCCTAGTTTTTAAGCCTCTGTGAACCTCGCCTTCATCCTAGTTTTTAAGCCTCTGTGAACCTCGCCTTCATCCTAGTTTATAAGCCTCTGTGAACCTCGCCTTCATCCTAGTTGTTAAGCCTCTGTGAACCTCGCCTTCATCCTACATTTTAAGCCTCTGTGAACCTCGCCTTCATCCTAGTTTTTAAGCCTCTGTGAACCTCGCCTTCATTCTAGTTTTTAAGCCTCTGTGAACCTCGCCTTCATCCTAGTTTTTAAGCCTCGGTGAACCTCGCCTTCATCCTAGTTTTTAAGCCTCTGTGAACCTCGCCTTCATCCCAGTTTTAAGCCTCTGTGAACCTCGCCTTCATCCCAGTTTTAAGCCACTGTGAACCTCGCCTTCATCCCAGTTTTTAGGCTTCTGTGAACGTCGCCTTCATCCTAGTTTTTAAGCCTCTGTGAACCTCGCCATCATCCCGGTTTTAAGTCTCTGTGAACCTCGCCTTCATCCCAGTTTTTAAGCCTCTGTGAACCTGGCCTTCATCCTAGTTTTTAAGCCTCTGTGAACCTCGCCTTCATCCCAGTTTTTAAGCCTCTGTGAACCTCGCCTTCATCCCAGTTTTTAAGCCTCTGTGAACCTCGCCTTCATCCTAGTATTTAAGCCTCTGTGAACCTCGCCTTCATCCTAGTTTTTAAGCCTCTGTGAACCTCGCCTTCATCCCAGTTTTAAGCCTCTGTGAACCTCACCTTCATCCCAGTTTTTAAGCCTCTGTGAACCTCGCCTTCATCCCAGTTTTTAAGCCTCTGTGAACCTCGCCTTCATCCTATTTTTAAACCTCTGTGAACCTGGCCTTCATCCCAGTTTTTAAGCCTCTGTGAACCTCGCCTTCATCCCAGTTTTTAAGCCTCTGTGAACCTCGCCTTCATCCCGGTTTTAAGCCTCTGTGAACCTCGCCTTCATCCCAGTTTTTAAGCCTCTGTGAACCTCGCCTTCATCCCAGTTTTTAAGCCTCTGTGAACCTCCCCTTCATCCCAGTTTTTAAGCCTCTGTGAACCTCGCCTTCATCCCAGTTTTTAAGCCTCTGTGAACCTCGCCTTCATCCCAGTTTTTAAGCCTCTGTGAACCTCGCCTTCATCCTAGTGTTTAAGCCTCTGTGAACCTCGCCTTCATCCCAGTTTTTAAGCCTCTGTGAACCTCGCCTTCATCCTAGTTTTTAAGCCTCTGT
Organism: Bathymodiolus brooksi; assembly: GCA_963680875.1. Taxonomy (NCBI): domain Eukaryota; kingdom Metazoa; phylum Mollusca; class Bivalvia; order Mytilida; family Modiolidae; genus Bathymodiolus; species Bathymodiolus brooksi. Next base: position 128,313,345 of record OY804577.1, on the reverse strand, counting down.
GCACCTCGCCTTCATCCCAGTTTTTAAGCCTCTGTGAACCTCGCCTTCATCCTAGTTTTTAAGCCTCTGTGAACCTCGTCTTCATCCTAGTTTTTAAGCCTCTATAAACCTCGCCTTCATCCTAGTTTTTAAGCCTCTGTGAACCTCGCCTTCATCCTAGTTTTTAAGCCTCTGTGAACATCGCCTTCATCCTAGATTTTAAGCCTCTGTGAACCTCGCCCTCATCCTAGTTTTTAAGCCTCTGTGAACCTCGCCTTCATCCTAGTTTTTATGCCTCTGTGAACCTCGCCTTCATCCTAGTTTTTAAGCCTCTGTGAATCTCGCCTTCATCCTAGTTGTTAAGCCTCTGTGAACCTCGCCTTCATCCTAGTTTTTAAGCCTCTGTGAACCTCGCCTTCATCCTAGTTTTTAAGCCTCTGTGAACCTCGCCTTCATTCTAGTTTTTAAGCCTCTGTGAACCTCGCCTTCATCCTAGTTTTTAAGCCTCTGTGAACCTCGCCTTCATCCCAGTTTTTAAGCCTCTGTGAACCTCGCCTTCATCCCAGTTTTAAGCCTCTGTGAACCTCGCCTTCATCCCAGTTTTTAAGCGTCTGTGAACCTCGCCTTCATCCCAGTTTTTAGGCTTCTGTGAATGTCGCTTTCATCCTAGTTTTTAAACCTCTGTGAACCTCGCCTTCATCCCGGTTTTAAGCCTCTGTGAACCTCGCCTTCATCCCAGTTTTTAAGCCTCGGTGAACCTCGCCTTCATCCCAGTTTTTAAGCCTATGTGAACCTCGCCTTTATCCCAGTTTTTAAGCCTCTGTGAACCTCGCCTTCATCCCAGTTTTTAAGCCTCTGTGAACCTCCCCTTCATCCCAGTTTTTAAGCCTCTGTGAACCTCGCCTTCATCCCAGTTTTTAAGCCTCTGTGAACCTCGCCTTCATCCCAGTTTTTAAGCCTCTGTGAACCTCGCCTTCATCCTAGTTTTTAAGCCTCTGTGAACCTCGCCTTCATCCCAGTTTTTAAGCCTCTGTGAACCTCGCCTTCATCCTAGTTTTTAAGCCTCTGTGAACCTCGCCTTCATCCTAGTTTTTAAGCCTCTGTGAACCTCGCCTTCATCCTAGTTTTTAAGCCTCTGTGAACCTCGCCTTCATCCTAGTTTTTAAGCCTCTGTGAACCTCGCCTTCATCCTAGTTTTTAAGCCTCTGTGAACCTCGCCTTCATCCTAGTTTTTAAGCCTCTGTGAACCTCGCCTTCATCCTAGTTTTTAAGCCTCTGTGAACCTCGCCTTCATCCTAGTTTTTAAGCCTCTGTGAACCTCGCCTTCATCCTAGTTTTAAGCCTCTGTGAACCTCGCCTTATCCTAGTTTTTAAGCCTCTGTGAACCTCGCCATCATCCTAGTTGTTAAGCCTCGGTGAACCTCGTCTTCATCCTACTTTATAAGCCTCTGTGAACCTCGCCTTCATCCTAGTTTTTAAGCCTCTGTGAACCTCGCCTTCATCCTAGTTTTTAAGCCTCTGTGAACCTCACCTCCATCCTAGTTTTAAGCCTCTGTGAACCTCGCCTTCATCCTAGTTTTTAAGCCTCTGTGAACCTCGCCTTCATCCTAGGTTTTAAGCCTCTGTGAACCGCGCCTTCATCCTAGTTTCTAAGCCTCTGTGAACCTCGCCTTCATCCTAGTGTCTAAGCCTCTGTGAACCTCGCCTTCATCCTAGTTTTTAAGCCTCTGTGAACCTCGCCTTCATCCTAGTTTTTAAGTCTCTGTGAACCTCGCCTTCATCCTAGTTTTTAAGCCTCTGTGAACCTCGCCTTCATCCTAGTTTTTAAGCCTCGTGAACCTCGCCTTCATCCTAGTTTTTAAGCCTCTGTGAACCTCGCCTTCATCCCAGTTTTTCAGCCTCTGTGAACCTCGCCTTCATCCCAGTTTTTAAGCCTCTGTGAACCTCGCCTTCATCCTAGTTTTTAAGCCTCTGTGAACCTCGCCTTCATCCCAGTTTTTAAGCCTCTGCGAACCTCGCCTTCATCCCGGTTTTTAAGCCTCTGTGAACCTCGCCTTCATCCCAGTTTTTAAGCCTCTGTGAACCTCGCCTTCATCCCAGTTTTTAAGCCTCTGTGAACCTCGCCTTCATCCTAGTTTTTAAGCCTCTGTGAACCTCGCCTTCATCCCAGTTTTTAAGTCTCTGTGAATCTCGCCTTCATCCCAGTTTTTAAGTCTCTGTGAACCTCGCCTTCATCCTAGTTTTAAAGCCCCTGTGAACCTCGCCTTCATCCTAGTTTTTAAGCCTCTGTGAACCTCGCCTTCATCCTAGTTTTTAAGCCTCTGTGAATCTCGCCTTCATCCCAGTTTTTAAGCCTCTGTGAACCTCGCCTTCATCCTAGTTTTAAGCCTCTGTGAACCTCGCCTTCATCCTAGTTTATAAGCCTCTGTGAACCTCGCCTTCATCCCAGGTTTTAAGCCTCTGTGAACCTCGCCTTCATCCTAGTTGTTAAGCCTCTGTGAACCTCGCCTTCATCCTAGTTTGTAAGCCTCTGTGAACCTCGCCTTCATCCCAGTTTTTAAGCCTCGGTGAACCTCGCCTTCATCCTAGTTTTTAAGCCTCTGTGAACCTCGCCTTCATCCTAGTTTATAAGCCTCTGTGAACCTCGCCTTCATCCCAGTTTTTAAGCCTCTGTGAACCTCGCCTTCATCCTAGTTTTTAAGCCTCTGTGAACCTCGCCTTCATCCTAGTTTTTAAGCCTCTGTGAACCTCACCTCCATCCTAGTTTTTAAGCCTCTGTGAACCTCGCCTTCATCCCAATTTTTAAGCCTCTGTGAACCGCGCCTTCATCCTAGTTTTTAAGCCTTTGTGAACCTCGCCTTCATCCTAGTGTTTAAGCCTCTGTGAACCTCGCCTTCATCCTAGTTTTTAAGCCTCTGTGAATCTCGCCTTCATCCTAGTTTCTAAGCCTCTGTGAACCTCGCCTTCATCCTAGTTTTTAAGCCTCTGTGAACCTCGCCTTCATCCTGGCTTTTTAAGCCTCGTGAACCTCGCCTTCATCCTAGTTTTTAAGCCTCTGTGAACCTCGCCTTCATCCTAGTTTTTAAGCCTCTGTGAACCTCGCCTTCATCCCAGTTTTTAAGCCTCTGTGAACCTCGCCTTCATCCCAGTTTTTAAGCCACTGTGAACCTCGCCTTCATCCTAGTTTTTAAGCCTCTGTGAACCTCGCATTCATCCCAGTTTTTAAGCCTCTGTGAACCTCGCCTTCATCCCAGTTTTTAAGCCTCTGTGAACCTCGCCTTCATCCTAGTTTTTAAGCCTCTGTGAACCTCGCCTTCATCCTAGTTTTTAAGCCTCGTGAACCTCGTCTTCATCCTAGTTTTTAAGCCTCTGTGAACCTCGCCTTCATCCTAGTTTTTAAGCCTCTGTGAACCTCGCCTTCATCCCAGTTTTTAAGCCTCTGTGAACCTCGCCTTCATCCTAGTTTTTAAGCCTCTGTGAATCTCGCCTTCATCCTAGTTTCTAAGCCTCTGTGAACCTCGCCTTCATCCTAGTTTTTAAGCCTCTGTGAACCTCGCCTTCATCCTGGCTTTTTAAGCCTCGTGAACCTCGCCTTCATCCTAGTTTTTAAGCCTCTGTGAACCTCGCCTTCATCCTAGTTTTTAAGCCTCTGTGAACCTCGCCTTCATCCCAGTTTTTAAGCCTCTGTGAACCTCGCCTTCATCCCAGTTTTTAAGCCACTGTGAACCTCGCCTTCATCCTAGTTTTTAAGCCTCTGTGAACCTCGCATTCATCCCAGTTTTTAAGCCTCTGTGAACCTCGCCTTCATCCCAGTTTTTAAGCCTCTGTGAACCTCGCCTTCATCCTAGTTTTTAAGCCTCTGTGAACCTCGCCTTCATCCTAGTTTTTAAGCCTCGTGAACCTCGTCTTCATCCTAGTTTTTAAGCCTCTGTGAACCTCGCCTTCATCCTAGTTTTTAAGCCTCTGTGAACCTCGCCTTCATCCCAGTTTTTAAGCCTCTGTGAACCTCGCCTTCATCCCAGTTTTTAAGCCACTGTGAACCTCGCCTTCATCCTAGTTTTTAAGCCTCTGTGAACCTCGCATTCATCCCAGTTTTTAAGCCTCTGTGAACCTCGCCTTCATCCCAGTTTTTAAGCCTCTGTGAATCTCGCCTTCATCCCAGTTTTTTAGCCTCTGTGAACCTCGCCTTCATCCCAGTTTTTAAGCCTCATACACATAACCTTTATATTTTGAGATATTGTACTAATATTGTCTATATATTTTATTGTATAAATTTATTTATTTACTTAAAACAATTGTGTTGCCTACAACTCTTGTAAATATTCTGACAAAGAAGACGTTGCCGTTGTTCTTTGTTAGTACAAGTATTACTTTTCTAAACATCTACCCTTCCAAGGCACCCCGGTTTTTGTGGAGTTCCTCTTGCTCATTCTTTAGTTTTCTATGTAGTGTTTCTGTGCATATTGTTACATTCCCTCATAAATTGCGAAAAAGCTGGAGTATTTTAGACGCCTACTTCGACAGTTCTTGCTAACATTCGACATTCCGCTCATGGGTGTGTAACATTTTTTTATAAGAACAAAGTGTTTATTAATGAATGCTAAAGGTATATCTTGTTCTGATATTTTATTTTCCAAGCATAAAAATAATCCAAATTAAGTATTCATCATATCAGCTATTAGTAAGTAAGGAATTGGCAAAGTTTGAAAATTCCACAGTGATAATCAGAAGCCGTGAATCAAAGGACAAACAATACAATATCCAAAAGAGCAAAAAGACAAACAGAATGGCCGACAAACTACTACACAAAAAACTAGATATTGGGCAAGACGAATACCACTACAAACTGGAGGTGAACACAGGTGCCCCGGAAGGGTTTGACGTCTTTTCTGACTCTCCGGGTTTTGTGGGTTTGTGTTTTTATTGTATATTTAACTTGTGCTGTTTGGTCTTCAGTAATGAGATTTCGAAACGCAATACGAAAACGAACACCCATTTGTCAATTTTTTTTGTCCGTCGACAAACTCTACATTTTGGGTATCTAATACCGGTAATACACCCTGTTACAGGAGGGGTCGAAAACCTTAGTGGTGATAGATACTGATTGTAGAGTTAAAAGTAAATCTAACTACCATACGATTACGGACATGGAGACTCATCAAAGAAAAAGAGCATATGTTAATGCGATACATGTTTTGAATGATCTTCTCTATAAAAGCATCAGCGGCGTTGGGGTGGAGCAGACAATGGGTGTGGGAGGGGGTGGAGCAGACAATGGGTGGGGGTGCAAGATTTAAGAATAGACAGGGCAGTTGAAGGTGGACAAGTTTTAAAGGTGAAACGGAAAGTGGGAGTGGGGGCAAGTTTAAAAAAAAACTCATTAGAAAAGGGCACGCTGGTTTCAAAGCATACCCTTAATATCCGTGGATAACTGAACAATATATTTTATATTTGCTTCCATGTTATAAATTCAGCTTTTTCCATATTCTTTGAAACAACAAAAAATACCACTCCTCCCCTTTTCACTACTACTTCCCTGGGTATGTGATGATCATCTAAAACAGGATATATCACATTACGAGAAATGTAGAACTATTATAATTTTAAAGTTTTATTAGTAAACCACTAATCAATTAATTATTAGGAAACCTGGTGTATTACCTCAATACTCTGAAATTCAGATATCAACTGGACCATGAAATGGTACATGTACATATCAACTGGACCATGAAATGGTACATGTACATATCAACTGGACCATGAAATGGTACATGTACATATCAACTGGACCATGAAATGGTACATGTACATATCAACTGGACCATGAAATGGTACATGTACATATCAACTGGACCATGAAATGTTACATGTACATATCAACAGCATGAAATTATAAGTAGATATGGTTTAACAAATATAATAAGGATTGTCATACAATGGTCTACTATACTGTATAGCTGGTTATTACCAAACATTTACACTTGTGTGATTTAAGAGGAAGACACCAGACAATAGTCAGTATTGTATTTTTGGATCAAATAATCCCTTATTGTCAATTTATAATTTTTTCTTCGACAGCAATTCACCTCAGCGTTTTTTTATATTATGGTTTTTACATATCACAGTCACAGACCATAAATAGTATAAGTCTCGAGCACAGGATCTCGAAAGGATCCTGGGTTGTATGAAATATGTTAATACTTCACCAACGATATAACTGAAATATTGTTGTAAGTGGCGATAAACATTCACAGTCCTAACATTTGTTTCATCCATATACAATGTATACGTTTTTGGCCCCAGACATATGGAGGGATTCGAGACTTTTGCTGTCGCCATACTCAACATACCCTAAACTTGATTAATTACTTATTGCACAATATAGTTTGTCTCGTGTATGGTGAAAACACACGGCGTAATATTATTTCATAATTTTATAAAGTTTGAATGTGTCTGCTCCTGTCTCATTACATCATCATAATTAGGTGGCGGCACTGATATATGATCTGGTTCTGGAGGTGTAGAGGACATACTCATTTCTATATACTGTGTTCCTGTGGATTCAGATGGTTCTTGTAAAGGTGTAGTTTCTAAAAATAAACAAATCAACATTTCTTATATAATATAAAGTCGAGATTTAAAACAAGAAAGGCAAATCATTAAGATAGATCACTCAGTCTTTTATTTGATGCCGTGACTGTTTTATGGATTCTGATTATCCCTCGGTATCATCAAACTTTCCTAACTGTTGGCTTTAATTATATTCACAGAAACACAGATTAAAACATAGTTGTTATATTTTGGCATGATATTCAAGGAAAATAAGATTTCATATAATTATGTTGATTTACATCCATATGTTATATTTTAATTTAGAACATTTCTATGTGAGTTCGAATACCGCTCAGGCGAGGTGTACTCGATACAACATTGTGTGATAAAGTTTGGCAGTGAATTGCGGCAGGTCGGTTGTTTTCTCCGGGTACTCTGGTTTCTTCCATCAATAAAACCAATGGCCACGATATAACTTAAATATTTTTGAAAGTGGCGTTAAAAACCATAACCCCTTACCCTAGAACATTTCTCAATCTTTCGTCTTTAACTGCAATTATTTTGGTAAAAATGTTGAATCATTCATAGGATATGTTCATTTATATTTCCGGACGAAATCGATGTTTGTGTCGTCAGAACAGTACACAACAGGGGTCATATATGAAACAGCAGAATCTCACGATCGATTCCGGAACATATGACATGAGTTTAGAATTTTGTGAAAATACGTTTATTTCCATTTAAGCTAGTTTCTGTTTTGTTTTAAAACTAAAGCGTGAATGGTGAATCTACATGATTACGAATAACTGTTAAACTGTTAAATCTACTTCCCGTCTGATTTTCTAAATTCAATATAGTGATATCTTTTGGAAGTAATTATGCCTCCCCAAATTTCAATAAATCGCTTTAATTTGATATATATTCTCCGGGTTGTTTTTCAAATATAAACCTTTCGCTGTGTACATGTACATATAGGAACAATTTGTTTATTAAATTATGAATTATTGTGGTTATGGAAAATATTTCTTTTCAGATATACAAAATGTGTGGTTTTTTTTTTTTAACTTATCAAATATACAAGAGATTTCATGAAATAAGAGGAAATATTTGACCTACCAGGCGTAGTATCACTCTGCTGAATATCACTATAATTAGGAGGTAACACTTCAGAGTTACGAGGTACACGCTGTGTTGATCTTCCCATAATTCTATGAATACCGGAAGTAACCACAGAACACATTCTGTCTCGTGCTTCTTGGTTATGACAGCAAATATACAGAACAATAACAACTATTGCAAATGGCAGCGCTGTTTCCAATATATTCTCTATAATTTTCAAAACACCAGTGGCTGTAATGACAGAGAAAACCAGGCGAATATTAGTTCTGATAAGAAGAAATAAAAATAAATGTGTATCTATAAAGTAAACAAGTATGTGTTCCCGGTTACCCGACCCACCAAGGAACATACCGTCGTTTCTTCCATTTTTTCTTCTCGACAAAATCAAATCGAGAAAATTTCGTCGAAGACTAATAATTGTCTATTATTAAACAAACATCACGGTGGTACGATTATGCTTTTAAAATATAACTCAAGAGCAGTCCTTTCTATGACTGGTTTTACCGGAAGAGTATCCTGGGAGCAATAAATACGACGTCCTCCGAATTCTTCTTAATGTCAATCGGTAGTAAAACGAAAACAGACAGACGACGTAAGAGAAATAATTCACATTGAATTCACGAACAAATAGCAGTTATGTCTAAAGATAATCAGAAAGCTGTTTTATTCAAAATGCAGAGATAAGAAATAACAAAGCAAGGTAGACAACTCAGGGCCCTGTTAAAAGTAAATATGGCGACCAAGTACCTAATGTTAAATCTCCAAAGACGAAGTCTAGGTCCTATTCATTCAATCAAATCGACAATAAAAACTATAAAACATTGACCATTCACCTTGGAATGGTATATTGTATAGGATCTTCAATGCACAATTGTAAGGGATAGACATATATCAAAGGAAGCACAATATTTTGGAAAATAGGTGCATGTGACACAGATTATGGATACATACAATCTAACCATCATATTATTTTTCCACGAATTTGAATTAAATGTACTTATTTTACTGTTACTCAAATAGCTGAACAGAAGAAAAGATATCCCGACATATGCTGATGGAAATCGAGGTCTTGGGTTCGGACAGTCACACAATGTGGCGGGGTTAAACCGGTTATTGGGTTTCAAACGGCAAAACGGATGTAAACGAACAATATAAAACCTTAAAAACAGATTCACTTCCACTCAAAAAGACCATATACTATCATAAAAATAAATCACAAGATAGACAGTACAATACAAGTGTCAGTGAATGTTTAACACAGAACCCTATATGCATATAAAGAAAATAACTTTTCTCAGAAACTACAAACTTAACTGAACCCACATTGTGTATGAAATACATACTCATATTTATGTTAATGCAGCACTCTATCCGGGTTATGTCTCTTGGTATTTCAATCAACTAATGGTCGTGAAATAATTGCCACAATTTAATTAGTATGAAAAGATATATATGTAGATGAATATGAGAGACTATTCAACATACACTTAGACATAAATTCAAGTACAGAAACAGCTGTTCTATTGCTGTTCTACATTTCATAGTCACACTTTATTTTGTTGTCATAGTTATGTCCAAAATCCTAATGTAATACAATAAGTAAATAAAAACCAGTACACATACCTGCTTCAGCAATATTCTCAATCTTATGTGCAGTTATTTTTAATTGTAACACGTCTGATGTTGATTCTTTATAGTTATTTGATAAGACAATCTTGACCATCATATTGTAAGCTTTCTCAACACACGTCTCTTCAATAATTCTAGTACCCCCGTCATATTCCTGTAATCATTATGATCATTGTACATTATAATGTATAATACATATATTGTTTGTTTGTTTGTTTGATGGTGTTTAACGCCACTTTCAGCAATATTTCAGTTATATCGTGGAGGTCATGTTTTTTTGGTGGAGGAAACCGGAGGACCCGCAGAAAACCACCGACCTGTCGCACGTCACTGACAAACTTTATCACATAATGTTGTACACCTCGCCCTGATCGAGATTCGAACTCACAACGTCACCGATGGTAGGCAATGATTGCATAGGTTGTTGTAAATCCAACTACCATACGATCACGGCCACGACGGCCCCTGTAATACATATACGTGTAGTCACATGTAATATAAGACAATAAGTATATCGGGGTCATATGGTACAGAGGTAGTTAAATTTCAAAAATGGCGACGAAAATTGGTTGAAAAAGTACGTAAATATACAGTGTCATAGAACCCGCGGGTACCATAGGATAGGCAGCAACAAATACCATTAATACAATGTTTGGTTTTACACGACTTGTTGCAAGTCACTGCAAAACTGTATCACATAATGTTGTATAGAGTAGACATGAACCAGACATGGGGTAATCATAATTTGTAATCGTAATCGGTTGTAATCGATTACATGTTTCATGTAATCGAATGTAATCTGTAATCGGACATTTCTTAGATTACATGTAATCGTAATGTAATCGATTACATTCATTTTGACCCTGTAATCATGGTTACTTTCTGATTACATTTAGATTACTTTTAATCATTTTGACTTATTTTGTCTTAACTGAAACATATATCTCCTTAGATATTTAATGTATGATTTATGTAAATGAATTTTCTTCATGAAATTTATTAAACAAATAATGTAGATATTATTATATGCTTAATTGCAATCAAAACAATCACAGCTACAAAAAATATTAAGTATAAATTATGACTTCAAAGTCTTGATATCCAGACAAATAATATCTCAATTTCAATTTCTTTAGGGTTTCAAAAATTCAGTGAAAACAGTTTGTCGGCTTGTGTAAAACACAACAAGCTCTAAAATTTTAAATTATCTGACACAACTTTCAAGATTTCATATATGAAATTGCTTCTATGAAAGACTATCACCATGTCCTCATGATTCGCATAAGATAAAGAAATATTTTATATAAACCAAAACATAGGTACATTTTTGTATCTCATGAAGATTTCTTATACAAGTTTAAAAAGAGATTTAAATTTCAATAAAGATATTCTATAAAAAAGCAAAATGTAAATTATAATTTTCAGAAACATTTATTTATGATGCTCGTACATACATGATTATTACAAATTAACCGATAAATAGCAAGTTGTAATATTTGTAAAATTTTTGATTTATTTTTTAAAGAATATTCTAATGGAGCTTGTATCTGATATTCAGATATATGTGATCATATTTCTGCTTTTTATTTTGGTGCTGATTTTCCTTTTAATATTGGATTATATGATAATTTGTTCATTACTTGTGGGTTACTATGCAACTTGTAATGAATATTTTATCAAACCTATTTACATAAATTAAGGATTTAGTTTTCATATTTAGACTGAGAAATTATGTACATTTTTAAGCACGTTTTTAGAATCAGAATGATTTTTGTTTTTTTATCTTCTGAATTGTATATCAAGGACAAACATTCAAATAGTGTGTTTAGTAATGGTGATTGTTACATAATTTGGTGTCATAAATAATACCTTAATTACAAATTTTATCAGGTAATTAACTGCTAGTTTATTATCCCCAATAGACTTTCACAGGATGTTTGAAATTATTTGATATATATATATTATTAAAATGTGCAAATGTATGTTATAATATTTACTAATAGTATAAGATGGAATCAATATTGGTCATATATAGTAATAAGAGAAGACATATTTTATGAAAAATAGGAAAATGAGAATTGCTGTTTATAATTTACAATGTACTGTTTGTTATTGCATGTAATGATCACATTACAAATGAATTGTAATTTATAGATCTGATTAAGAAATACATTAAAAAAGAAGAAGAGATATTGGACAGATGCACACGAGACAAATTAACATAAAACACTAATGTATTGGTTGTCATGACATTAAATGTAATCAGTAATGTAATCGATTACATTTACAAAGTGATTGTAATTTAATCGATTACATTTGAAAATTGATGTAATCGTAATGTAATGTAATCATGAAAATTGCAAAGTAATTGTAATTTAATCGATTACATTTGAAAGTAATTGCAGGGGTCGACGTAACCGCTGGCCCGCTGGCCCGTGGCCAGTATATTTACGGTCGGGCCAGTCAAACTGAACAAAGATCGGCCCGCTGGGCCAGTTGATATTCTCGGGCCACTTGGGCCAGCAACTTTCGTTTCTTCCGTGTCATTCAATATCGACTGATAACAGACTAATGAAAGGACTGGGAGCTATAAGGGTCAAAATCGGCCCCACCTCAGATGTCGATAAAATTTTCTCCAAAATGTATTCACAATATGTGCTTTTCATAAATAAATACAGTTAGTTAATATGTGCATCTAATTCCTCACAGCGGACCGACAATGTCAGGTAATGAAAAGCACCGAACGTCATTTTTTTCAGAATACAGAACGTACGTATCATTGTATTATAATGCATATCTTTAAAAAAGAAAAACAAAGCATAATAAAACTTAATAAACAAAGCATAAATTTGACTTAATATGCAATGTGGATTGATTTCAGGAATAAAAACATGTTCTGAAACTCTATTATGAAATTAAAGTGAACGAATAGTAACGTCGCAACGTCACCCATTTTCGACGGTCTCCTGTTTTCGACGGTTTGTTTCACGTGATAAAATCTCTCATTATTTTGATCGCTTCATTTGTCAGAGGTTATATTATGATGCTGAAATTGCATGAATGATCTCAAGAAATCTGATCTAAAAATGTTATCTTTAAATGTAAGAACTACGTACCACATCTATTATTTCACGTTCAAATTGTATTTTTTCGTAATTCATTTTTTCGTCATCTTAACAAAGCTTTAATCATTTAAAAAATATATCTCATACAGACCAATTTTGGTTTCATCGTCTACTATGACATTGATAATGTACATATTGAGATCATATCAATTCAGAAACTTATTAACATTGATTGTCGAAAACTGGTCGAAATGTTGGTATTAACCTTAAAGAAGTAATAGATAGATTTATTTGAGGAATAGAACTTTGTCATATTTGAAATTTTTTTAAACACTTTTTTAACCGTACTTTATTCTTAACGACAACCAATGTTATGATATATTCCAGTACATTTTTACGGACAACCATCATAAATCTATAAAAAAAAAAATGCCAAGGTGCTGGTTGAGAGAACTTGATAACGTAAAATATTTGCATTTGGTTTTGCAGTTTCCAGTTTCTAAGAAAAAGATTAAATATCAATATGAAAAATTATGGACAACAGACGACGGACACTAAATGATAGTATTAGTACTACGATTTTGCTATCTTCTAATAGTCGTTATATGAAGGATTTTTACCCAAAGAACATGGTCGTTAGTCGCGTTAGACAGTGGGTCGTTATATAAAGGTCGAATGCACGGGAAAACGCTGGGGAGGAATAAATAAGATTGGCTAAAAAAGGAAGCCGTTATACAGAGGGGGTCGCTGAGACTTCTTCTTCTTTATATTTCTGGCCGTCCTTCACTACTGAAGATTATTGGCCGAGCGCCGTATTAAATTTAGTTAATACATAAGTTAACATATATACAATAAACAATGCATCAAAGGTTAAAACTATATACATTTGATAACAAGTTTGACTATCTATGTGTCGATTGTTTTATTATCTTCTAACCATACCTGTTAATTGTAATGCATTAAAAACACTGCATGTATGGGAAAATGTCATGAACTTTACCCTTGTTTAAAGCAAGTACAACATTCATTCATAGAATACAAAAACTATATGTACATGTTTAAATCACTGTCAGTCAATTTAATTATTTGCGGATGCCGCTAGTGGAGCAGGAACTGCTTATTCTTCCTGAGAAAATGAGTTCACCCAAGGTTTTAATGGGGTTCATATTGCTCGATCTTTAGTTTCCTGTTTCTTGGGAGGGGGGGGGGGAAGCAAATCCTTTTATATCAGTCCACTTCCTGGACCGATATTTCTCAGGCCAGTGGAATTTTGAAGGGGCCAGTTGTTCAAAATTTTTACTGGCCCATAGTCGACCCCTGAATTGACCCCAAGTCTGCGGCATGAACGGGGTTCGAACTCACAACTTTAGTGGTGATAGTAGGCACAGATTGCACAGGTAGTTGTAAATCAAACTACCATATAATCACGACCATCACTGCTCCATTAAAAAGTTAAAATTCCTTATGTTTTTATGTGCACTCTCATCCCAAGATAATTTGTATTTTGTTTCATAGATATCACATTCGTATATTAAAGAAATGGAAAGTGTTCACAAATATATAGATGATCTAATTAATGTGTTGCTATTCATACTTACCCACTTTTTTGAATCATTAGAAACAACAAGAAACATATCAAAGGGAGGTAATTCTATATCAACAGATTGGTAGCACACTTTATAAACTGAATGAGATTCATCGGTACTTCCACCAGTAAAATTAAAAGAACAAAGTCTTGGATCTGTTTTTCCTAACCATGTTAATATGTATTCCTTGTCCTCTGAAACTCTCCTAGCATTCTCGTCACAGTTGTGAGAGTTAAATGAAACTGAAAGCAAACAGAAAGAATAAAGTAATATTCTCTTTAAGAATTTAATGTTGTTGTTTATAAAGCATACTTTAGCATGTACGCAACGCAATCGCCGCGATCGTATAATAGTGGGATATACATATACATGTACCTATGTAATCAGTACCTATAACCACAAAAGTTATCCTGCTTGTAATGAGGTGTGATCGATGCAATTTGTAAGTGATAACATATGTCAGCTATTTACAACTACACAACCGTAAACTCGATCTTAGGGCGTCTTTGATTGTATCGTCTTTGATTGTATCGTATTTGAAGAATATCACGTTCCTTGCAAGCAGTTGCTACCGAGGAGTTAGGAGTGTTAGGAGTGGTCGTTGGTGACCTGTATATCTAAACGTTGTCTGTTTCCTCGTTATTGTGTTAAAGTCTCTTGTGTTTCATGGAATGTTTCTGTGATTCCCCGTTTTCTTTTTGTCTATCAATGCAGAGATTTATTACATCGTCCTTCAACTTTGTTTTCTTGAAAGTATATACATTGTACAAAATTGTGAATATATTTACACGTTGACTTTGTCGACAATTTTATCTAGGGAAACAGGATAGATACCAAAGAACCAGAACTAGGGCCTGGAGTCTAAATTCTCACTTATAAGTCAAAATGTATTTATAGATAAACGGCAAACTCTAGTTCCCCTCCTACAAGACTTACAGGTCATGACTGAGTAACATGGTGTATGTCTTATAAACAAACAGGGACAGCTTACCCTTCGCAAACACCCTGGGTTCACCACGGATTTTCTTTTTTATGGTGTACGTGTTGTTAATTTTTTCAGTTTTCTATGTTGGTTTTCGTTTTGTCTTGTGCCGAATATTGCCTGTGTCACTGGACTGTCCATTATTTATTGCGCCTTCTGTTTTCTCTAACGTTTATTTTCTGTTGTTGAATTGTAGTAGCTTACTATTCACATAATTAAAGTCAGGCACACTCAATATTAACATATGTATTTTAAACAAATTTAACCCCTGTCAAAAGGTGTCATGTGCAAGTTGTTTTAACAATATTTGACCTTTACCGTGTAATAGCATTTAATCTGTATCTCTATATATGAAAGAATAAATTCAACCCTTCAACCCCTTTTATCCATTAAAGTTCAGATTTCGAAATAAATTAAATACTTACGATCATAAGAATAACAAAAATGGAATAAAGTTGTATAAATCGCTAGTACGTAAATAACATCAGAATGCCCTTTGAACTTCATCACGTGTCTATAATCACTGCAATGGAAACATTAAACATGTTCTTACAATCTTAGAAAATGTCATCCTGGCCCCTCAGTCGTATGTAGTTGGATTCACATTTATCTCACCACTGTCCGTTAGATTTACATCTAATTAAAATTAGACCTTTAATAGCTTGCTTTCCTTGAATTAATTGACATGAGAAAAAAGGGGGCAATTAAAGATTTAATTTTAATTAAATTGGTCCGATTCTCAACGAAATGAATAATATGTACTCGATATAACAATATTTATATAATATTTGCCAGTGGCTCGCCAGGAGTGATGTTTTTTTCTTTTTATGTACTCCGGTTTTCAAGAATGAATACAACTGACGACCATGGTATAACTGATATCTTGTTGAAATAGGCATGGAAATCTAATAGCCATTTAAAAAAAAGGGGGGGAACACATGTAGCAGTCCATAAACATAGGGCATAACTTCATGCAACGTTTTACACCAAGCACCTACATTTTGTACTCAGAGGATTGGATGGAAAACAAGAGTACGGTTTAAACGATATAAATTTATTTTCGTCGTGTCTGACATACCGTATATCTTCATCTAAAACTCGTTGGTGATTGTTCGATTGATTGATTTATTTGTTGTTGTTTAGTGTCACATGAACAATATTTCGGCTATATTCCTGACGAGAGAAATGAATAATATGTACGTTAATTCTAGTGCTTAGATTGACCTATTGAATAATGGTTTGATTGCTGCTACAAGAGGATCCAGATGATGGATACTAAGGGCGGAAAATGCTACCTTACAACGGGCCTCCAACGACCACTTCAAGCCAAACTATTCGTCATTACATATAACTGATTGAAGTTGTATTCTATGTACAGGGATAATGGCATTAGAACATGAAACAATCATTGGCGTACCATTATAATGGCAAGATGCACACAATCAGATGACACCCCCTTTCGGGAGTGACATTTTACACCCCAAGGTTTCTTCTGAGGATATGGGGAAGTAAGATTATGAGAATATTCAATATCTTAAAATAAGTCAAACAACGAAGGGCATTACAAATAATAATCAAGTCAACTTTGTTTACCTGTATATTATTTAATGAACAGCATCTGCATCAATAATTGATACCTGCCAATACACATTCCCTTGTGTATTGTAAAGGCGATAAAATGTAGCACTATAACCTACATCTTCTTAGTAATATACACGATACATAGTAACAAAAAACAACATGAATAAATGACTGACCTACCTTGATATGCTCTGAAGATTTTGATTTGTGTATTCCCTTTAAATTAACTAGGTAATAGTCATTGATCTTTACAAGGTGGTTATAACGTCTCTCTCGTTTGTTTTGATTGTATGGATAAACATCTCTGTGTGTGTATATTTATATTGTGTATTTTGGGTGGATATCGAACACGATAGTATTTGTTCATTTGTTAATAACTCTGTAGATTTACTAATCGATGTTTTATATATGAAAATTAAACCGTAAAATGATTAATAATAATTTATTATTGTCCCACCATATTCAAATGTTTGATTCCGAGATTGCGGGGTGATACAGTGTAATAAAAAACGAGTTTGATTCTAAATAATCCCCCCCCTCCCCCAATATAGATTAAAAAAATAAATAAAACGATACAAAGCAAAAATAAATATAGTAAGAGTTGAAGCCTGCAGAAGGAATACATTTAAATTGTCTCAAATTTTGAAATAACCACATGTAGGACCCCCACAAAAATAATGTACATATAATGATAACTTTTTTCACATTTCAAAAGGTCTAAAATATTCCAAACGATTGATTTCAGGTCATTTATAACACAGACACCTTTTCTTAAACGTTTCAAATGTTTCAGAAACAAACGGACCAGTGCTCAGACGTCAGATCTATTTTAAAGGATGAGTTAGAAACAAAAGAGAAAATTACACTGCGTTTATATCAATTCGATTTAGGGGAAATAGAGCTCGTCACTCTTGATAAATTGGCGCGAATATTCTGTCATTCTTCAATTCATCGTTCCATTTTAAAAAAACGCCGAACGAAATTTCTCATTCGACATATCGGAGATGTAAGATAAAGGTGTCTTCGAGATAAAAGTTGTATTTATGAGAGAACTATACGACCGGTTTTGGATTGATTTTTTCAATGCAATGAAACAAGAACTATTCTTAAAGGGAAACTTGTAGTTCCCGATACAGGCACTCTAGCTGTTTTTTCCAGAACGAATTCTAGACACCAATATTATTATTTCACTTCAATAATGCATGTGTTTGTGTTAGAAATGTTGCTGTTCAAGAACTTTGCTCATCTTCGTCTATTTTGGAATCTGTCCACACGTACTACGAAAAAACAATCAAGGAAAGAAACAAATGGCTGCGAAATGTTATACCACTACAGAGAAACCCCGTCGTATTTCAAATGTTTTAATAAATTACTCGGATAATGGTTGTTAAGAAAGGCATGTCACACTGTTTTACATTGAAATGCATATTATAATGCATACAACTTTTAAATAAAAAAAAAATGTTGTAAATTGTTTCTGGCTTTGTAATAGTTCATTGTATTCTGTCAAGATGGATACAGAGAGTGCCTCGTGTGTGAAGAGAACTTATAACAGCTCAGTTAGAAATAACAAACTGTGAGTGGTGCGTGGTCACCTGTTAATTGGAAGTAAAAACATGTTCGACCCTGTCTGTATTTATTTACATCTGGCCATCTAAATTTCTGTCCGCAGTTTCACCACAGTCACCTTTTTACCTACATCGTTTGTCATCAATAAGCTGGTTTTTAACAGTAAGAGTTATCTCTCTTTTCTTGCCATATACCTTCATTATCAGCTACCTGAAGTGTATCCATTGTACGAAACACTTACCATTTGAAATGTCCCCAGGCTTCTACTAATAAGCTCGAATTTTAATGCTTATTGGAAATAATCTAGAGAGTTAATAACAATTTGATATCATCTATGGGTGAAAAATATATTAATTGTTAAATACTATTTTGGCCAATATAAATGATTAATTATTGTGTTTTTGTTCACAACATTACATTCAAATTGCCATGGTATGTGGGATGATTCTTGCATAAAATTAATACGGATCGCTAAATTCAATATTCCCAAATGAGACTCTGGTAATTAAATAACAAATATACATTACAAATGTATAAAGCTAAATGGGTTTGCATGAAAAAGTAATGTTAAGTAAATAAAGGTAATAACAAAATTACCGAACTCCGAACAATCTTACAAAGGGAAAGTCAAAACTCATAATTATATAAACAGACAAAATCAGTCAACAACCGGAAAACTGTGAAAACCGTAATGAGTTATGTTATGTTATGCAATACATGTATATGAATCAAACTTACAATCTATTAACCATCTATTGGAATGGCGGTGGAGTTTTATGCTCTACGTTCATGTGAGTAATTGTATGTATCGCTAATTATTTACTTATGTTTATGTTTATGATATTTAAGGCCACTTTCAACAATATTTCAATTATCATGGCAGTTAATTTTATTGGTGAAGGAAACCGTAGTATCCGTAGAAAACCACCGATCTGTCACAAATAACTGACAAACTTTATACATAATATGTCAACGTTATATTTTTTTACTTTGTCATATAATATTATTGATGTATCTTACAACTCGAGGGAACTCCCGTATACAGAAATAATATGACTATTTCTTTTCTTCGACCATTACGAAATAACGCGAGAGGAATCTGTAAATACACAACCCGTCCGATGTCATGTTCATTATATATAAAAGTCAACTTGCAGCAGTCGATATTTTTATGGACCCCCGTTCCTTAGAAACGGTCGTTACAAGTGAAAAGAAGCCCGACCATGTCTATTATTGTACATACCTCCCACTTTAATTGTGGTAATTAAAGCACCCATCCACAGGTCACTTCTGATGCACTTTTTTCACTGTTAAGAAATGATACATACCCATTACATACAAAGTGTGTTGGTACAAGACTTTGTATCAGACTCAGCCTGTTATGTGAACCACTATCACTACAAGTCTCGAAAGCTACAAGTTGTGATGCGGTTATTTCACGCAACAGGCAAGACCTAATACATAGCCTTGTATCAACACACTCTGTATGTAATAAGTTTATCTAACATTTCAATAATAACAAATTTTAAACAAATAACAAATTTGGACAAAATTCTTAGGGAGACTATATTTTGTTCATGACGTCACGTTATTTGTTGTCGTTCTTTCACAAATGTTCGATCACTTTCAGTCTCACTGTACAATCGTCCGGCAACGCCTTTTTTTAAAGAAATGTGTACCTTAGTTGTCGGAAATATTGAAACTATGTCCTTGGAAATGATAATTCCCGATACATAATATGAATGAATGAACATTAAACAGTCGCGTTATTTACGTTGCTTACATTGATGTGTTTTCCCCGGATTCCAATGACATGACGTCATGCCAAAGTAGTTCGGCAGAGAAGATCTCGCTCAACGTCGCGCCATTCTTTTATCACCACAGATACACCATTTTGTATCAGACAGGATACTTTCTCTAATTTCGAAGGAAAACGTACATAATGTTATATAAATATTATTATTATTGTGAAAATACAATAACAGGATTTTAATCGTCATTTAAGTTTTTACATTATCCTCATTCCCGCCAGTTAGTACATGGAAATAGAAATGGGATCTATTTTCTCCGCTCTGAAGGGGACGTCCGCTAACTGTCCGGAACGAATCAAAGGCGTAACTCGGCGTTAGGAGGGAACATGAAGGAGTGTCCCTCGTTTTGAGAATGTAAACCTCCTTACGTGCCACATATGTGTTTCTATCTCAATAAGCGCTAGAGAATACCGAAGGGGCAATCAAAGATGGACAATTCAGAGAAACTGGCAACACAGGGAACACAAGACGAAGAAAAACAAAACAAAAAGACAACACGATATGTGTTGGACACCATTATACGCAAACAAACACAAATAACGTAAAGAAGATATGAACCCTCCCACAAATGTTTACAACTGGAGGTAAATACATCGTTTTGATGTGGAAATTGTAATTCAGGACCTGGATTTCCAACGTCATACGTCATGATCTTTTTTATGTTCAGTGCATTGAGGTGATAAGTGTTTGTCTGTTTTGTTGACATTGGTGGAATTGTTTACCATCACTTTCATAAAAACAATTTGCAGCAACTCATTAGTGGGTGACGACCCGGGTTTGTTAGGTGTAGTCGTTGATGGCCGCCATTGATAGGAAACATTTTCATACCCTATCCATCATTTCACCTTTAATTTTCATGTATTAATCAAGACATCCGCCCGATGACACTTCACAGTGTCACATTTTTACCTAAATGATTTTTTGTTTGTACGCGTTTTCTCGTCATGACTATTAGTGAAATAGCGCTCACTTGATGTTAAGCAAACAATCAATCAATATAAACATTTTGCTTATCACTTAACAGAGCCTCTTTTAATACGTTTTCTTAGAAGTATTGGGAAAATGTTATAAGTATTGTAAAGGCCCTGTTACACGGTAAAGCAAGTATCGCGATACTTGTATCATGCAACTTTTTGTATCATGATCCATGTCAGTTTACTTACTAAATCAAGTAGCATGCTTCATGCAGAGTTTGTTTACAAATTGTTCCCGCCAAAATGGAGAATCCTGACAATGAAGACATTATCATACAAATTGAGGAGACTCTCCATCTGTTCCTTTGACCAAATAAATCTCTACTTTTCCCCCCTTTCCAGTCATGTTTTATTTACCATGTGCTGACCATGTGCTTTTATTCGTTGATGATGTTGTAACCTCCTGACCTCAAACCAAGATCTCTGATTGGTCAGAGATAAAAATGTATCGTGATCCTTGCTGTACAGAATAGAACATGTTCTATCCCAAAGTGTGTATCATGCAACTTCTAAAAGTTGCATGATACAGAGTAATAGCACTGTTTACACTGTATTTTTTGGTTTATGATACAAGTATCATGATACTTGCTTTACCGTGTAACAGGGGCTTAAGACATTTTCAACTTTTAACATGAAAGGCAAAATATTCCACCTCATCAGATCATTGAATCATTATTTTATTTTTAGTTATATATGCGTCTGTTAATTACTTGACGTTTTGATAAGAAATTAAAAATGTCATTAAATTTTAATTTTTAACCTTTTGGCTTTTTATTACAAATGTTTTCATTAACAAAACAGCTAAGAGAAAGGTTTTATAATTTATGTATTTTATTGTTTTCTTTAGTTATTTATTCATATCTTAAAACCTTATATACGAAGAAAAGATCAGATTCATATTTTAAAACCTTTAAAGCGAAGAAAAGTCAAAACTTGAAAATCGAAGGGTTGAAATCCGACCAAAATATAGATATTGTCCAATATCAGTATATTCCACGGAATATACAATTCCGGCTCAAAGCTGATATTTAACACCATCTTCAAGTAGAAAGCTTTTTAAATAATATATAATACTCTCCTGTGTTGATCATAAAATCACTAGACAGCTGTGATTAGTCATCCAATGGCATGTTACTTTCGTCTTACATATTAAGCATGACTACACTAATTTCTGTGGGTAATTAAATGTGCAGTTTTGTTGTATAAATATATTTGGTAAGAAATCAAAATTTTCAATCCGTTAATTTAAAACAAAAATTAACGCACGTATTTAATCTCTGCTAAGTCGCAATTTAATACATAATGCATTTTAAAACGTCTAATCTTTGGCATAGTTGTTGGTACGCTTTTATTTAATATTAATAATATAACTAGGATTAATTTCTTTCTCCCAGGATAAAAACAACCAAAATGGTCGCTTGAGCTACAAGGACGATTTACACACAGAGATTCATTTATGAAAATGTCTTTTTGGATTTTGGAGCAAGAGGAATCCTTAATTTGAGTATTCTTGTGTTCCTGTGATAAAATAAAACCGAAAACATGACATAGAGTCTCAGAATTTATCAATTTAACATTTCATAATGTTTCAATGTTCCCTGGAGAGAATTCCTGGGAAAATAAGACGAGGTTTTGTTTATCAATCGTCTGGTGAGGATACCCTCCCATCACTTAGGAAACGACCGGATGCACGGACAGTAAAAGAAAAGGAAAAGGTTCAACGTCGCACCGTACGACATGATTTTTATCCGCCATTTCGGGAGGAACAGAGTCGACCCGGAACACCGGTTGTTGGAACCAGACTAGAGAGATACTCTAGTGGTACAGGAAAACGTGCACATATCCCATATGAGACTGCTGATATGTATGCTAACAATGGGATGTATAGGTTGCAGCAACAGAAAGGTTCGGCAACCAGTCGACGTGATGGGTCTGGTAAAAGACTTTCGGCAAATCGGTGTCCTACACCACTTCCGAATGATAAACCACTGACAAAATTGTGCTGGAATCACCATAGAGGTTTGTATAAAACACATGTTTCGTATATAACTCTGAATAATCAATTCTTTCGTTGTGTTTGATAATTGTACTCTAAGGATAGACACGTGTACAAGCAATATCTAACAGAACCATTATGATAGAAAGCATACCATAACATTATCTGGTACAGATTTGAAATCTATAGTTACAAAACATTACACAATTCCCAACACTATATTTAATGTCATTCATATGGTGTATAACTAAGTTCGCCATGATATAGCTGAAAAATTGCTGAGTTGGCGTTAAACAACAATCACTCACTCACTGCATAACCAAGTCAAAATTAAAAACAATAGACCACCTCCATTCCTGAACAATGATGAACGAGACATATTTAAGTGTTACAATTTAGGACAACCGTCATGATTTCAGTTTTCTCATTGTACATGTAATATTTTCATTTATACATAATAATAATATCATCAGGAATATCCTAGTTTGAACACACATAGCATATACCACTCAGGGGCAGAGGATCCAGGGGCATTTGCCCCCCCCCCCTTTTTTACTCTGAAAAGTGGGCAAAATTGAAAAAGCTGAATGCTTATTAAAATATTGTCCTATTCAGTCCTAAATTTCCCCCCACTCCAATCCACAGTTTCCGGTCCACTCTTACTCCACTTCCACTTAATAGGACATTCTTTAAACGGAGGAATTCAGCTGTCAACATAATGTACTACTTAGGTATGACAGTTGTGTAAAGCGATCTATTGATATGTGTTATGCCCTTACATTAAGAATATGAAGCTTACCTTGTTGAGCCATTCCCGACTGATTATAAGGAGTGCGATATTGGCTATGTTTGCTTCACGTTTGTTGTTTTTTCTGTTCTGACTGTGACTGTTGCATGTAAGTAAGATTTTGCCTTCGTCTTAAGGACATAATAAAATAATACAATATGGCTTATCTTTATTCAACACCCGGCTAGCTCGGTGAGACGAAGATAAAATACATATATGTATCAGAAGTAATAACAAAAAGAACAAACATATGGACAGACAATATTACAACAATAAATCACATCAACAAGAGTAAAGCAACAACAAAAAAGCGAACAAAACATAGTAAGACGAAAGGAACCGAGAGTAAGACCAGGTGTGGTAGGGTGAGTATCACCTGCTCCACATAGGGCACCTGTTGATGTATGATGACAATACGAACATCGTTTGCATTCAGCAATTTTAGTGGACATCAAAATACTGTAATAAAACATGAAGTTTGACATTAACTCGCTATATGCACAGGAAACATAAAGCTTGACAAAATATGAAAAAACGAAGCATATATACAAATGAAACACGAAGTTAGACATGAACTCACGATAAACAACTGCAGCAAGAAGTTTGATAAAAATGTCATGGACGTTTACATAATATATTAATTGACTCCGAGACAGTAAACATATTTCATGGGATCCAATATTATACTGCATACAAATGTACTGCCACGTATATTGTAATATGACATTGAAATTGTAACCTTTCTGAGTGTGGGTGAGGTGATGTTACCGGGAAGCATGGGACGTGAACACATTAAACCCACAATCCTCGTCGAAATAATGTTTAAAGGGTGCGATTTTGATATTTCAGACAAGATAATAGCCATCAACGTAGAAATAAAAACATAAATAATTAATTCAATGTTACCTAAGCTACAGAAAATATTGAAATCATGTATCTTTTTTATTTAATTTCGTTCCCAATGTTGTACAAGCCATTTTTTTCCACAACTGATCTTCCTGTCCCTTTGCAATGGCGACAGAACGCTACACACGCGACTGAGTTACATAAACAGAACCTCATGTCACAATTCCAGATTCGAAAAACGGCTGGTTGATCAAATGTTGAAACGCCATACGATTTCGATTGATTGATTGTTGATTAACGTCCAGCACCAAATATGTTATGCATATTCTGGATAATAGTGCACACAACTTTACAGGGCATGAAAACTACCAAGTGAGTAATATAAACCCTTGGTGAACTCAAACAGTCTTTGCATTTATTTATCTATTTTATTTAATTACATAAAATCATACATGGTTATAAATGATATATAGTACGGGAACGATTCTAGAAAAAGACGCGTACTTTCCGAGTTTAATGGACCGACATACCTCACGGCTGATATTTTGCAAAATGATTAGGTATACATTATATTATCATTTAAGCCCTGTCGTAGAATTTTCCCATGGTGCATTTTTTTGTTAGAGCTCTTGAAAGTGAAATTTCGTAGATTTTTCAAATTACAACTTCAATTACAAAAAGGCTGTAAGAAAATTAAACAAAGTAAATTGTTGACACAAAAAAGTTATTGTCAGAATTTTCAAAGAACAAGCAAGCATTTTAACTTAGAAGATTTAGCATCTGACGGATAGCTAAATAATTACTGAGCATTTCTCGGAAGAATGTGAAAGCTTTTTCCGATTGCAGTACCTGTCATTGTGAATATAATTTAATGAATTACGCGTAGATAGTTTTTTGGTGAATACATTTGTATATTTATCAGTTCTTTTACATTCTATAATTACAAATCACTCAAAAAGGTACAAATTTAACCTTAAAACAGCAATTTTTTGAAACCACTGTCTCATTAAATTTATGAACGTTTTCGTTCTCGTTACTTTCCCCTGTATTAATTTCACCCTTATTCATGACAATATACGTGTCGTAAAGTCTTGAAGTTTTGACATTATCGTTCGAATACGTTTGTGAAATACATAAATCATTGTTCATTGTTGAATTTAAAAGTGCTTTGTGCAAGTTCTTTTTTTGTAATGTATGTTTTTTTGTAAGTGGGTTTTACTTTGTTTTGGTGGTTTAGTACCGATCGGAATAGACATGAAATGTTCCGGAAAAAGTTTCATCCTGTATATAGTCCTAAACACTTGAAGTTTTATATTGTTGTTTAAATTTGTTTTATGGTATACCTTATTTTTGTTTTGTGTTGAATTTAAGATTGTTTTGTACCAGTTTTTATACCGACGTGGTCATTTTAATTTGTCACTTATTGCCAATCAGACTATATCTGATTCGTTCTTGGAAATGTGTTGTCCCGTAACGTTTGCTCACTCACTATCGAAAAAGAGTCGAACGGTCATCAGTCGGGAATTATGCATAATTTGTCAGATCTCTTGCGATGATACTCTTATCTAAGGCAAGCGAAAAGGGGAAATGAACCTTATTTAAAACTGTTGGCTTGAGAAAAGATGATGTCCATCGCCGTCTTCATGACGAATTTGATTCACCTGATTTGATTCCAACTGATAGGATACAGTATCATAGATCCTACTATAAATGCTACACAAGCAAAATAAATTTAGAAAAATTTGAACCAGTTGAAGCACAAATGAATGCCTCTGCCCGTGGCTCGGTGAGAACATCAGAATCTATGACTGCTCCATTTGATTGGTCTCAATGCATATTTTGTAAACAGAAAAGTTACAAAAAAGATAGGAATTTAAAGCGCGTCGAATCTAAAGATCGAGTCAAAAACATACTCCATGCTGCGAATAACAAGTCCGATTTCGATATGGTTAGTTTAATTCAGTCAGTTGACAATTTCGTGGAAAATGCATTGTATCACTCGTCATGCATAGCGAACGACCTTTTAAACATGAAATCAGACACTGTACCAGTCGAAAAATAGTCTTGAGCATGCAAGTGCTTTTCAGCAATTCATAGATAGCATACGAGATGATCTCTTTGTTAACAAAAAGGCATTTTCTATGTCTTTCTTGATTGATAAATTCTGTTCCTTTCTCCCACCAAACATTGCTAGCAAATATGCAACTTCAAAATTGCAGCAAAAGTTACCCAACTATTTTGGAAACGCCATTATTGTTGA
Organism: Bathymodiolus brooksi; assembly: GCA_963680875.1. Taxonomy (NCBI): domain Eukaryota; kingdom Metazoa; phylum Mollusca; class Bivalvia; order Mytilida; family Modiolidae; genus Bathymodiolus; species Bathymodiolus brooksi. The sequence goes on along the minus strand of OY804577.1, from coordinate 128,286,609 downwards.
AAAGCAACGTGGACAGGGCAAATCTAATACAATATTCAGTAGTTCAATCACTGTGTCTGAGGCTATTCACGCTGCAAAGAATCTAAAAGCCGAACTGAAATTTACTGAGTTGGAGACAAATTTTGAAAACACTCAGTCGAAACAACTTGACGAAGAACAAACACTTCATGACGTGGCAAAAAATTTACGGAGTAGCTTACAATCGTTAGAAATGTCTAATGAATATTACCCTTTGCCCTCAGAAGTTTCTATCACTGAATCTTGTAAATTTATTCCACATTGCCTGCTTAATTTTATCGTTTGGTTGGTTAATGATAGTTGTTTCTATCGGGAAAATAATCACGAAGGGATTTCAAATGATATCTTACGAAAATGTATCTCTATCGCTGAATGTGAAATTTTCCTGGCTGGTTATTTTCAAAACCAAGAGGCGGTGATGAAGTTTTCCAAAGACAATGTCAGTGATTGTGAAGAGATATCTTAGCACTCAGGAGGAAGCCGATACTCGAATTATCCTCCAGTCTATGTTTGTCAATCAACAAATGGCTAAAAGAAACAGTAATGGGCGGATCGTGATTAAATCTTCTGATAATGATGTTTTACTGCTTTCTCTCCACTTCTATTCCAAAATGACCAGCATCGACGAGCTTTGGTTTCAAACGGGTAGCATAACGTCAGTAAAAGACGGTCGGCAATTTATACCAGTGCATGACCTATATAACTCACTTGGAGCTGAAATGGCGAACATTTTACCAGTAGCTCACTCCCTTACTGGATGCGACACAACGTCATTCTTTTTTGATATTGGCAAGAAGACAGTTTATAAAATTCTTAAACAAAATACAACAAAATACCAAACTTTGACAAATCTAGCTAGTTCTGATGTTGATGCATGTGTTGAAGCAGGCAGGCTGTTGGTAGCTGATCTGTATGACCAAAAATGTAGTGCTAAGTCTGTTCACAGAGATCTAAATAAACTCAGGGTAAAATTAGCTTTGTCAAAAGATTCCTCTCTTGTCAAACTTCCTCCATCTGAAGCAGCATTTAGACAACACATACTTCGTGTTGCATTCCAAGTGTATGTATAGACACATGCTAATGAAGCTAAACCACCGCCTAGGTCACCTTTAGAGTATGGATGGAGAAATGAGAACAAATACTTAATGCCAAAGTACTTTGAAGGACCCATGACGTCTGATTTCTTGCAAGACCCTGTATGTGTGTGTAAAGGCAAGTCCATCTGCAGCAACATTTGTGTTTGCGTTGAACAAATTTTATCGTGTACGAGCATCTGCGATTGTCAAGGAAATGAAGAATGTAGAAATCAGCTGTCACACCAATTGTCGGTAGCTGAAAATTTGGGAAGCGACGAGAATTGTCCAAGCGACATCTAAAGTAGATACCTGACTGAAAAAAAACCCCCAAAAAAACCAACAAAAAAACCTGCCATTGGTCTCAGACCTTGACACGGTTGGTGTGCTTTCATCTAACATGAGACCTCTGTAAAAGGCATAGTATACTTTTGACCATTGGAGTTATGCTCTTTTATTAAAAGTAAATCAATTTTTTTCCTACTTCTAGGTTGGTGTAGTAGAGTTTAGACTTCATACACCTCGTTATTTCTCGTAAGATTTTTATGAAACTTTCCAGAAAATATCTTTATATACTATATTTTTCAATTTTGATGCACAAATTTTAAATATACATTTTTTGTACTTCCCGACGGCAGGGGCATATATCAGTAACCTTTACCCGATATTTTCAAACAAAAAAGAAATTATTTGATCAAAAACATAACTCTACATAATGCCAGCATTTTTTAATTGTAATAATAAACTGTTTTCAAGGAACATATGCATTATATAAAAAAAAATTGTGATTTTCGACATTTTCCACAAATGACCTTTAACCCCAATATTGCAAAAACTGCACCATAGTGGAACTCTACGACAGGGCTTCATCGAAGCACATCGGTAATATCTTTTAAATAAGACCAAAATTAGCCATGAGGTATTCCGGTCCATTAAATTTTAGATTTTTACTTGATTTTTCCTCCACTAATAGTTTTAGTGTTCAGAATAAGAAACGTGATCTAATTACTATTATATTGGTAACTTTGATATACATGTACATGTATGTTCCTCCACCAATAAAATTGACAGCCACGATATTACTGAAATATTGTTGAAAGTGGCGTTAATCACCATACCTCTATCCTAACCCATATATATTGACATTTGAGTTATGGACAAAACTATGAAATATAAAGATATTTAAGCTGATCTTGTCTTCTAATAATTGTGTCACGGGCCTTTTCTTGAAATTGAGTGAGTGAGTGATTGTTGTTTAACGCCAACTCAGCAATTTGTAACTATATCATGGTGAGAACATTTATTTTTCAATGAACAGATGTCCGTTTTGTACTAGACCAACACGCTTAGTTAGATTTTATAGTGCTAGCTCAGTGAACGGTATACGGATAGACATGTTGCTCCACTCGGACTAATTATCCCGATTCCAGTTAATTGATTTATTATTAATTATAAATAACTACTTGTCCGGTAGATGACCGAAAACATAAAAAGGGATAGCGGCCATAGTTCTTTGTTTTCTAAGCAATAAATACTGTTTATTGACATTGAAATTGGGCCAAACATGGGTTAGGTCAAAAAGCAAAGTATAAAATATGGGTTTCTGAAGAACGTGTTAGTCTGAGATGGGAAATATTGTAATACAAACGTAGAGCGCACGAGGCGTTTCTGGAATTACCTTTATCAGGTACACTCAAAGACAAAATCTTATGGAGTTTAATTTGACATGCAACATTCAGTTATCAAATTTACTAAGTCGTAAACTCCTCGGTACACAAACTTTAATAAGAGATTATTACATGACATTTTCCATATCGGCCCTGGTATTAGCCCGAGACTCCCATATCAAGCCCAACAGCGAAGCTGGAGGGCTGATATGGGTCGAGGGTTGATACCAGGGACGATATGGAAAATTTCATGTCATAATCTGTTTATCACATATTTTACATTGACCTTTTCCAAGCATTGACTTTTATATTGCAAAAAAGATCTATTCAGTGACGATCTGCATGTACAATGACGTTAGAAACTGTTTGTAAAATCTATCCAAGACGTTGACATTTGAATGGAAATTCCTATTCAACACCACGTATATATTTGAACTAATTATTCCGTTTCAAGTTATTTAAACTTTATTCCAATATGTTGAAATGTGTTAATTTGATTGAAATACGATTTTATGCATATCTTTATGCATCATCTTTCCTTGTACTTTGACATATAATCTTTGAGACCACTGCGCAGATACTGGAAGTTAAATACGGCTATTTGAGTGCAAATAACCAACACTGACTTTTAGCTATTATTGAACATGCAAAAACGAACATATTGCAACAAAATATGTGATAATGTTGGGTACCTATAAAGTGCGAAACGAAATAGAAACGAAACGAAACGAAATCAACGAAAACGAAACGAAACGAAATCAACCTAATGGAAACGAAATGAAACGAAATCAACGAAATCAACTAAAACAAAACGAAATAGACTGATATGAAGAAAATGGAAGGACAAAAATAAAAGACAACGAAATAAAGAAATACAAAAAAAATGATAATTCGATTTTTTAAATACAATAATTTTGATTAATTATAACCCATCTTGCATATCTGTCCGTTACAGTACTCCTCACGTACATTACCCGCAACTCAATTCAAGTCTGGTTTGCTTGCCGACAAACTTTCAGAAGTTCAAATGTCATCTTTTTATTTGTGTTTGTGTGTGTGTCAGTATTTACGAATTATAAAGTTTCTATGATAGTTGTTTTCTAGTTTCACATTTGTTCATGTCTTAGGATTAGAGAATTTACATGTACCGATTGTTTTTATACTTGGTAACGTCTTATGGTTAGACGAGTGGCATCTGCCTATCTGCTATCAGAACCCACTATTTTCCTGGGAAAATGCCTGTACCAAGTCAGGAATGTGTTGGTTTTCAGTTGTTCGTTGATTGAAAACTCAGATGGTTGAGCTTCTTATCGGTTTTGTCTGTTTTTGTGGACTTTCCCTTTTGAATGCGCCTTGGAGTACGGTACCATTGTTATTACCTTTATTCGATAAGTGTGCCAACAGATCTGGCGTAATGTCTTACCGTGGTTCCTTCCGAGATATACAGGGGTCAAAAAGACCCAACACTATTAACTTTTTATTTCAAATCCTATTGTTCTATTTTGAAGAACTAAAAAAAAAACAACAACAACAAAACAGGACGTACAGTGAGCCCCCTCCTTACAGAAGAACTTCTGGAAAAAATAATGCTTGCAAAAACTAAACATAAGAAACTCTGGAAGTTTTATTGAAATCCATTGTGTTGTTTAGGAAGAGTTATGGATAACGCAACAGTATCCTTTCTCTATTGTATATAGCCTTGTATGCATTAAATGACAAAGTCTAAAAGTGAAGAAATTTTTAGCAAGAACTGTTAAAATGGGAAAACAAAAATAGAAGGTGTACAATGCCATTTGGTACTAAAGAATTCATGAAATTAATGAACCATATGGTATTAAAGATTTCCTGTAGGATTCATTCAATTCCATCAAGTTGTTAAGGAGGAATTGCATAGGCAGTGAGGGAAGCACTCATGGACAAACAGACATATACTATATACCCCCTCCCGCTGGATAGCAGGGAGTATAAAAATATGTGCCGTATCAAATTTTATTTATACCGGAAGTTTTTTTTGGAGGGGGGTGATGTGGGGTTTTTTTTTAATGAAAAGGGATCAAAGGGAAAAAAGGTACTTTTACAAGATATGCATATTTTATTTTTATTTTTAAAGTTAATTTTTGATGGGATTTGTATACCTCCGCCAAAAAAAAAGATTGGGGTATATAGGACTTCTGCTGTCCGTTCGTTCGTTTGTCCGTCCGGTCGTCACACTTTTTCATCTCTCCGACACGCTTTTAAATTTTGCTCGAACGGGGTTATTTATTAGTGAACTTTAACTACTGCACTTCTGTTATTTTAATTCATCTCCTTTCAACAGACTTGACGTTGCTCTTATGGTTCCCAAATTTAAAAGAAGCCACTAAGTGAAAAGGACAGACTCCCGCTGAATAAATGCATATTATTCTTGTTCAATGGTGATCAAATCCTGTCCTCTCCTGATGAAAGACAGACATGTGTGGGAAGTAGTCTAGCATCATAATTGTGAAAATAGGTTTGATTTCTTTTAGGCCCCTATTATTTTTTATTCCATTTTCTATTCCGTTTTGTTTTCGTTGATTTCGTTTTGCTTTCGTTGGTTTCGTTTTATTTCGTTTTCATTTCGTTGATTTCGTTTCGTTTCGTTTCGTTTTTGTTGATTTCGTTTCGTTTCGTTTTCGTTGATTTCGCTTCGTTTCGTTTCTATTTCGTTTCGCACTTTATAGGTGCCTTGATAATGTTTGCTATTTTACTTAAATTTCTCAAATGAAACAAACATTCCTCATATTTGATTAGAAGTGAACAGAAAGAAACGGAAGCACCCAATATGACCAATATCTACCACAGAATGTGTAAAGTAGTGATGAAATTTATTTTGGAATGCATTTATTTAAAAAAAAATGTTTAGGTGTAAGGTGTTTAACGCCACTTTCAACAATATTCCAGCTATATCGTGGCGGGCAGTTTTGTTGGTGGAGGAAACCGGAATACCCGGAGAAAACCACCGACCTGTCGCAAGTTACTGACAAACTTTTTCACATAATGTTGTATCGAGTACACCTCACCATGAACGGGATTCGAACTCACAAGTTTAGTGGTGATATTCTCTTATTGTACATGTAGTTGTAAATCAAACTACCGTTCCATCACGACCACGATTGCCCTTTAAAAAAAAACGCAAAACAAAGAGTGAGTGATTAGTGAGTGATTGTTGTTTAACGCCAATTTAGCAATTTTTCAGCTATGTCATGATGAGAACAAAATAATTTTCAATGAGATGATGATGATGAGATCCGCTTTGTTCTAGACCAACACTCTGAGTTGGATTTTTATAGTACTAGCTCACTGAAACAACAGTCCGCGGGTAGACATGTCGCTCCACTCGGACACATTATTCTGATTCCGTAACAAGCAGTCTTTGCTCTTTCTCCTTAATGCTGCGTGCTTAGCGGAGAAGCAACAAATACCAATTTTATAATCTTTGGTTTGACTCGACCGGGGCGCGAACACACGATTTACCGCACTCGAGGCGAGCACGCTAACCATTACGCCACCGATGCAGTCTCGAAAAACAAATAACCCATTTATTTATTGACGTTTAATATCATCATTATTATTTTATTTTCAGATTTAGAGGAAGAAGATTCCGACGATGAAGAAATTTTGGACGTCAGACGTAAACATGAACGAAATTGTACCGCATCGACCGTTCGACGTAATAGACACCACGAGCTAACACTATCTGATTTAGAAAATGACGTTATTAACCGACCACAGGAACCTGTTCCATTAACGCAAAAAGTGCTACAGACTATTCGCAGTGACAATGTCAATAAAAACCAAAGGATTGTACAATGGTTAATGGACTGCGAGGAGAAAAATAAATTCACAGGATCACAACTTCCGTCCCATTTACCGGATATTATGATTAACCTTCGCCATTCATCGTCGGCGTCACCGCTTATAAGAATGTAGCTCAAAGCACTTTATTGGCGGTATAGGTATATATAATTTCATTCTTGATTTATCGTAGCACCAGATAACTTGATGACTGCCATACCTCGTGTGGTCAATAGAACTCTTGCGACATAAATAATAAAAGTATAACTACAATGTACGTGTAGTTACAATTTAAATTACTTTTGCTTACTGCATGCCCTCCAAGAACAGCCACATTTACGCCCGGCTTTTAGTGTAGTTCGTGCTGCCCACTCTTTTGTTTTCTGCTAACTATTGTTTGTCTCTTCGTCTACTCAGACTATTTTTCTGTTCGACTTGACTTAGACTGGTTCACTGGTGTTGTAAAGACCGGCGAGCCAGTCCTGTCTTCATATTGTATTGATAAAAACTACACAATTCATTTAACCTAATTTGTACACGATTGATCATCGGATAATCCCTTACATAGTATATTCTTTTTATATGGATCTTAATTCAATGATGGCCACCATCACAGAACAAAGAGTAACATAAATCCCTATGATAAAATTATTTTAAAATCAATTCTATGAAAGAAATCTATGAAACAAACGGACCCTTAAAAATGAAATATCGTTGTAGTACTGTTTGAACTGAACACTAGAAATTTGTATGACAATTTGTAAACGAATATTGTTTTATCTTGATCAGGAATTAAAGAATAGATACAAGGAAGAAATAATTAAAGGACCCAACTGAGCAATGCTAAGATATCTTCTCAGAAACCACAATCCTGAATCTCCTATATAAATTAATAGTCATTGAAAAATAAATTAATCATTAATAACAGATGGACAACACAGACTCTGTTAGCTGGAATATATGAGGGGGGGGGGGGGGGGGGCGTCGTGGTCGTATGGTAGTTGGATTAACAACTACATGTACAATCCGCGCCTATCAACAGTTGTAAGTTCGAATCCCGCTCATGGTGAGGTGTACTCGATACAATATTATGTGATAAAGTTTGTCAATGACTTGGATCAGATCGGTGGTTTTCTCCGGGTACACCGATTTCCTCTACCAATAAAACTGATAACCACGATATAACTGAGATATTGTTGAAAATGGTGTTAAACGCTTTTAACTCTAACCCTCATATGGAATGAAAGTAGCAATTTTAAAACAACCTTCAACGATTTTATCTTACAAGATATAATCCGATATGATTACAGATATTTCTTATTTACTGCTCACATTAAAAGCCTAACAAATGCCAAACGTACATTACCATGTGCTCAAAGGCTCCTTGTTAAGCACAAATTTTGCCACAATTTTGAGTACCAAACTAGTTTAACCCCGCCACTTTTCATTGAAGTACCTGTACCAAGTCAAAACATTGATCGGTCATGTATATATTTATAATGGACATCGAGTTTACATATGTTCCTCATTTTATTTCTACCATTATTCGATTTGATTTTGGAATTGTTTGTTCCTTCATTTCAAGAGAATTATTATTTACATATTCCGACACAATTTCGATATATCATATTTTTGATGAGTATTTTGTTTTTATTTTCCACTTGCGTTGTGTTTGTCATTCCTTGTTTTGTTTTTTTAATGCTATTTTTTCATCTCTCTACAAATTAAAGAAACTGAATAACTTTATAGAATTACACAGATGAAGATGTAAATGGCATCTCACACGTCATTAACCGTGATAAGATGCATCAAGCCTTTCTACTGAAGAATTAAGCGAGTTTCCAAACTGACAAATTGAAAAAAAATGTCGCATTGAATAAAGCAACTTGACAAATTAGAAAAGTGCATCATCAATATTGAATTCGTTTCGGCTTTTATTGTGATAAACGGTTGTAAAATGTGTTGTATAACATTGATTACAAACGCTAAATGAGTATTTCCTTCTCTGGATTATGACCTTGTCAAGTCTCATATTTCAAACTGTTTAGAAGGATGCAACAAATCATTTATCGGACTGATAAAATATAGGTTTGTGATTATCTCCTTCTCTAAAACGGGAATGATAGAAAATGCAACGATAATAAGAAGACTTTAAAGAGTTTTTTTTATCGGAACTAACCAATATTACAATCAACTAAAGAGAAGCTTTTATTTGACCTGTATACTGTAGTCAAGCGTCGGAAATATGTAATCAAAGACAGGACATCAATACGTACGTTACTGTCACCAATTTAAAAGTTATCATGAAAACCAAGATAATAGTCCAACTTCAATATCATACACAATCAGTTTAGCAAATATACCCTTATTTGAAGAATTGTATTTAGGCCCTATTAAAAATTGTCTGAAACAGGATGTCTTTTAGTGTAATTGAAGTCATCACTGGAAAGATTTACGGTCGCCACCATGACTTGGTTAAACATTAGGAATATATATGTAACAAATGACCACGGATATGTTCCACCTGTCGTAAGCACTTCTTGGTACTTTCCTCGTTTATGATATATCACGGTTTTGTAATTAGAGTTACACGACGGGCGTCACTAGTGGAGCAGGAACTGCTAACCTTTCCGGAGCACATGCATTCACCCCCGGTTTTTAGTGGGAGTTCATGTTGCTTGATCTTTAGTTTTTTGTGTAATGTTTTTTAAATCTTTCTTTGTCATTTTTTTCTTTTGGCCATTGTGTTGTCTGTCCTTCGATTTACGATATCTGATTACCCTTTGGTATCTTCAAACTCTTCTTCGTGTTGTTCAAGTTGTCAAATTACGTGTCTTCACGTTTTTAGTTCCGCTACGATTTCCTCGTAAAACGATGTTTGGTTTGTCTTGAATACCATTTTTTTTGTAGGGGGTTTATGTTTTATTAATTCTATTTGTATTTATTTACGTATACTGGTGTCCAACACGATTTCCATATCAGATGGTGTTCGTGTCATTTTACAGTAACACAACGGATGTCACACGTAGAGCACAAACTGCTAACCCTGCCAGAACACCTGGGTTCACTCCCGGTTTTTAGTGGGGTTCGTGTAGTTCTAATAATAAAACCCTAAATGCTCGCTTACTCGCAAGGGTTATAACGGGATGCCATACCACGTAATGGAGCAGCCGCCGAGATTTTTTGCGCTCGCTTACAGAGCTTCTGACGCCTGCATTTATCAATAATAAGACATAACCTTTCCTTTTGTCCATTATTATAACAAGTTTTTATCACCTACCAGTATTTTAGAAAGTAATTCCCACAAAATAAAAATCTTCTCTGTGAATATTTTGAATTTCGTCATTTCCGGCCTCACTATTTGGATGTCGATACCATATTTGGCGATTTAGGCGTGAATGCGTGTAGTAAGAAATACCATATTTAGAAAAGCTCCGCCTTCCGTAGCTTCCGGTTATGGAAAACGATCGATAAATTTGAACAGGGTTGTTGCTACCTTTGAAAAGCATATATTTCTCAGCCAAACCGATTTAACAAGGACTGGGATCATCAGTAATAGTTATAATGAAATGTTTGAAGCGTAAATAGTGAGTTTTTATGTTTCAACTGCAACTTTTTTTTTTTGCTCCATTGTGACGAATGGGACCGCGTTGTAGCTCTGCCGAGACACAAGTTTGTCACAGGAGCTACATTATTGCAGCTAGGGTTCGTGTTGCTTAGATTACTGTGTAATGCTTTAAAAATGTAAAAATTACCAAACTGTCGGAACAATTCCAAAATCCAAGAGAAAAATCGATACCACTAACACACAAAAACATGCCCGCTTAGTTTCATGGCATGTTACAAACACTTCAGTAAAAAGTGGCGGGGTTAAACACTGTAGGTCCGTAAGTACATCAAAATTAGTAAAAAGACATAAACGTAGTACATGTATTGATTAATCTAACTATATTTAGACATTAAGATTTGTACAAGATCATGCCAATGATATACATGTATTATTGTTCTGATTCTAGCCTTTATTATACAATTAGTTACGTTGGCTCACGTTCAAATGCAGTATGACCTAACTATATCAACCGAGAAAAACAAACCTTGAAATAAATCTTGCCAAATAGAAATCAATGCTATTCAAATTGTCCACACAGACAGACAGTTTGTAGATAGACGAGCGGAATATGCTGTGCAAAGGGGATTCTGCAATTCTATGAGGAACTATTAATTTTTTTTATTAAATTAGGTTCTCATCATTTTAGCTAAGGTGATGTTTATATGAAATTTTTGACCATCACTGTTTAAACTTTGTTTTGTGTTGTTGATATTGGTGGAATTGTTGACCATCACTGCTTAAACTTTCCGTTGTTTTGTTGTTATTGGTTAAATCGTTTACCATCACTTTTCTTTTCATAACTGTTTGTTTATCGTCTTGACATTTTTTAGGGTATATTTGTCGTATTTGTTTTCCATTTGGTGTCTGTAAGACACATACGTCACCAATCAGGGTCTGCTCCATTTGAACGGTCGCTTATAAAATAAATGAGAATCAGAAAGGTTTTCTTTATGAAATCATATTCTATATTCAAAACATTTAGAACACGAATTAACACTTTACCACTTGTACAAGCTTTTGAATCTGTGCTCATTTCCTTTGACAGTGACGTCTAGAAACCCCCCGTTTCGCCGCCGTTAAATAATAAGCGCGTGAAATCTGAAACGAGCACCTGTTGTTCAATAAACAGGACGTGCTCGTAATACGACAGTTTGAATTAGATACGGGCTGTTCTTGTGTCATTTACACGAATGTTGGTCACGTAATTTTATATATGTTGATATATTTAATTACATTTGAAATATAAATATCATGGTGAAAACATGTATGGTGCATTTACGAAATTCAAAATATTATTTTAGATACAACAATATACTGGACATTCCACAGGTCAGAACATCAAGGTATGGCAAAAAAAACATTTAAATTTGCCGCTGCTACATTGTGGAACAGCCTCCCAGACCATTTCAGGACTGAAAACAGTTTTTCTCAATTTAAGAGCTTAATGCAGTCCTGGAATGGTACTAAATGTTGCTGTTCTGCATGCAGATGATAAATATTCTGCTACTGTTTTTGCTCTTGTTATTTGCATATAGCTTTTAGATATATATTTCTTTGTTTTAGTGATTGTCAATTTTTAATCCAAACATGCTTAATTTTCTGCTTTATTATGTCATGATGCATGTGGATGCCGATGGGAACCCAGCGAGGCATTGCCACCTGGTCCCCGGCCGGCATCTATATGCAGTATGCACGGTACAGTAAAAACTCTTTCAGATTTGCTGCATCTACATTGTGGAACAGCCTCCCAGATCATTTCAGGACTGAAAATAGCTTCTCTCAATTCAAGAGTCTTTTGCAGTCCTGGAATGGGTCCAAATGTTGCTGTTCTGCATGTAAATGATTCAAATTTTGCTTCTGGTTTGCTTAATTTTAATTTTTAATTTTTTTTAGTTTGGCTTGAAAATTTTATATTTTTTGATTTTTTAGTTAGACAGTGCTACTTTTACTGATTATGTTGGTACCAGTTTTAAATATTCAGTATTATTATTTCATTATTTTTTTTACCTGCTGCTTCGTTTAAATGCTGCTTTATGTTGGAGCATCTGTGTGTGGATCTTGAACAAGAGTCCAAAGAGGCACTTGCCACGTGGGTTCTTGTTCAGATCTATACACAGTCCTCCTTTTTATGCCTATATGTCTTAGCTTATTTTAGTTTGTAACTTTGCATGTGACTTGTGTTGTTTTATTGTTAATGTATATTCGGTAAAAAGCTCATTAGAGCTTATCTTGTACTGTTTTATTATGTGCCGAATCAAAAATAAAGTTTTCTTATCTTCTTATGGTCAAATGATCGGACAAATGTTGTCATACATAGTGTAATCGGTTTACTTCCGATAAAATCTGTTAAACTAAGTTCTCACTCACTCAGCCACGCCCATGCGTGCTATAACTATTAAAACATACTTCTAATTCCTTTTTTTTAAGAAATGAAGCAGAAACCAGCAATTTCTCGACATTCTGAACCACAGATGAACGCTTCATGCGATCGGACTCGATCAAAGGGGGACAACTTCATTTTGGAATGTACCTAAAATAATTCTGAATTATACCGACCTTTATGCTCCTTTATGTCTTCACCGGAAACGTTTTATCCAAGAGTAAATAAGTAAATTTAATTGCATTAAAGACCAACATGCTGATTTTTATTTTTTGTAGTACGATAGAATAAAAAAAAACACATAAAACTTCTGATTGCTTTGAATTCGGTTCAATAGTTCAAATAAATTTCATCAGAGAATGATGATAATTCCATCAGCAAGTAAGTTATTTTAATTTAAAGTCGGAAGTAGGAGTTCCACAGTGTTGCTGCCTCATAACTATATAACTCTTTTTACCATACCTTATTTTTGAACCTCCATTCTGTAATAATTCCCTAATGCAATTGACAATTGGAATTTACTTGATGTAGACAGCAAAATCAACACAGTAGACTAATGTTCAAAAAGCAAATAAGATCTAATATATCTGTCCCTCCCCCCTATTTTGTCTTGGGTACAAGAAAATACAACATATTCCATTGTCAACTTAGAAACTTGGCAATTAGTAACTTGAATCAACACAAGTTCTTGTACTTGTCAGATGGTTCAGGGTGTCCTTGTGGGGATGATGTTGAAGACAACTTTCACTACTTTTATGTCTGTCCACTTTTCATTTGCCAAAGAATTTTGCTGTTTACTCAACTGAGAGATTTAGCCTACTTCCTAAACATTGATGTACTCTTAAAGGGATCACCTGACCTTTCGTTTGATGATAATGTACTTATTATGAACTCTGTCCACACCTTTATTTGTGGAACCAAAAGACTTGACTATTAATATTAACATTTTTCAATTTGATTTTGTATTATTTGCTTTGAATCTTTTTTAATTTATTGCTTAAGATGTTTAAACAAATAAATATCTATATTTATGTGTACATGTGTAATATGCATATGTATGAATATGCCTTCTTATGTGCCTATATATACATGTACATATGTATCCTTAATATACAGAAGAATATATTAATTACAAGTTAACTTATTCACACTCTAAATTGGTAAAATTCACAATTATAATGAATAAATGGACAGTTTTAAAATTATTACAAAACTTTGAATTTCTCCTAAGTAAAAAATTTTTGTACACTAATTACAATGTAAATTAATTAATTATTCTTATCATTATACTTGATGTCCTTAGTTATTGAGGGAGAGCACTTACATAGGCTATGCCTGATGTGCAATCCCATTGGATATTGTATTTATGAATTTATTCGGACCCCCACACACACCCTCCCCCAAACCTAGAATGTTCAATGTATATGTTGAAAGTGGTAGAAAAAAAGACATTGAATTGGTTTGATTTAGTCCGGACCCCCTTAAACTTCCACCTCCCCCTTCCCTGCCAGAGACAATTCTGGATCTGACCCAGCTGTCTGCAGTAGAAAAATTAAAACTAATAGTGTCTGTAATATCTGGTAGTTCATATTTGTCACATTCATCAACTATCATTTTTATTGTCATAATTCAATAAACTGGAATGTGTTATCTTCTACTATTACATTTGAAACTTTCTATTTATCTTAATTCTCAGCAGTCCTAAATGTCACTCTCTTTTCTTTATATTTATATATGCTATAATTTTACATTTGATGACTACAAATATTGTTGTGTCGAAGTCCATGACCAACTTGTTCCTTGTGAATTAATTGTGATTTCTTTAAAATAATTTTTGTGTTTTATGATCCTATGCAATTTTATTACACTGAATCACAATCAACATCATCAGCTTTCAGAAGTGGCATTTAAAACTCTTCATGATCTACTGAGACCACATGGTCACACCTGTAGAATAAAAACATTAAGTTATAGAGAAAGAAAATGAAGAATTAAAAATAATAATTATCTTTTCCAGAAATAGTTTATCATGTACTTGTGCAAAGTTTATATAAAATGCAATTTAAAAATTATCTTTATACATATATGTTTTGGTGGCAACTACATGAAAAAATAGCATTATTCCAGAAATGTTTGCTGCATGTATCATAATGTCATACCAAACAAGTGTGCACACAATAATGATGTACTGAAAAAAATGTAATTAATTAAACATAACATATCACAGATATGTACAGGTATGTTACATTACACCAGAATGTTAATACATGTTCATACTGTAATGTATGCATTACACATATATTTTGTAAAGCTTCCCTGATACCACTAAAACATGATAATATATGTTTTATCATAAATTGTTTCAACAATGTTGCATGGAAATTCATTTTAAAATAGACATATGTACATTTTATTTGTACAAAATAAAAAATGTACACTTGGGACTTAATAAAAAAAAATGTATATTCATTATCTCAGTTTTCATGAAGAAAATTTCATGAAGAAAATTTCATTAAAGGATCAAAATAAAAAGAAATTTTGGATACCCTCTTTTCTAAACAATATCAAAGAATATCGGAACAGCTCTTTTAGATAGATGTATTAAACAATCCCGATATTTTCGAACAGCCATAATACGTCATATATAATCTCTGATCGGATAAAGTTATTTAAGGTTGGGAGAATTTTATAACTTAATATGTATGTTTGCTGTTTTCGCCATTTTCAGGTAAA
This sequence comes from Bathymodiolus brooksi, assembly GCA_963680875.1. Lineage (NCBI taxonomy): Eukaryota > Metazoa > Mollusca > Bivalvia > Mytilida > Modiolidae > Bathymodiolus > Bathymodiolus brooksi. The sequence continues at coordinate 128,271,312 of OY804577.1, read as the reverse complement.
AAAAAAACAAATTCGTGAATTATATTCTATCTCTTATTCATTTATAGAAACGGAGATCTATATATTTAGTTCGTGTAAATTTTCTGTGCGTTTTTTTTTCATCTTTTTGTTTCAAATTTAACCCCATTTGACCCGCTTGAAAACGATATTTCTTTTTAGACTATAACTATATTTTAGAAGAAGTCATGTTACTTACCGTGCATAGTTGACTTCCAAAGTCTGAGTACATCAATGCTAGACAACTATGTAATCAATTGATGGAACAATATGTCGGTAAATTGCATATTTTGTTACGACTTTGTGAAATACTCCTAGCCAAGCACCACACAACGTACAATAACTCTTCCCGCTCTATCCTGATTGTAAAATCAGAAAATATGCCCCGAATATCCAATGATTTCTACGAGCTCTTGTTGCTTATCCATTGAAACTTTGGCGACATATTTTTAGAGGAAGGTCCAGTCTATTGATATATGGCTGAACATCTTTCACGGAAAATCGGCAAGTCTGTATACACACACTGTTTTGTAAACTTTTATATTTAACGTTCAGATTTCGACTCTTTTAAAATTATGTTCAACCGGATTTGTAAAATTGAAGTGTTTCCGCAAATTTTAAGCCATACATGAAGAATATTGGTCCAGAGATAGCTGTGTGGTTGTCAGTTGGTGTCAAACGTCCCACACGTTTGATCTGGACGCCGCCATGTTTATTTACATCGTCTGTACATGACACACACTCGTGAATATTCATAGATAATATGAGACAGGCAACCTGTTTGAAGGACGAAGTCCTAAAATTTCAATAATACGATGATCCGTACACGTTAGCTTCACCGCCACCGGACGCAATTACGAACAATTTCGATGGTATTGACCGTGCCATTTGATAATAATTTATAAATTTGACCAAATTGATGAAGCTGATTGCATGTTCATACTTCAGATTAAGCACCAATATTCCTTTTGAATCATAGCCCATATATTATTCAATGCATTGTTACGGGTTTTAACTTGGAACAGATTTTCATGACCCCGTTCTAGTCACTCTGTGACCTAGATCCGGACACAATTTCGAACGACATCATAATAACATTTCTAGTGTAAATTATTTAATGACAACTGTTAAAATTGAATGAGCATTCATTCATTTACGTTCACATATATATTTGTATATAATACACATGCCATAAAAACCTTTCCTTTATTCATACCATAAATGTGTGCCAGTTTGCATTCGGAATTCCTTGGACTCTTCAATGAATAAGGTACATCACGGATTTTGACATTTTGGGATAGATCAAGGTAAGGAAAATGTATTATATTGACTGTTTTTGTTTTAATTTCAATGTGTTCTACATATGCATAGAACCAGGAGATCATATTCTTTCCAATTACAGGCATAAGATAACAAAATATGCGAACCTCAATGAATTTTAGCGATAGATTCCAAGTGCAATTGTCGATCGTTTTCTGTTTACAAATATGAAAACCCGTAGTCTGCAACATTCAACAACTGCGCATGAATAATTTTCTCCCAAAACACGAGTAATTTAGCGGGGTATCTATTTATAAAAGCATTTTTTTAATTCATGTTTTGAAGGAACAATTAGGGGACATACTTTTTATTTCGTTCGTAATTGCGTCCGGTGAGGCTATTATCTTTTATGTTGAATGAATTGTGTAGCCGATTTGTTATGGCGTTCATTTTACCTACGCCGCTCTTCCATCGGTAAACTGACGAGTTCTGTCCCGTGGCTCCGTACCTCGGCTAGATTGAGACAGATTGAGTCAGTCTAGTCCATCGGGAGTTTCGTAGAAAGAGATTTTTTTATTAGAATTTTATTAAAAGTTTATTTCGATTTTGCATAGAGTAAATAATCAAAGAATTGGGAATTTTTCATTGAAATAGATCTATTTTTTAAACTTCCGGTGAGCAGATTTTTAGCTATCAATATAGAAGGAAAAATCGGACGGCTTACCGTTAGAAGGACTTCGTCCTTTATTATACGTTATTTATATCACACTCGGATTTTCCTATTTTGAAAATAGAAAGTTTGGAATCTGTAATTTCATTAACTGGTACAACTTTTGCAACATAGCGACTTAATTCTTCGGTATTTATGTTCAAAGAAATTATGTAACAGAATGCGTAGGTAAGGGGGAAAGGGGTATGCGCAAAAAGCGTAAGTGAGGGGGAAAGGGATATGCGTAAAAAGCGTAGAAGAGTGGAAAGGTATTAAGAAAATAAACACTACACAGTGAATATTATACAACTGATGACTGTTGATAAGGTTGATACGCCGGTGTATCAACCCAGACGAAATGATAATTACAGAGACCAACAGCCGAGGTGATAATCACTTCTTGGGTTGATAAATATTGTGTCAACCGATATCAAAAGTCAACATTATTAAATGACTTGAGCTCTAAAATATATAAACTTTTATGTACAAAATATAAAAACAGACCAAAGCTTGTGGAACATACAACTGCCTACAGACAACAACAACGATTGTGTTTTACCATTACACAGAAGCACATATGTTATCACTCTTTGTTTTATTAAGCAAAAAACAAACACAAGACACATTCTGCCATTTGGATTTTGTACAACAATGCACAATTCCGAAACGTCAATGTGAAAGGAGTTGCGATTGGTTCATAAAGATGCACCGTCCAATCAAAATAATCGATTTAAAGCAAACATCACCAGGATTTCCCCGATCTATATTTGGGTACCTGACAGCTATGATACATTAATTGTCTACCTCTCGTGCACGATTACGCGCTGATCATAATGTTTGATCAAAATGAGCAATGTATGCTTTTGACTAATTAAGAAAACAGATTTTTTTAGTCTTTTAATAATAAAAAATATTCGATATTAACCTTTGATTAATTAGATTAGAGCGTGTTTATAACAAAGCTCGGTTATACGTGCGTGTTGCCATTTTACTCACGAAGGGAAACTTGTATGCGTCATTTCACTAAGAGGGGAATCTTGGGTCCATAAAAGTAGATTAACCCCAACCATTGTTATTGAAGTCCCTGTACAAAGCCAGGGAAGTGATCGGTCATGTATATGTGTGTTAGGTGTATCAGCTATGTCTCTTTCTACCATTTGTCGATTAGATTATGGAATATACAATTTCTTTGTCCAATATATAAAAAAAAAACAGGTCAACAGTATTGGATACGTTACATATTCTGATACTCGCCAAGAATATTGAAATTTCAATGCTTCAAGCCTTGCATATTCTTATTAATTATATTATTTTGTTGTCAGACAAGTCTTATTTAATGTAATAATTATAAAATAAAATTAGCTGACTCGTTGATTTACAAAGGGAAGTGAGTTGAAACAAATCTTATACCAAATTGAACTGTCATCGTTGGAGAGAAATATTGCAAATTAAAAATTATGTTTTGCTCTTATTTCATTCCTGACAGCGTTAAATGTAATTGAAAACCATTGTAATGGAACTGATGTGTCATGTTCAGATGTTTTAAGTTTTGAAACTTTATTTTGCAACAAGTGTATAAACCTGATCCTTTGATTACTGTTGCTTACTTTTTTGCAAAAAAATACTTTATTTCCATGTTTTCCAAATAAAACTGTCAATAATTAGATTTACTGTCTTGTTGTTGGTACTACCAAACGAAAAACTAATCAAAAAGCAACACATTATTTACGCTACAAAGCACAATTATATCATACGGAAACGTTTCAATTTATAAGATCCTTTGAAATAAGCATTAAAAGTTACATTTAAAAAGCGGTGTTTATGTTCATTACGTCGGGTTTAATACAGTGGTGAATAATTAGCCTTCAACCAATACCGAACAATATGTTGTAAGAATGTTCTTTGCCGTCTTGGGTGTAATCTAAGAGGTTCTCCTAGTCGTGTGTCTTGTAAGATTGTTCTTTGCCGTCTTGGGTGTAATCTAAGAGGTTCTCCTAGTCGCGTGTCTTGTAAGATTGTTCTTTGCCGTCTTGGGTGTAATCTAAGAGGTTCTCATAGTCGTGTGTCTTGTAAGATTGTTCTTTGCCGTCTTGGGTGTAATCTAAGAGGTTCTCCTAGTCGTGTGTCTTGTAAGATTGTTCTTTGCCGTCTTGGATGTAATCTAAGAGGTTCTCCTAGTCGTGTGTCTTGTAAGATTGTTCTTTGCCGTCTTGGGTGTAATCTAAGAGGTTCTCCTAGTCGTGTGTCTTGTAAGATTGTTCTTTTCCGTCTTGGATGTAATCTAAGAGGTTCTCCTAGTCGTGTGTCTTGTAAGATTGTTCTTTGCCGCCTTGGATATAATCTAAGAGGTTCTCCTAGTCGTGTGTCTTGTAAGATTGTTCTTTGCCGTCTTGGATGTAATCTAAGAGGTTCTCCTAGTCGTGTGTCTTGTAAGATTGTTCTTTGCCGTCTTGGATGTAATCTAAGAGGTTCTCCTAGTCGTGTGTCTTGTGAGATTGTTCTTTGCCGTCTTGGGTGTAATCTAAGAGGTTCTCCTAGTCGTGTGTCTTGTAAGATTGTTCTTTGCCGTCTTGGATGTAATCTAAGAGGTTCTCCTAGTCGTGTGTCTTGTAAGATTGTTCTTTGCCGTCTTGGGTGTAATCTAAGAGGTTCTCCTAGTCGTGTGTCTTGTAAGATTGTTCTTTGCCGTCTTGGGTGTAATCTAAGAGGTTCTCCTAGTCGTGTGTCTTGTAAGATTTTTCTTTACCGTCTTGGGTGTAATCTAAGAGGTTCTCCTAGTCGTGTGTCTTGTAAGATTGTTCTTTGCCGTCTTGGGTGTAATCTAAGAGGTTCACCTAGTCGTGTGTCTTGTAAGATTGTTCTTTGCCGGCTTGGGTGTAATCGAAGAGGTTCTCATAGTCGTGTGTCTTGTAAGATTGTTCTTTGCCGGCTTGGGTGTAATCTAAGAGGTTCTCCTAGTCGTGTGTCTTGTAAGATTGTTCTTTGCCGTCTTGGGTGTAATCTAAGAGGTTCTCCTAGTCGTGTGTCTTGTAAGATTGTTCTTTGTCGTCTTGGATGTAATCTAAGAGGTTATCCTAGTCGTGTGTCTTGTAAGATTGTTCTTTGCCGTCTTGGGTGTAATCTAAGAGGTTCACCTAGTCGTGTGTCTTGTGAGATTGTTCTTTGCCGTCTTGGGTGTAATCTAAGAGGTTCTCCTAGTCGTGTGTCTTGTAAGATTGTTCTTTGCCGTCTTGGGTGTAATCTAAGAGGTTCTCCTAGTCGTGTGTCTTGTAAGATTGTTCTTTGCCGTCTTGGGTGTAATCTAAGAGGTTCTCCTAGTCGTGTGTCTTGTAAGATTGGTCTTTGCCGTCTTGGGTGTAATCTAAGAGGTTCTCCTAGTCGTGTGTCTTGTAAGATTGTTCTTTGCCGTCTTGGATGTAATCTAAGAGGTTCTCCTAGTCGTGTGTCTTGTAAGATTGTTCTTTGCCGTCTTGGGTGTAATCTAAGAGGTTCTCCTAGTCGTGTGTCTTGTAAGATTGTTCTTTGCCGTCTTGGATGTAATCTAAGAGGTTCTCCTAGTCATGTGTCTTGTAAGATTGTTCTTTGCCGTCTTGGGTGTAATCTAAGAGGTTCTCCTAGTCGTGTGTCTTGTGAGATTGTTCTTTGCCGTCTTGGGTGTAATCTAAGAGGTTCTCCTAGTCGTGTGTCTTGTAAGATTGTTCTTTGCCGTCTTGGGTGTAATCTAAGAGGTTCTCCTAGTCGTGTGTCTTGTAAGATTGTTCTTTGCCGTCTTGGGTGTAATCTAAGAGGTTCTCCTAGTCGTGTGTCTTGTAAGATTGTTCTTTGCCGTCTTGGGTGTAATCTAAGAGGTTCTCCTAGTCGTGTGTCTTGTAAGATTGTTCTTTGCCGTCTTGGGTGTAATCTAAGAGGTTCTCATAGTCGTGTGTCTTGTAAGATTTTTCTTTACCGTCTTGGGTGTAATCTAAGAGGTTCTCCTAGTCGTGTGTCTTGTAAGATTGTTCTTTGCCGTCTTGGATGTAATCTAAGAGGATCTCCTAGTCGTGTGTCTTGTAAGATTGTTCTTTGCCGGCTTGGGTGTAATCGAAGAGGTTCTCATAGTCGTGTGTCTTGTAAGATTGTTCTTTGCCGGCTTGGGTGTAATCTAAGAGGTTCTCCTAGTCGTGTGTCTTGTAAGATTGTTCTTTGCCGTCTTGGGTGTAATCTAAGAGGTTCTCCTAATCGTGTGTCTTGTAAGATTGTTCTTTGCCGTCTTGGATGTAATCTAAGAGGTTCTCCTAGTCGTGTGTCTTGTAAGATTGTTCTTTGCCGTCTTGGGTGTAATCTAAGAGGTTCTCCTAGTCGTGTGTCTTGTGAGATTGTTCTTTGCCGTCTTGGGTGTAATCTAATAGGTTCTCCTAGTCGTGTGTCTTGTAAGATTGTTCTTTGCCGTCTTGGGTGTAATCTAAGAGGCTCTCCTAGTCGTGTGTCTTGTAAGATTGTTCTTTGCCGTCTTGGGTGTAATCTAAGAGGTTCTCCTAGTCGTGTGTCTTGTAAGATTGGTCTTTGCCGTGTTGGGTGTAATCTAAGAGGTTCTCCTAGTCGTGTGTCTTGTAAGATTATTCTTTGCCGTCTTGGATGTAATCTAAGAGGTTCTCCTAGTCGTGTGTCTTGTAAGATTGTTATTTGCCGTCTTGGGTGTAATCTAAGAGGTTCTCCTAGTCGTGTGTCTTGTAAGATTGTTTTTTGCCGTCTTGGATGTAATCTAAGAGGTTCTCCTAGTCGTGTGTCTTGTAAGATTGTTCTTTGCCGTCTTTGGTGTAATCTAAGAGGTTCTCCTAGTCGTGTGTCTTGTGAGATTGTTCTTTGCCGTCTTGGGTGTAATCTAAGAGGTTCTCCTAGTCGTGTGTCTTGTAAGATTGTTCTTTGCCGTCTTGGGTGTAATCTAAGAGGTTCTCCTAGTCGTGTGTCTTGTAAGATTGTTCTTTGCCGTCTTGGGTGTAATCTAAGAGGTTCTCCTAGTCGTGTGTCTTGTAAGATTGGTCTTTGCCGTCTTGGGTGTAATCTAAGAGGCTCTCCTAGTCGTGTGTCTTGTAAGATTGTTCTTTGCCGTCTTGGATGTAATCTAAGAGGTTCTCCTAGTCGTGTGTCTTGTAAGATTGTTCTTTGCCGTCTTGGGTGTAATCTAAGAGGTTCACCTAGTCGTGTGTCTTGTAAGATTGTTCTTTGCCGTCTTGGGTATAATCTAAGAGGTTCTCCTAGTCGTGTGTCTTGTAAGAATGTTCTTTGCCGTCTTGGGTGTAATCTAAGAGGTTCTCCTAGTCGTGTGTCTTGTAAGATTGGTCTTTGCCGTGTTGGGTGTAATCTAAGAGGTTCTCCTAGTCGTGTGTCTTGTAAGATTATTCTTTGCCGTCTTGGATGTAATCTAAGAGGTTCTCCTAGTCGTGTGTCTTGTAAGATTGTTATTTGCCGTCTTGGGTGTAATCTAAGAGGTTCTCCTAGTCGTGTGTCTTGTAAGATTGTTCTTTGCCGTCTTTGGTGTAATCTAAGAGGTTCTCCTAGTCGTGTGTCTTGTGAGATTGTTCTTTGCCGTCTTGGGTGTAATCTAAGAGGTTCTCCTAGTCGTGTGTCTTGTAAGATTGTTCTTTGCCGTCTTGGGTGTAATCTAAGAGGTTCTCCTAGTCGTGTGTCTTGTAAGATTGTTCTTTGCCGTCTTGGGTGTAATCTAAGAGGTTCTCCTAGTCGTGTGTCTTGTAAGATTGGTCTTTGCCGTCTTGGGTGTAATCTAAGAGGCTCTCCTAGTCGTGTGTCTTGTAAGATTGTTCTTTGCCGTCTTGGATGTAATCTAAGAGGTTCTCCTAGTCGTGTGTCTTGTAAGATTGTTCTTTGCCGTCTTGGGTGTAATCTAAGAGGTTCACCTAGTCGTGTGTCTTGTAAGATTGTTCTTTGCCGTCTTGGGTATAATCTAAGAGGTTCTCCTAGTCGTGTGTCTTGTAAGAATGTTCTTTGCCGTCTTGGGTGTAATCTAAGAGGTTCTCCTAGTCGTGTGTCTTGTAAGATTGTTCTTTGCCGTCTTGGGTGTAATCTAAGAGGTTCTCCTAGTCGTGTGTCTTGTAAGATTGTTCTTTGCCGTCTTGTGTGTAATCTAAGAGGTTCTCCTAGTCGTGTGTCTTGTAAGATTGTTCTTTGCCGTCTTGGGTGTAATCTAAGAGGTTCTCCTAATCGTGTGTCTTGTAAGATTGTTCTTTGCCGTCTTGGGTGTAATCTAAGAGGTTCTCCTAGTCGTGTGTCTTGTAAGATTGTTCTTTGCCGTCTTGGGTGTAATCTAATAGGTTCTCCTAGTCGTGTGTCTTGTAAGATTGTTCTTTGCCGGCTTGGGTGTAATCTAAGAGGTTCTCCTAGTCGTGTGTCTTGTAAGATTGTTCTTTGCCGTCTTGGGTGTAATCTAAGAGGTTCTCCTAGTCGTGTGTCTTGTAAGATTGTTCTTTGCCGTCTTGGGTGTAATCTAAGAGGTTCTCCTAGTCGTGTGTCTTGTAAGATTGTTCTTTGCGTCTTGGATGTAATCTAAGAGGTTCTCCTAGTCGTGTGTCTTGTAAGATTGTTCTTTGCCGTCTTGGGTGTAATCTAAGAGGTTCTCCTAGTCGTGTGTCTTGTGAGAGTGTTCTTTGCCGTCTTGGGTGTAATCTAAGAGGTTCTCCTAGTCGTGTGTCTTGTAAGATTGTTCTTTGCCGTCTTGGGTGTAATCTAAGAGGTTCTCCTAGTCGTGTGTCTTGTAAGATTGTTCTTTGCCGTCTTGGGTGTAATCTAAGAGGTTCTCCTAGTCGTGTGTCTTGTAAGATTGGTCTTTGCCGTCTTGGGTGTAATCTAAGAGGTTCTCCTAGTCGTGTGTCTTGTAAGATTGTTCTTTGCCGTCTTGGATGTAATCTAAGAGGTTCTCCTAGTCGTGTGTCTTGTAAGATTGTTCTTTGCGTCTTGGATGTAATCTAAGAGGTTCTCCTAGTCGTGTGTCTTGTAAGATTGTTCTTTGCCGTCTTGGGTGTAATCTAAGAGGTTCTCCTAGTCGTGTGTCTTGTGAGAGTGTTCTTTGCCGTCTTGGGTGTAATCTAAGAGGTTCTCCTAGTCGTGTGTCTTGTAAGATTGTTCTTTGCCGTCTTGGGTGTAATCTAAGAGGTTCTCCTAGTCGTGTGTCTTGTAAGATTGTTCTTTGCCGTCTTGGGTGTAATCTAAGAGGTTCTCCTAGTCGTGTGTCTTGTAAGATTGGTCTTTGCCGTCTTGGGTGTAATCTAAGAGGTTCTCCTAGTCGTGTGTCTTGTAAGATTGTTCTTTGCCGTCTTGGGTGTAATCTAAGAGGTTCTCGTAGTCGTGTGTCTTGTAAGATTGTTCTTTGCCGTCTTGGGTGTAATCTAATAGGTTCTCCTAGTCGTGTGTCTTGTGAGATTGTTCTCTGCCGTCTTGGGTGTAATCTAAGAGGTTCTCCTAGTCGTGTGTCTTGTAAGATTGTTCTTTGCCGTCTTGGATGTAATCTAAGAGGTTCTCCTAGTCGTGTGTTTTGTAAGATTGTTCTTTGCCGTCTTGGGTGTAATCTAAGAGGTTCTCCTAGTCGTGTGTCTTGTAAGATTGTTCTTTGCCGTCTTGGGTGTAATCTAAGAGGTTCTCCTAGTCGTGTGTCTTGTAAGATTTTTCTTTGCCATCTTGGATGTAATATAAGAGGTTCTCCTAGTCGTGTGTTTTGTAAGATTGTTCTTTGCCGTCTTGGGTGTAATCTAAGAGGTTCTCCTAGTCGTGTGTCTTGTAAGATTGTTCTTTGCCGTCTTGGGTGTAATCTAAGAGGTTCTCCTAGTCGTGTGTCTTGTAAGATTGTTCTTTGCCGTCTTGGGTGTAATCTAAGAGGTTCTCCTAGTCGTGTGTCTTGTAAGATTGTTCTTTGCCGTCTTGGGTGTAATCTAAGAGGTTCTCCTAGTCGTGTGTCTTGTACGATTGTTCTTTGCCGTCCTGGATGTAATCTAAGAGGTTCTCCTAGTCGTGTGTCTTGTAAGATTGTTCTTTGCCGTCTTGGATGTAATCTAAGAGGTTCTCCTAGTCGTGTGTCTTGTAAGATTGTTCTTTGCCGTCTTGGGTGTAATCTAAGAGGTTCTCCTAGTCGTGTGTCTTGTAAGATTGTTCTTTGCCGTCTTGGGTGTAATCTAAGAGGTTCTCCTAGTCGTGTGTCTTGTATGATTGTTCTTTGCCGTCTTGGGTGTAATCTAAGAGATTCTCCTAGTCGTGTGTCTTGTAAGATTATTCTTTGCCGTCTTGGATGTAATCTAAGAGGTTCTCCTAATCGTGTGTCTTGTAAGATTGTTCTTTGCCGTCTTGGGTGTAATCTAAGAGGTTCTCCTAGTCGTGTGTCTTGTTAGATTGTTCTTTGCCGTCTTGGGTGTAATCTAAGAGGTTCTCCTAGTCGTGTGTCTTGTAAGATTGTTCTGTGCCGTCTTGGGTGTAATCTAAGAGGTTCTCCTAGTCGTGTGTCTTGTAAGATTGTTCTTTGCCGTCTTGGATGTAATCTAAGAGGTTCTCCTAGTCGTGTGTCTTGTAAGATTGTTCTTTGCCGTCTTGGGTGTAATCTAAGAGGTTCTCCTAGTCGTGTGTCTTGTGAGATTGTTCTTTGCCGTCTTGGGTGTAATCTAAGAGGTTCTCCTAGTCGTGTGTCTTGTAAGATTGTTCTTTGCCGTCTTGGGTGTAATCTAAGAGGTTCTACTAGTCGTGTGTCTTGTACGATTGTTCTTTGCCGTCTTGGGTGTTATCTAAGAGGTTCTCCTAGTCGTGTGTCTTGTAAGATTGTTCTTTGCCGTCTTGGATGTAATCTAAGAGGTTCTCCTAGTCGTGTGTCTTGTGAGAGTGTTCTTTGCCGTCTTGGGTGTAATCTAAGAGGTTCTCCTAGTCGTGTGTCTTGTAAGATTGTTCTTTGCCGTCTTGGGTGTAATCTAAGAGGTTCTCCTAGTCGTGTGTCTTGTAAGATTGTTCTTTGCCGTCTTGGGTGTAATCTAAGAGGTTCTCCTAGTCGTGTGTCTTGTAAGATTGGTCTTTGCCGTCTTGGGTGTAATCTAAGAGGTTCTCATAGTCGTGTGTCTTGTAAGATTGTTCTTTGCCGTCTTGGATGTAATCTAAGAGGTTCTCCTAGTCGTGTGTCTTGTAAGATTGTTCTTTGCGTCTTGGATGTAATCTAAGAGGTTCTCCTAGTCGTGTGTCTTGTAAGATTGTTCTTTGCCGTCTTGGGTGTAATCTAAGAGGTTCTCCTAGTCGTGTGTCTTGTGAGAGTGTTCTTTGCCGTCTTGGGTGTAATCTAAGAGGTTCTCCTAGTCGTGTGTCTTGTAAGATTGTTCTTTGCCGTCTTGGGTGTAATCTAAGAGGTTCTCCTAGTCGTGTGTCTTGTAAGATTGTTCTTTGCCGTCTTGGGTGTAATCTAAGAGGTTCTCCTAGTCGTGTGTCTTGTAAGATTGGTCTTTGCCGTCTTGGGTGTAATCTAAGAGGTTCTCCTAGTCGTGTGTCTTGTAAGATTGTTCTTTGCCGTCTTGGGTGTAATCTAAGAGGTTCTCGTAGTCGTGTGTCTTGTGAGATTGTTCTTTGCCGTCTTGGGTGTAATCTAATAGGTTCTCCTAGTCGTGTGTCTTGTGAGATTGTTCTCTGCCGTCTTGGGTGTAATCTGAGAGGTTCTCCTAGTCGTGTGTCTTGTAAGATTGTTCTTTGCCGTCTTGGATGTAATCTAAGAGGTTCTCCTAGTCGTGTGTTTTGTAAGATTGTTCTTTGCCGTCTTGGGTGTAATCTAAGAGGTTCTCCTAGTCGTGTGTCTTGTAAGATTGTTCTTTGCCGTCTTGGGTGTAATCTAAGAGGTTCTCCTAGTCGTGTGTCTTGTAAGATTTTTCTTTGCCATCTTGGATGTAATATAAGAGGTTCTCCTAGTCGTGTGTTTTGTAAGATTGTTCTTTGCCGTCTTGGGTGTAATCTAAGAGGTTCTCCTAGTCGTGTGTCTTGTAAGATTGTTCTTTGCCGTCTTGGGTGTAATCTAAGAGGTTCTCCTAGTCGTGTGTCTTGTAAGATTGTTCTTTGCCGTCTTGGGTGTAATCTAAGAGGTTCTCCTAGTCGTGTGTCTTGTAAGATTGTTCTTTGCCGTCTTGGGTGTAATCTAAGAGGTTCTCCTAGTCGTGTGTCTTGTACGATTGTTCTTTGCCGTCCTGGATGTAATCTAAGAGGTTCTCCTAGTCGTGTGTCTTGTAAGATTGTTCTTTGCCGTCTTGGATGTAATCTAAGAGGTTCTCCTAGTCGTGTGTCTTGTAAGATTGTTCTTTGCCGTCTTGGGTGTAATCTAAGAGGTTCTCCTAGTCGTGTGTCTTGTAAGATTGTTCTTTGCCGTCTTGGGTGTAATCTAAGAGGTTCTCCTAGTCGTGTGTCTTGTAAGATTGTTCTTTGCCGTCTTGGGTGTAATCTAAGAGATTCTCCTAGTCGTGTGTCTTGTAAGATTATTCTTTGCCGTCTTGGATGTAATCTAAGAGGTTCTCCTAATCGTGTGTCTTGTAAGATTGTTCTTTGCCGTCTTGGGTGTAATCTAAGAGGTTCTCCTAGTCGTGTGTCTTGTTAGATTGTTCTTTGCCGTCTTGGGTGTAATCTAAGAGGTTCTCCTAGTCGTGTGTCTTGTAAGATTGTTCTGTGCCGTCTTGGGTGTAATCTAAGAGGTTCTCCTAGTCGTGTGTCTTGTAAGATTGTTCTTTGCCGTCTTGGATGTAATCTAAGAGGTTCTCCTAGTCGTGTGTCTTGTAAGATTGTTCTTTGCCGTCTTGGGTGTAATCTAAGAGGTTCTCCTAGTCGTGTGTCTTGTGAGATTGTTCTTTGCCGTCTTGGGTGTAATCTAAGAGGTTCTCCTAGTCGTGTGTCTTGTAAGATTGTTCTTTGCCGTCTTGGGTGTAATCTAAGAGGTTCTACTAGTCGTGTGTCTTGTACGATTGTTCTTTGCCGTCTTGGGTGTTATCTAAGAGGTTCTCCTAGTCGTGTGTCTTGTAAGATTGTTCTTTGCCGTCTTGGATGTAATCTAAGAGGTTCTCCTAGTCGTGTGTCTTGTAAGATTGTTCTTTGCGTCTTGGATGTAATCTAAGAGGTTCTCCTAGTCGTGTGTCTTGTAAGATTGTTCTTTGCCGTCTTGGGTGTAATCTAAGAGGTTCTCCTAGTCGTGTGTCTTGTGAGAGTGTTCTTTGCCGTCTTGGGTGTAATCTAAGAGGTTCTCCTAGTCGTGTGTCTTGTAAGATTGTTCTTTGCCGTCTTGGGTGTAATCTAAGAGGTTCTCCTAGTCGTGTGTCTTGTAAGATTGTTCTTTGCCGTCTTGGGTGTAATCTAAGAGGTTCTCCTAGTCGTGTGTCTTGTAAGATTGGTCTTTGCCGTCTTGGGTGTAATCTAAGAGGTTCTCCTAGTCGTGTGTCTTGTAAGATTGGTCTTTGCCGTCTTGGGTGTAATCTAAGAGGTTCTCGTAGTCGTGTGTCTTGTAAGATTGTTCTTTGCCGTCTTGGGTGTAATCTAATAGGTTCTCCTAGTCGTGTGTCTTGTGAGATTGTTCTCTGCCGTCTTGGGTGTAATCTAAGAGGTTCTCCTAGTCGTGTGTCTTGTAAGATTGTTCTTTGCCGTCTTGGATGTAATCTAAGAGGTTCTCCTAGTCGTGTGTTTTGTAAGATTGTTCTTTGCCGTCTTGGGTGTAATCTAAGAGGTTCTCCTAGTCGTGTGTCTTGTAAGATTGTTCTTTGCCGTCTTGGGTGTAATCTAAGAGGTTCTCCTAGTCGTGTGTCTTGTAAGATTTTTCTTTGCCATCTTGGATGTAATATAAGAGGTTCTCCTAGTCGTGTGTTTTGTAAGATTGTTCTTTGCCGTCTTGGGTGTAATCTAAGAGGTTCTCCTAGTCGTGTGTCTTGTAAGATTGTTCTTTGCCGTCTTGGGTGTAATCTAAGAGGTTCTCCTAGTCGTGTGTCTTGTAAGATTGTTCTTTGCCGTCTTGGGTGTAATCTAAGAGGTTTTCCTAGTCGTGTGTCTTGTAAGATTGTTCTTTGCCGTCTTGGGTGTAATCTAAGAGGTTCTCCTAGTCGTGTGTCTTGTAAGATTGTTCTTTGCCGTCTTGGGTGTAATCTAAGAGATTCTCCTAGTCGTGTGTCTTGTAAGATTATTCTTTGCCGTCTTGGATGTAATCTAAGAGGTTCTCCTAATCGTGTGTCTTGTAAGATTGTTCTTTGCCGTCTTGGGTGTAATCTAAGAGGTTCTCCTAGTCGTGTGTCTTGTTAGATTGTTCTTTGCCGTCTTGGGTGTAATCTAAGAGGTTCTCCTAGTCGTGTGTCTTGTAAGATTGTTCTGTGCCGTCTTGGGTGTAATCTAAGAGGTTCTCCTAGTCGTGTGTCTTGTAAGATTGTTCTTTGCCGTCTTGGATGTAATCTAAGAGGTTCTCCTAGTCGTGTGTCTTGTAAGATTGTTCTTTGCCGTCTTGGGTGTAATCTAAGAGGTTCTCCTAGTCGTGTGTCTTGTGAGATTGTTCTTTGCCGTCTTGGGTGTAATCTAAGAGGTTCTCCTAGTCGTGTGTCTTGTAAGATTGTTCTTTGCCGTCTTGGGTGTAATCTAAGAGGTTCTACTAGTCGTGTGTCTTGTACGATTGTTCTTTGCCGTCTTGGGTGTTATCTAAGAGGTTCTCCTAGTCGTGTGTCTTGTAAGATTGTTCTTTGCCGTCTTGGGTGTAATCTAAGAGGTTCTCCTAATCGTGTGTCTTGTAAGATTGTTCTTTGCCGTCTTGGGTGTAATCTAAGAGGTTCTCCTAGTCGTGTGTCTTGTAAGATTGTTCTTTGCCGTCTTGGATGTAATCTAAGAGGTTCTCCTAGTCGTGTGTCTTGTAAGATTGTTCTTTGCCGTCTTGGGTGTAATCTAAGAGGTTCTCCTAGTCGTGTGTCTTGTAAGATTGATCTTTGCCGTCTTGGGTGTAATCTAAGAGGTTCTCCTAGTCGTGTGTCTTGTAAGATTTTTCTTTGCCGTCTTGGGTGTAATCTAAGAGGTTCTCCTAGTCGTGTGTCTTGTAAGATTGTTCTTTCTCGTCTTGGGTGTAATCTAAGAGGTTCTCCTAGTCGTGTGTCATGTTAGATTGTTCTTTGCCGTCTTGGGCGTAATCTAAGAGGTTCTCCTAGTCGTGTGTCTTGTAAGATTGTTCTTTGCCGTCTTGGGTGTAGTCTAAGAGGTTCTCCTTGTCGTGTGTCTTGTAAGATTGTTCTTTGCCGTCTTGGATGTAATCTAAGAGGTTCTCCTAGTCGTGTGTCTTGTAAGATTGTTCTTTGCCGTCTTGGGTGTAATCTAAGAGGTTCTCCTAGTCGTGTGTCTTGTAAGATTGTTCTTTGCCGTCTTGGGTGTAATCTAAGAGGTTCTCCTAGTCGTGTGTCTTGTAAGATTGGTCTTTGCCGTCTTGGGTGTAATCTAAGAGGTTCTCCTAGTCGTGTGTCTTGTACGATTGTTCTTTGCCGTCCTGGATGTAATCTAAGAGGTTCTCCTAGTCGTGTGTCTTGTAAGATTGTTCTTTGCCGTCTTGGATGTAATCTAAGAGGTTCTCCTAGTCGTGTGTCTTGTAAGATTGTTCTTTGCCGTCTTGGGTGTAGTCTAAGAGGTTCTCCTAGTCGTGTGTCTTGTAAGATTGTTCTTTGCCGTCTTGGGTGTAATCTAAGAGGTTCTCCTAGTCGTGTGTCTTGTAAGATTGTTCTTTGCCGTCTTGGGTGTAATCTAAGAGGTTCTCCTAGTCGTGTGTCTTGTAAGATTGGTCTTTGCCGTCTTGGGTGTAATCTAAGAGGTTCTCCTAGTCGTGTGTCTTGTAAGATTGTTCTTTGCCGTCTTGGGTGTAATCTAAGAGGTTCTCGTAGTCGTGTGTCTTGTAAGATTGTTCTTTGCCGTCTTGGGTGTAATCTAATAGGTTCTCCTAGTCGTGTGTCTTGTGAGATTGTTCTCTGCCGTCTTGGGTGTAATCTAAGAGGTTCTCCTAGTCGTGTGTCTTGTAAGATTGTTCTTTGCCGTCTTGGATGTAATCTAAGAGGTTCTCCTAGTCGTGTGTTTTGTAAGATTGTTCTTTGCCGTCTTGGGTGTAATCTAAGAGGTTCTCCTAGTCGTGTGTCTTGTAAGATTGTTCTTTGCCGTTTTGGGTGTAATCTAAGAGGTTCTCCTAGTCGTGTGTCTTGTAAGATTTTTCTTTGCCATCTTGGATGTAATATAAGAGTTTCTCCTAGTCGTGTGTTTTGTAAGATTGTTCTTTGCCGTCTTGGGTGTAATCTAAGAGGTTCTCCTAGTCGTGTGTCTTGTAAGATTGTTCTTTGCCGTCTTGGGTGTAATCTAAGAGGTTCTCCTAGTCGTGTGTCTTGTAAGATTGTTCTTTGCCGTCTTGGGTGTAATCTAAGAGGTTCTCCTAGTCGTGTGTCTTGTACGATTGTTCTTTGCCGTCTTGGGTGTAATCTAAGAGGTTCTCCTAGTCGTGTGTCTTGTAAGATTGTTCTTTGCCGTCTGGGGTGTAATCTAAGAGGTTCTCCTAGTCGTGTGTCTTGTACGATTGTTCTTTGCCGTCCTGGATGTAATCTAAGAGGTTCTCCTAGTCGTGTGTCTTGTAAGATTGTTCTTTGCCGTCTTGGATGTAATCTAAGAGGTTCTCCTAGTCGTGTGTCTTGTAAGATTGTTCTTTGCCGTCTTGGGTGTAATCTAAGAGGTTTTCCTAGTCGTGTGTCTTGTAAGATTGTTCTTTGCCGTCTTGGGTGTAATCTAAGAGGTTCTCCTAGTCGTGTGTCTTGTAAGATTGTTCTTTGCCGTCTTGGGTGTAATCTAAGAGATTCTCCTAGTCGTGTGTCTTGTAAGATTATTCTTTGCCGTCTTGGATGTAATCTAAGAGGTTCTCCTAATCGTGTGTCTTGTAAGATTGTTCTTTGCCGTCTTGGGTGTAATCTAAGAGGTTCTCCTAGTCGTGTGTCTTGTTAGATTGTTCTTTGCCGTCTTGGGTGTAATCTAAGAGGTTCTCCTAGTCGTGTGTCTTGTAAGATTGTTCTGTGCCGTCTTGGGTGTAATCTAAGAGGTTCTCCTAGTCGTGTGTCTTGTAAGATTGTTCTTTGCCGTCTTGGATGTAATCTAAGAGGTTCTCCTAGTCGTGTGTCTTGTAAGATTGTTCTTTGCCGTCTTGGGTGTAATCTAAGAGGTTCTCCTAGTCGTGTGTCTTGTGAGATTGTTCTTTGCCGTCTTGGGTGTAATCTAAGAGGTTCTCCTAGTCGTGTGTCTTGTAAGATTGTTCTTTGCCGTCTTGGGTGTAATCTAAGAGGTTCTACTAGTCGTGTGTCTTGTACGATTGTTCTTTGCCGTCTTGGGTGTTATCTAAGAGGTTCTCCTAGTCGTGTGTCTTGTAAGATTGTTCTTTGCCGTCTTGGGTGTAATCTAAGAGGTTCTCCTAATCGTGTGTCTTGTAAGATTGTTCTTTGCCGTCTTGGGTGTAATCTAAGAGGTTCTCCTAGTCGTGTGTCTTGTAAGATTGTTCTTTGCCGTCTTGGATGTAATCTAAGAGGTTCTCCTAGTCGTGTGTCTTGTAAGATTGTTCTTTGCCGTCTTGGGTGTAATCTAAGAGGTTCTCCTAGTCGTGTGTCTTGTAAGATTGATCTTTGCCGTCTTGGGTGTAATCTAAGAGGTTCTCCTAGTCGTGTGTCTTGTAAGATTTTTCTTTGCCGTCTTGGGTGTAATCTAAGAGGTTCTCCTAGTCGTGTGTCTTGTAAGATTGTTCTTTCTCGTCTTGGGTGTAATCTAAGAGGTTCTCCTAGTCGTGTGTCATGTTAGATTGTTCTTTGCCGTCTTGGGCGTAATCTAAGAGGTTCTCCTAGTCGTGTGTCTTGTAAGATTGTTCTTTGCCGTCTTGGGTGTAGTCTAAGAGGTTCTCCTTGTCGTGTGTCTTGTAAGATTGTTCTTTGCGTCTTGGATGTAATCTAAGAGGTTCTCCTAGTCGTGTGTCTTGTAAGATTGTTCTTTGCCGTCTTGGGTGTAATCTAAGAGGTTCTCCTAGTCGTGTGTCTTGTAAGATTGTTCTTTGCCGTCTTGGGTGTAATCTAAGAGGTTCTCCTAGTCGTGTGTCTTGTAAGATTGGTCTTTGCCGTCTTGGGTGTAATCTAAGAGGTTCTCCTTGTCGTGTGTCTTGTAAGATTGTTCTTTGCCATCTTGGATGTAATCTAAGAGGTTCTCCTAGTCGTGTGTCTTGTAAGATTGTTCTTTGCCGTCTTGGGTGTAATCTAAGAGGTTCTCCTAGTCGTGTGTCTTGTAAGATTGTTCTTTGCCGTCTTGGGTGTAATCTAAGAGGTTCTCCTAGTCGTGTGTTTTGTAAGATTGTTCTTTGCCGTCTTGGGTGTAATCTAAGAGGTTCTCCTAGTCGTGTGTCTTGTAAGATTGTTCTTTGCCGTCTTGGATGTAATCTAAGAGGTTCTCCTAATCGTGTGTCTTGTAAGATTGTTCTTTGCCGTCTTGGGTGTAATCTAAGAGGTTCTGCTAGTCGTGTGTCTTGTAAGATTTTTCTTTGCCGTCTTGGGTGTAACCTAAGAGGTTCTCCTAGTCGTGTGTCTTGTAGGATTGTTCTTTGCCGTCTTGGGTGTAATCTAAGAGGTTCTCCTAGTCGTGTGTCTTGTACGATTGTTCTTTGCCGTCTTGGGTGTTATCTAAGAGGTTCTCCTAGTCGTGTGTCTTGTAAGATTGTTCTTTGCCGTCTTGGATGTAATCTAAGAGGTTCTCCTAGTCGTGTGTCTTGTAAGATTGTTCTTTGCCGTCTTGGATGTAATCTAAGAGGTTCTCATAGTCGTGTGTCTTGTAAGATTGTTCTTTGCCGTCTTGGGTGTAATCTAAGAGGTTCTCCTAGTCGTGTGTCTTGTAAGATTGTTCTTTGCCGTCTTGGATGTAATCTAAGAGGTTCTCCTAGTCGTGTGTCTTGTAAGATTGTTCTTTGCCGGCTTGGGTTTAATCTAAGAGGTTCTCCTAGTCGTGTGTCTTGTAAGATTGTTCTTTGCCGTCTTGGGTGTAATCTAAGAGGTTCTCCTAGTCGTGTGTCTTTTAAGATTCTTCTTTGCCGTCTTGGGTGTAATCTAATAGGTTCTCCTAGTCGTATGTCTTGTAAGATTGTTCTTTGCGTCTTGGATGTAATCTAAGAGGTTCTCCTAGTCGTGTGTCTTGTAAGATTGTTCTTTGCCGTCTTGGGTGTAATCTAAGAGGTTCTCCTAGTCGTGTGTCTTGTAAGATTGTTCTTTGCCGTCTTGGGTGTAATCTAAGAGGTTCACCTAGTCGTGTGTCTTGTAAGATTGTTCTTTGCCGTCTTGGGTGTAATATAAGAGGTTCTCCTAGTCGTGTGTCTTGTAAGATTGTTCTTTGCCGTCTTGGGTGTAATCTAAGAGGTTATCCTAGTCGTGTGTCTTGTAAGATTGTTCTTTGCCGTCTTGGGTGTAATCTAAGAGGTTCTCCTAGTCGTGTGTCTTGTAAGATTGTTCTTTGCCGTCTTGGGTGTAATCTAAGAGGTTCTCCTAGTCGTGTGTCTTGTAAGATTGTTCTTTGCCGTCTTGGGTGTAATCTAAGAGGTTCCCCTAGCGTGTGTCTTGTTGTTGGTAATATGTATCTGTTAGAGGTTGAATGACCTGATTGTCATCCTTTTCAAAATGAGTCTTAATGAATTTAGTAACATACACAACAGAAACAACTTAGAGGATGAGTAATACGTATTCGATAAAACAAAATAAAAGGCGGTGAACCCAGGTGTTCACTAATAAATCAATCATACCGTGTTCAATGATTTTCGCCGTCAGCATATAGAGGAGGTGATCACACAATTCCTCTCAGCCTCATTTTAAACATAAACAACCATACAGTTTGACAGTTGCCGAAGATTTTATAATGTGGTTTTTAAATATTTAGTGGGACACTTTAGAATCAAGAGGTAGAGGTTGATAACAATGGAGGTTAATTTGCCTGATTAGGTGTTATTTACCAGAAATCCTGACATTGTTCACTAATGTAGTTTACACGTGATTTGAGTGATTTTTTGTTTTCATCTATTAAAAGTTATATATATATATATGTGGCTCTAAGCATGCGTATCTCCACAATATGCAAATACCGCAATATAATGAGAAGGAATTATATATTGTATATTTATTCTTAATGGTTTATTTAACGGGGTATTTACGATTGACCAATTTATAGTAACATCATTCTAGGTGTGTTCAGTGACAACACTAAAAGTTCCTCTTCACTGGTAGTCAACAGTTTTGCCTATAACGATAACCAATATTTTGCTTCATCTATCGCTGAAGTCGATAGCTATCCTACCTATGCTGTGATATAAGACCAATTATGCTTGATTGATTTGGTGTTTAACGCCACTATCAACAATATTTCACCTATATGTTGGCGACCAGTTTTAGTGGTGGAAGAAGCCGGAGTACCCGGAGAGAATCACCGACCATGGGCAAGTAACTGGTAATCTTTATCACTTGCGGCTGCGAGTCGAGTGCACCCTTTTTGTATTATACAAAGCTGGGCGCGAACCCACGCCTTATTAGTAATAGGCTTGTATAATGTGTTAGGTAATCCAACTACTTAAACTCATTGAGCCACCCCGACCCTCCAATTATACTTGATTTAACATTATGTGATAAAGGTTGTCTGTGTTGGTCGGTGGTTTCTCCAGTTTCCCATACCAAAAAATCTGTCCACCAGTTTATAACTCAAGTATTGTTGAAAATACCATTAAACACATACCGTACATGAATAACCCTCTAATCCGCTAATGTACACATTCATATATACATGTATTATAAAACATATGATTCATTTTAGAAAAAAAATTCCAGAGAATATGAAAATTCAACTTTAGATATTTTTCAAAATGTAATCAAGAGCAGAATACATACTATTATCGGATGACTATTTTTCAAAGTTGTAAAAAAAACCCGTCAAATTCCTGAAAAAAACCGAAGGGTAGTATTCTAACAAGGATAACTAACACGCATTAAGAATTGACAAATGACAATAAAAACATCTATTTTGTAGAATGATTAATTTGAAAATACCTCTAAAGCCGCAAATACGTACTTACTACTTATCATGGTGACATACAGTGGACGGAAATGCTATAATTTTGTATTATTATTATCATTTTCATGAACTAATTTAATCTTAATATGGGACGAAGTCCCAACTATGGTAAAAATAGCAATATTTTGATTCCAGATCCATATCACTAATGGCTTAAATTTCATCCACCGGAAATGATACACCGGAAACCAATACATGGTTAAATCTGCAGAAAATCGGATGCACAGTAATCTGGAACTACTTCCGGTTATGAATGCTAAAAGTCGTCCCCGATATATCTCGGCCCTAAAAAAATTCTTCCCCGATATACCTCGGCCCAAAAAATTTCGACACTATTTTGATGCACTGAATGAGCGCGAAACTGGCAGATAATTTTCAGATTCGCGAGCATTCATGGCCGTGCCTGTTTCAATAGATGGAAAGAGCATCCTTACATTGTACTACAGTACATTCCAAAAAGTACACAAGAGTAAGTACAATTTCTATTTCAATCATCCCAAGGATTTACATGATTTAAATATTAGATAATGTGGATTGTGCTTCGCTGGCACTACAGGTAGCACCTCTCTCATATTATTGTTTAATTTGTTTATTGGACTTCGTCCCAAGTTAGGTAACACCTATTTTAATATCATATTAAAATAGTGTGTTAAATATAGTATAACTAATCGTAGATTTTGAATATCAAAATAAGACCACGAGTGACCGAAGTACGCATAGGGATTAAACGAGTGGGCGGAACTTGTTTCACCCACGAGTTTAATCATCAATGCGTATTCGGTCACGAGTGGTCTTATTTTGATATTCAAAATGTATGATTTAGTTATACTGTTTATTATATAGACTTCAAAATGTCTTATATATATATATATTTTTTGTTGCATACTAGTATTTCATTTTACGCGTATGAATCTACGAGCAATGATACTAACGGGTTCAGCTGGAAGGATCTACCATCTTGAAAATGTGAAATCCTACATGTCATATTTACAACAATGCACACAAATAATTAAAATGCTTACCTTGAAAACTTATTTTAGTTATATTTGATCAAAATTGAAGCGTACACGAAGCCAAATAACGTGCCTGCCTGCCTGCCTGTCTGCCTGCCTGCTTGCCTGCCTGCCTGCCTGCCTGAGTGAGTGAGTGAGTGAGTGAGTGAGTGAGTGAGTGAGTGAGTGAGTGAGTGAGTGAGTGAGTGAGTGAGTGTGAGTGTGAGTGTGAGTGTGAGTGTGAGTGTGAGTGTGAGAGTGAGTGAGTGAGTGAGTGAGTGAGTGAGTGAGTGAGTGAGTGAGTGAGTGAGTGAGTGAGTGAGTGAGTGAGTGAGTGTGAGTGTGAGTGTGAGTGTGAGTGTGAGAGTGAGTGAGTGAGTGAGTGAGTGAGTGAGTGAGTGAGTGAGTGAGTGAGTGAGTGAGTGAGTGAGTGAGTGAGTGAGTGAGTGAGTGAGTGTGAGTGTGAGTGTGAGTGTGAGTGTGAGTGAGTGAGTGAGTGAGTGAGTGAGTGAGTGAGTGTGAGTGTGAGTGTGAGTGTGAGTGTGAGTGAGTGTGAGAGTGAGTGAGTGAGTGAGTGAGTGAGTGAGTGAGTGAGTGAGTGAGTGAGTGAGTGAGTGAGTGTGAGTGTGAGTGTGAGTGTGAGTGAGTGAGTGAGTGAGTGAGTGAGTGAGTGAGTGAGTGAGTGAGTGAGTGAGTGAGTGAGTGAGTGAGTGTGAGTGTGAGTGTGAGTGTGAGTGTGAGTGTGAGTGAGTGAGTGAGTGAGTGAGTGAGTGAGTGAGTGAGTGAGTGAGTGAGTGAGTGAGTGTGTGAGTGTGAGTGTGAGTGTGAGTGTGAGTGAGTGAGTGAGTGAGTGAGTGAGTGAGTGAGTGAGTGAGTGAGTGAGTGAGTGAGTGAGTGAGTGAGTGAGTGTGAGTGTGAGTGTGAGTGTGAGTGTGAGTGTGAGTGTGAGTGAGTGAGTGAGTGAGTGAGTGAGTGAGTGAGTGAGTGAGTGAGTGAGTGTTGTTAAACGCCAACTCAGCAATTTTAAGCTATATCATGTCGAGAGCAAGTTAATTTTCAATTCGATGAGGTCAGCTTTGTACTAGAACATCATGCTTTTATAGTGCTAGATCACTGAAACAACATGTCTCGGGTAGACATGTCGCCCCATTCGGACACATCATTCTGAATCCGAGCCAAACAGTATTTGCTTGTTCTCCTTAATTGCCGGGTGCTTAGCGGAGAAGCAACAAATACCAATTTAATAGTCTCGAACACAAGATCTACCGCACTCGAGGCGAGCACGCTAACAATGACATAAACAATGGAGCTGTGTCAAATGTGAATTGAGCCGTATATTAACATATGATGTTAATCATATTAGAACAAATACACAGCATCATGAATCATATTTCCCAGATAACGCGAATACTCTGTCTGACATTTGCATGTTTTAATTTTCAGATTAGAATAGGTACGTTCTATTTGGACATTAAGTGATTCAAATATATGGCTTTATTCGTAATTATATATTATCTCTATTTTGCTTACTTCCCCTTTGATGTTTAAAATCAATATGTTTCATATGATATAAGCGCTGAGAAGATTCAAATTATCGGTAATCGCTAAGAATTGTCAAGGACGCGATTACGTCACGCGATAAAATAATTAAAAGATGTTTTTTAAAACTCGAGGACGTTTCTCAGTCATCTCGTTTTAAAAAACCCATCGTTAATCACTTAATACAACTTAATTTGTTTACATCTATTTTGCTTACCAAAAATGTTATGCATCGAGAACGTCTTAATAATACGCTGATAAAATGTATTGGTGCAGAGATGCATTGAGATCATGCACAGATATAATTATTATACCTCAGTTATAGTTTTATATATAAAAATCAACTCGATAGTTTTACTATTTTTCCAGGCTTATGTCGAGAAGCTTACTTCACCGGTCAATATTTTCGACCCTTGCAAGCGTCAAAAGTACGTGATTTAAAACTTTTATGTCTGAGTCAATTGCGCGATTTAAAAGATCGGATAATCAAAGTCGGAATTTAAATTGAAAAATAATATCGGTGAAGGAATGAAAATGTTCAGGAAATTCCTGACTTTTTGTCTGATGACTTTGTTTTGGCAAATGTATTGAATGATATATCAAATTTTGAAACAGGTCAAATTTCAGTTCAAAATAATTCACAGACTGGCTGTTACAAATACTCCAACTTTAAATACATTTAGAATTCCAGGAATTCAATCTACTCCTGGATTAACAATTATCAGTATTAATAATTGCACAGAGAGCTTTAACTTTCATCAATAATTTATCATTTTAAGATTTATCTTCTTGATGTTCAAACATGTTTATTCTATTTGTGGTTAATATTATTGTTATAACCAGTACTTGTCCTTTTTACTGCCACATCAATTATTTTACCTTCAGCCATCATTTTGCATCTGACGTCTCTTTCGGTATAATAAAACACTTATTAACTAGATATTCGGGGAATAGTAAGTTTATTGACCCCTCGATACCACTATTGACCTCGGCTTCTCCTCGGGCAATAGTTGGTATCTCGGGGTCAATAAACTTACTATTCCCCTCATACCCAGTCAATAAGAATAAAATATGACATAACGATCTAACGATACCTGTATACTAGTTACCAGTTTACCCATTGCCGGGATAAACCTCTACGAAAGGGGGAGTGTACACTTGTGTGGGTTAAAAGTAAATCGCAACTTGCACCTATGCTCCTTTTAGGTATGTTTGTTTGCTGATTGGGAAATAAACCTTTTTTTAACAAAAGCTGTGATATCGTACAAAATACTCATTGAATGATAATTTAATGTCAGTTTCTATATTAAAACATTTTATGTAACATTTAGCACTTCGTGTTTTTTTGTTTTTTTTGACAAAATAAAAGAATAATTCGCTAATTGGAAGCTGCAATTCATATCACGTTTCTCATTGGTTATAATTTGGTGTAAAATGTGTTTATTAATTGATAAAAATTGAGCGAAATCTATCATTTATTTAAATTCTAAATTTGATTTTAAATGTCTTCTAAATAATTATCTATAATAAAACATTTGCAAATATCAGAGGTTAATTCCAAATAAAGTCGATTTCATCTCTAAATAGTATGCTATTTATAACTTTAATGATCGAATAGAGTTAAGGTGATGAGTGTTTAACACAACTTACCATGATATTTCAGTTATATCATGGCTGTCAGTTGCTTGAGGGAGATACTGTTCAATCGAGAGCACCTCCCCCACAACGTTGGCGATGATATGCACTGCTTGCGTAGACCGGTGTAAATATAGCAATCATAAGATCGCAGCCACGTCGGAATAAATAATATTTACATGTATATATTTACCAACTGAAGCATTCGTCTATTTTTTCCTCGCTAAATGCAATTGAAAAATATATATGCACATATCGGTATACATACATAGCAAACCGTTTCATGATTGTAAAACACTGCGTATTTTTGTTTTATTTAAGGCTATGCCCTTAACGCAGTTTTGCTCCACTACAGTTGTACATGTATAATGTCCACATTTTCTCAGACGAAGCATCGATATTATTTTAATACATTACATCGCAGAAATGATGGTAAACCACAATGGCCTTTTGACCCCTCCAAACAATAAGCAATTTATTAAAAAAAAATAAGGTTGTCAACGAATAACAATGTGTAGGTGTTCTGTGAACATTATAAATGTTATCTGAAGGATCAATTGACGTCAGATATAACTTAATACAAAACACATTTTTAAGGATTTATAAATGGCTTCATTCAAAATCAACGTCATTGAGAAAGAAGATCTTTAATATTAAGTTATGATTTACAGGGTAATATTTGGCTGTAAAACAAAATGAATTATCCCTGTTTAATTGTGATAGTTTCATTGCGTGTATCTTTGGTTACTATGGCTGGATATTGAACTGTTTCACTTCTTATAAATGATGAGTTCTGTCTTCGCATACAATAATTATCACTTCAGTAGTCTTAAGCTGAAACCTAATACCAATAATATTATATAAATATTTTGCATCTGTTGCATTTCAACCAAAGATGAAGAACTGGATCTTTCGTCACTCTACTGAATTTACGGCTTCTGATAACACATATAGTACCCATTGAAATGCAGAATATCTGTTGATAAACACGTCCAATAAACAAATATGTTGTCAATCTACGTTGGCCATTCTTTTTATGAAACAAAGTTGAATGGATTCTTTTTATCCGTCATCACAACAAACGGAACATATCTGTGGGCATGTCTAACACACATAATTAGTAACGGTTAACCAATGCCATGATATCGATCGTAAACATTTTGTTTTGAAGGAACTTTTGATTCAGTAGCCTCAAACTGGCAAAAAAACAATGAAGCAAACAGTAACAGAAAGTTAGGTAATACATGCCAGAAGGAATTAGGTAAAAAAAAACTTAATAATATAATAAGAAAAATACAATAAGTTAGCTTTAAAATATAATAAGTAAACAGTTTTTAAAATATAATGATAAAAAAGATGCACTAAGTTACTGACCATTGAATTGTTAGACTTTTAGGACTCTATAGACATATAGAAGCATGCATACATTTTGTTTGTACACGTATAGAACGTGTGCATGGTACGGAGCATTATTGATTTAATTGTTTGTTTTTAGTATGAAGTGTGTTGTTTAATTCATATGTTCAATAACATACATTTGGTTCGTGTTAAAATTTTATCAATATTAAACAGATATCGAAAAGTATACATATTGTAATTTGTTATAAAGGTTAAATGTATTTTCTGGTCATCTTTCATTAATACGTTAGTTCCCGTTTCCTAAATACATATATATGGATATATTGATAAAAATAAAAACGTAGATATCTAATTTAGTGCACACGAGCGTTTGTAATGCCACATTAATTGTACATAAACTTATTGATTATACTACAAGTACCCCCATGTAGGATTTGAAACTTAAAATAAAATTGCATAAATCTCAAGATAATAAATTAGCGAAAAATGGATTTAGGCGACATTGTATGCCTTCAGGGACTGGTGTATATTTTGTGTTTATTCACTCAAGGTTGTTCTGGAATAACATCAGTTGAGCGTAAGTAACATTTTATTTTAAAAAAACATGTAAAGCTTAAACGTACAATCAATTCTTTCACTAATTTGGAAAATAATTTCAAATATATTATAACCGGAAATTTCAGTTTTCTTTTACAACACCATGTCTATATTCACGAGAAAGGATATATTTAACCATTAAAATGAAATAAAATAATTAACTGCCATTTCTTTATGTATCAAAATTATATAAATAAAAACAGTACACCATTGGCTTTTAATGGGGTTCGTGTAGCCCAATCTGTAGTTGTTTGTGGTGTAATGTTTTGTAGATCATTGTTTGTACTTTTTTCTTCTGACCATTGTATTGTTTGTCCGTCATCGAATTACGGCTTCTGATTACATCTTTGGTATCTCCAAGCTTCTTTTAAGATAATATAACAAGATAAAAGAAATAATATTTATCCATTAATTTCAGAATGACATATGAAAGCGCATGTTATAAATTGTTGTTACGTAATTTGATTTAATCCTTATTACAAGTAACGTATTCTACAGATTGTAATGTTACAATAAATTACATTTTTACCACATACACGTATTTTTTTTGTATTTCCAATTTGTCAAATTCATGATTAATTCTAAGTAGAAAATAACAAATTGTATTTCAGTTATGTAAGGTTGAAATAAAATAGGACATATTTCAAATTTTAAATCGGTTAGCGCTACAATAGGAATATTTGAGTTTCACAATGAATAAAATGCTTTAGGATGATATCCTCTGTATACGATTCCCAATGTTGTAGTCAGTTTTCGTGTTGCTGAATTTTGTTTTCCTTTTTTCTCTCACTATGGTTTTATCGTGTTCTATAGATCTATGGCATTTGATCACGCCTTTGTACCTACTGACCATATTTATTATTCACATACTACACATCATTCTCCTAGAGACGGAATTCTCCACAGATTAGGTGTTGTTGTTTTTAATCTTAGAAGTTAAAGTATTATAAGTTTAATCAATAAGTGATTGAATGAGATATTGTTGCTTAATGGCAAGCATGCAGTATTCCAGCTATATCATGAGGAAACAAGTGACCTTTTATTAAGATGATGATGTATGTATGCCTTGTGGTAGACTAACAAGCTAAACTGATTAGTTCATAGTTATAGCTCACTGAAACAACCGTCCGTGGGTAGACACTTTGGTATTCTAGACACATTATCCAAACTCAAGAGTCAACCTGCCTTTGTATACAACAAATACAAATTTGATGGTCTTTCGTTAGCTTGCCTCGAGCAGGAATCGAACACAAAGATATGCCACACTCGTGGAAAGTGTGAAACCGTTACCCAACATATACTCTCTTAAATAAAACAAAACGTGTGTTGGTTGCATCGCGAAAATTTCTGCAACCAGTTTAAAAACATCTCATTAGCTACCAGGGAGTTGATATTCATTTAAACAACTCAAAAAGTAGACATAACGTCTGAGTTACTAGAACAGTTTGGATTCATTTGCCGATGGAGCTACAATATTACTACTTTAACATAGCGAATCAAAAAATAATATTAAAAAAAAGTAAATATTCTCTAAGATTGAAATATTATTTAAAAAATATAGTTTATAAATTAGCACGTTAAACTGTGACGGTGGAATGTAGAATAGCAAGGATAGGGATGTTCTTTCACTTTTGTTTGTGTCCAAATGTAACGTTTGATAGTCTCTCATGTTCATTCACATCCATATCATTTACATTTTATATATTTTTAGTCCAGTTTACCTCTCATAACTGTGACGAGGCACCAAGACGTTTGACAGAGAGTAAATATTATATTTTGTCATGGAATGGGCAGATTACACCACATCTCTGTAGCTTCTCGTTTACTGGTGGCAATCAGAATCAACATGGAATTACAAAGCGTAGCTATAGATCTAGAAGTTATCGTCCAAGAAAACACTATGAAGTCTGCTTTGAATCTGTTGTTTATGATTTACCGTATACTATGGGGAATGTAAAATTGAGTATAGCGAATTATACACGATCAGAATGGGTATGTGAAACATCATTATATATAGATATATGTCTTGTCGCATTCAAACCAAATGTTTTAAATGTGTTTTATTTACATAGATTGCCAATCGTGTTACTTAGTTATGAACTGTAACTATTTTAACAACAAAAAACTTCTAACAATTGGGCTCATGAAACAAATAAAATAGTTCCTATCCAAATTCATTACCACGAACAGTTTGAAGATACCAAAGGGACAATCAGAATCCGTAAATCGAAGAAGAACAGACAATACAATGGCCAAATGAAAAAGGACAAAAGAACAAACTACGATCTACAAAAATACACATAAAATTACAGATCGAGTAACACGAACCCCACTATAAACCCGGGGGTGTTGACCATTACAGTTTGAGGCTTGACAAAAGACTGGTTCGTGTTGTTGTGATTGGTTATATTGTTGACCATTACATGTACGGTTTAACTTGTAAATTTCATTCTCCTCCCCCCCCCCCCCCCCCAATTATTTCTTTTTCAGGAATTTGACCGGTATGATGATATTAAATACACATGTGTTCGAAATGGATACAAGCTGAATGCTTCAATACAACTACCTAAAGGCTATGTAACACCAAATATAACTGACTACATAAAACTGAAGATTACTGCCAAATTAATGAAAGGTATTGATATTATAAAGATAGGTTTTATTTGGTTTAAGTTTTGCTGCATTATGAAACGAAAGCTTCAACAGTGATGGCCAACAATTCCACTAATATCAATTAAACGAACAATCGCATCTCACCTCAAATCATTGAACATAAAAAAGGCCATGATATATGGCGTTGCAAATCCAGGACCTTTCTTAGGACAGACACTAAAAAAGTTCGCAGGGTAAAGCTCCACTATTGATGTTCCGACCAAACTTCCGTAACGATATGCAAATCTTCATATGGTAATAACGCAGAGTTTAAGATTGGACATCTAAAATATGGAAGGAGTACGGCGTAGAACATTTTGCAGGAATTTTTTTTGTGAGAAAAAAATTCGAAAGCACATTCAGAAATTTGAATACAATGTACATTTGTATTTTAAAGACGCTTGGGTACATCCCATGTGGTGACGTTGACAGTCACTGAATTGGAAGGTTCCATATGTTTAAGCATTCGCACGTATATACTTAGGGAACACTTTTATCAATAGTACATGCATATACATTGTTTAATGTTCGGAAACTTGTGGGTTATAAAAAGACTAATAAAATGTAGATATCAAATTTAGTACACACGACGCGTTTCTGGAATAAACTTCATCAGGTACGCTCAAAATCGACAGATTGGAAAGCTAAATAATTTAAAAGTGTTTTGGTGGGAGCAATAAAACCAAAGGGTCTTAACAGGATTAGTTTCTATTGCTTGTCTACAAAGCAAGCAAGTAATAAAAATAACGAGCTGTCCAGTAGTAAGGATAATGTTTCTGAGTGGAGCGACAAGTCTAAATATGTGCAATATTGTTCCTGCAAGCTTTTATGCCTGCGGAATTCTATCGCAACATGTTGCTATAGTACAAAGGAGGCATCATCGTCGTCATCCCTTTAAAACATAACATATGGTCTATATTGTAGGTGAATCATTGCTCACTTAAAGGTAAACACCATTTACTAATTTATATATATGTATTTACCTTTGTAGAGCCAGATATTGGTGTAATATCAAAAATTATAGCAGGCGCAATTATTGGTACCCTAGGATGTATCGTAGCTATAACATTCCTATGCAAGAAAACTAACTGCTATATACCTTCATGTCGACGCTTATGTTGCTGTAAGGATACTTTGTACCGAAAAGAGAGTACTATACAAGATTTGTCTTCAAATGGAAGAGATGAGCCTAACGAGATGAGTGACAGATATGAACATACTGCTGTATATCCTACAGGATTCGGTGCACTGAAATCTCCTACGTCATATAACTCAATACAAGGTAAGGAAATAAACAACAATAAGATGGAAAGGATGGCACAATTAACACGACGGATGCCACTAGTGGGGCAATAACTGCTTACCCTTCCAGAGCACACGAGTTCAGCCTCCAGTATTTAGTAGGGTTCGTGTTACTCGCTCTTTAGTTTCATGTGTATGTTTTGTAGATCGTTGTTTGTCCTTTTGTCCTTTTTCTTTTGGCCATTGTGTTGTCTGTTCTTCTTCAATATACGGATTCTGATTACCCCATTGGTATCCTCAAACTCTTCTTGCACATTGAATCGACTCCATATTTATCACTATTATTTTTTATTCTACAAATACTAATAAACACAACAATTACTGCAACAAAACCTTGTTTTCTTAAAGAAATCACAAGTGTAAAAGATGATCACAAAGTAACCAAGATAGAAGATATTTTCGGACGAGAGTAATACTAATCAACTCTTTGTGTATAATAGCATATTTGGAACACAAATAATACATATACATGCATAACGTTCTTTGATTACGAGAACATTTTGGTTATACTCGATAGCCTGGGTTGGTATTGTGACGTCACCAACATATTGATTCGCCAACGACAAATTCAAATAGTCACATGAAATAATCGTAATTAAAATTGAGGAATCATTAAATTTTGTCGTGAAAATTAAATTATAAAGAATATTTGAAATATTTGAACAGATTATACTTGTATAACCTGGTTTGGTACATTTTACTGCCCCAAACCAGGTTATATCGTATAACCTATTCAAAAATTCCAAATATTCCTTAAGTAAATACTTATAAATGGAATACATACCATGTCCCCCGTAGTCAGTATGTAAATAACCGTTACAACTGTTAGTTTAATTAAGAAATAATTCATGGAAGCCAGAATGTGTTTTGAGTTTTAACATGGGTTGGCGGATATTAGTATTTAGATAAGATTTACTAATATCCTGCCAACATATGTTAAAGCTCAATGCACACTCTGGCTTCCATGAATTATTTCGATTCTGATATGTCTAATAATTCAAATACGGTAGTATACTTTGATGGGAAAGATGGTAATCTATATTTTTGTTTGCGGACAATGTCGCACACATCGCATATTTATTAATTTGGGATATGTTGATTATTGTCAGTGAATATTTATAAATATACTGTCCTTGGATAAGAGTGTTATGGTAGATTACCACACGAAGAAACAATTATCTGAGTGTGATAATCTACCATAACACCCGCATCCATGGGCAGTATATTTTTTTTATTATACTGAATGCGTTATGTTTTTTTATGTTTATTTTATTTGTTGTTACCACATTATTTGTGTGATTGTTTTGGTGTTTTTGCTAATTATTCTGGGCTATTAAAAAGTCTTATCATAATACATGTAATAGACTTCAAGATAAATAATATAAAAGCAAAAAGTGAAAAACAGTGTCGGCAAATGCCATGTTTTTAAGGCTATCAGGAACTGTCCATTGTCGTCTGGTACAGTAATGGCGGAAGTAGTGTGACGAATCGGAAAACCTCGGCCGGAGCGGGTTTCATTTTTTTCCGGTTCGACAATCTTCGATCACAGCGGGTGTTAATTTCACACATTATCACATGTTGCTATGTATGGGTGGGATTTACATCGAAATTATAATAGGTTACTAAGTATGGGTGGAGCATATAGAAATTATGGAAATTAACGCATGTCGTCTGTCCAATAAAAATACTGGATTATTAAAGAAATTTGCATAAAGTATAATAAAGATGTTTAAAACGTTAACATCTGTGTAAATAATTTTATTTTGTGATTTTATCACCTGGCATATGTGTGTGTGCCTGCGCATATGCTAATGAGATTTTGCCATCTAATTAATCGCTCGTTTGTTTGTAAAGCGAAAGAAGGACGTCATATTACAATCTTATATATACAATGAACGTTGTATTCTAACCTTTTCCATATAACGTATATCAAATGTCTTTTCAAAACACCAAATATGCAATTCTTATTATCAATCTTATTTTTTCAGATATTGAAATGACAAAACAACCCACAATTCCTCCACCATCGTATGAAGAGGTAACAGGCCAATAAAAACCTTCCACGACACCATCAAGTAATGCACACTAATAAATATGATTTTCTATCTTTCTACTGAATTATTATGCTATTTCATTTTTATATTGGAATATATGACTACACATAATCATAAAAAAGTAGCTTGTTTACATGACGGGTGCCACTAGAGGATCAGGAACTGCTTACCCTTCTGGAGCACCTGAGTTCACCCCCGGTTTTATAGTGGGGTTCGCATTACTCGATATTTAGTTTTATGTGTATGTTTTGTAGATTGTTGTTTGATTTTCTATCCTTTACTTTTGGCCATTGTGTTGTCTGTTCTTCTTCGGTTTACGGTTTCTGATTACCCCTTTGATATCTTCAAACTCTTCTTACATGTTTTGTAAAACAATGACAATATTAAAAGGTTGAATGACAATGTGCTAATACAAAAGTATGCTTCGATAAACAATCAATACATTGGAACCTTAATACCTTATAGAGAATACTTGGAATACAGTGTTGTGTCTCTTTCATGCTAGGGCATAGATTTTCAGAAAAACATTTACCAGTTTTTTTTACTTTCCCATACAAGGCTATATATTTCCAATAGTTTCTGTCGTCGTCTTATTTTCGCTTGTTAATTGTAAGGTTTTGGTGATTATATTGACAGGCACGTACCGTTTATTGCCATGATAACGATTCAACAAATATAAAAACAACATAACAGCTACCACTCCTCTCCAAAAATAGAACACAAAAAGACCACACATTGGTCATTGAAATTTCAGTTCCTGGCATTGGTAGACATACATATGTGGTGGAATTAAGCCGGTTAATGAATTCCTAGCGCTCTGTATTTTAATAATTGGAAGTTCAACGACAAGAAAATAAATCAAAAATAATAAAGGACATGCACAGATCCACTTCCATTCAAGAAGACCACAAACTATTACACAATCGAACTAAAACACAGTTACTTGACTACATGTACTAGCTAACAAGGTAAATTATGCTTGCTAAAGACTGTTACTCTTAGGACAAAGAAATCATACACATCTCAGAAAGTAATGGTCTTTAAAGGGGACCATAATAATTTAGTGGAGTAGATATATTATATTATTATACCTCATTGTATATGAATATTTTCTATTGGATAATTGATAATTACATGAATATAAACATTAGTTAATACCGATGGGGCAATCAAAAAAGGACAACACAGAGAAACTGGCAGCATAGGGTACACCAGACGAAGAAAAACAAAACAAAAACACAGCGCAATATGTGTTGGACATCGCTATACGCAAGCAAAAACAAATAACGTAAATAGGACATGCACCCTCCTACAAACGACTGGAGGTAAAGACGAATCGAATTTTTGTATGAGGAAATCGTAACAGACATTACAACACGGAACTCAGAACATAAATACACATAATAGGAAAACACAAAAAACTAAAAAGATGAGCAACACGGACTCACCAAAAAACCGGTAAAAGTCTTGACAGGGATAGAGGAAAGAAAACATCTACGTAAAAAGCAAACGATCCATTGTCATTTAAGATATGGATATTTCGTAACTGTCAACCAGATTGTGATGGCAACCTATAATTTTTGTAGCGATGATTTTATCCTAGGAGCAGCATAGTTCTGTCCCGAAAATCTCTGTACTGGGCACAAGCTCTAGAATAACGTATGGGTTGTGAAATGTAAACTCCATACGCTGGTGATGCTGGAATATTGCTACTGATGAAGGGGAAGTTGACTATTGGAAAAGAGAAGTCATCGATTGTCGTAGAGTTTTGTTTTTAATCTTCCTCCTTTGTCGATTTTAAGATGAATGTCATGGTAAGAAGCAGACCTTTGAGTACAGTAGTATCCTTAACTTCAAGCTCATTTGGATAGATGTGATGTAGATAATCACCGAATCGAGAATTGTTCAGTGACATAACATCATCTATATAGCGGAAGCT
Organism: Bathymodiolus brooksi; assembly: GCA_963680875.1. Classification (NCBI taxonomy): domain Eukaryota; kingdom Metazoa; phylum Mollusca; class Bivalvia; order Mytilida; family Modiolidae; genus Bathymodiolus; species Bathymodiolus brooksi. The sequence goes on along the minus strand of OY804577.1, from coordinate 128,236,179 downwards.
GGAATTAAAGGTCTAAGCTAATCTTCCATCTTTATTCTTGAGAATCCCTTGAAGGAAGTCGGCCTCATAAGCATGTAGAAACAAATAGGCAAGCAGCGGAGCACAATTCGTCCATATTTTTTGGTCATTGTATTGTCTGTCCTTCGATTTATGGCCGCCGTCAATATTGCCTTTCAGTGCACCATAGCACATCATATTGCACAACATGAAGTGGTGTAATTGTTTGATTGCACTTAACACGATCAAGTGGTTTTTTATATAGATTTTTGCAATTTGACGATTAATCACACACAAAGAACAATTTCTATGGTTTTATAATACTGTATAAAACTATAAATGTAGTAATGTTTTTATTAATATATGATATCGTGGACGGATGCAGTATGTTATATTGATGAATTTCTAGTTGAACATTTAATTTATAATATGGTACTGATGAAACGTCTTCATAACTTGGTGGTGGCACAGTAGGAACTTTATTATTGTCCATATCTACAATATATGATTGAAAACTTATAAACAAACAATAAATATTTATGCATGCAAACATAAATAACGACAGGACCTATCCACATGTTGAACGGAGGAGAGAACGACCATAAGACCATACACACATACATATACAAATTGAAAACACCGAATTAAACGCTGATAATATTACTATTGGATAAAATGAAAAACATTAAATATCACATTGAAGAAACAGTTCCAAATTTAATAGAACAATCGCAGAAATTGACACCCATAACACACAAATACATGACTGCTTACTTTCCTTGATGTGTTTTCATTAATAAAATATATAGATCTAACAATTGGTGGGTATCATGCATTCGTCGCTTTCATGCACATCATTCGTGTCTCGATTAATGTCAGATATACATATCCACTGTCGTCAAAGAGCTCCGATCGAAAATGTTTGGTCAACATCCGGGATATTTTAAAGCGATATTTTTAAAGCAGACACGGATAATTATCGTAAGTATTTATAAATATACTGTGTATATAATGTTTAGAATTATGATGCTTTATGATTGATATTATTATTAATTTCATTTTTTGTCCAAATATCATTTATTTTTGCAGTGTAAAATTATAAGGAATCCGGCTTCAAAATCATTACAATCAGCTGAAATATCGCTATATCTTGCATTTACGAATGAATTAAATGTTGCCTAAAAAGAAAAAAATATTGATGAATGATTGATTTTACCTAATAATACTATTTTGTTGATGAAAAGTCAATTAGTAACTAGTTATACCCTAAAACATGATGTCAACAGATGTTTTTGAAATCCGGCTTGGTCAAAATGTAAACATGTATACAAACCGGTTGGGTCATTTATAAATAACCGGGTTTGTCAGTATGTAAATACCACTGATCTTATTGTTATTGAGCATTATATTGCAATTTAACAATAGCTATGATTAGGAAATATCTCAAAGGCGATAAATACTGATCCATAGTATGAATATTCGCCATGGCTGCTAATTTCAGCTACTTTGAACAATAAAAAAATCGTTATTTCTATGTTAAATTGCTACTGTCGCGAACACTTGATTTTTTTTAATGCTTTTTGTGGCACTGACATCACGGTTGGTGCTCAATACGCTACACTCACTTTAAGTAGCTGTCCAGGCGCATCAATTGAGTAGTGGGATATTCTTTTTATAACGCAATTTTTTAATTTTATACTCGTTGATAACGAAGTTAGTCACTCTGTGGAAATAACTTCATGAATACGATATTTAAGTTTTTTAACAGTATAATGTTTACATTAACATTACAGATAAGCAAATTAACAAAGGCTGTAGTATTGAATTCCTTTCCGCACGGTCGATTTTGGCAGTTTGTATACAAAGAAAATATTAGGTGTACTCGATTAATGCAACGTTCGTTACAAGTTGTAATACGACAAATGTTCGTGCTTTGCTCACTGAAAATAGAGGCTCAGTGGTCTGAGCCTATGTCGTTCACCTTTCATTCTGCTTTGAGGAAACTTAATACAAACAGAACCTTCTATAGGTGCTTCCCACCAAAGTTCGGCTCATTTGGCTAAGCAGTTTCAGAGAAGAAGATTGTTAGAAATCGGCCAATCAGAAACAAGAATTGTCTGTGACGACCATGTTTGTCAACGGATCGGGATGAAATGTGCAATATTTATAGAAGACCTTCCATAGTTGCTTCCTACCAAGTTTCGGTTTATTTGGCTAAGCAGTTTGAGAAGAGAAGATTTTTTTTAAATCGGCCAATTAGAAACAAGAATTATCTGTGGAGACCATGTTTGTTAAAGGATCGGGATGAAATGAACAATCTTTATAGAAGCCCTTCCATAGTTGCTTCATACCAAGTTTCGGTTCATTTGGCTAAGCACTTTTAGAGGAGAAGATTTTTGTTTTAATCTGCCAATCAGAAACAAGAATAGCCAATCGTAACTACTCGGCCATTCTCGCTACCCTACAAATAACCTCGTATGCATTAGACGTATAAATCGCACTACTTTTCACATGTCAGTTACATGAAAGTTTGATAAAGTTATATTTTAAACAATTTTCTATATTTCAATTATTTTCATGGATAAAAGTTAAAGTTTTGATTAGTTTTGCATGATTAGATTTTACTTAGTATGTCTTCCATATTGGATTTTCGTGGACTATATTTTTGTGCGGCTTAACTTAACTTAACTTCCGGCAAACAATTTAAGAAGAATATCTACTATCTACGTACGAGGTTATTTGTAGGGTAGTGAGAATGGCCGAGTAGCTACGATTGCAAGAATCGCTTGTGGCGACCATGTTTGTTAAGGGCAGTTTAAAAAATAAATGGCTCCGACTGCTATAGCTGTCTAATTTACTCATTTTTATGATTTTATTGGATCTAAATAGTTCAAAAGATCTGTAATGATTTGATGTTTGTTACTGCAAAAAAAATCTTTAAGATATCTAGAATAACAAAAAAAATATGTCCAAAAAACATGTCAACATGGTCAGGAGTGCAAACCTTTTTTGTGACACTTTAGAAAATCCTTAATTTTCAACAACCTACCACAGTGCTAAATCAAACAATATGTTATCAAAATCTATTTCATCACAAACTTTGATATATATGTTGACATACTTTAAGATAGCAATAGATCATGCTTCACATTTATTATTGCATAAAAATATGGCTTTGTTAAAAAGATGTACCTAGTCAGGAGTGCAACAAACATTTATGCAAGTTTTCCTAAATTACATTGTAGAAATGTTGTCTTTTAGTTTTCAAAGATATGGGGTATAAATAAATCTTAATACATCATTGCTGCTTCAAGACCATAGTTGAAGGATACACTAAAATCAGTAGTAAGGCCAAGAATGTCACATTAAAGGCAGCACCCTCAAATGTCAGGAGTGCAACATTTGATATTTTCTTAGACATATTTTCTTTTAAATGTAACTAAAATCACATTTGTCTTTCTATTTCAACAGAGACTGACGAAGAGAACAGATAAAACCCATTTACCTGTTTGAGATACATAAAATATCTCTCACAGAAGCATTTGATTCATGTCAGGAGTGCTACTAGTTTTAAGTGATCTTCTACACAGTCTAAATTATAGCTTTTTATATGGATGATTTAAATAAAATGATATTCTGTCAAGTTTAGAATAATGTTTGAAAAAATTAAAAGTGCCAATAGCATTTTATGTACTTTTCATTTTATGTAATAAAGCATTTTTGTTCATTTTAAATGGTCTCATGCTTTAATATATATTAGGTATTAATACTAGAGACATTCTCTGACAAGGGAATATGTTTTCTAGGTTCATTAGCTATCGGAGATTAATTGACTTGATAAAGTTTATGATAAATGCATTTATCTATTTTCTTATGGATAATTTATGGTTAACCATGTAAATGTTGCACTCCTGACATAAATATTTAAAAATCATTGAAATTTGAAATTTGATATAATTAATTTTCTAAGTATCCAAAAAATACTTGTAATTGTACATTAAACATCTATTTTCAATATTAATTTAGATTAATACATGTTTTAAATGTTTTGGTATAGTATATTTCAAAAATAAGTTGGAATTTTCGAGAAGTATGGCTGTAAACAAGTTACAAATAACTAGAAAAATATTACTTTAAGAAACAATTATCATTAAAACTAGGTAAAACTAATGCTTGAAAGAACACCAACTGATTTTTTCCCCTGTGAATTGTTTTTAAGTTAATAACTCTTCTTTTTCTTGATGGCAATATAATGTCAGGAGTGCAACATATCCTGATAAAATAATACCATTGATAAAATAATGATAATTTATAATAAATTGCCTTTTATAGCCTATAAAAATATTCTAATTATTTATTTATGATTTATCTAATATATTAGAGTGGTATAATACAAATTTTCAAATGTACATAATTAAAAATATTGCTGCTAAAACTGGGTATTAAAGAAGTGGTATGGCAAAAAATTGTTACAAATTTCCAAATACTGTCATTTCTGTGCAAATATTTCATTGAAAACAGGTAAAAATTATTGTATGAGTTAACAGTAACGTCACTGTTCAATGTTGGCATTTTAAAATGTGATATTTTCTTCTTTTTTTTCTTTATTATAAATTTATAAAATGTCAGGAGTGCAACAAAAATAGACAAAATGTTTTTTTCTACAACCAATTATTTTGCGATGTTCAAAGAATCAATGTTATTATTTTTTAACAAATGGCTACTTATCTTTAAAGTTTGAAAATTTTGCTGCCTTAAGTAAAAATTTTCATTATTATTTTGATAATAAAAACTTTATCAGGTAGATTGGACAAAAATATTGAGAATTTTTCATAAAAAATAGCTTTTAAGAAAAACTACAACTACCAATAACCCAATATTTTTGCACAAAAAGTCATTTATATCAGTTGCATTGCTTGAGAAACCATTATACAAAATAATTGAGACTAAAGATTGTTTAACTGATATAGAATAAGTATGTATTTTACATGGTTTTTATGCCAATTTGTGTTCAATAAAAGGTTCTTAAAAATTTATTGCTTATCTGTTCATAGTTTCTTTCTTGTTTCATTTACTTCAATGTATACAACATTGAAAATAATCAGCAGAAAGTTCTTAGGAGTGAGTTTAATTTGGACATTTTTTTCACATGTTGGAGCCATTTTTTATGAAACAGCCCTTAACGAATCGGGACGAAATGAGTAATCGTTACAGAGGACCTTCCATAGATGCTTCCTACTAAGTTTCACTTCATTTGGTTGAGGCGTTTCAGAGGAGAAGATTAAAATGTGAATAGTTAATGGACGACAGACGACGAACGAAAGACGACGGAGTGATGATAAAAGCTCCTTTGGCAATGTGAGTTAACAACAGTCATTGGGTAGATATGTCGCTCCACTCGGACACATTATTCTGATTCCAAGCCAACCAGTCTTTGCTCTTTCTCCTTAATGCTGCGTTCTTAGCGGAGAAGCAACAAATACCAATTGTATATTCTTTTGTTTGACAAGACCGCAGTTCGTACCCACAATTTATCACACTCGAGGCGAGCACGCTAACCATTACGCTACCGATGTAGTTCCCTATTTTTATTTTCTTTTTATTATTTTTTTAATCAAAATTTCTTATTGTCCTTCAATAAATTATTTGAAAACAAAAATTAATCCAAAACAATAAGAGTTACTTGATATCTATATAAACAGTGAGAGTTCCTACTTTTGTTCAATTACTCTTTGAATATTGCAATAATCCAACTGCATAGCAAATAAAGAAAAAGTGTTATAATGAACTTTAAATAAATTACAAAAAGGAAACATAATTGTGATATTGAGCTGTTTTCGCTATTCTTTCAATTTTTTACATAGACAAAATTCTACTGAAAATTTTGTTTTGGGACCCAACCGGAAAGTAGTGGCTGAGAGAGCCGGAACGCATGTACGTAAATAAGCATCGTGTTTTTTACTGTAGCAAGTCTAAAACTATTCATGGTGGCACGTGAGTGCAAAGTATCATGTATATGAGCATTACAAAGGGTTTGTGTACTTTAATTACACATATAGACTACTTTTTATAGCTTTATTTGATGATTTCAATCTCATTATTAGCATTTTTCCTTGTGTATGTCCATCATTTTATCTATATCTGAGTAATCAATTAAGTTAACCACAGAAACATATAGGTAAAAACAAGCAAAAATAATCGACCGATAACGACATCTTCTAGATTCAAAATATAATAAAACTATATGATCATAATACTTACATTTTGTCGTCGCCTGTATGTCAAACATGCCAAATTGACTTGTACCGGAAAATGACAGAACAATTCCGACCGGAGATCTTTGACGACAGTGGTTATTGCCGTTATTGAAATGTAATGGCAGCTACATCTACCTATAAAATCAGTGCGTATTATTTTCAATACTCTCTTAGCTTAGTAATTGCTATGACAGCTAGGAACTGGAACCCTCTCTAAATGGAAAAAACCCACGTGAATCGATGGATAGGCATTGCTGTCTATGAAACGTGTATCCTTGGTACAGGTGGAAATCGCTTTATCAGAATTGATACCCTCCTTAGCAAATATAAAGGACTTGAGACGACCGCAAACAAATTTGATGGTCATTTTGGGCGCCTTTTGGATCTCTTGTTTGGAAATGGATAGGGTTGGAACCAGAACCTTTATTCTGTAGCAATGCTGATCGTGCAAAACTGTCAAATAGAACTTAAAACCTGAAATTTCCCATGCATTTTTCAGTGTTGTACCATGCAATTTGGCAACGTACTTCTACTTGACACGAAATTACGATGTGAACAATATTTATCCTTGTATAAATGAATGGTTTAAGATATATGGGGTCCACCGGTTTCGACTACAACAAGTAAACTTAAGAAAAAGATTTTTAAGAACAAGGTATGAAAATGCAATGATAAATTACTTGAATCGTCATTTTGAAATTCAGTTAGTAATGGAACTTATGAAGGGCCCGGGGGTCTACATAATCATTTTCGTGAGTAAGCTGCAAAAGTCAACATTAAGGAAATCACATAGTATTCTACAGAACCAGAATTGTAATCATATTAGGCATACATTATCCCGACGGTATAGAGATTCCCCCATATTCTATGAGTCCGAGCCCTTTAGGTTCAAAATATAACATATACTGAAATAGAAAATTATGTTCTCCATAACATCAAGTTCTGGAAATACTATTGTAAATCACATGAATCGTCATTGTTATATGTAGATTCCTACTTCCATATATGAGGAACATAGGGTGTATGGAGTCGAAGCATTATATTACATAATATTATATAGAATGAAATGGAGAAATGCTATCCTCAAGAAGTGACAATAGAAATTTGATTTCATTTACGGGATGTCCCTACATGTAGATGTTAGTGTATCGTCATTACGAAAGATCCTACACACATATAATATCAACGAGATCGTGCAGTTCCATACCTGGTAATAATCAAACATACAATATGTTTGTATTCCCGTTAGAAGTATTGACATTTATTTTGTGATGGACAGAGACAGAGCGATAGATGAAAAACAAACTGTTCTCCGGAGGGGACAAAATTGCCATGTAAATATTTTCTGACAAATACCTGTTAATGAGTTATATGACGGTGGATGTTCCATAGTGATTGATTCTGATGACGAAGCAGGTTCATGTTCCATCGTCAATGATTCTGATGGCGAAGCAGGTGGATGCTCAGATGTGTCAGGAATTTCGTCTAATTCCGTCCGCACATTTGGTGGTTCGTATCGTGTATTGCGTCTTCTCGGACGTTGCGTAAATGCTGATAAACAATTACCCGTGTTTTTACCACGCCATACGGAATTCCCAAGGACAAATACCCTTGCTAATATAAAAACGAAAGCTAACAAATACTACACAGCCAGTTTTCGTTGTATTTCTCAATATGAGCTATTTTGGAGCTATAAGTATGCCATTGCAATAACACATATCATTTTGATAATTTGACAAGATGATGATACCTGTTTTCTACTAGATCAATTAATGGAGCTAAAATTGTATGATGTAAGGTGACTTAAGCAACAATTTTGCAGAGGTAGAAGCAGCAAGTACCAATTGCATAGTATTTTTTTAGGTTTGTCCCTGACCTAGAATCGAACCTACGATCTTTCTATCTTTGGGCGAGATCAATATTTATTTTCTAAATAAATAATCGTTAAAAATCCATAATTGGCTAAAACCATATACTCATCTAATTTTTAGGGTCTTGTTCAAGTTTCAATATCTTTGGTTTTCAGACTTTCGAGTATGCCGAATTATTTAATTGTCGAAATCAAACCTCCAATGCATGTAAATATATCATATGTGCAATTCACTACCTTATAATAATAATAAATCTGTGATACACAATTGCAACTTTTAAGGTAGCAGGTATTTAAAAAAATAATAAAATAACTCAGTTTGTTTATCACTAAGTAATACCCTAGTCGAATAGAAATATAGTCAATAATATAATGTTAATCTAAATTTTGGTGTAGGAAGAAGAGTTTCAAGATACCAAAGGGATAATCAGAATCGTATTTTGAAGAAGAACAGACAACACCATAATAACTAAAGGAAAGCTTATATAGTAGAGTCAATAATTGGGGATAACTGTTCGTCATCTTAGTGTATTATTTTCATTGAAATTAAATTATTTCAGTATCCGCATATCTATAAATAAACGTTAGAGAACACCAAAGGGGCAATCAAACATGGACAATCTGGAGAAACTGGCAAAATAGGATATACAAGACGAGGAATAACAAAACAAAAACACAACATATCTGTTTGACACCACTATCCGCAAGCAAAGAAAAATAACGTAAATAAGACATGAGCCTCTTCTACAAACAACCGGAGGGAAAGACGAACCTAACAACATTTTTATGCGGAAATAGAAATGAACATCACAATACGGACCTTAGAACGTATAGACACATATTAGGACAAAACAACAGACTAAAAAGATGATCAACACGGACCCCACCAACAAAAACCCGGAGGTGCTCGCGAAATGTAAGCATATCTTGCTTCTTATAAGACACCTGTCGTGTTATTCATATATACAGTCAAGTCGGTAAAAGCATTGGCAGTGATAGCGGAAAGAAAACATCTACGTAAAAAGTAAAATATCCATTGTCCTTTGAAATTGTGATGACGACCGTAGTGATGGCTTTAACCTAGGAGCAACATAGCTTCAATCCTTTTGTCAACTGTGTCGTATTACGCGTCAATAGGGAAATTGACGTTTTTCTCCAAAAATGTATTTATTATGGGGCCGTAGTGGTTGTGATCATATAGTAGCTGGATTTACATAACCCTAACCCGTTATATTTATTATAATTATACATACCCATGGCGATCCGGTATGATTTTTAATTATTAGCTGCACGCCATCCATAGAGCTTAGTAAATGATAAACGTCAGACCAGAAGCAAATTCGATAAAAACCTGATGTATACCAGTGTTCACCAATGAAGCTAAATGAACACAATGTTGACGTTATTTGTACATTCCAAATTACATCATACGAGTTTCTTCTTGTTATAATCCTAGCTTTCTCCTGACAATTATTGCTGGATGCAATATGCACTAAAACCAGAACAATTATTAATGATTTTAGACAGTACAGGAGCATGTTTAAAAGAAGAGTTAGAAGATACCAAAGGGGTAATCAGAATCCGTATATAGAAGAAGAACAGACAACACAATGGCCAAAAAAAGTACAAAAGGACAAACAACGATCTACAAAACATACATATAAAACTAAAGATCGTGTAACACGAACCCCACTAAAAACCGGGGGTGAACTCAGGTTCTCTGGAAGGGTGAGCAGTTCCTGCTCCACTAGTGGCACCCGTCGTGTTGATTTACTTACAAACCCGGTAATAAGTCGTAAATGAGGAAAGGACCGGGAAGGGTTTACGACAAGTGGAAGATATCCGTGGTCATTTGTGACACAGATATTCCATAACGGTTACCAATTCATGATGGCGAACGTACAATTTTCGAAGTGATGACTTCAATTTTAACAAAAGGAAGCCTTTGTTCAGTAGCTTCCTTGTTAGCAGCAAGGAAATGAAATATGCATGACCTACAATTGCACACTACATGTATACTTGTCAAACTGCTAGAAAATATACCCACCAATCAACGCCTCATAATACTCTGCTGGTACTGTAATAAAACATTCTTCATCAAAATATAATTAAGACATAATTTATGGAAACCATAGTTTGTATTAGTTTTATCATGGGTAATATTGTTTTCGTGAAACGTTTATACCGAGCAGTCGCTCGGGATAAAAGGCAACACATTAATGATACCAACGATAAAACGTAATATGAACTATGACAGATATAGCATATTTTTATGTGAAAGTCAGTCATGCAAATGCAAATTTCCACTAACTTTCGTGTTTACATTTGTTCTTTTTTTTTTTTTTCTTCTTTTTAGATAAACAGAAATGTAATGACGTCAATTTATTATACATAACGTTCGTTCTATGTAAGAAGTTACATACACGTTCAGTATGTCCATATCAGGTCATTTAAAACCACAGCGTAGACCTCTAATAAAATCAAAATATAATCAAAACATAAATACTGTTATAGTTACCTGTTTTGTTTCGATGTACCCAATTTTTAACCTGTGTATTTTATTGATTTATCTTTGTAGAATTATTATGAGACGACATTTAAATGTCATACAAAATATTCCAACACATACTTAATCTATTCAAAATGATGGCATTAGGTATTGTAAGAAGTGTGTTCAGTGTAGAAAATAATTACTGACTGAATATGTTTCACATTTGTTCATTTGTTTCCTTATTCATGACTTATCACCGGCTTTGTAGCAAGAGTAACACCATGAGGGCTACTAGTGGAGCAGGGACTGCTTACCCTTCTAGAGCACATGAATTCAGCCCAGGTATTTAGTGGGGTTCGTTGCCCTCAATCTTCAGTTTTCCCTGTGATGTGTTCGTAGATCATTGTTTTTCAATTTGTTCTTTTTTATTTTATTCATTGTATTGTCTATCATTCTTCGATTTACGACTTCTGATTACACATTTGGTATCTCCAAACATTTTTATTCACCTGCAAAACTAACGTAATATAATATGCCTTCTTAATATCTTAATATCTTAAATCGCATCTGTGGTGTAATGGTTAACGAGCCAGCCACGGTGTGCGGTACATCTTGAGTTCGAGCCCGACAGGGTCAAACAATCCAAGACCATAACATTGGTATTTGCCGCTTCTCTGCTAAGCACACATTATTAATCAGTAAGATCAAGAAATTGTTGGTTCGGAATCGGGATTATGTGTGAGACTGGAGCGATATATCTACACGCGTTGTTTCCGTGAGCTGACACTATCAAAGTCCTACTAAGCATGTTGGTCGAGTACAAAGTGGACAACATCATAATTTCATCAATGTAACTTCTCGTAATGACATAGCTGGAACAATGCACATTTGTTGTTAAAGTTAAACAGTAATCACTTAGCCACACTTACATGTTGGTTTTATATACACGACCACATGAAAGTATTGATTTACATCTATCTGTTCAATCAGTGCCTTTCAGCACTATTGTTACGAGTACGATTCCCGCTTTATAGAGAGGTGGTCTCGATCGAATTTAGATGATAACGTTTGTCGGCGACTTGCAGCTGATGCTTTGTTTGCCGGTCTACGTACAATCACATTTGTGTTCCTGTCCTGAGTCAGTATTGTAATTTACAATGTCATATGTCGTAGTCGGTTTTGTGTTCCTGTCCTGAGTCAGTATTGTAATTTACAATGTCATATGTCGTAGTCTGTTTTGTGTTCAGTGAAGATTTAAATTTATTTTCATAATACAGAGATTGCTCTGAAATCAATAAATAAAATACAGGCCTGTATACCATCACCAGATTAAAAAAACAAGTATCAAGACGACTTTTAGTTTGACGTTGTGCGCGACAAGGTACATGTATCACATTGGTTAGTGAAGATATATTTATATCAAGTGATTTGGCCGAGCGTGCTAAGTGATTCGTCATTGTGCAAAGTGTATCGGTGCTGCAGTGTACCCATGTATAACTACAAATGCTGTTGATTGCTGTCAAATTGATACAATTACATGTATACTACCATCGCCAAGGTCTTAAACACAACTACAGTCACCTCAGCTCACAAGGTATCACCTCTGTTAATGATACTTTATATATATATAGTTGACTTAGGCGTGGATTCAACTCCATCTGACCAAAGAACAAAAATTTAAAAAAAGTTGTCTTAAAAATATATCTGTTGGGTTCAGTGTTCTGACAACAATATGCAATACAGCCCACAATCCTGCCGGAATCCAATTGAGCAGTTATATTGTGTGGCTGTCATTTCAATATGGTTGCCACTTCTGTTTTAGGGATATCCATTTTTCATCTTTCTACGATTTTTAGATTGGATTTTGGAACAGTAGCAACATGCATTTTTGGCATTTATTTTAAAACATTTTAGTGTTTAAGACTGATATATAATCGTCTTAGTCAAGTACAAACCATATACAATTACGGCAATCGTCGGAGGTGCACATTAATAATTGTCTTTTTTTTGTAAACATAAATAATTTTATTGCACTAAATGTTGCTGTAAACAATTTACTAGGTATACAGCTTTCAGCTAGTATCCCTAGTTGTTAATTACTAAATAGCAGGAGATTTACTATTCAACCTTAATAATTGTCAAATTGAGAATAGTTGTTTCCAGAAGGTTTTAGCCCTAGCGAAAACGACACGCCACAGATTCACAATTATTATTATTATGTCTAACAAATGTTTTACTATATAAAAGAAATAAGACAAATGAAATGGTTTTCGGACAATTTGCTAACGAGGGAGGCAACCCGGTGAACAATCCAAACATATATAATGTAGACGGAGACAACAGGTTGTCGCCCAGTCTACAACCATTGACCAAGTTCTCAGGGTAAACAACCACCCTCGGGTTAATAACTTTCGATGTTCATCTCATATGAAGGCAATAATTTTATAATGTCCACCTCCTTAGATGGCAGCCTGAACAAACAAAAGCAAGAGAAAGATAGTTTTCCTACAATCATTATATTAGTTGTATGTACAAACCTAATGTTTGTGAACGTTAATAAACGATAACAGTAAAAATTGAATTTGAAGTTTATCTCGGACGTGAAAAGAACACTTTTGAAATTGAATGGGACGATTGTCACACCTCTGTTGAAGCAAAACAGGGATTCTCGAGCTAGAGAATAAGATTAATTTGCCTATGGTCATGTGATTATAAGTGATCTAATCATTTCAACTTTTTGACATAACCTTTGCTTGGTCTCTAAAAAGTTGTATTTTACACACGGCATCAATCAGACACCACACTCAAAAGAAAACGATCAGAAGATCTTCCTTAAAAGCTCACTTGACACAATTTGTAATGTTGTGTATAGAAATAGGACCTCATATCTCCGCTGTGCGTCATGCCTATATTCCGTACAGATCTGCCAATTCGCGTTGGTAATCATATAGTTGTGAGGAAGTCGTACCTTTATTTAAGTATGGATTACTCGTAACCTTGTTTCAGCAGATTTCCACACATGATTCAACCATTTTAGTAACAGCCAGACCCATAATGGAAATTCAGTCTTTTTGCAGTTTGTTACTGGGGAAGTTATGTTGTTTGTCTAAATAAGGGTAATAACAAAATTACCGAACTCCGACCAATCTTACAAAGGGAAAGTCAAAACTCATAAGTATATAAACAGACAAAATCAGTCAACAACCGGAAAACTGGGAAAACCGTAATGACCCTGACCTGGTACAGGCATTTCTAAAGAAATGGTGGGTTGAATCAGATTTTAACCGACAACTGTTGAATTGTATCCAGATCGTCCTTGTATTTGCATGATAGCTTGAAACTAAATCACTAAAGGTACACATGATATGAAAAACTAATAGAAACTCAATCAACACGACATCCAGATTTTCACACCTTTGATACTCAAAATATAAATGGGTCCATAGACATGTATTACAAAACTTAAAAACAAATAGCATTTTATAATCATAAGGACAATACAGTGGGAGTTCACGGTTATATAGCTTCAATCTATTTCTTTGCATGTTTTGACTTTCCCTTTGTAAGATTGTTCGGAGTTCGGTAATAATATGCTTCTGCAATAAGCTGTTGACAATTTGGTCATTTCTGTTGGCTATTGTGTGCCTGTCCGTCTTCGATTTACGGCTTCTGATCAACCTCTGGTATCTTCTAACCTTTCTTGATCATATAATTCGCACGTGTCTGAGAAATATTATTTTTATTAACATAAAATATCGTGGACGGATGCAGTATCTTATATATTAATAATTACATTACTTCCGTTTTTCATTGAAATGTTACAATATATTGGTTATGAAGTGGTCACATGATTATAAAAGAGATGTTTTACATCCCAATAAAACTCAAACCCGAACTTGCACTTGCCTCCATGACGACGTCAGATGTAAACAATCAATGGCGTAGTAATTTCCAACAGCAAATAATCTAACACTAATAAAATTCACAACGGAAAATTCAACTATATTAAATTTTGGTGTGATTTAAATGTAATTGTAAGAATTGAATGCATTTTTTTGTAGTTTTATTGGCGTGTAAAAGCGTGGACCGAAGCACTTTTTATAGGCATGTAAAAGCGTGGACCGAGGCACATTTTGTGCTTCGGTCCACGCTTTTACACGCCAATAAAACTACAAAAAAATGCATTCAATTCTTAAATGAATGACTAGTTGAACATTTCATTGATAATATGGAGCTGATGGTTCTTTGCGATCTGTAGCTTCTTCATAGCTTGGTGGTGGTACAGTAGGATCTTTATTAATGTCCATATCTACAATATATGATTGAAAATTTCTAAACAAACAACAGATATGTATGCATGCAAACATATATATAAACGTCTACAAATAACGAAAGCACTGATCCACAATATGAATGAGTAGAGAACGATCATCAGACCATACAATATATATATATAGATTGAATGATCTGAATTAAACGCTGATAATATTACTATTGTATAAAATGTAGATAAAAAAATATTACAATGTCGAAACAGTTTCAAAATCTTCAAAAATCGTAGAAAAAGGCAAAAATCGATATTTCTAATTGCAGCTACATCTACCTATGAAATCAATGTGTATCACACACGGTATCAGCATACCAGTGTGTGATCTGCAATACTCCCTCAGGTTATAATTGCTATGACAGCTCAAAACTGGAACCCTCTCTAAATGGAAAGAATCCATGTACCCATATCAATCGATGTAATAAGTATTTCTGTATGTGAAACGTATATGTTGAAATCACTTATCGGAATTGATTTCATCCTTAGCAAATATATTCATAAAGGGCTTAAAACGACAGCAAAGATATCGAGGACCATTGTGTGCGCCTTTTGGATCACTTGTTTGGAAACGGATATGGTTTCAACCTTTATTTTGTGGCAAGGATGATTGTGTAAAATTGTCTGACAAATAGAACTTGAAACCCGAAGTTTCCCTTACATTTTTATAGTGCTTTACCCTAAATGTTGGCAATGCACTTATATCTAACACGAAGCTACGATGCAAACAGGAATCATCCTTTAATAAGTGAATTACCCAAGATATATGGTGCCTACGCTGCCTATGGTGCAACGATTTCGACTACAACAAGTAAAACAGATTCCTAAGAATAATGTATGGAAATGCAATTATAAATTGCTTGAATCGCCATTGTGAAATTCAATTGAAAATGGCACTAATGAAGACCACCGGAGGTCTAAAGAATCCTTGCCGTGTGCAAACTGCCAAAGACAAAGGACAAACATAGTATTCTACAGAACCAGAATTGTAATTGTAATTGTATTTAGCATGAATTATGCGGGAGAAATAGAGATTTGATGTTATACAAAGATACCAAATTACATGGGGTCCGAGCTCTTTAGGTCCAAAATTTAAGATGGACTGCAATATAATTTTTTTCTCTTAAGTTCAAGTTGAAGTTCTGTACATACTATTGTAAATCACATGAATCAACATTGTGATATGTAAAATAATACTTCCACACATGAAATCCCCAGGGAGTATGAAGTGTAAGAAGCATTATTTGTCAAAATATTACATAGGCTTAAATGGAAAAAATAGTATTTGCTAGACACGGCTATATAAATTTAGGTTCATTTACGGGATGTCCCTACATGTAGATGTTAGTGTACCACTGTTTGAAGATACAAAACAAGAAGATCCAACACACATATAATATCAGTGAGATCATGCAGTAATTCCTCACCATATAATATCAGTGAGATCATGCAGTAATTCCTCACCATGTAATATCAGTGAGATCATGCAGTAATTCCTCACCATATAATATCAGTGAGATCATGCAGTAATTCCTCACCATATAATATCAGTGAGATCATGCAGTAATTCCTCACCATATAATATCAGTCAGATCATGCAGTAATTCCTCACCATATAATATCAGTGAGATCATGCAGTAATTCCTCACCATGTAATATCAGTGAGATCATGCAGTAATTCCTCACCATGTAATATCAGTGAGATCATGCAGTAATTCCTCACCATATAATATCAGTGAGATCATGCAGTAATTCCTCACCATATAATATCAGTGAGATCATGCAGTAATTCCTCACCATGTAATATCAGTGAGATCATGCAGTAATTCCTCACCATATAATATCAGTGAGATCATGCAGTAATTCCTCACCATATAATATCAGTGAGATCATGCAGTAATTCCTCACCATGTAATATCAGTGAGATCATGCAGTAATTCCTCACCATGTAATATCAGTGAGATCATGCAGTAATTCCTCACCATATAATATCAGTGAGATCATGCAGTAATTCCTCACCATGTAATATCAGTGAGATCATGCAGTAATTCCTCACCATGTAATATCAGTGAGATCATGCAGTAATTCCTCACCATATAATATCAGTGAGATCATGCAGTAATTCCTCACCATATAATATCAGTGAGATCATGCAGTAATTCCTCACCATATAATATCAGTGAGATCATGCAGTAATTCCTCACCATATAATATCAGTGAGATCATGCAGTAATTCCTCACCATATAATATCAGTGAGATCATGCAGTAATTCCTCACCATGTAATATCAGTGAGATCATGCAGTAATTCCTCACCATATAATATCAGTGAGATCATGCAGTGATTCCTCACCATATAATATCAGTCAGATCATGCAGTAATTCCTCACCATATAATATCAGTGAGATCATGCAGTAATTCCTCACCATGTAATATCAGTGAGATCATGCAGGAATTCCTCACCATATAATATCAGTGAGATCATGCAGTAATTCCTCACCATGTAATATCAGTGAGATCATGCAGTAATTCCTCACCATATAATATCAGTGAGATCATGCAGTAATTCCTCACCATATAATATCAGTGAGATCATGCAGTAATTCCTCACCATATAATATCAGTGAGATCATGCAGTAATTCCTCACCATATAATATCAGTGAGATCATGCAGTAATTCCTCACCATATAATATCAGTGAGATCATGCAGTAATTCCTCACCATATAATATCAGTGAGATCATGCAGTAATTCCTCACCATGTAATATCAGTGAGATCATGCAGTAATTCCTCACCATGTAATATCAGTGAGATCATGCAGTAATTCCTCACCATGTAATATCAGTGAGATCATGCAGTAATTCCTCACCATATAACATCAGTGAGATCATGCAGTAATTCCTCACCATATAATATCAGTGAGATCATGCAGTAATTCCTCACCATATAATATCAGTCAGATCATGCAGTAATTCCTCACCATATAATATCAGTGAGATCATGCAGTAATTCCTCACCATATAATATCAGTGAGATCATGCAGTAATTCCTCACCATGTAATATCAGTGAGATCATGCAGTAATTCCTCACCATATAATATCAGTGAGATCATGCAGTAATTCCTCACCATATAATATCAGTCAGATCATGCAGTAATTCCTCACCATATAATATCAGTGAGATCATGCAGTAATTCCTCACCATGTAATATCAGTGAGATCATGCAGTAATTCCTCACCATATAATATCAGTGAGATCATGCAGTAATTCCTCACCATGTAATATCAGTGAGATCATGCAGTAATTCCTCACCATATAATATCAGTGAGATCATGCAGTAATTCCTCACCATATAATATCAGTGAGATCATGCAGTAATTCCTCACCATATAATATCAGTCAGATCATGCAGTAATTCCTCACCATATAATATCAGTGAGATCATGCAGTAATTCCTCACCATGTAATATCAGTGAGATCATGCAGTAATTCCTCACCATATAATATCAGTGAGATCATGCAGTAATTCCTCACCATATAATATCAGTGAGATCATGCAGTAATTCCTCACCATATAATATCAGTGAGATCATGCAGTAATTCCTCACCATGTAATATCAGTGAGATCATGCAGTAATTCCTCACCATATAATATCAGTGAGATCATGCAGTAATTCCTCACCATGTAATATCAGTGAGATCATGCAGTAATTCCTCACCATATAATATCAGTGAGATCATGCAGTAATTCCTCACCATATAATATCAGTGAGATCATGCAGTAATTCCTCACCATATAATATCAGTGAGATCATGCAGTAATTCCTCACCATGTAATATCAGTGAGATCATGCAGTAATTCCTCACCATATAATATCAGTGAGATCATGCAGTAATTCCTCACCATGTAATATCAGTGAGATCATGCAGTAATTCCTCACCATATAATATCAGTGAGATCATGCAGTAATTCCTCACCATATAATATCAGTGAGATCATGCAGTAATTCCTCACCATGTAATATCAGTGAGATCATGCAGTAATTCCTCACCATGTAATATCAGTCAGATCATGCAGTAATTCCTCACCATGTAATATCAGTGAGATCATGCAGTAATTCCTCACCATATAATATCAGTGAGATCATGCAGTAATTCCTCACCATATAATATCAGTGAGATCATGCAGTAATTCCTCACCATATAATATCAGTGAGATCATGCAGTAATTCCTCACCATGTAATATCAGTGAGATCATGCAGTAATTCCTCACCATGTAATATCAGTGAGATCATGCAGTAATTCCTCACCATGTAATATCAGTGAGATCATGCAGTAATTCCTCACCATATAATATCAGTGAGATCATGCAGTAATTCCTCACCATGTAATACACAAACATGCAATATGTTGTATTTCCATTAAAGGTAAAAAAAAAATGCCTTTTGCAAACTTTATTTACAGACGGAGACAAACTGACGGGACAAAAACAGTTTCCCCTCCAGGATGGGGGAAAATTTAGGAAATACATATTTTCATATATATACCTGTTAATGAGCTATATGACGGTGGATGTTCCATAATGATTGATTCTGATGACGAAACAGGTGCCTGTTGAGATATTTCAGCAATTTCTTCAAATTCTGTCCGCACACTTGGTGACTCGTTTTGTGCATTACCCCCTCTCACACGTCGCTTAAATGTTGATAAACAATCGAGTATGCATCTTATGCATTGCCCAATAGGATTGTCCTGCTGTCTACAGAGGGAACCACATACAATTATTGTAATAATAACAGCAGCAAATACACCCAAAATAGTGCTTGCAACAGAGAGATCGCTATCTACAAAGCAAAAAAGTATACATGTCATATTCAATAAATGAAAGGTCTATTATCAAAATTTGTAAGCTAACTACTTCCAATATCAGTAGTCGTGCTGCAATTACACAATTCCCTGAGAAACTATAATTATCTATCTTTACAAACACGACAAAAGAATATAGCTGTCATGTGCGGTGAATGAGTTATAATTTAACGCCAAGCGAGCTATTTCCTCAGCTATATAATGGCGAGAGCAAAATTAAGTTTTTATAATAGTGATTGCCAACTGAAACAACGGGAGAAATGTCGCTCCACTCGAACACACCATTCTGATTCCGAGCTAACCAGTCTTTGCACTTTCTCCTTAATGATGCGTACTTAGCGGAGAAGCAACGTATGCCAATTTTATAATCTTTGGTTTAACTCTATACCGTGACTCGAACCCATGATCTACCGCACTCGAGTCGAGTACGCTGATCATTACACCACTGATGCGGTTTAAAAGGTATACGTTATATTCAATAAATGAAAGGTCTGATATCAAGCTTTGTAAGTTAAAAACTACCAATAATAGTAGTCGTGCGGAAACTGTGCAATGCCCAGAGAAACGTCTTTGAGCCACATTTAAGCACTAAATTTCCATCAGAATATTTAATATTTGTAACATAACTGTTATGTGTTAATATTAGCAGACGATCCAGAAACGTATGGGCAGCTATTACTGCTGTGTTATGAGTGATCGCTATTGTCTTGATAGAAAGTCAAATTGTCAGACCGATATATGCCGATTACAGTGGAATCCATCTTTTAATTAAGACAATTACAGTGCCGACAAATCGCAATCACATGGGGTATAGATGGATTTTGACAGTAATTCTAAAACTGGTTGCATCATACTACATACATTCAATAGATTTACTATAAATTTCTGTCAAAATGGTTCACAAAAATGTGTAATTGTTAACAACATGACACTTCTTGACTTGATATTACAGACAAGGCTTTAACATTATTATGTACTAAACACGTAGATATCAAATTCAATGCACACGAGACGTTTCTTGAATAAATTTCATCGGGTATGCTCAAAGTCAAACAAATCGGAAAGTCAAGTAATTTTAAAAGTCTAGTGGAGAAGATAAATAAAGATGTAAAATGTGTTATTTAAGTACACCGTTCTACACTGGAACATGTTACCTTCAGATATTACAGAAGCCGTGATGTTCAATTGTATATATGTCTTAGGAACTGGTTCTCTATATCCAGTAGGTACCAGTATTGATACGTTCAGTTTGTATCCTGTTTTCACACAAGTTTTTGGTATTTTGTTGTCAGATCTGTCGTATTCCTAAAATAAAACGAATAATAAATATAGTACATAGATTGTGCCAGACATTGTTGTTTTTCGCAATATGAGCTATTTTAGAGCTTTTTGATAATTTGATTAGATGATGATACGTGTTTCTACTAGATCAACCGGTGGGGCTATATTTGTATGATGTAAGCTGAGTAAAGCAACAATTGTCTGCAAGTAGAAGCAACATATACCAATTCTATTATTTCTTAATTGGTTTGTCACACCGTGAATCAAGCCCACGATCTACCGATCTATAGACGAGATTAATATTAATTTTCTAAATTCATAGTCATTAAAAATATATAATTGGCTAAAACTAAGTACTCGTCAAAGTTGTTGGAGTATTGTTCAAGTTTTGTGATCGTGACTATTTTTGATGTTTTTGGTTTTCAGACTTTTGAGCATGCAGAAGTATTTAATTATCGAAATAAAACTCCAGTGAATGTAAATACATCATATGTGCAATCCATTAACATATATTAAGAAATGTTTGGTGTACCATTGAAGCTTTCAAGACAACAGGGGTTTTTTTCGAATAAGAAAAAAGGCCATTTTGTTTATCACTAAATGATACCCTAGTTGAATAGAAATGCGGTTAATAATGTCAATCTACATTTTAGTATAGCCTACTTTGTAGGGCCGACAAGTGGGGATAATTGCTCGTTGCTTCCATAGTAGCTAGTGTCGACGTCCTACCTTTGTCAATATCAATCCTCTCATCATAATCAGTGGAACTAATGTGTCAACATAACTTTGCACACGCTACTAATATATTATATTCATTAAATTTAAATTCATTTGGTGCCCATGTGTCTATCCGAAATCAGATCTTTTTTGTATTCTTTGCCGTATTACACGTCAATAAGCGAATCTACGTTTTTCGCGAAAGATTTCTATTTATTTTCATTTTACATACCCATGACGATCTGGAGTAATTTTTAATCTTTATGTGAACATCACCCATAGAGTGTGGTAAATTATAAAAGACGGACTGGAAACAAAGTTGATAAGCACCTGAAGTATACCAGTATCCACCTTTAAAGCTAAATGTACATAATTTTGGCCTTATTTGTCCGTTCCATGTTAAATTATAAGATTTGCTTTCTGTTATTGTCCTGGCTTCCTCATCACAATTGTTAGATGTAAAATGCACTGAAACGAACAATGATCATTGATTTAAAACAGTAACGTGTATACAAAAGTATATGAAGTACGTATGCACACTACATGTATACAGGTCTATCTGCTAGAAATTATACCCTCCAAGCAATGCCTCATAATACTAAGAAAGCATACTTCTTCTTCATCAAAATATATATTTTAAGAAATAATTCATGGAAACCATAGTGTGTATGTAGGTTTATCATGGGTAATATTATTTTCTTTAAAAGCTTATCCCGAGTGACAACGAATGATAAAATGCAAAACAATTATATATATATATACTATTCTAACATAACCCCTTCTTTCGCTTTGCTAACAAACGAGCGAGTTATCCATTCGGTATAATCTCATTAGCACATGCGCCAATGAATTTGACTGACTTTTCCATTGGTAGCATACATTGTGTGCGACATTTTCCGCAAACGTAAATATAAATTACCGTCTTCCAATCAAAGTATACTACCGTATTTGTACTCTTAGATATATCAGAATCGAAATAAATCATGAACGCCAGAATGTGTTTTTAGTTTTAACATGGGTTGGCGGATATTACTAAATTGTATCCCTCGCTTCTGGCTCGGGATAAAATACTAATACTTATATAAAGAATAACAATAACTATTTCGCATAATAAACATACCTTTTTCACTATTATGATGTCATTACCAATAATAGATCTGTTTGTAATCTACTATAGCTAATTAGGAAAAGAAAGTTTAAATATTGATGGACATCAATTCCAACAATATCAACAAAACAAACCTATCATCTAAATATTTATTTAGTTTTGTCACACAATGGCAGTCAAGGCATAAAGCGGCCATCTTGATTTCTGATCAGATATAGAACAGAACTATATATGTACATAGGGCATATTGCAATGCTAAGTGGATACTAAGAGAAAATCTTGAGTATTATTGAACGACCTGAGATGACATTACTTTTCTACTTACGGTCTATTGATGTTAGTCCTTTACAACTCTGAAGGAATAAGCAACATGTTGCCACCACCGACTGCGTCAAATATTTCATTCTGTAGAAACACGGTATTTAATTATTAGAACATTAACTAATATTGTTTCATTTTTTAATACACAATATCATTTTGGTATTTATAATTTGCTAAGCCCTTTAAATAAATGTATAAAGGTCCATTTAAAAGAACGATGTTTAAATTCCAGTATGAAATCATTTTAATGACTCCTAATACAGTACATATAGTAGTAGTTCATAATCACTTGTATAAAAGTCAAACCTGCCATAACAGTTAAATAAGGTCACACAAGACAGGTGGTTGTTTAATACAGGTTTATTTGATATGAAATGCACTGTGAAGGGAAATAAAAATTAAGGTCACATAATACCAGTTATTGTTTAATAGAGGTGGTCATTAATGCAGGTTTGACTGTAATATGTAAAGTAATCTCTACAAAACTTACATTTAGACCTCAAAGTCCGACGTGACCATATTTCGGCAAGGATTCGATTTTGATTATAAATTAACAATATATATGTATATGGAACTGTGACTATATAATAATAGGTTTGGCTTATGGTGTTTAACGCCACTTTCAACAATATTTCAACTATATCGTGGCCGTCAGTTTTATTGGTGAAGGAAACCGGAGTACCTGGTGAAAACCACCGACCTGTCAAAAGTCACTGACAAACTGTATCACATAATGCTGTATCGAGTACACCTCGCCATGGACGTGGTTCGAACTCACAACTTTAGTGGTGATAGGCACTGATTGCACAGGTAATTGTAAGGAGACATTTTCTGAGAGCTTCGTAGATTAGAGAATGTTTTTTTAAATACCTATAAGTGAATCGAGGTATAGACAAATACCTGCTTAAAACTGTCATATATAAATCTATTTCTAAATGTTACTGTAGCAACGTGTATTTGTTTACTGTTTTTACTATATAACACGTGTTGTAATATTTAAAAAAAATTATTGTATGAAGTATTAAAATAATTGGTGTGCAACTTTTATCTCTGCCGCCACTTTATCCATTATTACTGCACTTCGCATGAACTAGAGGGCCCGGGGGGCTCAATGAATTAGGTAGTTGGATTACCTAACAACTCATTCAAGCCTGTCACCAATACGTCGTGGATTCTCACCCGGCTTTGTAATTAAGAAAAAGGAATCACAGCCGCAAGTGATAAAGTTTACCTGCTGCTTGCCCATGGTCGGTGGTTCTCTCTGGGTACTCTTCTTCCACCACTAGAACTGATCGCCATGCAATAGCTGAAATACTGCTGAAAGTGGCGTTAAACACAAAAAAAATCAAATCAAATCAAATCGCGTGAACTATTGCTTAACTGTATTCTAATTTGTCATTTGCAGCCCGCCATTAACACAGAATAATTAATTTCTCTACACTCCGAACCACAATTTTTCCCATAATAGAAAAAAATCTCTTTTACCGACTGTAAACTTAGTATAATAGTAGAATGAGTCCAAGTGTTCATTATACAGACAGTGTTAGGTGTATGATCGTTATATTAATTATTGTTCTGCTTGCCGAGATTATTCCCAAAATATGTATTATGAGTTTTCATTATTATGAATAATCAACCTCTGCTTGAATTAATAAAAAAGGAAATAAATAATATGAAGAAATGGCCGTCACACCTTTTAACGACGAAGTCCGTTCGACGTCGAGATATACATATAAGAAGGTGCATATACGTTCGGTAATTACATATCAGTTCATTTAAAACCACAATGCAGAACACTGATAAAAACAAAATAATAAAAACATAAATACCTGTTCGGTTTCGATGTACCCAATTTTTAACCTGTGTATTTTAACGATTTATTTTTGTAGTATGATTACGAGTGGACATTTAAAATCAATACAAATGTTTCGGCCAATATTGACTTAAATTTATAAATGATGATGTCATAAATTATTATAAGAAAATAATTTTTGGCTCAATGTGTTTCACGTGTGCTTCCTTATTCATGACATATCACCAGCTTTATAACAAAAGTAACTCGATGGGTGCCAATAGTGGAACAGGAACTGCTTACCCTTCCGGAGACCTGATTTCATCCCCAGTTTTTAGTGGCGTTCGTATTGGTCAGTCTTTAGTTTTCTGCATAGTGTTTCGTAGATCATTGTTTCTCCTTTTGTCCTTTTTCTTTTTGGTCATTGCATTGTCTGTCCTTCGATTTACGGCTTCGTATTACCCCTTGTTCTGGCACGATATAGCTTAATATTGAATTTCTCATTTGGCGTTAGACAGGAATTTCTCACTCACTCTTATATTGTTTTTATTATTGGATTACAATACACGACCTTAAGGTGGCATTCATTTGCATCTATCTATGTAATCAGTGCCTTTCAACACTAAAGTTGCGAGTTGGATTCCCTCTTATAACGTGGTGGACTCAATCGACTTTAGATGACAAATTTTGTCTGTTATTTGCAGCTGGTATTTTCCCACGGTATCTCCTGGTACATTCACAAAGAAAAACACTGAACGCCAAGATATACTTGAAATATACCTGAAATTGGCGTTGCAAACCCATAAACTTAGCATGTCCTCTTACTATTAGTGAAATGACATTTATCCGTTTACCTATATATATACATGTATAGACCATGTATCTGTTCACTGGATATATATACAGTTTGTATACATAGATTGTTCTTAAATTAATCAATAAAAAAGCATGTGTATATAACATCACCACACGATGACCTTTAGTTTGACCTTACGTGACCAAGTACATGTATCAACTTGGTAAATGAAGATATAGTTTTATATACCGATCCTTTCCTCATGCATGACTTATCCCCGTGATTGTAACTAGAGTAACACGACGGGTGCGACCAGTGTAGCAGGAACTGCTTAGCCTTCCGGAACACCTGAGTTCGCCCCCGTTTGTTTTACTTGCCTTAGTGGAGTTCGTGTTGTTCAATGTTGTCAAATTACATGCCTTCACGTTTTTAGTTCTGTGTTGTTATGTCCACTACGATTTCCGCGTAAAAACGATGCATGTTTGGTTCGTCTTTACTCCTATTTGTTATGTTGGGGGTTCAAGCTTTATTGATCTTTTTGTATTTGTTTACGCATATTAGTGTGTAACACGATTTCTATGTCATATTATGTTCGTGTCGTTTAACCGTAACACGATGGGTGGCACTAGTGGAGCAGGAAATGATAACCTTCCCGGAGCACCTGAGTTCACCCCCGGTTTTAGTAGTGTTCGTGTTACTCGGTGTTTTGTTTGATGTGTAGAATTCTGAAGATTGTTGTTTGTCCTTTTGTCCTTTTTCATTTTGTCATTGTCTGTCTTTCGATTTACGGGTTCTCATTACCCCTTTGACATCTTACTCATTTTTGATTGGATTTTTCTATTGTTTAGACAGTGTGGTATTTATTTTTAATCATTCGAGTATATAATCGTCCTTAGCAAGAAACAAGTATGTACAATTACAGTCTTCTTAGAAGGTGGACATCGATGATTGTCAAACTGAGGAGAATTGTTGTCCTGACACCTTTAGCCCAATGAAAAACAACACTTCTCAGATTGACAATGCTTTACTTTAAGCATATTTTATTGTCATACAAAACAAGACCAATGGATAAGACACACGTTGTAAACTTATGAAGTCTTCTCCAGTACATATATAAACATTAGCAATGACAATATATTAGAAATACAGATAATATCAATAACTACTACAGCAAAAATTGAAGATAACATAACAGGACAAAAACAGTTCTATTGGTTGGAATATAAGAGTCAGTTTTGTATAATATTTATCTTTAAACACAAATACGGAAACGTATATACAAGGTCGTTGTCGTCTGGTGTATATTCAATATATAAATTTAGTGGACAAATCGCTTAGAGTTAACAATGTATTTTTGGACGAGAAAGAACAGTTTTCAAAAGAGGCATTTCCAAATAATATATTTTCGATGCTTATATCAAAACCCAAGTTACTCATGTCACGGAATAGTTGTAGTGACAATGATAGATTTGTATTTGCAGCATAGCACGGGCGTGAAAGAGTATACCCTTGAAATCGATTGGAACGATTGTCACAACTGTTGAAACAGAATAGGGGTTTATTTTTTTTCACTAAACATGATTATTGATTGCCTATGTTAACCCATTGCAGCCATGAATTTTAATTTTAAACGTATAATGCAGGACTTCAGCTAAAGCTCCTGATTGGTTTTGCCACAATTCTGCATTCAAATATAGTACCAATTTTATATTCTCTGGTTGTATCCGACTGATGATCAATCTCGTGATTTACCATATTTGAGGTGAGCACCATGTCCATTACACTACCGAGGTGGTTAATGTTTCCAAGACGGTATTCGAACAGAATTATGTCACAACCGAAGAGGGGAAATTCAAAATATATGGGAAATTCGAAGTAAAGGGAAAATTCAGATACAAAATATTGGCCATTGTTGTGTCTGATCTTCTTCGAATAATTCGTTTCAGAATAAACCCTTTGGCATCTTCAAACTTTTCTTATTTTCCATTATTTTCGCAATATTTACCTAGCCTAACTTAATTGTCCAATTTAAGCCTAATTACAACAACTACCATACTGTTATAGTGTATATCATCACCATTGCCGTTGTGGGAATTCTATTAAGCTGATGGCGAGGTATACATTAGCATTATGTGATAACATTTGTCAACGACTTTTGACCGTTTCCTCATTCATAAAATTGACCACCACATTAAAACTGAAATATTGCTGTCAGAAGTGTTAAACACAAGTAACAATAATACATAAAATCTTTATTCCCGAAGTTATTTGCGAAATTGGTTGAAACTTTTGCAGGAATATGGGTGATTTCATAGATTTGGTACCGCTTCGAAATTCAATTTGGCCACCATATCCAAGAATGCAATTTAATGTTCAATTTAAGTCGCTTACTATCTATATGTAAGAACAAGGTAGATATCTACTTTAGTGGGCACGACACGTATATATAATAACCTTTATCAGGTACGTTCAATGCCAAAAGATCGGAGAGCCAAATCGTTTACAAGTCTTTGTGAGCAAGTAAGCAATAAAGTTAAAAACAGGACAACCAAAACCAACAAATTTTACCTATTCCCCAGAGAAAATGCTTTTTTCTTTTGATCATTGTATTGTATGTCCGTCGATTTAAGGTGGTCGATTATATCCTGAGTATTTTCAAACTTCTCTTTTATAAACTATTACTATAGTTTTGTTTTTGAGTATAGGCATTATTGATGGCTCATCAATTAAATTGAACATGTTTTAAAATTTAAATTAATCCACACCATCAAAACCAGTCCGTGCTTGACCTATCTATATATAAATCAAGGTAATATTTGTGTTAACAAGGTAAGTAATATTGTTTACGATTATTGTGTATGATAAACATGTATTTTTTGTATAATGTCATGAATTAGTGTAGCATTTCGCAACAGTGAAAAATTAAATTTGAAGTAAATTAAGCAAGAAAATAATATACACTTATACTGAATATACTGAATCAATTAACAAACCGTAAACAACAGGAATGGCAAATACTCCTGGTGAAAATATTGTAGAAATAGTTCTTGACACAATCAATATTGCCACTAAAACGCCTTATTACACCCTTTACAACACACACATGTCATTCATACCATTTCCCATACACAATTCACGTTACACAATACATCACGGAAAAGTGGATACCATTAAACGATTAAGACAGATTTCCGATTATTCTATTTGTCAACAACAAAGTATATCATATTCAATCAGGAACTGAAAACTCGGATATATTATTGAAGATAAGTTTGAAGATACCAAAGGAGTAATATATATATATAATACACAATTTATATAGCGCTATATATAATAGATAAAAAATTACTTTAAGCGCTTAAGTAATCAGAAGCCGTAAATATAAGAAGGACATCCATTACCATAACCAAGGCAATCAATGATCTGTAAAATACTACAGAGAAAACTAAAGGTTGAGCAACACGAACTTCACAAGAAATTATATGGGTATACACTCACATACACACGTATTTGATATTAAGGTATATTTAATTGCTATCATTTCAATAGAATTCAATTCAAAATGTTCTTAAAAGTGACTACATACCCCCCTTATATTTTGAAGCTATGCAATCCCTCCAACACTGATTTTATTCCGTATACATGTATAGTAAATTGATATTTATAACTTTTCCAATATTCATTTAATGTGTAATTCGCAGTTGAGATATAACTAAAGAAAACCTATATAATTATATACAGATATATCATGTTTGGGAGGGGTATTTTTCGCAAATACCCTTCCCAAACATGATATACCTGTTTAATTACACCGAATATTATTTAGAACACTGGTTAAATAAATAATACCTTTTGTTTCTCGTTTTCAGGACCTAACATGATGCATCTGTTTAATAATTCTACCGCATAATGTTACATAAAACGCACAACTGATAACGTTTTACAAATTTGTTACAAGCGTCTCGGTGAAGAGTAAAAAAGGCAAATACGATTTTGCAAATACCATGAAAAAAAGTTAAATCTTATGCAAATACACCTACATGAAGTAAAAATTCTGCAAATTCACAATGCAAGGCCTGAATTTGAATAAAATATCACGGCTATTAACCAATCAGAATCCAGCATTCTTATATAAGGTGTCATTACTTCACAAAGACATTTGATGATTTACTCATCCAAGATATTCTATGTATTTTTAGAACATGAAATAGTCAATAATACTGCTGGGTTTTTTTTTTTCTTTTTTCAAAAATAATTACTGTATAGCATTATGCTTCACTCTAGCTTTTTGAAAATCATGAATAATTTATGCGTGAATTACTGCTTTTATCAGTTGTCCATCATGAAATCTAAAACAATATGTGTTTGTTTTTACTCTACAGGATGAGATTACATAGTAATATAACACTGTGTATTTTATGGTTAATTACCAAAGTATGTAAAGGAGTCACAACTGTTAATTGTACGTATATTATATTATAGTGTATATTTTCACTCCTCTGATTTCAGTATTTCATTACTACCAGATCCTAATCAAGGTAAAGGTGTTTAACACCACTTTTATTGGTTTTATTGATGGGTGAAACCGGGGAAAACCATCGACATGTCGCAAGTAACAGACAAACTTTATTACATAATGTTGTATCGCGTGGGCGGGTTTCGAACTGACAACTTTAGTAGTGATAGACACTGATTGCATAGTTAGTTGTAAATCCGACTACTATGCGATCAAGACCATGATGACATCTGGTCCTAAACAGAGCACATAAAGCTTAGGTGCATTCAATAATGTAACCTATTGTGTATTGAGTATTAGGAGAAATGTCCATGTATAAAACAAATTTGTTTTTTCTTTGCTTTTGTAAATCGGATAGATACATGTGCATTCGTACCACGTCTATGAAGCTATATATAATATTGATTCTATTTTCTAACTTGTATGCTACATGGTTATCTTCGTTCATTACACTGTATCTTGTACATAATGTTTTTATGGGCTCTAATTGAAATTACCAAAATATACTGCAATGGTGTGTCTTCGTTTGAAGTGATCCTATTGGGCAATTCAGATATATGAGGCCTGTTCTGGTCGGGTACTTGATAGTGGAAATCCGGATTTCACTTCTGGTTTATTCAGGTGTTGTTTTTACGGGGTAAAATATCACAACATATACAAAAAATACATTTTCTGCTCTGTTCTTTTAACAATGTACATTATTATTTCTATTTCAATTATTATCTCCTCTTTTTCATTTTTGGTTTTGTTTTTGAAAATCACACGAGTTTCTAACTGCTGGGTACAAAATAGGTCCCAGATTTTTGGCTGTGGTGTAGAATTACTACGTCAAAGGTGCCCATCGCTTGTGTGGTACGAGAGCAGTACTTCAGTTATATTCATTACGCGGAATCAAGCAATAAACCAGATACAGAAGTGTCAATATACAATGTAATTAGATCAGAACTTTCGCCTTGCAATAGACCATCGGATACTATTCATAAACTCATTAGAGCATGCTGCAATTGGTCATTTGTTAGTCTACAGGTCAAGATGCCTATTTGATTCCTACCGGACAATCAATAAGGAACGACTCCAGGGGAGATATTATACAATCTTAGAGGTAGAAATAACGATTCATTCAGGTTATTTAATCGGATTGAAAACAATTCACTTGATGTTCGGATGACTACGTTCTTTATCATTGAACGCTAAGCAATGATTACAACTGTTTAATGTGAGAGAGAGGTGACCTTACAACTGTGGCTATTAGATTTTTCTCAACAACATCTGGAAGGAAAATTAACTTTCACAACCTAATTCTTAGATGCAATTAAAGGAATTCGACACAGCTGTGAGAAGAAAATTAGGATTTCATAGTTTTATATCCGAGAGGCGCTTACTCTTACTCAGAGATAGTGATGAAAAGCACAGGAACTTAATGACTCATTTTTAAAAATATTTTTGATCATATTTGTTTATTTCTAGTGCATTTTGCATCCAGCAACTGTGATGAAGACGATAGAAAAATTACAGAGAAAAAATCGTACAATTTAACATGGAATGGACAAATTACTCCTAAATTATGCAGTTTCAGCTTCACTGGTGGAGAGACATACATTACAGATACATATGAAATCTGCTTTCAGTCAATAGTCTATAGCATACCACAGAGTATGGGGAACGTACAAGTCAAAATAACAAATTACACAAGAACTGCTTGGGTATTTCTAAATTACTAAATCTAGAATATGTTGGCCTAATTTGAGAAAAATGTTTAAACCGTTACAAAATTATTTAATACTCTCCTTTTAATTTTCTACAATTATGTAATTATGTCTTTTCAACTAGGTTCATACATTTAAATTAAGTATATACAAAATGTATATTTGTCACTTTTAGATCGACATTACAGATTGAAGTTTGACATTGACAAGATATCTCAGTGAGACGAAAATTCTCAAGATATCTCAGTGAGACGAAAATTCTGTCATTTGAAAGCAGTAACTATTTGTTACTAATATTTATGCATTTATGCACTTGCAATCTTTTTGGACGTAAACATATTTTTGTATATATACGTCTGAAAATTAAATCTAACAGTGTTCTTTCCTCGACGGGATTTGAACTCACACCATTGATACATAGCAGCACCAATCGCTAAGCCTTGTGCCCAGCGCCCTAGAACACGCGGCCACATCCGATATATATTCCGTGATACAATTGTGGATATATTATGTTTTGCATATGTTCGTTGGCCGCCATTGTGTGCATTTACATAGGACGTGGAACAAACACACATTAAAATCTACATATTGTTTCTCTAAAGATACATGTTTGCACATTGTCGACTTTCGGTGACGCTAGTGAAAATAATACCTAGTTACTGCCCTATCTTATCATTTTACTCTGTTTTAACATTTAAAATATAAATGACCGCAAATTGGAAATTGTCAGTAAATATTGCAACTATATTATGTCCATTTGATAAAATGCGTCTTTTGCTCTAAATTAGATGCATACGATTTTACTAGTGGATTTCCCTAACATGTATGAAATGCATTTCCAATACGGGCTTCCACGTAAATAAGCCAAATTTTCTCTATTAAGATACAAATTATTCATGGAAGCCATAGTTCGTATGACGATTTAGCACATGTAGTATATTATTCATGGCTATCACTCGGAATAAAATGTTTAAGAAAATAGTATTGTCCTTGTTGAAATCCCCAACAAACTACACATTTGTTTGATATTGTATTTCAGGATTATAATCATGATGATACCATGATACCACATACATGTGTTAAAAATGCATATAAAATGGTTGTGTCCATACTGGTACCAACTGGATATACAGAACCCAGTCCTAAATTATACCTACAGCTAAATATTACAGCTAATATAGTTGAAGGTAATTATTTGTTACTTTTTTATCAACAGTACAAAATGTATAATATTTATTGTAATAATTATTTTCATTGACTACTGTTTACCGTCAAATCCACAGATGACATGTCATAGCTCTGTGTCGCCAGTAATATTGAATTTGACACCGTCCAATTCTCAATTGACATCGGAGTCTTCGAATACAATACCGTTATTCCTTAATGACGGTAAATACTGATACGGTAATATTATATCTTGCTGTTGACATTATGGCATGGACTATGCTTTAAGCATGGACTTTCTGGCAATTTCAATATATGTTAATGCTTATTTCAAATTTCCCTATAACTGTAAATCACAACACATGAATGTAAGGAGCAATATTTCGTTCCACTATGCAATTTATTATACCTCATATATCAATTACCATAAATAGATTAATTTGATTGGACAATGGGAAAAAATCAGAACACGTGATCACACAGGACAAAAATCATGTTCCGTGAAATAAAAATCATATTCCACCCTCTCGGAAGCCTCGCGGGTTTTCCCGCCAGAGTTATCGTTCTTTGACAGGAAAATGTCAGAAGCACTAGGAACGCATCACTTTGTTGTGGATGTGGTTTTTAAATGTCTGAGACAACGTTCCAATGGACTTAAAATATGTTTGCCAGCAGTATTTTACATGTATGTGTTTTTTTGGTTTCATTCGGTATAATAAAACATTAATAGCATGCGGGTTCAGGAAATATGAAAATTTATTCACTCACAAGTATCATATTCTCCTCGGGCGTTGCCCTCGGGGAATATGATACTCTTGGGTGAATATATTTTCATATTTCCCTCACCAGCATGCAATAAATGTATAGTATTCTCACGGAACAAAAGTCAGCGATTTTAAGTACTTAAATTGTACCCTTTGGTATCTTCAAACTCTTCTTACCAATGACGTGAACTTAAAGGGATGGTTGTCTTGATTCGCTATCCATCTAAAATTGTAAGACATTTTTTTTATTACATATTATTTTAACCGTTCAATGATAAACAAAATAGCGTAAATGGCATATTATATCACGTTGAAGCTTATATTGCGAATAACAGGAGTGTTGTCGTATATTTCTACAGGAAAACATTATCCATGCATCACACAAGAGATGTGCTAAAAACGTAGATACGCTCAAATTCAAAAGATTGGAAAGCCAAATCATTTAAAGTATTGGGGGCAATAAAACCAAAAGGCCTAAACAGGATAGCCAAAATCAGCTAAGGTCACCTGACAATTCTCTTTATTTATAGGAAATAAACCTTCAGTTATTTATCCTGTTCGTACGTGTTTTTTAGAGCTTGTAAATTTTTTTATTTTCAATTTTGCAGAAACTGTCCCGGAGATATCCATCATTTTACTAGTAGTTGTTATCGGGGGTTTTGTGTTACTAACAATATGTTGCTTTTGTTGTATGATTAAGACAGAGGGTAAATGTTGTAAAAATGTTTGTGAGGTACTAGGAGAGTGTTGTACAGTATTGTCTGGTTGTATAACATGTCAATGCTTGCGAGAAGGTTCATTCCCATCTTGTGAGTATGATTGTAAAGATATATGTCGGCCATGTGGACAATGTTGCTCTGCTTGGGCCGGATGTTGCACAACATTAGTAATGCGTGCGCAAGGAGATCATGCAAACAATAATCCAACAACTGTGGAAACAGAAATGGATGAAATGCTGGACGATTCGGGACACACAGTTAATACGACATTAACATCTGATGTCGTACAACCACCACCGTCCTATAATTCTATCAAAGGTATAGTCATTTTGTAGTCATTTAATTTAATAACACACATTAAAACTTATATTTCTAAAATATGTTTGTCGTATTCACAATGGCATCCGTCTGTGATCATTCACGAATTACCACCGGATTGTTGATATGTGTAGCACGAAGAGTGTCACAATTGGAGCAGGAACTGCTTGACCTTCTTGGGTAAAACAAATCCATACTTTTGAACTTGGGTTATTCATATGAGTTATTCTCATTTGGTTGGTCCAGTCTGTCCATTTTAGTCTTGGCCTGTCTACACCATTCAACTCTTAATTTCTAGTCTTGACACTTTTAGGAATTATGAGTGCACGACGGATCCCATTAATGCGACCAAATATTATATTATTTTCTTATTAACATGTTTGACTACAGAGCATGTTTTAGTAAAAGATCGTGTTTTGTTCTTCGTATTTGCTTTACACTTTGACTTTAACACTAATATGTATGTTTATTATGAACGTATTTCCTGTATATGACAGAAGGGACAATTATTTCTCGTTGTTAATATCATATTCCCATTGTCTACGCAATGAAATAGATTCCTTATCCAATTAACAATATTTTCTAAACACAGAGCTACATCTGTAATAAATAAAACTTGTTCAAAGATACCAGCTAGCTACACTAAGGAAATCTCTCAAAACATTAGTCAATACTTACCAGATTTCGGTTCCTAAAACAAAAAACAGATTGAAGATACCAAAGAGATTATCATTAGCCGTAAATTGCGAACATACTATACAATGTTTAAAAGAAGAAGTACAAACAGTGATTCATAACTAGCTACACAGAAAACTAAAGATCGTGCAACATAAAACGACCTTAAAAATTTGGCGAATATAACTTTATCCCCTTCACCCTGTGCTCAAGTTTTATTACACAGCAACATTGGTAATAGAAATGCCTGGATAAGGATAAGCGAGAGCGTGGTGGCAGTGGTCGTACAGTAGTTAGATTTACATCTAACAATGCAATCAGTGCCGTCGCCGTTACAGATGTGAGATCTATCACATGGCGAGGTGTTCTCGACGCAATATTATGTAAAAATGATATTATAAATGAATTGCGGTATGACGGTGTATTTCTTCGGGAAATAAAACTGACGACCATGATATACCTAAAATATTGTTACAAATGGCCCAATACACTTTACCCATCAGGAGATTCTTTTCATGTTACCACTTAGATTGTGCTATAGGCCGATCTTTTACTATTTTATTGATTTCATAAAGTAGTGTTTGTTATGTATTCTATTATGTGTATTTTATATTTCTTTTTAGATTTCTCAAATATAAGCCACCCAACTCTACCTCCTCCGAGTTATGAAGATGTAACTGGTAAAACAGTACCAACAGCTCCACCATTGAGCGAATACCACTAGAAGTAACCAACACCTCCAGAGTCAATATTACTCATGATGCATTTATGTCATTATCTTACCTGTCCAAAATCACCATTACCTCATATTACCAATGATATAATATAATTAATGGCGTCTGTTAGACATATCCAAACCTCTTCCTGCAATCTTCTTTACGACGTAGTGTTTATTAGTATTTTACTGTTTTTCAGTATTGCAGTTCATGTTTCCATGTATATAGGGCTAATCTATAGCAGTTATTATATTGTTCCGGGTATCACGATGATATGGACTATTATTATTGGTTGACAGAGAAACCAACCTAAATACATACAATTTGTAGTTGTAAATATATTAAAATGTATCTAATTAATTGCTTGATTTGGGTTTATGTATTGCAGAATTTATGCTGCCGCATTGTGATTCTCATAATGTTAAGCTGTTTAATTTGTACACCGTATAAAGGAAATGAGCCCTTGGTAACTGATATTCAATGGTGAAGAGAAACTACCCATCATTGAATGGTGTGACAACTGTAGCATGGACTAAAAATCATTAACTACACCATAGGTTTGGAGCCGCCGAGAGAAATCTGAGAATATGTGTAACGTAGTTTTCATTGAATTATGGCTATGGGTCACTTTCAACATAATTTCAATAAAAAAACATATAAGAAATATATTTGCTGTATAACTTCGTTGAAAATGTGTGTTGATGAGATTTATTTATCTAGAGTTTATCCCCCATCCATGGTATAATAAGTATTTTCATCATTATTTTTGCTGTAGTGGTCACCCGTCCTGAAAGAGTATTCCCAAGTTCCTGGAGACTACCTCCGAAATGACCCAAGTAACTGACAAACCTTATATCAAAATGTTGTGATGATTACACCTCATCATGAATAGGAATCGAACTCACAAATCTATTGATGAGAAAGACCTAATGTACTATAATGAGCATGGCAACAATTGACCCCAGTTGTGTGAAAATTGTTCTAGGCAACTTGACAAAGGGTGTGGTAAAGGTCAATGATATAGCATAACTTGACAAAGGGTAAAGGTCAATGATATAACATAATTTATATTGAATATTTAGATATCAATAAACATCAATTGTCCTAGCACAATTTATAAAAAGGTATTTTCTTACAACCTTGAGCTATTACACATATATATTTTTTTTTATAAATTCGAAAATTGATTCATTCCTGTCAATCTAGATAAAACATTCATCACTTACGAGGTTTGTGTCTTGAGTATAGATCTACATTCTTAGATGTCTTCTACTGCTGGAAAAACTTTATCGTACGTTTTCTGATTCCCTCTTTGGTGACTGCAAACATTTCTTGAGATCATCACTTGGAGAGTTTAACGGTGGCCACCATGACTTGGTTGACCATTACGAATATGTTCTGTTTCTCGTAATCACAATCCCACCCTTTCTCCATTGTTAACTTATCACGAGGTTTTTAACTAGTAGTAAGGGAACTGCCGACACTTTTGGACCACTTGAGTTTACCCTCGTTTTATGTGGAGTTCGTGTTGCTCAATTGTTAGCTTTCTTTGTAGTGTTTTGCGTGTCATTTTTTTCTTTGTGCCATTTTGTGTCTCACCACGTCTTAGAATCACGTCTTTTGATTACTCATTTCGTTTCTTCAAACTTTGCTGGCACCACTTTCTGATGCACTTTAGTTTGACGCGTTAAGTAGTTTTCATTTCCTGACCGCTTTAGCTGACATTTGTAAGGATGACACAGAGTACGACTGTCGTCCAGTTGTGTGTGACGAATCAAATACACAGCTCGTCAGGTCCCAGGCAATACGGCAAATTGTGGTGTATAATATGACTTTCAGGAATGTCGATGAAATATTAATAAACCACAAAATTTCTACAGCAACAGTCACCGAATATTCCTACCAAGTTTCCTTTTTCATTAATGGTTCAGGTATTTCAAAAAAAAAAAACACTTTCATTTACTTTCCAGTTTGGTACTATGATAAAACAAAATAGTTCTGTGGTGATTGCCATCTTGGATTCGTAATCTGTAGTAACAGACTAGCAAAGTTACATGTGTAACTGAACAAAAAATCCAGAAAGATATATTTCTCCACGTGGACACAATATCCTAATAAAGCGTCCACCATGCTTTTTTCTTACTCCATTAAACAGCTTGTATAGCTAGGCACGGATGCAGGATGTTATATAAGAGAATTCACATCTTGTAGACGACGAGTCTGAGGTCACAATGGGATTCAAGGCGGCTTCAAGTTGATACGTCGGTCCCATAAACTGTTGATAATTAGACATTAGACGATGTTAATGATTATAAAGAAAATATTATTGTCATGATTAGTCTGATAGCGGTAAAACAATAAAGCGGAAAAACAACAAATTCACATTTCATAGTCTTTGTTTTGACCGTAGAAGGGACCCAAACCAGTATTTGTGGAACACAACATGCACAACAAGGAGAGGAATAAATGTGTTTTATATCCTTCAATATATACACCTTTGGCTTCGTCAATAACATTTCTCTGTAATAAAGCTACTTTAGGAGATGTTATAAATTTTGCCAATTTAAAAGTTCTTTACCAGTTAAACTAGATCGACAAAATATTGTCCCACTACTAACAGGAATCCGTGAGGAAGTGAGTTATTGTTTATTTTACGAGAAGTCGGCGCTTTTAGTAGCTATATCATGCCAGAAGAAGTTACATTTGGATTAGGTGATGATACTGAACCAAAACGCTTAAAAACTGGGTGTTTATAGTGCTAATTAAATCAAAGGATGAACACTAGAGGCGAGCACGCTAACTATTACACCACCGATATACATGTATGCAGTCTCGGGAATCCGTTCAAATGGCACACCCCCGTCCTTACATAGCTTTTAACTGGGGTTCGCATTCACCAATACCACTGTGTCTTACATGAATAGGCTGACGAAATAAAGACGATCTAGTATCTATTTATCGCACATATATAAACTATTATTTTATTTTGTTATTATACATGTATGTATGATTTTGAAAAGAACCGAGTCGTTAAATTCCACCCATTCATTAGCTTTAAATACCCACCAGTTCAATCAATACTATTGAATCCGGTCAGTGTTTGACGTCAGCTAGGTAATAAGATAAATATTATATTATATACAATAATCTCTTCTCATATTTTCGAACTTCTCCAAAATAAAATTGTAGAATTTTACAAAAGCCATATATAAAAGAGTTTAGGTATATTAAATAAGGAAATATTACTCTTTAGTTATATTTATTCAATTATCGAATTAAATACTGTACATATACACACAAGAGACAGACATTGTGAATATTATACAATTATAGTCTTTTGTTGAGGTCAATACGAGTTTTTATGGATCTTAAAAACGATATTCACCGAAGCCATTAGGCTGAGCTGAATATTGATTTCTAAGGTCCATAAAAACTCGTATTGACCGATACAAAAGACTAATTGTTTTATTACATTAAAATGAAAAGTGAAAGTGAAAGTGAAACCAAGTCAATACGAGTTTTAATCAAACAATATCAAATTTTACGGATTGTCAGGTGACAGCATGATGGTCAATAAGCCATATATAAAAGAGCTTAAGTATATTACATAAGGAAATATTACTAGTTATATTCATTCAATTATCGAATAAATACTGTACATATACATTCAAGAGACAGACATTGTGAATATTGTTTATTATGAAATGTATTGCAATACTAGTATATATCGTCACAGTTCACATGCGCAGATATTTTAATATTTGATTTACGTGTTGTTGGATAAATATATATTTATGAAAATATGCAAATGAATACACATTTGTATATGTTATATACAAACGTTAATGTGTATATTTAAAAAATCGCAAATCATAAAATCGAATAAAGAAAAATGGTCTAATAGCTATACATTGTATATACATCGGTATGTTGTATATTATATAACGATCTGCTTTTATAGACTATCGTCCTAATTTATAACATGTTACATTTTTTTAGTTATCTAAATTATTTTAGTAGCAGTCAAACTTACAGATCATTTGTACGTCGTTCATTACAGAGCAAGGAACGACGAATAACTGTCCAATTTGAAATTAGCACCAATATAATCAAAACAATGAATTCAATATTGTTAACAAAAATGGTGGGGGGGCATATGAAAAACACAGTTTGAAGAGTGGGTCAGTATTGCTAAAAGTAAAAACTAGATCAATGATATGCTATTAAAAAGTCTGATGACACTATCATTTATTGTTTCTACAGGATGAGGTTTAGTAATATAACGCCGTGTGTTTTATGGTTAGTTATTCAGATATGTAAAGGAGTGACAACAGTTGATTGTAAGCATATTACATAGTGGTATAAAAAAAGACAGTTTAATTAGTGATGGTCAACAATTCCACCAATATCAACAAAACGAGTGAGTGAGGGAGTGAGTGAGTGATTGTTGTTTAACGCCAATTCAACAATTTTTCAGCTATATCATGGCGAGAACAAGTTAATTGTCAATGAAATGAAGATGAGGTCCGCCTTGTTCTAGACCAGCACACCTAGTTGGATTTTAATAGTGCTAGCTCACTGAAACAACAGTCAGCGGATAGACATGTCGCTCCACTCGGACACATTATCCTGATTCCGAGCCAACCAGTCTTTGCTATTTCTCCTTAGTGCTGTGTGCTTAGCGGAGAAGCAACAAATACCAATCTTAAAGTCTTTGGTTTGACCCGACCGGGGCTCGAACTGAACAAAACGAAGAATTACGTCTCACCTCAAACCATTGAACACCAAAATATGATTTTTTCTTGGTGATCTTTTTGTCCTTAATTCTTTTATTTAAAAGGTATCTTCCCGTCGACTCAATGGTATCTCTACGTGCTTACGTCCAGTGCGGTAAATCCTGGGTTCGAGCAGCGATAGGGTTAAACCAAAGACTACAAAATTTGTATGTGTTGCTTCCCCGCTAATCATGCAGTATTAATGACAAATAGCAAAGACTAGGTTAGCTTGGAATCAGGATAATGTGTCCGAGTAGGGTGACTTGTCTATCCACGGACTGTTGTTTCAGTGAGATAGCGCTATGAAATCCAACTAAGCGTGCTGGTCTAGTACAAAGCAGACCTCATCATCAACTCATTGAAAATTAACTTGTTCTCGCCATGATATAGCTGAACAATTTCCGAGTTGGCGTTAAGCAACAATCACTCACTCATTCAATGGTATCTCTTATTTCGAATATGTAACAAATTCTTTTTTTTCTGAAAACAACTGTTATTCGTAGAGTCGTATATTACCCGACTTAGCAATATGAGTAGCATCGTGGGTGTCTTCTCAGAAGTAGGAACCGTTTGCCATTCACGAGCACCTGGTTGCTACCGCTTTTGTCTGGTAGTGTACGTGTTGCATATCTTTTTAGTTTTACTGTGTTGTGTTATGTACAGTATACAATTTATTATAGACATTATGGAAAAATGCTGCTCAGCCTTTTCTCGGAAAGGTTTTAACTCGACTCCAAGTTACAAATGAATGATCATTTGGTCGATAATGTGTTTTTTTATCGATGAATATCAACGTTTTTATAACTATGACAACAAGGTAAGACACAGTCTCGGGCAAGACTCTATATAACACTGATTATGACAAGGTGAGACACACAGTCTCAGGCAAGACTATATAACACTGATTATGACAACAAGGTGAGACACACAGTCTCAGGCAAGACTCTAGATAACACTGATTATGACAACCAGGTGATACAAACAATCACAGTCAAGTCTCTAGATAACACTGAGTATGACAACCAGGTGAGACACACAGTCTCAGGCAAGACTCTAGATAACACTGATGATGACAACCAGGTGATACAAACAATCTCAGTCAAATCTCTAGATAACACTGATTATGACAACCAGGTGATACAAACAGTCTCAGGCAAGGCTCTAGATAACAGTGATTATGACAACCAGGTGAGACAAAAAGTCTCAGTCAAGGTTCTAGATAACACTGATTATGACCACAAAGTGAGAAACACAGTCTCAGGCAAGACTCTAGATAGCACTGATTATGACAACTAGGTGATACAAACAATCTCAGTCAAATCTCTAGATAACATTGATTATGACATCAAGGTGAGATACACAGTCTCAGGCAAGACTCTAGATAACACTGATTATGACAACCAGGTGAGAGAAAAAAAGTCTCAGTCAAGACTCTAGAAAACACTGATTATGACCACAAGGTGAGAAACACAGTCTCAGGCTAGACTCTAGATAGCACTGATTATGACAACCAGATGATACAAACAATCTCAGTCAAATCTCTAGAAAACACTGATTATGACCACAAGGTGAGAAACACAGTCTCAGGCTAGACTCTAGATAGCACTGATTATGACAACCAGATGATACAAACAATCTCAGTCAAATCTCTAGATAACACTGATTATGACAACCAGGTGAGACAAAAGTCTCAGTCAAGACTCTAGATAACACTGATTATGACAACAAGGTGAGATACACAGTCTCGGGCAAGACTCTAGATAACACTGATTATGACAACCAGGTGAGACAAAAAGTCTCAGTCAAGATTCTAGATAGCGCTGATTATAAAGTCATTAAATACAGTGCAAATGTTATATTGTTTATTTTTAGTACAATTCACGAACAACAATTGTGATGAGGAGGATAGAAAAACTACTGAGCACAAAATATACAATTTAACATGGAACGGACAAATAACTCCAAAATTGTGCAGCTTTGTCTTCACTAGTGGAGATACATACGCTAATGAAGTCTGCTTTGAATCACTAGTCTATAAACTACGATGGAATATGAAAAGTGTAGAAGTGAAAATATCGAATTACACAAGATCATGGGTATGTTTATATACTTGAATGATTGTTGTTTAGCGTCATGTAATCAGTAGTTCAGATATATTTAATGACGATACTATCATTTTGAGTTAAAATCTCGCGCATGGCGAGGTATACTCGATACAACATC
The DNA here is from genome assembly GCA_963680875.1 of Bathymodiolus brooksi. NCBI lineage: Eukaryota > Metazoa > Mollusca > Bivalvia > Mytilida > Modiolidae > Bathymodiolus > Bathymodiolus brooksi. Next base: position 128,192,780 of record OY804577.1, on the reverse strand, counting down.
ATGTGATAAAGGTTGTCAGTGACTTCCGACAGGTGGGTGGTTTCCACCGGGTACTACGGTTTCCTCCACCAATAAAATGTGCTTGTCGTCCTGTGTGTAAACTTCAAATACTATTTGTTGAAACCTCAGTGCAATGCATTTATTTAGTTTGCTGTCCGGGTATATGCATGGTTGTTTTCCGTTTTTATCTGGAAAGTACAATAAAGTTCAATTTAACAACCCTTGAAGAATGACGAATTCAGGAAGTCTTAATAATATAATCTTATATAAGCGAAGCTCATATGCTCCGCAAGTTTAAGGAGTCCCTGACCCACATGTGACACCTGGGGGGGGGGGGGTATATCAAATTCAAGTTATACAGTAGGAAGGATACAATATACTGATATTGTTTTTCTATGAATTGTTTTTATTCCTTAATTTTTAATACTTATAGTGATTACCATACCATAACACGTAAATGTGTTACAAATGCATATAGAATGGTTGTATCAATACTGGTACCTACTGGATATACAGAACCCAGTCCTAAAGAATACCTACAACTAGTGATTACTGGGAGAAAAGCTGTGACTCAAGGTAATGTGTGGGCATTTTAAACAGGTGAATTATAAGTACTGAAGGTATATATATATATATATAAATATATATATCTATATATATACAGTCAAACCTGTTCATGTGGTCACCTCTATCAAGCAGTCACCTACATTGAATGGCTACACTTTTCTTATCCTGTCATAGAAAATTTCATATGAATTAAAACTCTTTTAAGAGGTCACATGTCTTATAAGACCACTTTTTTCATTGTCCCAATGATGACCTCTTAATACAGGTTTGACTGTATATTAGTTTATCAAACATAAAAAAAAGATGAAATGATTATATTTCATGTTTTACATAACTCACGTATAGAAAATCAATAAATGTACTTCCGGGGGGCGGGGGGGGGGGGGGGGGGGGGGGGGCTGGTGTGCTCTTGTAGAATAAGCAGTATCTGTTGTACTAATAACATCCATCGTATTTGTCTTGTCACAATTACAGTGATAAGTCATTAATGAGGACATGACGTGATTACTTTAAACATATTTTATTGTTCAAAAAGACAAAAGGATAAGACACAAGTTAAACAACTTAGACAGTCTTCTCCCATTACATATATTTCAAAATACACAATTGAACATAATGATATTTAATTACACAAATTTATAGTAAACGTTTATAGTAAATGAATGGTCATGCTGGGAATCGTAAAGCTTCGGAGGTGATGTCTTCATCATAACCACTAGGAACCCTTGATCGAGGAACTTTCTTGTTAGCAACAACCCTCCATCAAGGAAATCATGAAAGGAGCCACTAGTTCTGAAAAATATATACTCCAGATCATATGCATAAGTTACATATAAATGAAAAGTTCACAATGAGAAAATTGATATCGTCTCTTTTGTTGCAAAGATTTGTATTTAACCGGCATCTCACTGCCAAATATCTAGGTGTAGATCAACGCATGCTTTTAGAAAAATTTCAAGAGTAAGACACAATTTATAACCAGAAGGAGAGAACGATACAATCTAATCACAAAGCAAGTTGACAACACAAATGAAACATACAATCACAATAAAGTGAAATGATAAAATATCTGATAACATGAGCTCTCACAAATCAGCCGGATAAAAACCAACTTAATGTTGTCCAACTCCATATATGGTACCCGTATTGAAGTCACACTTACAAATATATTATCAGCTTATTGTCATATATTTTACATTTTTGTATGACTTTTTAACTAGTAAAGCTGTTAAATGTTTTGTATGTTTTGAAGAATCAGACCAAAAAGCAATTAACCCTATCTCTACGGCTCTTGGTGTAACATTATTCGTACTAGTGGTGTTGGCTATGTTTATATGTCTTAAGACTGAAAGCAAGCTGAGTGAACTGTTTTACGACAAGCTGAAATGTTGTGGCGAATTTGTATGGTGTTGTTTGACATGTCAATGCTTACGTGAATGTTGCACCACATGACCGACTGTTGCACAACATTGGTGTCGAAAGTGGGCGGACATAGTGCAAGAAACCATTCAGATAATATGGCAACAGAAATGAATCAAACACCAGAAGCTTCAGGAAGCACTGCTGCTACGACATCCGTTTCTGATTTTGTAGAACCACCACCGTCCTATAATTCTATTAACGGTAAAATTATTTTGAGATAATTTACTTTTCTATTAGACATTAATCGTATGCATTCATCAAACATGTTCTTAATATAGGTAAACAATTATTACAAATAAAACCTAAAATTAATCATACATACAAGCTTACTCTTCTGAACTTTTATAAATAATAAAATGTAAAGTCAAAAATACAACAATTCTAAAAATCAAACACCAAAGTGATAGCAAGAGGCAAAATCGACACCCATTACACACATACATGACAGCTCATTTTCCTGACTTACCAGATGCGCTTCAATAAAAGGTGGAGGGGTTAAACCACCAGTTTTATGGACCCAAGCTGCCAATTGTAGTGAACATGTGGGGTCATGCTATTTGATTTATGTGTATACATATAGTATTTATGCTGATGATAAAACAGCATGCTTTCAGACATCATACTTTAATTCTTTTAGCATCGACTTTTACATTTCACACAATACTTACATGTATGCATATAGTTAAGTTGATGCATGTTACTAAACCAGTGCAGAATATACAAAGGTAGCCAATATATATTGATCTTTAATTTCTATATTGAAGATATCTCCAAGTTCTCCTCTCCTGAAAATACAGCCTCTTGTATCGAGAGATGAAGATATCTCCAATTTCTGATCTCGTGAAAATACAGCCTCTTGTATCAACAAATAATAACAATACATTATTAGTCTTGACGGAGCATATCTACCAATAAAACTGACCACCACGATATAGCTGAAATATTTCTTACAGTGGCGCTAAACACTATAACCGCTTTAATATTGGCATTTTACGTTGGTCTTATACCAAATACGTATACCAAAGGGAACCCTAGGTGTCATAGTCATATGTTCAGCGATGCGTGGTATTACCCTCTCCATAAGCGGTGACCGTTAGTTATTAGGGTCGAATCAATTGCGTAGCTCACACTTAGGACGGGACGTAAACAAGTTCCTTGTTAATGGAGAGTGCCAGACAGACAACCGTCAGCAGCTCCCAGTGAACAGTCGAATTGTTCTGATCCTATCTATTCTGTCAATATTTTCACCGCACGATCAGTTGACATTAAGCAACAATCATTATTTTTCTTTATCTAAATACTCTCAAAAACATTTAAATCATTTGGCTTTACAATCTTTTGATAATGAGTATGCCTCTTTAAGACTATTTCAGAAATACCTCGTTCGCACTAAATGCGATATTTACGGGCGGGGGGGGGGGGGGTTTGCTCTAAATACTTACCGTATTTTACTTGCTTCAATATTCTCTTTATTGTTTTTAACATTTTGTCTTTCAGATATTTCTATTATATACGATCCAACAATCCCCCCTCCAAGTTATGAGGAGGTAACACGTAACACCGTAACAACAGCACCATCGCCATTATAGAGCCACTACTACAAGGATAACAAGAAAAACAATGCCAACAGTACCATCACAATTAGTAATGATGCTTTACACATATCGAAACATCGTACTGCAATCATATTTACAACGCAATGATTATTGGTGTTATTGACAATTTGTGTGTATGAAAATTGTTTATCGCAACGGATCAAGATCTTAATGCTATTTCCGTCGTTTATATTGACCACGACAGATTATATTTTCTTGTTGTCGCCATCATGAATTGCATGTTCTGTATGGTATATCAAAGTTGAAAATATTCGGAATATTTGATGAACAATATTTTGACTACGTTTTAAAACAGAACATGCAGATGACTATATCACTCGAAGAGCAAACAATACTATTCACTACCACTATATGCCGACTTTGCGTACTCTTATCAGGCCTAGTTATTCAAAGACTTTGCTGTTATGAGAATATATATTTTTTTGAATTTTGCAGTATTTAAACTATATTCAGAACGAGAACACGTTTATAATATATGAAAAAACTATATAGAAATTAGAGAGGGGTGGGACAACAGGGACAACCTATGACTGTCACTGAAAAAGTTACGAACAATCTAAGTTACCACCATTAACTGTCATATACGGAATACTAGTGATTCAACTGAGTGTATACATGTTTGCTATTGTGAACTATGTGTTTTATTCATACCGTTGTTGTGCATATCGTCGAGATTAAGTCCTAATACTTGACTGATTCCGTCTTGCTTCGCCATTGTCATAATTTTGAATTACGATTATTAATGAATTTTGCACTGTACTGTTACGAATTTTGGTACAAATGTGGACATCAAATGCCCGATTGTCATCAAATGTCGGTATATATGTTGTAGTCTTGAATATAATTCAATATTATTGGATTATCTATCTTGGAATGCTTTGTTGAGTGTTATTTATTGGAAGAATGTTTTCTTGAGTGTTCCATTTCAGCAATATGATAGTAAATTGATCCAATTTCCATCTAGTTTGAGTTTCTCTAGGATAGTCAAGCCTGTCCGTGTGACCATCTCTATTAAGTAGTTGCCTGTTTTTATCATGTTTCTGTATTTTCCTAATATTGTACATATGAAAGATAACAATAGGGGAACAATAAGATCAACAAAATCTGAGTGTAGATTACGTGCTCTCTTGAATAGAATTTATGTTCTAATTAGATCTAAATCTACATTTGAATATCGTCATATAGGAACTCAGATACGTCGAAGTTCAGCTACTTCAACGATTCAATATTTGATTGATTTTTGTTCTACGTCATGTTAGCATTTTAGCTATATGGATGATGAGACCAAGTCCACAAATAATAAATTATGCAGGTTTGGGCCTATTGCCGGATTGTTTTGTTTTTCACATGGGAACGGGCAGAACACGATTAACTTTGAGAGGTGTCAATAAAGACCAAAATCCTACTTTAACAAAAAAATTACTGTATGCGGGCACATGCCAGGAACCCCACCCCCCTGCGAGTTGTCTTGGGGGCGACTTGACTCACATTCGCCTTTTTGACCAGCCTACCAAACCCAGGCCAAAATGGTACAGTTTTTCATTTATCAATTTTAAAATCCCTGGTCTGGGCGAAAAAAAAATAGATATTGTCAGCCAGATTATCTTTTTTTCTTTCATCTTTTTTCTGAAAGAAATCCTTTGTACCACTCCAGTGGGGCAATTTGACTTTTTTACATTTCAATAGATAGAATAGTATCGTCGATGGGACGAATTGGTATAGGGTCGAATTGACACACACACTGAATATTAAAGGGAGATAATCAACATAAACAAAGTACGAACTGACAAGACAGAGAAGTAAAATGCAGCAAAAAGAGTGAAATAATCAAAATAATTACCTTCATGGTCACAAACAGCTTGCACATTAATGCTGGAGTAACTTTTCCTATTGATATACGACCCCTCGTCCTCTGATGGCCTTTGAATTCTAACATGTGTCCCGTCGATGCATCCTAGAACATTTGGAAAGTTCGCCTGTTGGATAAAACCATATCTAATCTTATTCTGCGTATGGTTGTCTGTGGGCCACTTAATGAATTTGTCTTTCCTGGCAATAAGTGCATTCGTCACATTATCCACAACCCTTGACACAGTTCCTTTGTTGTAGCCAAGTGTATCCCCTATGACCTGTAGGAATGACCCGGAAGCATAGAACCGCAGTGCTATCTTTACTTGTTCGTCAACAGTTAGCCCAGTAGCCATGTTTGTTGTCCTCACAAGGTCCTCCCTCAACAAATTTGCAATAAAATTGATTGAATTATGTCCAAATCTGTATCTTGCCCTAAGTTCATCATCTGTCAGATTTGTAAGGTGACAAACAGTAGCCCTGTAAACTTTTTCCTTCCTATGAAGTGGAGGCATCATCAAAGCGGCCATTTTGAAATTTGAATGATAAACTGCCGTTAACAATTTTAACGGAGGTCTGAACCACCGTTAAAATTCATACAAGTTAACGAAGGTTTAACGGCGCGTTAAATGTAGCGAAGTGTTGAACAACAGATTTAACGTAACGATAAAATTTAACGGAGCGTTAATGAATTTAAAGACAGCGTTAGTGCTAACGACAAGTTGAACAACCGGGTCCTGATGTATATTCAATATATAAATTTAGTGGACAAATCGTTTAGAGTTAACAATGTATTTTTGGACGAGAAAGAACAGTTTAGAGTTTCTTTCGTTTTCAAAAGAGGCATTTCCAAATAATATATTTTCGATGCTTATATCAAAACCCAAGTTACTCATGTCACGGAATAGTTGTAGTGACAATGATATATTTGTATTTGCAGCATAGCACGGGCGTGAAAAAGTATACCCTTGAAATCGATTGGAACGATTGTCACAACTGTTGAAACAGAATAGGGGTTTATTTGTTTTCACTAAACATGATTATTGATTGCCTATGTTCACCCATTGTAGCCATGAATTTTAATTTTAAACGTATAATGCAGGACTTCAGCATTGATGACCTTAAAGCTAAATCTCCTGATTGGTTTTGCCACAATTCTGCATTCAAATATAGTACCAATTTTATATTCTCTGGTTGTATCCGTCAGATGATCAATCTCGTGATTTACCATAATTGAGGTGAGCACCATGTCCATTACACTACCGAGGTGGTTAATGTTTCCAAGACGGTATTCGAACAGAATTATGTCACAACCGAAGAGGGGAAATTCAAAATATATGGGAAATTCGAAGTAAAGGGAAAATTCAGATACAAAATATTGTCCATTGTTGTGTCTGATCTTCTTCGAATAATTCGTTTCAGAATAAACCCTTTAGCATCTTCAAACTTTTCTTATTTTCCATTATTTTCGCAATATTTACCTAGCCTAACTTAATTGTCCAATTTAAGCCTAATTACAACAACTACCATATTGTTATAGTGTATATCATCACCATTGCCGTTGTGGGAATTCTATTAAGCTGATGGCGAGGTATACATTAGCATTATGTGATAACATTTGTCAACGACTTTTGACCGTTTCCTCATTCATAAAATTGACCACCACATTAAAACTGAAATATTGCTGTCAGAAGTGTTAAACACAAATAACAATAATACATAAAATCTTTATTCCCGAAGTTATTTGCGAAATTGCTTGAACATTTTGCAGGAATATGGGTGATTTCATAAATTTGGTACCGCTTCGAAATTCGATTTGGCCACCATATCCAAGAATGCAATTTAATGTTCAATTTAAGTCGTTTGCTATCTATATGTAAGAACAAGGTAGATATCTACTTTAGTGGGCACGACACGTATCTATTATAACCTTTATCAGGTACGTTCAATGCCAAAAGATCGGAGAGCCAAATCGTTTACAAGTCTTTGTGAGCAAGTAAGCAAAAAAGTTAAAAACAGGACAACCAAAACCAACAAATTTTACCTATTCCCCAGAGAAAATGCTTTTTTCTTTTGATCATTGTATTGTATGTCCGTCGATTTAAGGTGGTCGATTATATCCTGAGTATTTTCAAACTTCTCTTTTATAAACTATTACTACAGTTTTGTTTTTGAGTATAGGCATTATTGATGGCTCATCAATTAAATTGAACATGTTTTAAAATTTAAATACCTACCTATAATCAAGACCATCAAAACCAGTTGTGTTTGACCTATCTATATATAAATCAAGGTAATATTTGTGTTAACAAGGTAAGTAATATTGTTTACGATTATTGTGTATGATAAACATGTATTTTTTGTATAATGTCATGAATTAGTGTAGCATTTCGCAACAGTGAAAAATTAAATTTGAAGTAAATTAAGCAAGAAAATAATATACACTTATACTGAATATACTGAATCAATTAACAAACCGTAAACAACAGGAATGGCAAATACTCCTGGTGAAAATATTGTAGAAATAGTTCTTGACACAATCAATATTGCCCCTAAAACGCCTTATTACACCCTTTACAACACACACATGTCATTCATACCATTTCCCATACACAATTCACGTTACACAATACATCACGAAAAGTGGATACCATTAAGCGATTAAGACAGATTTCCGATTATTCTATTTGTCAACAACAAAGTATATCATATTCAATCAGGAACTGAAAACTCGGATATATTATTGAAGATAAGTTTGAAGATACCAAAGGAGTAATATATATATATAATACACAATTTATATAGAGCTATATATAATAGATAAAAAATTACTTTAAGCGCTTAAGTAATCAGAAGCCGTAAATATAAGAAGGACATCCATTACCATAACCAAGGCAATCAATGATCTGCAAAATACTACAGAGAAAACTAAAGATTGAGCAACACGAACTTCACAAGAAATTATATGGGTATACACTCACATACACACGTATTTGATATTAAGGTATATTTAATTGCTATCATTTCAATAGAATTCAATTCAAAATGTTCTTAAAAGTGGCTACATACCCCCCTTATATTTTGAAGCTATGCAATCCCTCCAACACTGATTTTATTCCGTATACATGTATAGTAAATTGATATTTATAACTTTTCCAATATTCATTTAATGTGTAATTCGCAGTTGAGATATAACTAAAGAAAACCTATATAATTATATACAGATATATCATGTTTGGGAGGGGTATTTTTCGCAAATACCCTTCCCAAACATGATATACCTGTTTAATTACACCGAATATTATTTAGAACACTGGTTAAATAAATAATACCTTTTGTTTGTCGTTTTCAGGACCTAACATGATGCATCTCTTTAATAATTCTACCGCATGATGTTACATAAAACGCACAACTGATAACGTTTTACAAATTTTGTTACAAGCGTCTCGGTGAAGGGTAAAAAAGGCAAATACGATTTTGCAAATACCATGAAAAAAAGTTAAATCTTATGCAAATACACCTACATGAAGTAAGCATTCTGCAAATTCACAATGCAAGGCCTGAATTTGTATAAAATATCACGGCTATTAACCAATCAGAATCCAGCATTATTATATAAGGTGTAATTACTTCACAAAGACATTTGATGATTTATTCATCCAAGATATTCTATGTATTTTTAGAACATGAAATACTCAATAATACTGCTGGGTTGGTTTTTTTTCTTTTTTCAAAAATAATTACTGTATAGCATTATGCTTCACTCTAGCTTTTTGAAAATCATGAATAATTTATGCGTGAATTACTGCTTTTATCAGTTGTCCATCATGAAATCTAAAACAATATGTGTTTTTTTTTACTCTACAGGATGAGATTACATAGTAATATAACACTGTGTATTTTATGGTTAATTACCAAAGTATGTAAAGGAGTCACAACTGTTAATTGTAAGTATATTATATTATAGTGTATATTTTCACTCCTCTGATTTCAGTATTTCATTACTACCAGATCCTAATCAAGGTAAAGGTGTTTAACACCACTTTTATTGGTTTTATTGATGGGTGAAACCGGAGAAAACCATCGACATGTCGCAAGTAACAGACAAACTTTATTACATAATGTTGTATCGCGTGGGCGGGTTTCGAACTGACAACTTTAGTAGTGATAGACACTGATTGCATAGTTAGTTGTAAATCCGACTACTATGCGATCAAGACCATGATGACATCTGGTCCTAAACAGAGCACATAAAGCTTAGGTGCATTCAATAATGTAACCTATTGTGTATTGAGTATTAGGAGAAATGTCCATGTATAAAACAAATTTGTTTTTTCTTTGCTTTTGTAAATCGGATAGATACATGTGCATTCGTACCACGTCTATGAAGCTATATATAATATTGATTCTATTTTCTAACTTGTATGCTACATGGTTATCTTCGTTCATTACACTGTATCTTGTACATAATGTTTTTTATGGGCTCTAATTGAAATTACCAAAATATACTGCAATGGTGTGTCTTCGTTTGAAGTGATCCTATTGGGCAATTCAGATATATGAGGCCTGTTCTGGTCGGGTACTTGATAGTGGAAATCCGGGTTTCACTTCTGGTTTATTCAGGTGTTGTTTCTACGGCGTACGATATCACAACATATACAAAAAATACATTTTCTGCTCTGTTCATTTAACAATGTACATTATTATTTCTATTTCAATTATTATCTCCTCTTTTTCATTTTTGGTTTTTTTTTTGAAAATCACACGAGTTTCTAACTGTTGGGTACAAAATAGGTCCCAGAATTTTGGCTGTGGTGTAGAATTACTACGTCAAAGGTGCCCATCGCTTGTGTGGTACGAGAGCAGTACTTCAGTTATATTCATTCCGCGGAATCAAGCAATAAACCAGATACAGAAGTGTCAATATACAATGTAATTAGATCAGAACTTTCGCCTTGCAATAGACCATCAGATACTATTCATAAACTCATTAGAGCATGCTGCAATTGGTCATTTGCTAGTCTACAGGTCAAGATGCCTATTTGATTCCTACCGGACAATCAATAAGGAACGACTCCAGGGGAGATATTATACAATCTTAGAGGTAGAAATAACGATTCATTCAGGTTATTTAATCGGATTGAAAACAATTCACTTGATGTTCGGATGACTACGTTCTTTATCATTGAACGCTAAGCAATGATTACAACTGTTTAATGTGAGAGAGAGGTGACTTTACAACTGTGGCTATTAGAATTTTCTCAACAACATCTGGAAGGAAAATTAACTTTCACAACCTAATTTTTAGATGCAATTAAAGGAATTCGACACTGCTGTGAGAAGAAAATTAGGATTTCATAGTTTTAAATCCGAGAGGCGCTTACTCTTACACAGAGATAGTGATGAAAAGCACAGGAACTTAATGACTCATTTTTAAAAATATTGTTGATCATATTTGTTTATTTCTAGTACATTTTGCATCCAGCAACTGTGATGAAGACGATAGAAAAATTACAGAGAAAAAATCGTACAATTTAACATGGAATGGACAAATTACTCCTAAATTATGCAGTTTCAGCTTCACTGGTGGAGAGACATACATTACAGATACATATGAAATCTGCTTTGAGTCAATAGTCTATAGCATACCACAGAGTATGGGGAACGTACAAGTCAAAATAACAAATTACACAAGAACTGCTTGGGTATTTCTAAATTACTTTAATCTAGAATACGTTCGCCTAATTTGAGAAAAATGTTTAAACCGTTACAAAATTATTTAATACTCTCCTTTTAATTTTCTACAATTATGTAATTATGTCTTTTCAACTAGGTTCATACATCTAAATTAAGTATATACAAAATGTATATTTGTCACTTTTAGATCGACATTACAGATTGAAGTTTGACATTGACAAGATATCTCAGTGAGACGAAAATTCTCAAGATATCTCAGTGAGACGAAAATTCTGTCATTTGAAAGCAGTAACTATTTGTTACTAATATTTATGCATTTATGCACTTGCAATCTTTTTGGACGTAAATATATTTTTGTATATATACGTCTGAAAATTAAATCTAACAGTGTTCTTTCCTCGACGGGATTTGAACTCACACCATTGATACATAGCAGCACCAATCGCTAAGCCTTGTGCCCAGCGCCCTAGAACACGCGGCCACATCCGATATAAATTCCGTGATAAAATTGTGGATATATTATGTTTTGCATATGTTCGTTGCCCGCCATTGTGTGCATTTACATAGGACGTGGAACAAACACACATTAAAATCTACATATTGTTTCTCTAAAGATACATGTTTGCACATTGTCGACTTTCGGTGACGCTAGTGAAAATAATACCTAGTTACTGCCCTATCTTATCATTTTACTCTGTTTTAACATTTAAAATATAAATGACCGCAAATTGGAAATTGTCAGTAAATATTGCAACTATATTATGTCCATTTGATAAAATGCGTCTTTTGCTCTAAATTAGATGCATACGATTTTACTAGTGGATTTCCCTAACATGTATGAAATGCATTTCCAATACGGGCTTCCACGTAAATAAGCCAAATTTTCTCTATTAAAATACAAATTATTCATGGAAGCCATAGTTCGTATGACGATTTAGCACATGTAGTATATTATTCATGGCTATCACTCGGAATAAAATGTTTAAGAAAATAGTATTGTCCTTGTTGAAATCCCCAACAAACTACACATTTGTTTGATATTGTATTTCAGGATTATAATCATGATGATACCATGATACCACATACATGTGTTAAAAATGCATATGAAATGGTTGTGTCCATACTGGTACCAACTGGATATACAGAACCCAGTCCTAAATTATACCTACAGCTAAATATTACAGCTAATATAGTTGGAGGTAATTATTTGTTACTTTTTTATCAACAGTACAAAATGTATAATATTTATTGTAATAATTATTTTCATTGACCACTGTTTACCGTCAAATCCACAAGTATCATATTCTCCTCGGGGAATATGATATTCTTGGGTGAATACATTTTCATATTTCCCTCACCAGCATGCAATAAATGTATAGTATTTTCACGGAACAAAAGTCAGCGATTTTAAGTACTTAAATTGTACCCTTTGGTATCTTCAAACTCTTCTTACCAATGACGTGAACTTAAAGGGATGGTTGTCTCTTAATTCGCTATCCATATAAAATTGTAAGACATTTTTTTTATTACATATTATTTTAACCGTTCAATGATAAACAAAATAGCGTAAATGGCATATTATATCACGTTGAAGCTTATATTGCGAATAACAGGAGTGTTGCCGTATATTTCTACAGGAAAACATTATCCATGCATCACACAAGAGATGTGCTAAACACGTAGATATCAAAATAGTGCACACGACGCGTTTCTGGAATAACCTTTATAAGTACGCTCAAAGTCAAAAGATTGGAAAGCCAAATCATTTAAAGTATTGGGGGCAATAAAACCAAAGGGCCTAAACAGGATAGCCAAAATCAGCTAAGGTCACCTATGCCTGACAATTCTCTTTATATATAGGAAATAAACCTTCAGTTATTTAACCTGTTCGTACGTGTTTTTTAGAGCTTGTAATTTTTTGTATTTTCTATTATGCAGAAACTGCCCAGGAGATATCCATCATTTTACTAGTAGTTGCTATCGGGGGTTTTGTGTTACTAACAATATGTTGCTGTGGTAATATGATTAAGACAGATGATACATGTTGTAAAATGTTTTGTGCGGTACTAGGAGAATGTTGTACATTATTGTCTGGTTGTATAATATGTCAATGCTTGCGAGAACATTGTGAGTGTGATTGTAAAGATATCTGTCGGCCATGTGGACAATGTTGCTCTGCTTGGGCCGGATGTTGCACAACATTAGTAACGCGTGCGCAAGGAGATCATGCAAACAATAATTCAACAACTGTGGAAACAGAAATGGATGAAATGCTGGAAGATTCGGGACACACAGTTAATACGACATTAACATCTGATGTCGTACAACCACCACCGTCCTATAATTTTATCAGAGGTATAGTCATTTTGTAGTCATTTAATTTAATAACACACATTAAAACTTATATTTCTAAAATATGTTTGTCGTATTCACAATGGCATCCGCCTGTGATCATTCACGAATTACCACCGGATTGTTGATATGTGTAGCACGAGGGGTGTCACAATTGGAGCAGGAACTGCTTAACTTTCTTGGGTAAAACAAAACCATACTTTTGAACTTGGGTTATTCGTGAGTTATTTTCATTTGGTTGGTCCAATCTTTCCATTTTAGTCTTGTCCTGTCTACACCATTCAACTCTTTTTAGGAATTATGAGTGCACGACGGGTCCCATTAATGCGACCAACAATTTTTTTATTTTCTTATTAACTTGTTTGACTACAGAGCGTGTTTTAGTAAAAGATCGTGATTTGTTCTTCGTATTTGCTTTACATTTTGAATTTAACACTAATATGCATGTCTATTATGAACATATTTCATGTATATGACAGAAGGGACACTTATTTCTCGTTGTTAATATCATATTCCCATTGTCTACGTAATGAAATAGATTCCTTATCCAATTAACAATATTTTCTAAACACAGAGCTACATCTGTAATATATAAAACTTGTTCAAAGATACCAGCTAGCTACACTAAGGAAATCTCTCAAAACATTAGTCAATACTTACCAGATTTTCGTTCCTAAAACCAAAAACAGATTGAAGATACCAAAGAGATAATCATTAGCCGTAAATTGACGAACATACTATACAATGTTTAAAAGAAGAAGTACAAACAGTGATCCATAACTAGCTACACAGAAAACTAAAGATCGTGCAACATGAACGACATTAAAAATTTGGCGAATAGAGCTTTATCCCCTTCACCCTGTGCTCAAGATTTATTACACAGCAACATTGGTAATAGAAATGCCTGGATAAGGATAAGCGGGAGCGTGGTGGCAGTGGTCGTACAGTAGTTAGATTTACATCTAACAATGCAATCAGTGCCGTCGCCGTTACAGATGTGAGATCTATCACATGGCGAGGTGTTCTCGACGCAATATTATGTAAAAATGATATTATAAATGAATTTCGGTATGACGGTGTATTTCTTCGGGAAATAAAACTGACGGCCATGATATACCTAAACTATTGTTAAAAATGGCCCAATACACTTTACCCATCAGGAGATTCTTTTCATGTTACCACTTAGATTGTGCTATAGGCCGATCTTTTACTATTTTATTGATTTCATAAAGTAGTGTTTGTTATGTATTCTATTATGTGTATTTTATATTTCTTTTTAGATTTCTCAAATATAAGCCACCCAACTCTACCTCCTCCGAGTTATGAAGATGTAACTGGTAAAACAGTACCAACAGCTCCACCATTGAGCGAATACCACTAGAAGTAACCAACACCTCCAGAGTCAATATTACTCATGATGCATTTATGTCATTATCTCACCTGTCCAAAATCACCATTACCTCATATTACCAATGATATAATATAATTAATGGCGTCTGTTAGACATATCCAAACCTCTTCCTGCAATCTTCTTTACGACTTAGTGTTTATTAGTATTTCACTGTTTTTCAGTATTGCAGTTCATGTTTCCATGTATATAGAGCTAATCTATAGCAGTTATTATGTTGTTCCGGGTATCACGATGATATGGACTATTATTATTGGTTGACAGAGAAACCAATCTAAATACAATTTGTAGTTGTAAATATTTTAAAATTTATTTAATTAATTGCTTGATTTGTGTTTATGTTTTGCAGAATTTATGCTGCCGCATTGTGATTCTCATAATGTTAAGCTATTTAATTTGTACACCGTATAAAGGAAATGAGCCCTTAGTAACTGATATTCAATGGTGAAGAGAAAATACCCATCCTTGAATGGTGTTACAACTAAAAATCATTAACTACACCATAAGTTTGGAGCCGCCGAGAGAAATCTGAGAATATTTGTAACGTAGTTTTCATTGAATTATGGCTATGGGTGTTTAAGTTCACTTTCAACATAATTTCAATAAAAAAACATATAAGAAATATATTTGCTGTATAACTTCGTTGAAAATGTGTGTTGATGAGATTTATTTATCTAGAGTTTATCCCCCATCCATGGTATAATAAGTATTTTCATCATTATTTTTGCTGTAGTGGTCACCCGTCCTGAAAGAGTAATCCCAAGTTCCTGGAGACTACCTCCGAAATGACCCAAGTAACTGACAAACCTTATATCAAAATGTTGTGATGATTACACCTCATCATGAATAGGAATCGAACTCACAAATCTATTGATGAGAAAGACCTAATGTACTATAATGATCATGGCAACAATTGACCCCAGTTGTGTGAAAATTGTTCTAGGCAACT
This sequence comes from Bathymodiolus brooksi, assembly GCA_963680875.1. Lineage (NCBI taxonomy): Eukaryota > Metazoa > Mollusca > Bivalvia > Mytilida > Modiolidae > Bathymodiolus > Bathymodiolus brooksi. The sequence continues at coordinate 128,176,921 of OY804577.1, read as the reverse complement.
TGACAAAGGGTGTGGTAAAGGTCAATGATATAGCATAACTTGACAAAGGGTAAAGGTCAATGATATAACATAATTTATATTGAATATTTAGATATCAATAAACATCAATTGTCCTAGCACAATTTATAAAAAGGTATTTTCTTACAACCTATTACACATATATTTTTTTTTTATAAATTCGAAAATTGATTCATTCCTGTCAATCTAGATAAAACATTCATCACTTACGAGGTTTGTGTCTTGAGTATAGATCTACATTCTTAGATGTCTTCTACTGCTGGAAAAACTTTATCGCACGTTTTCTGATTCCCTCTTTGGTGACTGCAAACATTTCTTGAGATCATCACTTGGAGAGTTTAACGGTGGCCACCATGACTTGGTTGACCGCTACGAATATGTTCTGTTTCTCGTAATCACAATCCCACCCTTTCTCCATTGTTAACTTATCACGAGGTTTTTAACTAGTAGTAAGGGAACTGCCGACACTTTTGGACCACTTGAGTTTACCCTCGTTTTATGTGGAGTTCGTGTTGCTCAATTGTTAGCTTTCTTTGTAGTGTTTTGCGTGTCATTTTTTTCTTTGTGCCATTTTGTGTCTCACCACGTCTTAGAATCACGTCTTTTGATTACTCATTTCGTTTCTTCAAACTTTGCTGGCACCACTTTCTGATGCACTTTAGTTTGACGCGTTAAGTAGTTTTCATTTCCTGACCGCTTTAGCTGACATTTGTAAGGATGACACAGAGTACGACTGTCGTCCAGTTGTGTGTGACGAATCAAATACACAGCTCGTCAGGTCCCAGGCAATACGGCAAATTGTGGTGTATAATATGACTTTCAGGAATGTCGATGAAATATTAATAAACCACAAAATTTCTACAGCAACAGTCACCGAATATTCCTACCAAGTTTCCTTTTTCATTAATGGTTCAGGTATTTCAGAAAAAAACACTTTCATTCACTTTCCAGTTTGGTACTATGATAAAAAAAAAATGTTCTGTGGTGATTGCTATCTTGGATTCGTAATCTGTAGTAACAGACTAGCAAAGTTACATGTGTAACTGAACAAAAAATCCAGAAAGATATATTTCTCCACGTGGACACAATATCCTAATAAAGCGTCCACCATGCTTTTTTCTTACTCCATTAAACAGCTTGTATAGCTAGGCACGGATGCAGGATGTTACTTAAGAGAATTCACATCTTGTAGACGACGAGTCTGAGGTCACAATGGGGTTCAAGGCGGCTTCAAGTTGATACGTCGGTCCCATAAACTGTTGATAATTAGACATTAGACGATGTTAATGATTATAAAGAAAATATTATTGTCATGATTAGTCTGATAGCGGTAAAACAATAAAGCGGAAAAACAACAAATTCACATTTCATAGTCTTTGTTTTGACCGTAGAAGGGACCCAAACCAGTATTTGTGGAACACAACATGCACAACAAGGAGAGGAATAAATGTGTTTTATATCCTTCAATATATACACCTTTGTCTTCGTCAATAACATTTCTCTGTAATAAAGCTACTTTAGGAGATGTTATAAATTTTGCCAATTTAAAAGTTCTTTACCAGTTAAACTTGATCGACAAAATATTGTCCCACTACTAACAGGAATCCATGAGGAAGTGAGTTATTGTTTTTTTTACGAGAAGTCGGCGCTTTTAGTAGCTATATCATGCCAGAAGAAGTTACATTTGGATTAGGTGATGATACTGAACCAAAACGCTTAAAAACTGGGTGTTTATAGTGCTAATTAAATCAAAGGATGAACACTAGAGGCGAGCACGCTAACTATTACACCACCGATATACATGTATGCAGTCTCGGGAATCCGTTCAAATGGCACACCCCCGTCCTTACATAGCTTTTAACTGGGGTTCGCATTCACCAATACCACTGTGTCTTACATGAATAGGCTGACGAAATAAAGACGATCTAGTATCTATTTATCGCACATATATAAACTATTATTTTATTTTGTTATTATACATGTATGTATGATTTTGAAAAGAACCGAGTCGTTAAATTCCACCCATTCATTAGCTTTAAATACCCACCAGTTCAATCAATACTATTGAATCCGGTCAGTGTTTGACGTCAGCTAGGTAATAAGATAAATATTATATTATATACAATAATCTCTTCTCATATTTTCGAACTTCTCCAAAATAAAATTGTAGAATTTTACAAAAGCCATATATAAAAGAGTTTAGGTATATTAAATAAGGAAATATTACTCTTTAGTTATATTTATTCAATTATCGAATTAAATACTGTACATATACACACAAGAGACAGACATTGTGAATATTATACAATTATAGTCTTTTGTTGAAGTCAATACGAGTTTTGATGGATCTTAAAAACGATATTCACCGAAGCCATTAGGCTGAGCTGAATATTGATTTCTAAGGTCCATAAAAACTCGTATTGACCGATACAAAAGACTGTAATTGTTTTATTACATCAAAATGAAAAGTGAAAGTGAAAGTGAAACCAAGTCAATACGAGTTTTAATCAAACAATATCAAATTTTACGAATTGTCAGGTGACAGCATGATGGTCAATAAGCCATATATAAAAGAGCTTAAGTATATTACATAAGGAAATATTACTAGCTATATTCATTCAATTATCGAATTAAATACTGTACATATACATCCAAGAGACAGACATTGTGAATATTATTTATTATGAAATGTATTGTAATACTAGTATATAACGTCACAGTTCACATGCGCAGAAATTTTAATATTTGATTTACGTGTTGTTGGATAAATATATATTTATGAAAATATGCAAATGAATACACATTTGTATATGTTATATACAAACGTTAATGTGTATATTTAAAAAATCGCAAATCATAAAATCGAATAAAGAAAAATGGTCTAATAGCTATACATTGTATATACATCGGTATGTTGTATATTATATAAGGATCTGCTTTTATAGACTATCGTCCTAATTTATAACATGTTACATTTTTTTAGTCATCTAAATTATTTTAGTAACAGCCAAACTTACAGATCATTTGTACGTCGTTCATTACAGAGCAAGGAACGACGAATAACTGTCCAATTTGAAATTAGCACCAATATAATTAAAACAATGAATTCAATATTGTTAACAAAAGGGGGGGGGGGGCAAATGAAAAACACAGTTTGAAGAGTGGGTCAGTATTGCTAAAAGTAAAAACTAGATCAATGATATGTTATTTAAAAGTCTGATGACACTATCATTTATTGTTTCTACAGGATGAGGTTTAGTAATATAACGCCGTGTGTTTTATGGTTAGTTATTCAGATATGTAAAGGAGTGACAACAGTTGATTGTAAGTATATTACATAGTGGTATAAAAAAAGACAGTTTAATTAGTGATGGTCAACAATTCCACCAATATCAACAAAACGAGTGAGTGAGGGAGTGAGTGAGTGATTGTTGTTTAACGCCAATTCAACAATTTTTCAGCTATATCATGGCGAGAACAAGTTAATTGTCAATGAAATGAAGATGAGGTCCGCTTTGTTCTAGACCAGCACGCTTAGTTGGATTTTAATAGTGCTAGCTCACTGAAACAACAGTCAGCGGGTAGACATGTCGCTCCACTCGGACACATTATCCTGATTCCGAGCCAACCAGTCTTTGCTATTTCTCCTTAGTGCTGTGTGCTTAGCGGAGAAGCAACAAATACCAATCTTAAAGTCTTTGGTTTGACCCGACCGGGGCTCGAACTCAACAAAACGAAGAATCACGTCTCACCTCAAACCATTGCACACCAAAATATGATTTTTTCTTGATGATTTTTTTGTCCTTAATTCTTTTATTTAAAAGGTATTTTCCCGTCGACTCAATGGTATCTCTACGTGCATACGTCCAGTGCGGTAGATCCTGTGTTCGCGCCGCGATAGGGTTAAACCAAAGACTAGAAAATTTGTATGTGTTGCTTCCCCGCTAAGCATGCAGCATTAATGACAAATAGCAAAGACTAGGTTAGCTTGGAATCAGGATAATGTGTCCGAGTAGGGTGACTTGTCTATCCACGGACTGTTGTTTCAGTGAGATAGCGCTATGAAATCCAACTAAGCGTGCTGGTCTAGTACAAAGCGGACCTCATCATTATCTCATTGAAAATTAACTTGTTCTCGCCATGATATAGCTGAACAATTTCCGAGTTGGCGTTAAGCAACAATCACTCACTCACTCAATGGTAACTCTTATTTCGAATATGTAGCAAATTCTTTTTTTCTGAAAACAACTGTTATTTGTAGAGTCGTATATTACCCGACTTAACTATATTAGTAGCATCGTGGGTGTCTTCTCAGAAACAGGAACCGTTTGCCATTCGCGAACACCTGGTTGCTACCGCTTTTGTTTGGTAGTGTACGTGTTGCATATCTTTTTAGTTTTACTGTGTTTTTCTCGGAAAAGTTTTAACTCGACTCCAAGCTACAAATGAATGATCATTTGGTCGATAATGTGGTTTTCATCGATGAATATCTATGTTTTGATAATTATGACAACAAGGTGAGACACACAGTCTCAGGCAAGACTCTATATAACACTGATTATGCCAACAAGGTGAGACACACAGTCTCAGACAAGACTCTATATAGCACTGATTATGCCAACAAGGTGAGACACACAGTCTCAGGCAAGACTCTATATAACACTGATTATGCCAACAAGGTGAGACACACAATCTCAGGTAAGACTCTATATAACACTGATTATGCCAACAAGGTGAGACACACAGTCTCAGGCAAGACTCTAGATAACACTGATTATGACAACAAGGTGAGAAGCACAGTCTCAGGCAAGACTCAATATAACACTGATTATGACAACAAGGTGAGACACACAGTCTCAGACAAGACTTGATATAACACTGATTATGACAGCAAGGTGAGACAAAAAGTCTCAGGCAAGACTCTAGATAACACTGATTATGACAACCAGGTGATACAAACAATCTCAGTCAAGTCTCTAGATAACACTGATTATGACAACTAGGTGAGACACACAGTCTCAGGCAAGACTCTAGATAACAATGATTATGACAACCAGGTGATGCAAACAATCTCAGTCAAATCTCTAGATAACACTGATTATGACAACAAGGTGAGAAACAGTCTCAGGCAAGACTCTAGATAGCACTGATTATGACAACCAGGTGAGACAAAAAGTCTCAGTCACGACTCTAGATAGAGCGGATTATAAAGTCATTAAATACAGTGCAAATGTTATATTGTTTATTTTTAGTACAATTCACGAACAACAATTGTGATGAGGAGGATAGAAAAACTACTGAGCACAAAATATACAATTTAACATGGAACGGACAGATAATTCCAAAATTGTGCAGCTTTGTCTTCACTAGTGGAGATACATACGCTAATGAAGTCTGCTTTGAATCACTAGTCTATAAACTACGATGGAATATGAAAAGTGTAGAAGTGAAAATATCGAATTACACAAGATCATGGGTATGTTTATATACTTGAATGATTGTTGTTTAGCGTCATGTAATCAGTAGTTCAGATATATTTAATGACGACACTATCATTTTGAGTTAAAATCTCGCGCATGGCGAGGTATACTCGATACAACATCATGTGATAAAGGTTGTCAGTGACTTGCGACAGGTGAGTGGTTTCCACCGGGTACTCCGGTTTCCTCCACCAATACAATGTGCTTGTCGTCTTGTGTGTAAACTCCAAATACTATTTGTTGAAACCCCAGTGCAATGCATTTATTTAGTTTGCTGTACGGGTATATGTAGGGTTTTTTCCTTTTTTATCTGGAAAGTACAAAAAAGTTCAATTTAACAACCCTTGAAGAATCAAGAATTCAGGAAGTCTTAATAATATAATCTAATATAAGCGAAGCTCATATGCTCCGCAAGTTTAAGGAGTTCCTGACCCACATGTGACATCTGGTGGGTATATCAAATTCAAAATATACAGTCGGAAGGATACAATATACTGATATTGTTTTTCTATGAATTGTTTTTATTCCTTAATTTTTAAGACTTATAGTGATTACCATACCATAACACGTAAATGTGTAACAAATGCAAATAGAATGGTTGTATCAATACTGGCACCTATTGGATATACAGAACCCAGTCCTAAAGAATACCTACAACTAGTGATTACTGGGAGAAAAGCTGTGACTCAAAGTAATGTGTGGGCATTTTAAACAGGTGAATTATAAGTACTGAATGTATATATATATATAAATAAATATATTTATATATATATATACAGTCAAACCTGTCCATATGGTCACCTCTATCAAGCAGTCACCTGCATTGAAAGGCTACACTTCTCTTGTCCTATCATAGAAAATTTCATATGAATTAAAACTCTTTTAAGAGGTCACATGTCTTATAATACCACTTTTTTCATTGTACCAATGGTGACCTCTTAATACAGGTTTGACTGTATATTAGTTTATCAAACACAAAAAAAAAGATGAAATGATTATATTTCATGTTTTACATAACTCACGTATAGAAAATCAATAAATGCACTTCCGAAGGGGACTGGTCTGCTCTTGTAGTATAAGCAGTATCTGTTGTACTAATAGCATCCATCGTGTTTCTCTTGTCACAATTACAGTGATAAGTCATTAATGAGGACATGACGTGATTGTGACACAGATATTCCACAAAGGATTAACCAAGTCATGCTGGGAATCGTAAAGCTTCGGAAGTGATGTCTTCATCATAACCACTAGGAACCCTTGATCGAGTAACTTTCTTGTTAGCAACAACTCTCCATCAAGCAAATCATGACAGGAGACACAAGTTCTGAATAATATATGCTCCAGATCATATGCATAAGTTACATATAAATGAAAAGTTCACAATGAGAAAATTGATATCGTCTCTTTTGTTGCAAAGATTTGTATTTAACCGGCATCTCACTGTCAAATGTCTAGGTATAGGTCAACGCATGCTTTTGGATAAATTTCAAGAGTAAGACACAATTGATAACCGGAAGGAGAGAACGATACAATCTAATAAACAAAGCAAGTTGACAACACAAATGAAACATACAATCACAATAAAGTGAAATGATAAAATATCTGATAACATGAGCTCTCACAAATCAGCCGGATAAAAACCAACTTAATGTTGTCCAACTCCATATATGGTACCCGTATTGAAGTCACACTTACAAATATATAATCAGCTTATTGTCATATATTTTACATTTTTGTATGACTTTTTAACTAGTAAAGCTGTTAAGTGTTCTGTATGTTTTGAGGAATCAGACCAAAAAGCAATTAACCCTATCTCTACGGCTCTTGGTGTAACACTATTCGTACTAGTGGTGTTGGCTATGTTTATATGTCTTAAGACTGAAAGCAAGCTGGGTGAACTGTTTTACGACAAGCTGAAATGTTGTGGTGAATTTGTATGGAGTTGTTTGACATGTCAATGCTTACGTGAATGTTGCACCACATGGGCCGGGAGTTGCATAACATTGGTGTCGAGTGTGGGCGGACATAGTGCAAGAAACCATTCAGATAATATGGTAACAGAAATGAATGAAGTACCAGAAGCTTCAGGAAGCACTGCTGCTACGACATCCGTTTCTGATTTTGTAGAACCGCCACCGTCCTATAATTCTATTAACGTAAAATTATTTTGAGATAATTTACTTTCCTATTAGACATTAATCGTATGCATTCATCAAACATGTGTTTAATATAGGTAAACAATTATTACAAATAAAACCTAAAAATTAATCATACATACAAGCTTACTCTTCTGAACTTTTATAAATAATAAAATGTAAAGTCAAAAATACAACAATTCTAAAAATCAAATACCAAAGTGATAGCAAGAGGCAAAATCGACACCCATTACACACATACATGACAGCTCATTTTCCTGACTTACCAGATGCGCTTCAATAAAAGGTGGCGGGATTAAACCACCAGTTTTATGGACCCAAACTTCCAATATTAGTGAACATTTGGGGTCATGCTATTTGATTTATGTGTATAAATATAGTATCTATGCTGATGATAAAACAGCATGCTTTCAGACACCATACTTTAATTCTTTTAGCACCTACTTTTACATTTCACACACTACTTACATGTATGCATATAATTAAGTTGATGCCTTTTACTAAGCCAGTTCAGAATATACAAAAGTAACCAATACATATTGATCTCTAATTTCTATATTGAAGATATCTCCAAGTTCTCCTCTCCTGAAAATACAGCCTCTTGTATCGAGAGATGAAGATATCTCCAATTTCTCTTCTCGTCAAAATACAGCCTTTTGTATCGAGAGATGAAGATATCTATAATTTCTCCTCTCCTGAAAATACAGCCTTTTGTATCGAGAGAAGAAGATATCTCTAATTTCTCCTCTCCTGAAAATACAGCCTCTGTATCGAGAGATGAAGATATCTCCAATTTCTCCTCTCCTGAAAATACAGCCTTTTCTATCGAGAGATGAAGATATCTCTAATTTCTCCTCTCCTGAAAATAAAGCCTTTTGTATCGAGAGATGAAGATATCTCTAATTTCTCCTCTCCTGAAAATACAGCTTCTTGTATCGAGAGATGAAGATATCTCCAATTTCTCCTCTCCTGAAAATACAGCCTCTTGTATCGAGATATGAAGATATCTCTAATTTCTCCTCTCCTGAAAATACAGCCTCTTGTATCGAGAGATGAAGATATCTCCAATTTCTCATCTCGTGAAAATACAGCCTCTTGTATCGAGAAATAATAACAATACATTATTAGTCTTGACGGACCATATTGATTGATTGAAGGGAGGGCGGGCGGGCGGGCGGGCGGGCGGGCGGGCGGGCGGGCGGGAGTGAGTGAGTGAGTGAGTGAGTGAGTGAGTGAGTGAGTGAGTGAGTGAGTGAGTGAGTGAGTGAGTGAGTGAGTGAGTGAGTGAGTGAGTGAGTGAGTGAGTGAGTGAGTGAGTGAGTGAGTGAGTGAGTGAGTGAGTGAGTGAGTGAGTGAGTGAGTGAGTGAGTGAGTGAGTGAGTGAGTGAGTGAGTGAGTGAGTGAGTGAGTGAGTGAGTGAGTGAGTGAGTGAGTATTTCAGCTATATCGGGGCGTGAAATTTTTTTATATATTAGACTTGACGGAGCATGAACAAATGATTCTTTTTCAAAGCCTGCAAATGTATTGGCTGAAGCACATACACACATGCAAAATAAAATCCCGATCTCATCCATAATATCTTATGTTCTTGTTATCAGTGATGCGGAAATACCTGTGACGTGATATATTCAATATTTATCAATGATATGTCCATTTAAATTGTGATGATTTGCAATGTCCACTTTAATATGAGGGGGTTCGTGATCGTATTGTAGTTAAATGTAAAACTACCTGTCCAATCAGTGCCCATCACCGTTTGAGTTGAAAGTTCGAATCCCACTCATGGCGAGGTGTACTCGATTCAACATTATGTGATAAAGTGTGTCAGTATCTTGTGGCAGGTCGATGACTTTCTCCGGGTACTCTAGTTTCCTCTACCAATTAAACTGACCATCACGATATAGCTGAAATATTTATTACAGTGGCGTTAAACACTATAACCGCTTTAATATTGGCATTTTATGTTGGTCTTATACCAAAGGGAACCCTAGGTGTCATAGTCATATGTTATGCGATGCATAGTATTATTAACCGTTAGTTATTAGGGTCGAATCAATTACATAGCTCACACTTAGGACGGGATGTAAACAAGTTCCTTGTTAATGGAGATTGCCAGACAGACAACCGGCAGCAGCTCCCAGTGAACAGTCGAATTGTTCTGATCCTCTTTATTCTAGCCTTTTCTCCTTCGGAAATGTAAACATCAGTCATAAGCACACCACAATGTCATTATTATAACCCCGCACGATCAGCTGACATTAAGCAACACTCATTATTTTTCTTTATCTAAATACTCTCAAAAACATTTAAATCATTTGACTTTACAATCTTTTGATAATGAGCGTGCCTCTTTAATACTATTTCAGAAATACCTCGTTCGCACTAAATGCGATATTTACGGGGGAGGGAGTGGGTTTGCTCTAAATACTTACCGTATTTTACTTGCTTCAATATTCTCTTTATTGTTTTTAACATTTTGTCTTTCAGATATTTCTATTATATACGATCCAACAATCCCCCCTCCAAGTTATGAGGAGGTAACACGTAACACCATATCAACAGCACCATCGCCATTATAGAGCCACTACTACAAGGGTAACAAGAAAAACAATGCCAACAGTACCATCACAATTAGTAATGATGCTTTACACATATCGAAATATCTTACTGCAATCATATTTACAACGCAGTGATTATTGGTGTTATTGACAATTTGTGTGTATGAAAATTGTTTATCGCAACGGATCAAGATCTTAATGCTATTTCCGTCGTTTATATTGACCACGACAGATTATATTTTCTTGTTGTCGCCATCATGAATTGCATGTTCTGTATGGTATATCAAAGTTGAAAATATTCGGAATATTTGATGAACAATATTTTGACTACGTTTTAAAACAGAACATGCAGAGGACTATATCACAGGGAGAGCAAACAATACTATTCACTACCACTATATGCCGACTTTGCGTACTCTTATCTGGTCTAGTTATTCAAAGACTTTGCTGTTATGAGAATATATAATTTTTCGAATTTTGCAGTATTTAAACTATATTCAGAACGAGAACACGTTTTATAATATATGAAAAAACTATATAGAAATTAGAGAGGGGTGGGACAACAGGAACAACCTATGACTGTCACTGAAAAAGTTACGAACAATCTAAGTTACCACCATTAACTGTCATATACGGAATACTAGTGATTCAACTGAGTGTATACATGTTTGCTATTGTGAACTATGTGTTTTATTCATACCGTTGTTGTACATATCGTCGAGTTTAAGTCCTAATACTTGACTGATTCCGTCTTGCTTCGCCATTGTCATAATTTTGAATTACGATTATTAATGAATATTGCACTGTACTGTTGCAAATTTTGGTAAATATGTGGACATCAAATGCTCGATTGTCATCAAATGTCGGTATATATGTTGTAGTCTTGAATATAATTCAATATTCTTGGATTATCTATCTTGGAATGCTTTGTTGAGTGTTATTTATTGGAAGAATGTTTGCTTGAGTGTTCCATTTCAGCAATATGATAGTAAATTGATCCAATTTCCATCTAGTTTGAGCTTCTCTAGGATAGTCAATCCCGTCCGTGTGACCATCTCTATTAAGTAGTTGCCTGTTTTAATCATGTTTCTGTATTTTCCTAATATTGTACATATGAAAGATAACAATAGGGGAACATAAGGTCAACAAAATCTGAGTGTAGATTACGTGCTCTCTTGAATAGAATTTATATTCTAATTAGATCTAAATCTACATTTGAATATCGTCATTTATGAATTCAGATACGTCGAAGTTCAGCTACTTCAACGATTTAATATTTGATTGATTTTTGCTCTACGCCATTTTAGCATTTTAGTTATATGGATGATGGGACCAAGTCCACAAATAATAAATTATGTAGGTTTGGGCCTATTGCCGGATTGTTTTGTTTTTCACATGGGAACGGGCAGATCACTATTAATTTCAGAATCTGCAACCAACCACAAATATACTACCACTCTTACAAACTGTTTTCGATTAGGAAAACCTGGAACGCTTCTCTGTTGTCCAAGGTCTGTAGCATTACTCATACGAAGCGAAATTATAATAACAGTTGGAGAGTAATATTGCACATAGTACAAATTTCAGTTATTTTCTTTCAGTGTTAATTGAGTATTTTATTCGCATCTATCCCATTGAGATTGAAATAAAGGATACCACAAATAGATAGGTCTGATTTAGAGCTACACCTCGCAATGGACAGTGAGGAGCGGTTAAAAACGAAAATTTACGAAAAAAAAGATGATTTACGTTTTCCCATTGTGAACTTTCCATTCATACGTAGCAACACTCCTGCAGCGCCTGTCTATGGAGTATATATCTCTCAGTTGATCCAATATTCCAGAGCTTCCTATCAAGATATCCGTGATACATGGATGCTACAAACAAGGAAGTTACTGAATCAAGGGTTCAGTTTGGTTAAGTTGAAGTCATAACTTGGGAAGTTGTACGGTTGCCACCATGATTTGGTTAACCGTTAAGGAATATAAGTGTCACAAATGACCACGAATATGTTCCACTTGTAGTAAACATTTGCCAGTCCTCTTCTCATTCATGACGTATCATCGGGTTTGTAATTAGAGTAACACGAGTGCCACTAGTGGAGCAAGAACTGTTTACCCTTCCGGATCACCTGAGTTCACCCCCATTTTAGTGTGTTGTCTGTCCTTCTTTGATTTCCGGATTCTGATTACCCTTTTGGTATCTTCAACAAACTTTTCTTAAAAAATATTATTTGCATATTTCATGGAAGGTACCTGCAATAAATTAGAATATAGCTACCCGTGTATCATATTTCATGGAAGGTACCTACAATAAATTAAAAGCTACTCATGTATCACTTGATTATTGTTTAACAGCAATTGAGCAGTAATTCACCTTGACCTTCATAATAATGAACTATTTGCTTAATTTCCATATACTCCAATAACAAATTGAAATCTTAAGCTGAGGTATGTTTCAGTATCTTAAACTGAGGTATGTTTCAGTATCTTAAACTGAGGTATGTTTCAGTATCTTAAACTGAGGTATGTTTCAGTATCTTAAACTGAGGTATGTTTCAGTATCTTAAACTGAGGTATGTTTCAGTATCTTAAACTGAGGTATGTTTCAGTATCTTAAACTGAGGTATGTTACAGTATCTTAAACTGAGGTATGTTTCAGTATCTTAAACTGAGGTATGTTTCAGTATCTTAAACTGAGGTATGTTTCAGGATCTTAAACTGAGGTATGTTTCAGTATCTTAAACTGAGGTATGTTTCAGTATCTTAAACTGAGGTATGTTTCAGTATCTTAAACTGAGGTATGCTTCAGTATCTTAAACTGAGGTATGTTTCAGTATCTTAAACTGAGGTATGTTTCAGTATCTTAAACTGAGGTATGTTTCAGTATCTTAAACTGAGGTATGTTACAGTATCTTAAACTGAGGTATGCTACAGTATCTTAAACTGAGGTATGTTTCAGTAAGTATCTTAAATTGAGGTATGTTTCAGTAAGTATCTTAAACTGAGGTATGTTTCAGTATCTTAAACTGAGGTATGTTTCAGTATCTTAAACTGAGGTATGTTTCAGTATATTAAACTGAGGTATGTTTCAGTATCTTAAACTGAGGTAGGTTTCAGTATCTTAAACTGAGGTATGTTTCAGTATCTTAAACTGAGGTATGTTTCAGTATCTTAAACTGAGGTATGTTTCAGTATCTTAAACTGAGGTATGTTTCAGTATCTTAAACTGAGGTATGTTTCAGTATCTTAAACTGAGGTATGTTTCAGTATCTTAAACTGAAGTATGTTACAGTATCTTAAACTGAGGTATGTTTCAGTATCTTAAACTGAGGTATGTTTCAGTATCTTTCAAAGAAAAGATAAAACTATTGACATATACAGACTATTTTGAAGTCAACGAACCGAATCCCTTCTGCGAGTTATCCAAGATATACCAAAGTAATACGTGAATTATAAATAAAATTTCATACAACAACTTAAAATATGAAAACGAATTTAATTATCACTACCTCAAGATTCATACTCGAGAAATTGTTATATTCATACTCTCTCTATTCGCAAAATTTAACAATCACAGGACGAGTTTTCATTCGCAAATAACCTTGCCAAAGAATCATTCAATTACAACGGTTACAAATCGTAACTTGATTATTTTTTTTAATTTAATGACCTAGTCCTTATTACTTTTTTTTATGAAAAGGAAATTTAGGCAATGCTGGTCATCAATTCCGTCATATGAAAAAAGGCTCACAACCAACTCTCACCTCGTTCAATTGAACACACACAAAACAACGACACAATTTGTTGGAAATCCAGGTTCTGACTTTGAACAGATACAAACATCTGACTGTGTTAAACTGATTCCAGCCTTTCCTTCTGCTAATTAGATCTAGATCTCCAATCAGGTGCAATATAACTGAATATTGTTGAAAGTGGCGTTAAACACCATAAAATCAAATTCAATCAGGTAAAATTCAATGGTACTTGGATTTTGTTTTTTATGAAGTTCCTTGTATATTTGTTTTCTTCCCCTATGATTCATTTTCGTCTCAGTGGTTTTGTCGATAGAAAAGATAAAAACAAATATTGTCCGAATGGGCAAACAAGACGCATTTAAAAAAATATCAACGAACAACTCAAACCTTTACAAAAATTAAGAAACTGTTTTTTTGATTTTTGATTTTTTTTACATACGCGGTCCATACGACAGAATATATATTGTCTCAGTAAGCATACCATATCCGAATTATAATATTTAGCTGTGCCATTTTGATTTCGAATTTCTTGGGTTTTATACCATAAATCTAGTTTAACCCCGCCTCTTTTTACTAGAGTGCATTTACCAAGTCAGGGAAGTGGGAGGACATGCATTTGTGTGTTAGGGATTTAACCTCTCTCTTCGATTTCGATTTTTGATTATGGAATTGTTCCGCCATTTTGGTATTTTGTGTTTCATTTAGTAGTCAACCGAAATAAGTACTATGTTCATTCCTTTCTGTACCAGTTCAAAAATTAGGATCCTAGGTATGCAGACGATCAATTTGTACTTGTGACATTTATTTGCTGTCTAGTGTCATGTGAGGGTAAAACAATTAGAAAGGTTTCTAATTGGACACCATGCTACCAGCTCATCCTTTTCACGAACGATAAGGAATTAATATAAAGTTATACCTTTTAACTAAGAATTGCGTTTTACTCTAAAATGATATAGATGAAATTTTGTTAAAAGTGGCGTTAAACACAATAAGCCAAACCAAACCTTTCATGAACAATAAGGAATTAATCTAAAGTGATTCAGTGTTATCAGTCAATCCTTTTGTTTTTACAAAGAACTGCTTTATACTCTAAAGTGACAATATAGCCCATCCTGTTCATCGCCACGATATAACTGAAATATTGTTGAAAGTGGCGTTAAACACAATAAGCCAAACCAAACCTTTCATGAACAATAAGGAATTACTGTAAAGTGATACCGTCTTATCAGGCAATCCTTTTAACTAAGAATTGTTTTGTTATTCTAAAGTGACACTATTGCCCATCCTGTTTATGATCAATTGTTTATTTCCAATAACATCTGTATTCAATGAATTCTCCCGTCCTTGACACTCTTAATTCCAATAAATCTTCCTTTATCTAATATAAAAAATAAAATGTTATGTAATGTAATTCTATATCGCCCTCTCGACGATATTAATCAAACATTGTATTATTTGAAAAATGTTTTCAAGAATGATTAAAACAATAATTAATCATTACACAATAGATTACGAATTATAGAAGCAGCAAGAGCTAGGAGATACCAAAGGGGAAATCATAATTTATTTAACGAAGAAGGATAGACAACACTCTGGCCAAAACAAAAGAACATAAGGACAAACAACAATCTACAAAACACAATACAGAAATCTAAAAATCGAACAACACAAACCCCACTTAAAACCGGGAATTTAAGAATATCATGCTCCACTAGTGACACCCGTCATGTTACTCTAGTTAGTTTAAACATATTTTATTAATTAATAAATAACGTTGTACAAGAAGATAAATTTCAATATCATATAATAGACATAATTAAAGGGATTCGAAAACAATTATAAACAAAACTTATATTAACTCTAGTTACAAACCCAGTGACAAATCATGAATAAGAAAACGCCCGAGAAGTGCTTACGACAAGTGTATCATATCCATGATAATTTGTGGCTAAACTATTCCGTAACGGCTAACCGAGTCAAAGTAGCAACCGCAAAACTTTCGAAGTGATAACATCAATTTAACCAGTAGAAACCACTAGTTCAGTAGATTCCTTGTTAGTAGTGACCTTCTATCACGGAAATTGTGATTGGAACCACAAGCACCGGAATAACAAATCAACTCAGAGAGATATATATACTCCATATGATGGTGCTGCTTGAACGTTGCTACATATAAATGTAGAGTTTACAAGCTTGGTTTTATAACTAATACATGTCACTTGTTTTTTATGCTGCTTGTAATGGTTGTTTGTTAAACATATAGCTTACTGACGTTTTTATAAGCAATTACTTAGACTTTGAAGCTTAACAATATACCCTTTGAACATTCCCGATTTGAGTCTACAATTATTCGTTAGTATGCCTTTTCTATGTGAGTTATTTCCTTTATGAAGGGCAAAATGGTATTCCGTCTAGCAAGAGCAAAGAAAGGACAATGCATTTGAGTACAATTTGTTTTATAATTTGCAGATTTTTGAACCGTGTAAAAATCAGAGGATACTTTTATAGCAAATAGAAAATTCACAAGTTGCTTAAAAAAATTTGAACAGATTATGGGACAACAATCTTATTTTCATTGAAATTTGCATGATAGGTGACCATTTTGTACATCTAAAATGTAAATATCTTCTGTGAACTAATTTTAGAATCAACGTCGGAAATGTACAAAATGTGTATTCACAGGAATATGTGACGAATTATCCCCGTGTGATTTATTGCCATCATTAATTTACATTGTCTAATAACCAGTTCAATTGTTTGCACTCGGTTCTGTCCTCCCAAGATTAAATAGTTATTAGATGACGTAATGCCTTAGTGTTTTAGCCAATAACCTTGGAATACCTATCTAGTATTAATCCTCAACAATTATCTACTAAAGTCCACGAATGCGACGAATCATAATCACAGTATTAACACAATGTCTCCCATTTATCTCTTCGATCTCATACTTTTCAGACATGTTGTCGTACCTTTGTACATCACATACCTCTGAGGACACCGCCACGATATAGCTGAAATATTTTTTGAAAGTGGCGTTGAACACCATAAACCAAACCAAATCTCTGAGGTCATACATCCACCTTTGACAAAAATGTCCGAGTGGTCGATATTCTGATTGCAACGTATGACTCCGTAATGTACACAAACGTCTCAGATGATGGTGATACTGTTGCAGTTTGTATGTCTTCTCTCATCAGATGGCTTCTCTTCGTCTGATATCTGCACGATCAAATTTCACTGCAAAAACCAAAACAAAACTGCTTGCTTAAAAATTGTTTTCCATCTGTTATATCCGTATTAAAGATATTCCACAGATTCTCTTTCATGGCTCATAGCAATTGAAATAAGCAA
Source organism: Bathymodiolus brooksi (assembly GCA_963680875.1). Classification (NCBI taxonomy): domain Eukaryota; kingdom Metazoa; phylum Mollusca; class Bivalvia; order Mytilida; family Modiolidae; genus Bathymodiolus; species Bathymodiolus brooksi. The sequence continues at coordinate 128,159,601 of OY804577.1, read as the reverse complement.
ACATCAGAACATTTGATTTGAAAATTTATAGAAATTGACAAACACCTTGTGGCTGTGAGGTGGGGCTAATTGGCATCTGGATTCCTAGTCACTTAGACATCTGCTGAATGTTTTTTCATTACTTGTATTACCTTGTTTAGTTCATCTATATGTGTATTGGGTATCGATGCTGAATGCTTTGTCATTACTTCCATTACCTTGTTTAGTTCATCTATATGTGTATTGGGTATAGATGCTGAATGAATTGTCATTACTTATATTACCTTGTTTAATTCATCTATATGTGTATTGGGGTTTGTCATTACTTGTATTACTTTGTTTAATACATCTATATGTGTATTGGGGTTTGTTATTACTTGTATTACCTTGTTTAATTCATCTATATGTGTATTGGGGTTTGTCATTACTTGTATTACCTTGTCTAAATCATCTATATGTGTATTGGGTATTGTCATTACATGTATTACCTTGTTTAATTCATCTATATGTGTATTCGGGTTTGTCATTACTTGTATTACCTTGTTTAATTCATCTATATGTGTATTGGGGATTGTCATTACTTATATTTCCTTGTTTAATTCATCTATATGTGTATTGAGGTTTGTCATTGCTTGTATTACCTTGTTTAATTCATCTATATGTGTATTGGGTATTGTCATTGCTTGTATTACCTTGTTTAATACATCTATATGTGTATTGGGGTTTGTCATTACTTGTATTACCTTGTTTAAATCATCTATATGTGTATTGGGGTTTGTCATTACTTGTATTACCTTGTTTAATTCAACTATATGTGTATTGGGATTTCTCATTACATGTATTACCTTGCTTAGTTCATCTATATGTGCATTGGGGATTGTCATTACTTTTATTACCTTGTTTAATTCATCTATATGTGCATAGGGGTTTGTCATTACTTATATTACCTTGTTTAATTCATCTATATGTGTATTGGGGTTTGTCATTACTTTTATTACCTTGTTTAATTCATCTATATGTGTATTGGGGATTGTCATTACTTGTATTACCTTGTTTAATTCATCTATATGTGTATTGGGGTTTGTCATTACATGTATTACCTTGTTTAGTTCATGTCTATGTGTATTGGGTATAGATGCTGAATGGATTGTCATTACTTGTATTACCTTGTTTAATTCATCTATATGTGTGTTGGGGATTGTCATTATTTATATTACCTTGTTTAATTCATCTATATGTGCATTGGGGATTGTCATTACTTATATTACCTTGTTTAATTCATCTATATGTGTATTGGGGATTGTCATTACTTATATTACCTTGTTTAATTCATCTATATGTGTGTTGGGGATTGTCATTACTTGTATTACCTTGCTTAGTTCATCTATATGTGTATTGGGGATTGTCATTACTAATATTACCTTGTTTAATTCATCTATATGTGTATTGGGGATTGTCATTACTTGTATTACCTTGTTTAATTCATCTATATGTGTATTGGGGATTGTCATTACTTGTATTACCTTGTTTAATTCATCTATATGTGTATTGGGGATTGTCATTACTTGTATTACCTTGTTTAATTCATCTATATGTGTGTTGGGGATTGTCATGATTTATATTACCTTGTTTAGTTCATCTATATGTGTATTGGGGATTGTCATTACTTATATTACCTTGTTTAATTCATCTATATGTGTATTGGGTATAGATGCTGAATGGATTGTCATTACTTGTATTACCTTGTTTAATTCATCTATATGTGTATTGGGGATTGTCATGATTTATATTACCTTGTTTAGTTCATCTATATGTGTATTGGGGTTTGTCATTACTTGTATTATCTTGTTTAATTCATCTATATGTGTATTGGGGATTGTCATTACTTGTATTACCTTGTTTAATTCATCTATATGTGTGTTGGGGATTGTCATGATTTATATTACCTTGTTTAGTTCATCTATATGTGTATTGGGGATTGTCATTACTTGTATTACCTTGTTTAATTCATCTATATGTGTGTTGGGGATTGTCATGATTTATATTACCTTGTTTAGTTCATCTATATGTGTATTGGGGTTTGTCATTACTTATATTACCTTGTTTAATTCATCTATATGTGTATTGGGGTTTGTCATTACTTATATTACCTTGTTTAATTCATCTATATGTGCATTGGGGATTGTCATTACTTATATTACCTTGTTTAGTTCATCTATATGTGTATTGGGTATAGATGCTGAATGGATTGTCATTACTTGTATTACCTTGTTTAATTCATCTATATGTGTATTGAGGTTTGTTATTACTTGTATTACCTTGTTTAATTCATCTATATGTGTATTGGGGATTGTCATTACTTGTATTACCTTGTTTAATTCATCAATATGTGTATTGGGGTTTGTCATTACTTGTATTACCTTGTTTAAATCATCTATATGTGTATTGGGGATTGTCATTACTTGTATTACCTTGTTTAATTCATCTATATGTGTATTGGGTACTGTCATTACTTATATTACCTTGTTTAATTCATCTATATGTGCATTGGGGATTGTCATTACTTGTATTACCTTGTTTAATTCATCTATATGTGTATTGGGGATTGTCATTACTTGTATTACCTTGTTTAATACATCTATATGTGTATTGGGGATTGTCATTACTTGTATTACCTTGTTTAATTCATCTATATGTGTATTGGGGATTGTCATTACTTGTATTACCTTGTTTAATTCATCTATATGTGTATTGGGGTTTGTCATTACTTGTATTACCTTGTTTAATTCATCAATATGTGTATTGGGGTTTGTCATTACTTGTATTACCTTGTTTAAATCATCTATATGTGTATTGGGGATTGTCATTACTTGTATTACCTTGTTTAATTCATCTATATGTGTATTGGGTACTGTCATTACTTATATTACCTTGTTTAATTCATCTATATGTGCATTGGGGATTGTCATTACTTGTATTACCTTGTTTAATTCATCTATATGTGTATTGGGTACTGTCATTACTTATATTACCTTCTTTATTTCATCTATATGTGCATTGGGGATTGTCATTACTTGTATTACCTTGTTTAATTCATCTATATGTGTATTGGGGATTGTCATTACTTGTATTACCTTGTTTAATTCATCTATATGTGTATTGGGGTTTGTCATTACTTGTATTACCTTTTTTAAATCATCTATATGTGTATTGGGTACTGTCATTACTTGTATTACCTTGTTTAATTCATCTATATGTGCATTGGGGATTGTCATTACTTATATTACCTTGTTTAATTCATCTATATGTGCATTGCGAATTGTCATTACTTGTATTACCTTGCTTAGATCATCTATATATGTATTGGGGTTTGTCATTACTTATATTACCTTGTTTAATTCATCTATATGTGTATTGGGGTTTGTCATTACTTGTATTACCTTGTTTAGTTCATCTATATGTGTATTGGGGTTTGTTATTACTTGTATTACCTTGTTTAATTCATCTATATGTGTATTGGGGATTGTCATTACTTGTATTACCTTGTTTAATGCATCTATATGTGTATTGGGGATTGTCATTGCTTGTATTACCTTGTTTAATTCATCAATATGTGTATTGGGGTTTGTCATTACTTGTATTACCTTGTTTAAATCATCTATATGTGTATTGGGGATTGTCATTACTTGTATTACCTTGTTTAATTCATCTATATGTGTATTGGGTACTGTCATTACTTATATTACCTTGTTTAATTCATCTATATGTGCATTGGGGATTGTCATTACTTGTATTACCTTGTTTAATTCATCTATATGTGTATTGGGGATTGTCATTACTTGTATTACCTTGTTTAATACATCTATATGTGTATTGGGGATTGTCATTACTTGTATTACCTTGTTTAATTCATCTATATGTGTATTGGGGATTGTCATTACTTGTATTACCTTGTTTAATTCATCTATATGTGTATTGGGGTTTGTCATTATTTGTATTACCTTGTTTAAATCATCTATATGTGTATTGGGGTTTGTCATTACTTGTATTACCTTGCTTAAATCATCTATATGTGTATTGGGGATTGTCATTACTTGTATTACCTTGTTTAATTCATCTATATGTGTATTGGGTACTGTCATTACTTATATTACCTTGTTTAATTCATCTATATGTGCATTGGGGATTGTCATTACTTGTATTACCTTGTTTAATTCATCTATATGTGTATTGGGGATTGTCATTACTTGTATTACCTTGTTTAATTCATCTATATGTGTATTGGGGTTTGTCATTACTTGTATTACCTTTTTTAAATCATCTATATGTGTATTGGGGATTGTCATTACTTGTATTACCTTGTTTAATTCATCTATATGTGTATTGGGTACTGTCATTACTTGTATTACCTTGCTTAATTCATATATATGTTCATTGGGGATTGTCATTACTTATATTACCTTGTTTAATTCATCTATATGTGCATTGTGGATTGTCATTACTTGTATTACCTTGCATAGATCATCTATATATGTATTGGGGTTTGTCATTACTTATATTACCTTGTTTAATTCATCTATATGTGTATTGGGGTTTGTCATTACTTGTATTACCTTGTTTAGTTCATCTATATGTGTATTGGGGATTGTCATTACTTGTATTACCTTGTTTAATTCATCTATATGTGTATTGGGGATTGTCATTACTTGTATTACCTTGTTTAATTCATCTATATGTGTATTGGGGTTTGTCATTATTTGTATTACCTTGTTTAAATCATCTATATGTGTATTGGGGTTTGTCATTACTTGTATTACCTTGTTTAAATCATCTATATGTGTATTGGGGATTGTCATTACTTGTATTACCTTGTTTAATTCATCTATATGTGTATTGGGGTTTGTCATTACTTGTATTACCTTGTTTAGATCATCTATATGTGTATTGGGGATTGTCATTACTTGTATTACCTTGTTTAATTCATCTATATGTGTATTGGGGATTGTCATTACTTGTATTACCTTGTTTAATTCATCTATATGTGTATTGGGGTTTGTCATTATTTGTATTACCTTGTTTAAATCATCTATATGTGTATTGGGGTTTGTCATTACTTGTATTACCTTGTTTAAATCATCTATATGTGTATTGGGGATTGTCATTGCTTGTATTACCTTGTTTAATTCATCTATATGTGTATTGGGTATTGTCATTGCTTGTATTACCTTGTTTAATACATCTATATGTGTATTGGGGTTTGTCATTACTTGTATTACCTTGTTTAAATCATCTATATGTGTATTGGGGTTTGTCATTACTTGTATTACCTTGCTTAATTCAACTATATGTGTATTGGGATTTCTCATTACATGTATTACCTTGTTTAGTTCATCTATATGTGCATTGGGGATTGTCATTACTTTTATTACCTTGTTTAATTCATCTATATGTGTATTGGGGTTTGTCATTACTTATATTACCTTGTTTAATTCATCTATATGTGTATTGGGGTTTGTCATTACTTTTATTACCTTGTTTAATTCATCTATATGTGTATTGGGGATTGTCATTACTTGTATTACCTTGTTTAATTCATCTATATGTGTATTGGGGTTTGTCATTACATGTATTACCTTGTTTAGTTCATGTCTATGTGAATTGGGTATAGATGCTGAATGGATTGTCATTACTTGTATTACCTTGTTTAATTCATCTATATGTGTGTTGGGGATTGTCATTATTTATATTACCTTGTTTAATTCATCTATATGTGCATTGGGGATTGTCATTACTTATATTACCTTGTTTAATTCATCTATATGTGTATTGGGGATTGTCATTACTTATATTACCTTGTTTAATTCATCTATATGTGTGTTGGGGATTGTCATTACTTGTATTACCTTGTTTAGTTCATCTATATGTGTATTGGGGATTGTCATTACTAATATTACCTTGTTTAATTCATCTATATGTGTATTGGGGATTGTCATTACTTGTATTACCTTGTTTAATTCATCTATATGTGTATTGGGGATTGTCATTACTTGTATTACCTTGTTTAATTCATCTATATGTGTATTGGGGATTGTCATTACTTGTATTACCTTGTTTAATTCATCTATATGTGTGTTGGGGATTGTCATGATTTATATTACCTTGTTTAGTTCATCTATATGTGTATTGGGGATTGTCATTACTTATATTACCTTGTTTAATTCATCTATATGTGTATTGGGTATAGATGCTGAATGGATTGTCATTACTTGTATTACCTTGTTTAATTCATCTATATGTGTGTTGGGGATTGTCATGATTTATATTACCTTGTTTAGTTCATCTATATGTGTATTGGGGATTGGCATTACTTGTATTACCTTGTTTAATTCATCTATATGTGTGTTGGGGATTGTCATGATTTATATTACCTTGTTTAGTTCATCTATATGTGTATTGGGGTTTGTTATTACTTGTATTACCTTGTTTAATTCATCTATATGTGTATTGGGGATTGTCATTACTTGTATTACCTTGTTTAATGCATCTATATGTGTATTGGGGATTGTCATTGCTTGTATTACCTTGTTTAATTCATCAATATGTGTATTGGGGTTTGTCATTACTTGTATTACCTTGTTTAAATCATCTATATGTGTATTGGGGATTGTCATTACTTGTATTACCTTGTTTAATTCATCTATATGTGTATTGGGTACTGTCATTACTTATATTACCTTGTTTAATTCATCTATATGTGCATTGGGGATTGTCATTACTTGTATTACCTTGTTTAATTCATCTATATGTGTATTGGGGATTGTCATTACTTGTATTACCTTGTTTAATACATCTATATGTGTATTGGGGATTGTCATTACTTGTATTACCTTGTTTAATTCATCTATATGTGTATTGGGGATTGTCATTACTTGTATTACCTTGTTTAATTCATCTATATGTGTATTGGGGTTTGTCATTATTTGTATTACCTTGTTTAAATCATCTATATGTGTATTGGGGTTTGTCATTACTTGTATTACCTTGCTTAAATCATCTATATGTGTATTGGGGATTGTCATTACTTGTATTACCTTGTTTAATTCATCTATATGTGTATTGGGTACTGTCATTACTTATATTACCTTGTTTAATTCATCTATATGTGCATTGGGGATTGTCATTACTTGTATTACCTTGTTTAATTCATTTATATGTGTATTGGGGATTGTCATTACTTGTATTACCTTGTTTAATTCATCTATATGTGTATTGGGGTTTGTCATTACTTGTATTACCTTTTTTAAATCATCTATATGTGTATTGGGGATTGTCATTACTTGTATTACCTTGTTTAATTCATCTATATGTGTATTGGGTACTGTCATTACTTGTATTACCTTGTTTAATTCATCTATATGTTCATTGGGGATTGTCATTACTTATATTACCTTGTTTAATTCATCTATATGTGCATTGCGGATTGTCATTACTTGTATTACCTTGCATAGATCATCTATATATGTATTGGGGTTTGTCATTACTTATATTACCTTGTTTAATTCATCTATATGTGTATTGGGGTTTGTCATTACTTGTATTACCTTGTTTAGTTCATCTATATGTGTATTGGGGATTGTCATTACTTGTATTACCTTGTTTAATTCATCTATATGTGTATTGGGGATTGTCATTACTTGTATTACCTTGTTTAATTCATCTATATGTGTATTGGGGTTTGTCATTATTTGTATTACCTTGTTTAAATCATCTATATGTGTATTGGGGTTTGTCATTACTTGTATTACCTTGTTTAAATCATCTATATGTTTATTGGGGATTGTCATTACTTGTATTACCTTGTTTAATTCATCTATATGTGTATTGGGGTTTGTCATTACTTGTATTACCTTGTTTAGATCATCAATATGTGTATTGGGGATTGTCATTACTTGTATTACCTTGTTTAATTCATCTATATGTGTATTGGGGATTGTCATTACTTGTATTACCTTGTTTAATTCATCTATATGTGTATTGGGGTTTGTCATTATTTGTATTACCTTGTTTAAATCATCTATATGTGTATTGGGGTTTGTCATTACTTGTATTACCTTGTTTAAATCATCTATATGTGTATTGGGGATTGTCATTGCTTGTATTACCTTGTTTAATTCATCTATATGTGCATTGGGTATTGTCATTGCTTGTATTACCTTGTTTAATACATCTATATGTGTATTGGGGTTTGTCATTACTTGTATTACCTTGTTTAAATCATCTATATGTGTATTGGGGTTTGTCATTACTTGTATTACCTTGCTTAATTCAACTATATGTGTATTGGGATTTCTCATTACATGTATTACCTTGTTTAGTTCATCTATATGTGCATTGGGGATTGTCATTACTTTTATTACCTTGTTTAATTCATCTATATGTGTATTGGGGTTTGTCATTACTTATATTACCTTGTTTAATTCATCTATATGTGTATTGGGGTTTGTCATTACTTTTATTACCTTGTTTAATTCATCTATATGTGTATTGGGGATTGTCATTACTTGTATTACCTTGTTTAATTCATCTATATGTGTATTGGGGTTTGTCATTACATGTATTACCTTGTTTAGTTCATGTCTATGTGAATTGGGTATAGATGCTGAATGGATTGTCATTACTTGTATTACCTTGTTTAATTCATCTATATGTGTGTTGGGGATTGTCATTATTTATATTACCTTGTTTAATTCATCTATATGTGCATTGGGGATTGTCATTACTTATATTACCTTGTTTAATTCATCTATATGTGTATTGGGGATTGTCATTACTTATATTACCTTGTTTAATTCATCTATATGTGTGTTGGGGATTGTCATTACTTGTATTACCTTGTTTAGTTCATCTATATGTGTATTGGGGATTGTCATTACTAATATTACCTTGTTTAATTCATCTATATGTGTATTGGGGATTGTCATTACTTGTATTACCTTGTTTAATTCATCTATATGTGTATTGGGGATTGTCATTACTTGTATTACCTTGTTTAATTCATCTATATGTGTATTGGGGATTGTCATTACTTGTATTACCTTGTTTAATTCATCTATATGTGTGTTGGGGATTGTCATGATTTATATTACCTTGTTTAGTTCATCTATATGTGTATTGGGGATTGTCATTACTTATATTACCTTGTTTAATTCATCTATATGTGTATTGGGTATAGATGCTGAATGGATTGTCATTACTTGTATTACCTTGTTTAATTCATCTATATGTGTGTTGGGGATTGTCATGATTTATATTACCTTGTTTAGTTCATCTATATGTGTATTGGAGTTTGTCATTACTTGTATTACCTTGTTTAATTCATCTATATGTGTATTGGGGATTGTCATTACTTGTATTACCTTGTTTAATTCATCTATATGTGTGTTGGGGATTGTCATGATTTATATTACCTTGTTTAGTTCATCTATATGTGTATTGGGGATTGGCATTACTTGTATTACCTTGTTTAATTCATCTATATGTGTGTTGGGGATTGTCATGATTTATATTACCTTGTTTAGTTCATCTATATGTGTATTGGGGTTTGTCATTACTTATATTACCTTGTTTAATTCATCTATATGTGTATTGGGGTTTGTCATTACTTATATTACCTTGTTTAATTCATCTATATGTGCATTGGGGATTGTCATTACTTATATTACCTTGTTTAGTTCATCTATATGTGTATTGGGTATAGATGCTGAATGGATTGTCATTACTTGTATTACCTTGTTTAATTCATCTATATGTGTATTGAGGTTTGTTATTACTTGTATTACCTTGTTTAATTCATCTATATGTGTATTGGGGATTGTCATTACTTGTATTACCTTGTTTAATGCATCTATATGTGTATTGGGGATTGTCATTGCTTGTATTACCTTGTTTAATTCATCAATATGTGTATTGGGGTTTGTCATTACTTGTATTACCTTGTTTAAATCATCTATATGTGTATTGGGGATTGTCATTACTTGTATTACCTTGTTTAATTCATCTATATGTGTATTGGGGTTTGTCATTATTTGTATTACCTTGTTTAAATCATCTATATGTGTATTGGGGTTTGTCATTACTTGTATTACCTTGTTTAAATCATCTATATGTGTATTGGGGATTGTCATTGCTTGTATTACCTTGTTTAATTCATCTATATGTGCATTGGGTATTGTCATTGCTTGTATTACCTTGTTTAATACATCTATATGTGTATTGGGGTTTGTCATTACTTGTATTACCTTGTTTAAATCATCTATATGTGTATTGGGGTTTGTCATTACTTGTATTACCTTGCTTAATTCAACTATATGTGTATTGGGATTTCTCATTACATGTATTACCTTGTTTAGTTCATCTATATGTGCATTGGGGATTGTCATTACTTTTATTACCTTGTTTAATTCATCTATATGTGTATTGGGGTTTGTCATTACTTATATTACCTTGTTTAATTCATCTATATGTGTATTGGGGTTTGTCATTACTTTTATTACCTTGTTTAATTCATCTATATGTGTATTGGGGATTGTCATTACTTGTATTACCTTGTTTAATTCATCTATATGTGTATTGGGGTTTGTCATTACATGTATTACCTTGTTTAGTTCATGTCTATGTGAATTGGGTATAGATGCTGAATGGATTGTCATTACTTGTATTACCTTGTTTAATTCATCTATATGTGTGTTGGGGATTGTCATTATTTATATTACCTTGTTTAATTCATCTATATGTGCATTGGGGATTGTCATTACTTATATTACCTTGTTTAATTCATCTATATGTGTATTGGGGATTGTCATTACTTATATTACCTTGTTTAATTCATCTATATGTGTGTTGGGGATTGTCATTACTTGTATTACCTTGTTTAGTTCATCTATATGTGTATTGGGGATTGTCATTACTAATATTACCTTGTTTAATTCATCTATATGTGTATTGGGGATTGTCATTACTTGTATTACCTTGTTTAATTCATCTATATGTGTATTGGGGATTGTCATTACTTGTATTACCTTGTTTAATTCATCTATATGTGTATTGGGGATTGTCATTACTTGTATTACCTTGTTTAATTCATCTATATGTGTGTTGGGGATTGTCATGATTTATATTACCTTGTTTAGTTCATCTATATGTGTATTGGGGATTGTCATTACTTATATTACCTTGTTTAATTCATCTATATGTGTATTGGGTATAGATGCTGAATGGATTGTCATTACTTGTATTACCTTGTTTAATTCATCTATATGTGTGTTGGGGATTGTCATGATTTATATTACCTTGTTTAGTTCATCTATATGTGTATTGGAGTTTGTCATTACTTGTATTACCTTGTTTAATTCATCTATATGTGTATTGGGGATTGTCATTACTTGTATTACCTTGTTTAATTCATCTATATGTGTGTTGGGGATTGTCATGATTTATATTACCTTGTTTAGTTCATCTATATGTGTATTGGGGATTGGCATTACTTGTATTACCTTGTTTAATTCATCTATATGTGTGTTGGGGATTGTCATGATTTATATTACCTTGTTTAGTTCATCTATATGTGTATTGGGGTTTGTCATTACTTATATTACCTTGTTTAATTCATCTATATGTGTATTGGGGTTTGTCATTACTTATATTACCTTGTTTAATTCATCTATATGTGCATTGGGGATTGTCATTACTTATATTACCTTGTTTAGTTCATCTATATGTGTATTGGGTATAGATGCTGAATGGATTGTCATTACTTGTATTACCTTGTTTAATTCATCTATATGTGTATTGAGGTTTGTTATTACTTGTATTACCTTGTTTAATTCATCTATATGTGTATTGGGGATTGTCATTACTTGTATTACCTTGTTTAATTCATCTATATGTGCATTGGGGATTGTCATTACTTGTATTACCTTGTTTAATTCATCTATATGTGTATTGGGTACTGTCATTACTTATATTACCTTGTTTAATTCATCAATATGTGTATTGGGGTTTGTCATTACTTGTATTACCTTGTTTAAATCATCTATATGTGTATTGGGGATTGTCATTACTTGTATTACCTTGTTTAATTCATCTATAAGTGTATTGGGTACTGTCATTACTTATATTACCTTGTTTAATTCATCTATATGTGCATTGGGGATTGTCATGACTTGTATTACCTTGTTTAATTCATCTATTTGTGTATTGGGGATTGTCATTACTTGTATTACCTTGTTTAATACATCTATATGTGTATTGGGGATTGTCATTACTTGTATTACCTTGTTTAATTCATCTATATGTGTATTGGGGATTGTCATTACTTGTATTACCTTGTTTAATTCATCTATATGTGTATTGGGGTTTGTCATTATTTGTATTACCTTGTTTAAATCATCTATATGTGTATTGGGGTTTGTCATTACTTGTATTACCTTGTTTAAATCATCTATATGTGTATTGGGGATTGTCATTACTTGTATTACCTTGTTTAATTCATCTATATGTGTATTGGGTACTGTCATTACTTATATTACCTTCTTTATTTCATCTATATGTGCATTGGGGATTGTCATTACTTGTATTACCTTGTTTAATTCATCTATATGTGTATTGGGGATTGTCATTACTTGTATTACCTTGTTTAATTCATCTACATGTGTATTGGGTTTGTCATTACTTGTATTACCTTTTTTAAATCATCTATATGTGCATTGGGGATTGTCATTACTTATATTACCTTGTTTAATTCATCTATATGTGCATTGCGAATTGTCATTACTTGTATTACCTTGCTTAGATCATCTATATATGTATTGGGGTTTGTCATTACTTATATTACCTTGTTTAATTCATCTATATGTGTATTGGGGTTTGTCATTACTTGTATTACCTTGTTTAGTTCATCTATATGTGTATTGGGGTTTGTCATTACTTGTATTACCTTGTTTAGTTCATCTATATGTGTATTGGGGTTTGTTATTACTTGTATTACCTTGTTTAGTTCATCTATATGTGTATTGGGGATTGTCATTACTTGTATTACCTTGTTTAATTCATCTATATGTGTATTGGGGATTGTCATTACTTGTATTACCTTGTTTAATTCATCTATATGTGTATTGGGGTTTGTCATTATTTGTATTACCTTGTTTAAATCATCTATATGTGTATTGGGGTTTGTCATTACTTGTATTACCTTGTTTAAATCATCTATATGTTTATTGGGGATTGTCATTACTTGTATTACCTTGTTTAATTCATCTATATGTGTATTGGGGTTTGTCATTACTTGTATTACCTTGTTTAGATCATCTATATGTGTATTGGGGATTGTCATTACTTGTATTACCTTGTTTAATTCATCTATATGTGTATTGGGGATTGTCATTACTTGTATTACCTTGTTTAATTCATCTATATGTGTATTGGGGTTTGTCATTATTTGTATTACCTTGTTTAAATCATCTATATGTGTATTGGGGTTTGTCATTACTTGTATTACCTTGTTTAAATCATCTATATGTGCATTGGGGATTGTCATTGCTTGTATTACCTTGTTTAATTCATCTATATGTGTATTGGGTATTGTCATTGCTTGTATTACCTTGTTTAATACATCTATATGTGTATTGGGGTTTGTCATTACTTGTATTACCTTGTTTAAATCATCTATATGTGTATTGGGGTTTGTCATTACTTGTATTACCTTGCTTAATTCAACTATATGTGTATTGGGATTTCTCATTACATGTATTACCTTGTTTAGTTCATCTATATGTGCATTGGGGATTGTCATTACTTTTATTACCTTGTTTAATTCATCTATATGTGTATTGGGGTTTGTCATTACTTATATTACCTTGTTTAATTCATCTATATGTGTATTGGGGTTTGTCATTACTTTTATTACCTTGTTTAATTCATCTATATGTGTATTGGGGATTGTCATTACTTGTATTACCTTGTTTAATTCATCTATATGTGTATTGGGGTTTGTCATTACATGTATTACCTTGTTTAGTTCATGTCTATGTGAATTGGGTATAGATGCTGAATGGATTGTCATTACTTGTATTACCTTGTTTAATTCATCTATATGTGTGTTGGGGATTGTCATTATTTATATTACCTTGTTTAATTCATCTATATGTGCATTGGGGATTGTCATTACTTATATTACCTTGTTTAATTCATCTATATGTGTATTGGGGATTGTCATTACTTATATTACCTTGTTTAATTCATCTATATGTGTGTTGGGGATTGTCATTACTTGTATTACCTTGTTTAGTTCATCTATATGTGTATTGGGGATTGTCATTACTAATATTACCTTGTTTAATTCATCTATATGTGTATTGGGGATTGTCATTACTTGTATTACCTTGTTTAATTCATCTATATGTGTATTGGGGATTGTCATTACTTGTATTACCTTGTTTAATTCATCTATATGTGTATTGGGGATTGTCATTACTTGTATTACCTTGTTTAATTCATCTATATGTGTGTTGGGGATTGTCATGATTTATATTACCTTGTTTAGTTCATCTATATGTGTATTGGGGATTGTCATTACTTATATTACCTTGTTTAATTCATCTATATGTGTATTGGGTATAGATGCTGAATGGATTGTCATTACTTGTATTACCTTGTTTAATTCATCTATATGTGTGTTGGGGATTGTCATGATTTATATTACCTTGTTTAGTTCATCTATATGTGTATTGGGGTTTGTCATTACTTGTATTACCTTGTTTAATTCATCTATATGTGTATTGGGGATTGTCATTACTTGTATTACCTTGTTTAATTCATCTATATGTGTGTTGGGGATTGTCATGATTTATATTACCTTGTTTAGTTCATCTATATGTGTATTGGGGATTGGCATTACTTGTATTACCTTGTTTAATTCATCTATATGTGTGTTGGGGATTGTCATGATTTATATTACCTTGTTTAGTTCATCTATATGTGTATTGGGGTTTGTCATTACTTATATTACCTTGTTTAATTCATCTATATGTGTATTGGGGTTTGTCATTACTTATATTACCTTGTTTAATTCATCTATATGTGCATTGGGGATTGTCATTACTTATATTACCTTGTTTAGTTCATCTATATGTGTATTGGGTATAGATGCTGAATGGATTGTCATTACTTGTATTACCTTGTTTAATTCATCTATATGTGTATTGAGGTTTGTTATTACTTGTATTACCTTGTTTAATTCATCTATATGTGTATTGGGGATTGTCATTACTTGTATTACCTTGTTTAATGCATCTATATGTGTATTGGGGATTGTCATTGCTTGTATTACCTTGTTTAATTCATCAATATGTGCATTGGGGTTTGTCATTACTTGTATTACCTTGTTTAAATCATCTATATGTGTATTGGGGATTGTCATTACTTGTATTACCTAGTTTAATTCATCTATATGTGTATTGGGTACTGTCATTACTTATATTACCTTGTTTAATTCATCTATATGTGCATTGGGGATTGTCATGACTTGTATTACCTTGTTTAATTCATCTATTTGTGTATTGGGGATTGTCATTACTTGTATTACCTTGTTTAATACATCTATATGTGTATTGGGGATTGTCATTACTTGTATTACCTTGTTTAATTCATCTATATGTGTATTGGGGATTGTCATTACTTGTATTACCTTGTTTAATTCATCTATATGTGTATTGGGGTTTGTCATTATTTGTATTACCTTGTTTAAATCATCTATATGTGTATTGGGGTTTGTCATTACTTGTATTACCTTGTTTAAATCATCTATATGTGTATTGGGGATTGTCATTACTTGTATTACCTTGTTTAATTCATCTATATGTGTATTGGGGTTTGTCATTACTTGTATTACCTTGCTTAATTCAACTATATGTGTATTGGGATTTCTCATTACATGTATTACCTTGTTTAGTTCATCTATATGTGCATTGGGGATTGTCATTACTTTTATTACCTTGTTTAATTCATCTATATGTGTATTGGGGTTTGTCATTACTTATATTACCTTGTTTAATTCATCTATATGTGTATTGGGGTTTGTCATTACTTTTATTACCTTGTTTAATTCATCTATATGTGTATTGGGGATTGTCATTACTTGTATTACCTTGTTTAATTCATCTATATGTGTATTGGGGTTTGTCATTACATGTATTACCTTGTTTAGTTCATGTCTATGTGAATTGGGTATAGATGCTGAATGGATTGTCATTACTTGTATTACCTTGTTTAATTCATCTATATGTGTGTTGGGGATTGTCATTATTTATATTACCTTGTTTAATTCATCTATATGTGCATTGGGGATTGTCATTACTTATATTACCTTGTTTAATTCATCTATATGTGTATTGGGGATTGTCATTACTTATATTACCTTGTTTAATTCATCTATATGTGTGTTGGGGATTGTCATTACTTGTATTACCTTGTTTAGTTCATCTATATGTGTATTGGGGATTGTCATTACTAATATTACCTTGTTTAATTCATCTATATGTGTATTGGGGATTGTCATTACTTGTATTACCTTGTTTAATTCATCTATATGTGTATTGGGGATTGTCATTACTTGTATTACCTTGTTTAATTCATCTATATGTGTATTGGGGATTGTCATTACTTGTATTACCTTGTTTAATTCATCTATATGTGTGTTGGGGATTGTCATGATTTATATTACCTTGTTTAGTTCATCTATATGTGTATTGGGGATTGTCATTACTTATATTACCTTGTTTAATTCATCTATATGTGTATTGGGTATAGATGCTGAATGGATTGTCATTACTTGTATTACCTTGTTTAATTCATCTATATGTGTGTTGGGGATTGTCATGATTTATATTACCTTGTTTAGTTCATCTATATGTGTATTGGGGATTGGCATTACTTGTATTACCTTGTTTAATTCATCTATATGTGTGTTGGGGATTGTCATGATTTATATTACCTTGTTTAGTTCATCTATATGTGTATTGGGGTTTGTTATTACTTGTATTACCTTGTTTAATTCATCTATATGTGTATTGGGGATTGTCATTACTTGTATTACCTTGTTTAATGCATCTATATGTGTATTGGGGATTGTCATTGCTTGTATTACCTTGTTTAATTCATCAATATGTGTATTGGGGTTTGTCATTACTTGTATTACCTTGTTTAAATCATCTATATGTGTATTGGGGATTGTCATTACTTGTATTACCTTGTTTAATTCATCTATATGTGTATTGGGTACTGTCATTACTTATATTACCTTGTTTAATTCATCTATATGTGCATTGGGGATTGTCATTACTTGTATTACCTTGTTTAATTCATCTATATGTGTATTGGGGATTGTCATTACTTGTATTACCTTGTTTAATACATCTATATGTGTATTGGGGATTGTCATTACTTGTATTACCTTGTTTAATTCATCTATATGTGTATTGGGGATTGTCATTACTTGTATTACCTTGTTTAATTCATCTATATGTGTATTGGGGTTTGTCATTATTTGTATTACCTTGTTTAAATCATCTATATGTGTATTGGGGTTTGTCATTACTTGTATTACCTTGCTTAAATCATCTATATGTGTATTGGGGATTGTCATTACTTGTATTACCTTGTTTAATTCATCTATATGTGTATTGGGTACTGTCATTACTTATATTACCTTGTTTAATTCATCTATATGTGCATTGGGGATTGTCATTACTTGTATTACCTTGTTTAATTCATTTATATGTGTATTGGGGATTGTCATTACTTGTATTACCTTGTTTAATTCATCTATATGTGTATTGGGGTTTGTCATTACTTGTATTACCTTTTTTAAATCATCTATATGTGTATTGGGGATTGTCATTACTTGTATTACCTTGTTTAATTCATCTATATGTGTATTGGGTACTGTCATTACTTGTATTACCTTGTTTAATTCATCTATATGTTCATTGGGGATTGTCATTACTTATATTACCTTGTTTAATTCATCTATATGTGCATTGCGGATTGTCATTACTTGTATTACCTTGCATAGATCATCTATATATGTATTGGGGTTTGTCATTACTTATATTACCTTGTTTAATTCATCTATATGTGTATTGGGGTTTGTCATTACTTGTATTACCTTGTTTAGTTCATCTATATGTGTATTGGGGATTGTCATTACTTGTATTACCTTGTTTAATTCATCTATATGTGTATTGGGGATTGTCATTACTTGTATTACCTTGTTTAATTCATCTATATGTGTATTGGGGTTTGTCATTATTTGTATTACCTTGTTTAAATCATCTATATGTGTATTGGGGTTTGTCATTACTTGTATTACCTTGTTTAAATCATCTATATGTTTATTGGGGATTGTCATTACTTGTATTACCTTGTTTAATTCATCTATATGTGTATTGGGGTTTGTCATTACTTGTATTACCTTGTTTAGATCATCAATATGTGTATTGGGGATTGTCATTACTTGTATTACCTTGTTTAATTCATCTATATGTGTATTGGGGATTGTCATTACTTGTATTACCTTGTTTAATTCATCTATATGTGTATTGGGGTTTGTCATTATTTGTATTACCTTGTTTAAATCATCTATATGTGTATTGGGGTTTGTCATTACTTGTATTACCTTGTTTAAATCATCTATATGTGTATTGGGGATTGTCATTGCTTGTATTACCTTGTTTAATTCATCTATATGTGCATTGGGTATTGTCATTGCTTGTATTACCTTGTTTAATACATCTATATGTGTATTGGGGTTTGTCATTACTTGTATTACCTTGTTTAAATCATCTATATGTGTATTGGGGTTTGTCATTACTTGTATTACCTTGCTTAATTCAACTATATGTGTATTGGGATTTCTCATTACATGTATTACCTTGTTTAGTTCATCTATATGTGCATTGGGGATTGTCATTACTTTTATTACCTTGTTTAATTCATCTATATGTGTATTGGGGTTTGTCATTACTTATATTACCTTGTTTAATTCATCTATATGTGTATTGGGGTTTGTCATTACTTTTATTACCTTGTTTAATTCATCTATATGTGTATTGGGGATTGTCATTACTTGTATTACCTTGTTTAATTCATCTATATGTGTATTGGGGTTTGTCATTACATGTATTACCTTGTTTAGTTCATGTCTATGTGAATTGGGTATAGATGCTGAATGGATTGTCATTACTTGTATTACCTTGTTTAATTCATCTATATGTGTGTTGGGGATTGTCATTATTTATATTACCTTGTTTAATTCATCTATATGTGCATTGGGGATTGTCATTACTTATATTACCTTGTTTAATTCATCTATATGTGTATTGGGGATTGTCATTACTTATATTACCTTGTTTAATTCATCTATATGTGTGTTGGGGATTGTCATTACTTGTATTACCTTGTTTAGTTCATCTATATGTGTATTGGGGATTGTCATTACTAATATTACCTTGTTTAATTCATCTATATGTGTATTGGGGATTGTCATTACTTGTATTACCTTGTTTAATTCATCTATATGTGTATTGGGGATTGTCATTACTTGTATTACCTTGTTTAATTCATCTATATGTGTATTGGGGATTGTCATTACTTGTATTACCTTGTTTAATTCATCTATATGTGTGTTGGGGATTGTCATGATTTATATTACCTTGTTTAGTTCATCTATATGTGTATTGGGGATTGTCATTACTTATATTACCTTGTTTAATTCATCTATATGTGTATTGGGTATAGATGCTGAATGGATTGTCATTACTTGTATTACCTTGTTTAATTCATCTATATGTGTGTTGGGGATTGTCATGATTTATATTACCTTGTTTAGTTCATCTATATGTGTATTGGAGTTTGTCATTACTTGTATTACCTTGTTTAATTCATCTATATGTGTATTGGGGATTGTCATTACTTGTATTACCTTGTTTAATTCATCTATATGTGTGTTGGGGATTGTCATGATTTATATTACCTTGTTTAGTTCATCTATATGTGTATTGGGGATTGGCATTACTTGTATTACCTTGTTTAATTCATCTATATGTGTGTTGGGGATTGTCATGATTTATATTACCTTGTTTAGTTCATCTATATGTGTATTGGGGTTTGTCATTACTTATATTACCTTGTTTAATTCATCTATATGTGTATTGGGGTTTGTCATTACTTATATTACCTTGTTTAATTCATCTATATGTGCATTGGGGATTGTCATTACTTATATTACCTTGTTTAGTTCATCTATATGTGTATTGGGTATAGATGCTGAATGGATTGTCATTACTTGTATTACCTTGTTTAATTCATCTATATGTGTATTGAGGTTTGTTATTACTTGTATTACCTTGTTTAATTCATCTATATGTGTATTGGGGATTGTCATTACTTGTATTACCTTGTTTAATGCATCTATATGTGTATTGGGGATTGTCATTGCTTGTATTACCTTGTTTAATTCATCAATATGTGTATTGGGGTTTGTCATTACTTGTATTACCTTGTTTAAATCATCTATATGTGTATTGGGGATTGTCATTACTTGTATTACCTTGTTTAATTCATCTATAAGTGTATTGGGTACTGTCATTACTTATATTACCTTGTTTAATTCATCTATATGTGCATTGGGGATTGTCATGACTTGTATTACCTTGTTTAATTCATCTATTTGTGTATTGGGGATTGTCATTACTTGTATTACCTTGTTTAATACATCTATATGTGTATTGGGGATTGTCATTACTTGTATTACCTTGTTTAATTCATCTATATGTGTATTGGGGATTGTCATTACTTGTATTACCTTGTTTAATTCATCTATATGTGTATTGGGGTTTGTCATTATTTGTATTACCTTGTTTAAATCATCTATATGTGTATTGGGGTTTGTCATTACTTGTATTACCTTGTTTAAATCATCTATATGTGTATTGGGGATTGTCATTACTTGTATTACCTTGTTTAATTCATCTATATGTGTATTGGGTACTGTCATTACTTATATTACCTTCTTTATTTCATCTATATGTGCATTGGGGATTGTCATTACTTGTATTACCTTGTTTAATTCATCTATATGTGTATTGGGGATTGTCATTACTTGTATTACCTTGTTTAATTCATCTACATGTGTATTGGGTTTGTCATTACTTGTATTACCTTTTTTAAATCATCTATATGTGCATTGGGGATTGTCATTACTTATATTACCTTGTTTAATTCATCTATATGTGCATTGCGAATTGTCATTACTTGTATTACCTTGCTTAGATCATCTATATATGTATTGGGGTTTGTCATTACTTATATTACCTTGTTTAATTCATCTATATGTGTATTGGGGTTTGTCATTACTTGTATTACCTTGTTTAGTTCATCTATATGTGTATTGGGGTTTGTCATTACTTGTATTACCTTGTTTAGTTCATCTATATGTGTATTGGGGTTTGTTATTACTTGTATTACCTTGTTTAGTTCATCTATATGTGTATTGGGGATTGTCATTACTTGTATTACCTTGTTTAATTCATCTATATGTGTATTGGGGATTGTCATTACTTG
This sequence comes from Bathymodiolus brooksi, assembly GCA_963680875.1. Lineage (NCBI taxonomy): Eukaryota > Metazoa > Mollusca > Bivalvia > Mytilida > Modiolidae > Bathymodiolus > Bathymodiolus brooksi. The sequence continues at coordinate 128,137,947 of OY804577.1, read as the reverse complement.
TATTACCTTGTTTAATTCATCTATATGTGTATTGGGGTTTGTCATTATTTGTATTACCTTGTTTAAATCATCTATATGTGTATTGGGGTTTGTCATTACTTGTATTTCCTTGTTTAAATCATCTATATGTTTATTGGGGATTGTCATTACTTGTATTACCTTGTTTAATTCATCTATATGTGTATTGGGGTTTGTCATTACTTGTATTACCTTGTTTAGATCATCTATATGTGTATTGGGGATTGTCATTACTTGTATTACCTTGTTTAATTCATCTATATGTGTATTGGGGATTGTCATTACTTGTATTACCTTGTTTAATTCATCTATATGTGTATTGGGGTTTGTCATTATTTGTATTACCTTGTTTAAATCATCTATATGTGTATTGGGGTTTGTCATTACTTGTATTACCTTGTTTAAATCATCTATATGTGCATTGGGGATTGTCATTGCTTGTATTACCTTGTTTAATTCATCTATATGTGTATTGGGTATTGTCATTGCTTGTATTACCTTGTTTAATACATCTATATGTGTATTGGGGTTTGTCATTACTTGTATTACCTTGTTTAAATCATCTATATGTGTATTGGGGTTTGTCATTACTTGTATTACCTTGCTTAATTCAACTATATGTGTATTGGGATTTCTCATTACATGTATTACCTTGTTTAGTTCATCTATATGTGCATTGGGGATTGTCATTACTTTTATTACCTTGTTTAATTCATCTATATGTGTATTGGGGTTTGTCATTACTTATATTACCTTGTTTAATTCATCTATATGTGTATTGGGGTTTGTCATTACTTTTATTACCTTGTTTAATTCATCTATATGTGTATTGGGGATTGTCATTACTTGTATTACCTTGTTTAATTCATCTATATGTGTATTGGGGTTTGTCATTACATGTATTACCTTGTTTAGTTCATGTCTATGTGAATTGGGTATAGATGCTGAATGGATTGTCATTACTTGTATTACCTTGTTTAATTCATCTATATGTGTGTTGGGGATTGTCATTATTTATATTACCTTGTTTAATTCATCTATATGTGCATTGGGGATTGTCATTACTTATATTACCTTGTTTAATTCATCTATATGTGTATTGGGGATTGTCATTACTTATATTACCTTGTTTAATTCATCTATATGTGTGTTGGGGATTGTCATTACTTGTATTACCTTGTTTAGTTCATCTATATGTGTATTGGGGATTGTCATTACTAATATTACCTTGTTTAATTCATCTATATGTGTATTGGGGATTGTCATTACTTGTATTACCTTGTTTAATTCATCTATATGTGTATTGGGGATTGTCATTACTTGTATTACCTTGTTTAATTCATCTATATGTGTATTGGGGATTGTCATTACTTGTATTACCTTGTTTAATTCATCTATATGTGTGTTGGGGATTGTCATGATTTATATTACCTTGTTTAGTTCATCTATATGTGTATTGGGGATTGTCATTACTTATATTACCTTGTTTAATTCATCTATATGTGTATTGGGTATAGATGCTGAATGGATTGTCATTACTTGTATTACCTTGTTTAATTCATCTATATGTGTGTTGGGGATTGTCATGATTTATATTACCTTGTTTAGTTCATCTATATGTGTATTGGGGTTTGTCATTACTTGTATTACCTTGTTTAATTCATCTATATGTGTATTGGGGATTGTCATTACTTGTATTACCTTGTTTAATTCATCTATATGTGTGTTGGGGATTGTCATGATTTATATTACCTTGTTTAGTTCATCTATATGTGTATTGGGGATTGGCATTACTTGTATTACCTTGTTTAATTCATCTATATGTGTGTTGGGGATTGTCATGATTTATATTACCTTGTTTAGTTCATCTATATGTGTATTGGGGTTTGTCATTACTTATATTACCTTGTTTAATTCATCTATATGTGTATTGGGGTTTGTCATTACTTATATTACCTTGTTTAATTCATCTATATGTGCATTGGGGATTGTCATTACTTATATTACCTTGTTTAGTTCATCTATATGTGTATTGGGTATAGATGCTGAATGGATTGTCATTACTTGTATTACCTTGTTTAATTCATCTATATGTGTATTGAGGTTTGTTATTACTTGTATTACCTTGTTTAATTCATCTATATGTGTATTGGGGATTGTCATTACTTGTATTACCTTGTTTAATGCATCTATATGTGTATTGGGGATTGTCATTGCTTGTATTACCTTGTTTAATTCATCAATATGTGCATTGGGGTTTGTCATTACTTGTATTACCTTGTTTAAATCATCTATATGTGTATTGGGGATTGTCATTACTTGTATTACCTAGTTTAATTCATCTATATGTGTATTGGGTACTGTCATTACTTATATTACCTTGTTTAATTCATCTATATGTGCATTGGGGATTGTCATGACTTGTATTACCTTGTTTAATTCATCTATTTGTGTATTGGGGATTGTCATTACTTGTATTACCTTGTTTAATACATCTATATGTGTATTGGGGATTGTCATTACTTGTATTACCTTGTTTAATTCATCTATATGTGTATTGGGGATTGTCATTACTTGTATTACCTTGTTTAATTCATCTATATGTGTATTGGGGTTTGTCATTATTTGTATTACCTTGTTTAAATCATCTATATGTGTATTGGGGTTTGTCATTACTTGTATTACCTTGTTTAAATCATCTATATGTGTATTGGGGATTGTCATTACTTGTATTACCTTGTTTAATTCATCTATATGTGTATTGGGTACTGTCATTACTTATATTACCTTCTTTATTTCATCTATATGTGCATTGGGGATTGTCATTACTTGTATTACCTTGTTTAATTCATCTATATGTGTATTGGGGATTGTCATTACTTGTATTACCTTGTTTAATTCATCTACATGTGTATTGGGGTTTGTCATTACTTGTATTACCTTTTTTAAATCATCTATATGTGCATTGGGGATTGTCATTACTTATATTACCTTGTTTAATTCATCTATATGTGCATTGCGAATTGTCATTACTTGTATTACCTTGCTTAGATCATCTATATATGTATTGGGGTTTGTCATTACTTATATTACCTTGTTTAATTCATCTATATGTGTATTGGGGTTTGTCATTACTTGTATTACCTTGTTTAGTTCATCTATATGTGTATTGGGGTTTGTTATTACTTGTATTACCTTGTTTAATTCATCTATATGTGCATTGGGGATTGTCATTACTTATATTACCTTGTTTAATGCACCTATATGTGTATTGGGGATTGTCATTGCTTGTATTACCTTGTTTAATTCATCAATATGTGTATTGGGGTTTGTCATTACTTGTATTACCTTGTTTAAATCATCTATATGTGTATTGGGGATTGTCATTACTTGTATTACCTTGTTTAATTCATCTATATGTGTATTGGGTACTGTCATTACTTATATTACCTTGTTTAATTCATCTATATGTGCATTGGGGATTGTCATTACTTGTATTACCTTGTTTAATTCATCTATATGTGTATTGGGGATTGTCATTACTTGTATTACCTTGTTTAATACATCTATATGTGTATTGGGGATTGTCATTTCTTGTATTACCTTGTTTAATTCATCTATATGTGTATTGGGGATTGTCATTACTTGTATTACCTTGTTTAATTCATCTATATGTGTATTGGGGTTTGTCATTATTTGTATTACCTTGTTTAAATCATCTATATGTGTATTGGGGTTTGTCATTACTTGTATTACCTTGTTTAAATCATCTATATGTGTATTGGGGTTTGTCATTACTTGTATTACCTTGTTTAATTCATCTATATGTGTATTGGGTACTGTCATTACTTATATTACCTTGTTTAATTCATCTATATGTGCATTGGGGATTGTCATTACTTGTATTACCTTGTTTAATTCATCTATATGTGTATTGGGGATTGTCATTACTTGTATTACCTTGTTTAATTCATCTATATGTGTATTGGGGTTTGTCATTATTTGTATTACCTTGTTTAAATCATCTATATGTGTATTGGGGTTTGTCATTACTTGTATTACCTTGTTTAAATCATCTATATGTTTATTGGGGATTGTCATTACTTGTATTACCTTGTTTAATTCATCTATATGTGTATTGGGGTTTGTCATTACTTGTATTACCTTGTTTAGATCATCAATATGTGTATTGGGGATTGTCATTACTTGTATTACCTTGTTTAATTCATCTATATGTGTATTGGGGATTGTCATTACTTGTATTACCTTGTTTAATTCATCTATATGTGTATTGGGGTTTGTCATTATTTGTATTACCTTGTTTAAATCATCTATATGTGTATTGGGGTTTGTCATTACTTGTATTACCTTGTTTAAATCATCTATATGTGTATTGGGGATTGTCATTGCTTGTATTACCTTGTTTAATTCATCTATATGTGCATTGGGTATTGTCATTGCTTGTATTACCTTGTTTAATACATCTATATGTGTATTGGGGTTTGTCATTACTTGTATTACCTTGTTTAAATCATCTATATGTGTATTGGGGTTTGTCATTACTTGTATTACCTTGCTTAATTCAACTATATGTGTATTGGGATTTCTCATTACATGTATTACCTTGTTTAGTTCATCTATATGTGCATTGGGGATTGTCATTACTTTTATTACCTTGTTTAATTCATCTATATGTGTATTGGGGTTTGTCATTACTTATATTACCTTGTTTAATTCATCTATATGTGTATTGGGGTTTGTCATTACTTTTATTACCTTGTTTAATTCATCTATATGTGTATTGGGGATTGTCATTACTTGTATTACCTTGTTTAATTCATCTATATGTGTATTGGGGTTTGTCATTACATGTATTACCTTGTTTAGTTCATGTCTATGTGAATTGGGTATAGATGCTGAATGGATTGTCATTACTTGTATTACCTTGTTTAATTCATCTATATGTGTGTTGGGGATTGTCATTATTTATATTACCTTGTTTAATTCATCTATATGTGCATTGGGGATTGTCATTACTTATATTACCTTGTTTAATTCATCTATATGTGTATTGGGGATTGTCATTACTTATATTACCTTGTTTAATTCATCTATATGTGTGTTGGGGATTGTCATTACTTGTATTACCTTGTTTAGTTCATCTATATGTGTATTGGGGATTGTCATTACTAATATTACCTTGTTTAATTCATCTATATGTGTATTGGGGATTGTCATTACTTGTATTACCTTGTTTAATTCATCTATATGTGTATTGGGGATTGTCATTACTTGTATTACCTTGTTTAATTCATCTATATGTGTATTGGGGATTGTCATTACTTGTATTACCTTGTTTAATTCATCTATATGTGTGTTGGGGATTGTCATGATTTATATTACCTTGTTTAGTTCATCTATATGTGTATTGGGGATTGTCATTACTTATATTACCTTGTTTAATTCATCTATATGTGTATTGGGTATAGATGCTGAATGGATTGTCATTACTTGTATTACCTTGTTTAATTCATCTATATGTGTGTTGGGGATTGTCATGATTTATATTACCTTGTTTAGTTCATCTATATGTGTATTGGAGTTTGTCATTACTTGTATTACCTTGTTTAATTCATCTATATGTGTATTGGGGATTGTCATTACTTGTATTACCTTGTTTAATTCATCTATATGTGTGTTGGGGATTGTCATGATTTATATTACCTTGTTTAGTTCATCTATATGTGTATTGGGGATTGGCATTACTTGTATTACCTTGTTTAATTCATCTATATGTGTGTTGGGGATTGTCATGATTTATATTACCTTGTTTAGTTCATCTATATGTGTATTGGGGTTTGTCATTACTTATATTACCTTGTTTAATTCATCTATATGTGTATTGGGGTTTGTCATTACTTATATTACCTTGTTTAATTCATCTATATGTGCATTGGGGATTGTCATTACTTATATTACCTTGTTTAGTTCATCTATATGTGTATTGGGTATAGATGCTGAATGGATTGTCATTACTTGTATTACCTTGTTTAATTCATCTATATGTGTATTGAGGTTTGTTATTACTTGTATTACCTTGTTTAATTCATCTATATGTGTATTGGGGATTGTCATTACTTGTATTACCTTGTTTAATGCATCTATATGTGTATTGGGGATTGTCATTGCTTGTATTACCTTGTTTAATTCATCAATATGTGTATTGGGGTTTGTCATTACTTGTATTACCTTGTTTAAATCATCTATATGTGTATTGGGGATTGTCATTACTTGTATTACCTTGTTTAATTCATCTATAAGTGTATTGGGTACTGTCATTACTTATATTACCTTGTTTAATTCATCTATATGTGCATTGGGGATTGTCATGACTTGTATTACCTTGTTTAATTCATCTATTTGTGTATTGGGGATTGTCATTACTTGTATTACCTTGTTTAATACATCTATATGTGTATTGGGGATTGTCATTACTTGTATTACCTTGTTTAATTCATCTATATGTGTATTGGGGATTGTCATTACTTGTATTACCTTGTTTAATTCATCTATATGTGTATTGGGGTTTGTCATTATTTGTATTACCTTGTTTAAATCATCTATATGTGTATTGGGGTTTGTCATTACTTGTATTACCTTGTTTAAATCATCTATATGTGTATTGGGGATTGTCATTACTTGTATTACCTTGTTTAATTCATCTATATGTGTATTGGGTACTGTCATTACTTATATTACCTTCTTTATTTCATCTATATGTGCATTGGGGATTGTCATTACTTGTATTACCTTGTTTAATTCATCTATATGTGTATTGGGGATTGTCATTACTTGTATTACCTTGTTTAATTCATCTACATGTGTATTGGGTTTGTCATTACTTGTATTACCTTTTTTAAATCATCTATATGTGCATTGGGGATTGTCATTACTTATATTACCTTGTTTAATTCATCTATATGTGCATTGCGAAATGTCATTACTTGTATTACCTTGCTTAGATCATCTATATATGTATTGGGGTTTGTCATTACTTATATTACCTTGTTTAATTCATCTATATGTGTATTGGGGTTTGTCATTACTTGTATTACCTTGTTTAGTTCATCTATATGTGTATTGGGGTTTGTCATTACTTGTATTACCTTGTTTAGTTCATCTATATGTGTATTGGGGTTTGTTATTACTTGTATTACCTTGTTTAGTTCATCTATATGTGTATTGGGGATTGTCATTACTTGTATTACCTTGTTTAATTCATCTATATGTGTATTGGGGATTGTCATTACTTGTATTACCTTGTTTAATTCATCTATATGTGTATTGGGGTTTGTCATTATTTGTATTACCTTGTTTAAATCATCTATATGTGTATTGGGGTTTGTCATTACTTGTATTACCTTGTTTAAATCATCTATATGTTTATTGGGGATTGTCATTACTTGTATTACCTTGTTTAATTCATCTATATGTGTATTGGGGTTTGTCATTACTTGTATTACCTTGTTTAGATCATCTATATGTGTATTGGGGATTGTCATTACTTGTATTACCTTGTTTAATTCATCTATATGTGTATTGGGGATTGTCATTACTTGTATTACCTTGTTTAATTCATCTATATGTGTATTGGGGTTTGTCATTATTTGTATTACCTTGTTTAAATCATCTATATGTGTATTGGGGTTTGTCATTACTTGTATTACCTTGTTTAAATCATCTATATGTGCATTGGGGATTGTCATTGCTTGTATTACCTTGTTTAATTCATCTATATGTGTATTGGGTATTGTCATTGCTTGTATTACCTTGTTTAATACATCTATATGTGTATTGGGGTTTGTCATTACTTGTATTACCTTGTTTAAATCATCTATATGTGTATTGGGGTTTGTCATTACTTGTATTACCTTGCTTAATTCAACTATATGTGTATTGGGATTTCTCATTACATGTATTACCTTGTTTAGTTCATCTATATGTGCATTGGGGATTGTCATTACTTTTATTACCTTGTTTAATTCATCTATATGTGTATTGGGGTTTGTCATTACTTATATTACCTTGTTTAATTCATCTATATGTGTATTGGGGTTTGTCATTACTTTTATTACCTTGTTTAATTCATCTATATGTGTATTGGGGATTGTCATTACTTGTATTACCTTGTTTAATTCATCTATATGTGTATTGGGGTTTGTCATTACATGTATTACCTTGTTTAGTTCATGTCTATGTGAATTGGGTATAGATGCTGAATGGATTGTCATTACTTGTATTACCTTGTTTAATTCATCTATATGTGTGTTGGGGATTGTCATTATTTATATTACCTTGTTTAATTCATCTATATGTGCATTGGGGATTGTCATTACTTATATTACCTTGTTTAATTCATCTATATGTGTATTGGGGATTGTCATTACTTATATTACCTTGTTTAATTCATCTATATGTGTGTTGGGGATTGTCATTACTTGTATTACCTTGTTTAGTTCATCTATATGTGTATTGGGGATTGTCATTACTAATATTACCTTGTTTAATTCATCTATATGTGTATTGGGGATTGTCATTACTTGTATTACCTTGTTTAATTCATCTATATGTGTATTGGGGATTGTCATTACTTGTATTACCTTGTTTAATTCATCTATATGTGTATTGGGGATTGTCATTACTTGTATTACCTTGTTTAATTCATCTATATGTGTGTTGGGGATTGTCATGATTTATATTACCTTGTTTAGTTCATCTATATGTGTATTGGGGATTGTCATTACTTATATTACCTTGTTTAATTCATCTATATGTGTATTGGGTATAGATGCTGAATGGATTGTCATTACTTGTATTACCTTGTTTAATTCATCTATATGTGTGTTGGGGATTGTCATGATTTATATTACCTTGTTTAGTTCATCTATATGTGTATTGGGGTTTGTCATTACTTGTATTACCTTGTTTAATTCATCTATATGTGTATTGGGGATTGTCATTACTTGTATTACCTTGTTTAATTCATCTATATGTGTGTTGGGGATTGTCATGATTTATATTACCTTGTTTAGTTCATCTATATGTGTATTGGGGATTGGCATTACTTGTATTACCTTGTTTAATTCATCTATATGTGTGTTGGGGATTGTCATGATTTATATTACCTTGTTTAGTTCATCTATATGTGTATTGGGGTTTGTCATTACTTATATTACCTTGTTTAATTCATCTATATGTGTATTGGGGTTTGTCATTACTTATATTACCTTGTTTAATTCATCTATATGTGCATTGGGGATTGTCATTACTTATATTACCTTGTTTAGTTCATCTATATGTGTATTGGGTATAGATGCTGAATGGATTGTCATTACTTGTATTACCTTGTTTAATTCATCTATATGTGTATTGAGGTTTGTTATTACTTGTATTACCTTGTTTAATTCATCTATATGTGTATTGGGGATTGTCATTACTTGTATTACCTTGTTTAATGCATCTATATGTGTATTGGGGATTGTCATTGCTTGTATTACCTTGTTTAATTCATCAATATGTGCATTGGGGTTTGTCATTACTTGTATTACCTTGTTTAAATCATCTATATGTGTATTGGGGATTGTCATTACTTGTATTACCTAGTTTAATTCATCTATATGTGTATTGGGTACTGTCATTACTTATATTACCTTGTTTAATTCATCTATATGTGCATTGGGGATTGTCATGACTTGTATTACCTTGTTTAATTCATCTATTTGTGTATTGGGGATTGTCATTACTTGTATTACCTTGTTTAATACATCTATATGTGTATTGGGGATTGTCATTACTTGTATTACCTTGTTTAATTCATCTATATGTGTATTGGGGATTGTCATTACTTGTATTACCTTGTTTAATTCATCTATATGTGTATTGGGGTTTGTCATTATTTGTATTACCTTGTTTAAATCATCTATATGTGTATTGGGGTTTGTCATTACTTGTATTACCTTGTTTAAATCATCTATATGTGTATTGGGGATTGTCATTACTTGTATTACCTTGTTTAATTCATCTATATGTGTATTGGGTACTGTCATTACTTATATTACCTTCTTTATTTCATCTATATGTGCATTGGGGATTGTCATTACTTGTATTACCTTGTTTAATTCATCTATATGTGTATTGGGGATTGTCATTACTTGTATTACCTTGTTTAATTCATCTACATGTGTATTGGGGTTTGTCATTACTTGTATTACCTTTTTTAAATCATCTATATGTGCATTGGGGATTGTCATTACTTATATTACCTTGTTTAATTCATCTATATGTGCATTGCGAATTGTCATTACTTGTATTACCTTGCTTAGATCATCTATATATGTATTGGGGTTTGTCATTACTTATATTACCTTGTTTAATTCATCTATATGTGTATTGGGGTTTGTCATTACTTGTATTACCTTGTTTAGTTCATCTATATGTGTATTGGGGTTTGTTATTACTTGTATTACCTTGTTTAATTCATCTATATGTGCATTGGGGATTGTCATTACTTATATTACCTTGTTTAATGCACCTATATGTGTATTGGGGATTGTCATTGCTTGTATTACCTTGTTTAATTCATCAATATGTGTATTGGGGTTTGTCATTACTTGTATTACCTTGTTTAAATCATCTATATGTGTATTGGGGATTGTCATTACTTGTATTACCTTGTTTAATTCATCTATATGTGTATTGGGTACTGTCATTACTTATATTACCTTGTTTAATTCATCTATATGTGCATTGGGGATTGTCATTACTTGTATTACCTTGTTTAATTCATCTATATGTGTATTGGGGATTGTCATTACTTGTATTACCTTGTTTAATACATCTATATGTGTATTGGGGATTGTCATTTCTTGTATTACCTTGTTTAATTCATCTATATGTGTATTGGGGATTGTCATTACTTGTATTACCTTGTTTAATTCATCTATATGTGTATTGGGGTTTGTCATTATTTGTATTACCTTGTTTAAATCATCTATATGTGTATTGGGGTTTGTCATTACTTGTATTACCTTGTTTAAATCATCTATATGTGTATTGGGGTTTGTCATTACTTGTATTACCTTGTTTAATTCATCTATATGTGTATTGGGTACTGTCATTACTTATATTACCTTGTTTAATTCATCTATATGTGCATTGGGGATTGTCATTACTTGTATTACCTTGTTTAATTCATCTATATGTGTATTGGGGATTGTCATTACTTGTATTACCTTGTTTAATTCATCTATATGTGCATTGGGGTTTGTTATTACTTGTATTACCTTTTTTAAATCATCTATATGTGTATTGGGGATTGTCATTACTTTTATTACCTTGTTTAATTCATCTATATGTGTATTGGGTACTGTCATTACTTCTATTACCTTGTTTAATTCATCTATATGTTCATTGGGGATTGTCATTACTTATATTACCTTGTTTAATTCATCTATATGTGCATTGCGGATTGTCATTACTTGTATTACCTTGCTTAGATCATCTATATATGTATTGGGGTTTGTCATTACTTATATTACCTTGTTTAATTCATCTATATGTGTATTGGGGTTTGTCATTACTTGTATTACCTTGTTTAGTTCATCTATATGTGTATTGGGGATTGTCATTACTTGTAATACCTTGTTTAATTCATCTATATGTGTATTGGGGATTGTCATTACTTGTATTACCTTGTTTAATTCATCTATATGTGTATTGGGGTTGGTCATTATTTGTATTACCTTGTTTAAATCATCTATATGTGTATTGGGGTTTGTCATTACTTGTATTACCTTGTTTAAATCATCTATATGTGTATTGGGGATTGTCATTACTTGTATTACCTTGTTTAATTCATCTATATGTGTATTGGGGATTGTCATTACTTGTATTACCTTGTTTAATTCATCTATATGTGTATTGGGGTTTGTCATTATTTGTATTACCTTGTTTAAATCATCTATATGTGTATTGGGGTTTGTCATTACTTGTATTACCTTGTTTAAATCATCTATATGTGTATTGGGGATTGTCATTACTTGTATTACCTTGTTTAATTCATCTATATGTGTATTGGGTACTGTCATTACTTATATTACCTTGTTTAATTCATCTATATGTGCATTGGGGATTGTCATTACTTGTATTACCTTGTTTAATTCATCTATATGTGTATTGGGTACTGTCATTACTTATATTACCTTGTTTAATTCATCTATATGTGCATTGGGGATTGTCATTACTTGTATTACCTTGTTTAATTCATCTATATGTGTATTGGGGATTGTCATTACTTGTATTACCTTGTTTAATTCATCTATATGTGCATTGGGGTTTGTTATTACTTGTATTACCTTTTTTAAATCATCTATATGTGTATTGGGGATTGTCATTACTTGTATTACCTTGTTTAATTCATCTATATGTGTATTGGGTACTGTCATTACTTATATTACCTTGTTTAATTCATCTATATGTGCATTGGGGATTGTCATTACTTGTATTACCTTGTTTAATTCATCTATATGTGTATTGGGGATTGTCATTACTTGTATTACCTTGTTTAATTCATCTATATGTGTATTGGGGTTTGTCATTACTTGTATTACCTTTTTTAAATCATCTATATGTGTATTGGGGATTGTCATTACTTGTATTACCTTGTTTAATTCATCTATATGTGTATTGGGTACTGTCATTACTTGTATTACCTTGTTTAATTCATCTATGTGTGTATTGGGGATTGTCATTGCTTATATTACCTTGTTTAGTTTATCTATATGTGTATTGGGGTTTGTCATTGCTTATATTACCTTGTTTAGTTCATCTATATGTGTATTGGGGTTTGTCATTACTTGTATTACCTTGTTTAGTTCATCTATATGTGTATTGGGGATTGTCATTGCTTATATTACCTTGTTTAGTTTATCTATATGTGTATTGGGGTTTGTCATTGCTTATATTACCTTGTTTAGTTCATCTATATGTGTATTGGGGTTTGTCATTACTTGTATTAACTTGTTTGATTCACCTATATGTGTATTGGGGTTTGTCATTACTTGTATTACCTTGTTTAATTCATCTATATGTGCATTGGGGATTGTCATTACTTGTATTACCTTGTTTAATTCATCTATATGTGCATTGGGGTTTGTCATTACTTGTATTACCTTTTTTAAATCATCTATATGTGTATTGGGGATTGTCATTACTTTTATTACCTTGTTTAATTCATCTATATGTGTATTGGGTACTGTCATTACTTGTATTACCTTGTTTAATTCATCTATATGTTCATTGGGGATTGTCATTACTTATATTACCTTGTTTAATTCATCTATATGTGCATTGCGAATTGTCATTACTTGTATTACCTTGCTTAGATCATCTATATATGTATTGGGGTTTGTCATTACTTATATTACCTTGTTTAATTCATCTATATGTGTATTGGGGTTTGTCATTACTTGTATTACCTTGTTTAGTTCATCTATATGTGTATTGGGGATTGTCATTACTTGTATTACCTTGTTTAATTCATCTATATGTGTATTGGGGATTGTCATTACTTGTATTACCTTGTTTAATTCATCTATATGTGTATTGGGGTTGGTCATTATTTGTATTACCTTGTTTAAATCATCTATATGTGTATTGGGGTTTGTCATTACTTGTATTACCTTGTTTAAATCATCTATATGTGTATTGGGGATTGTCATTACTTGTATTACCTTGTTTAATTCATCTATATGTGTATTGGGGTTTGTCATTACTTGTATTACCTTGTTTAGATCATCTATATGTGTATTGGGGATTGTCATTACTTGTATTACCTTGTTTAATTCATCTATATGTGTATTGGGGATTGTCATTACTTGTATTACCTTGTTTAATTCATCTATATGTGTATTGGGGTTTGTCATTATTTGTATTACCTTGTTTAAATCATCTATATGTGTATTGGGGTTTGTCATTACTTGTATTACCTTGTTTAAATCATCTATATGTGTATTGGGGATTGTCATTACTTGTATTACCTTGTTTAATTCATCTATATGTGTATTGGGTACTGTCATTACTTATATTACCTTGTTTAATTCATCTATATGTGCATTGGGGATTGTCATTACTTGTATTACCTTGTTTAATTCATCTATATGTGTATTGGGGATTGTCATTACTTGTATTACCTTGTTTAATTCATCTATATGTGTATTGGGGTTTGTCATTACTTGTATTACCTTTTTTAAATCATCTATATGTGTATTGGGGATTGTCATTACTTGTATTACCTTGTTTAATTCATCTATATGTGTATTGGGTACTGTCATTACTTGTATTACCTTGTTTAATTCATCTATATGTGTATTGGAGATTGTCATTGCTTATATTACCTTGTTTAGTTTATCTATATGTGTATTGGGGTTTGTCATTGCTTATATTACCTTGTTTAGTTCATCTATATGTGTATTGGGGTTTGTCATTACTTGTATTACCTTGTTTAGTTCATCTATATGTGTATTGGGGATTGTCATTGCTTATATTACCTTGTTTAGTTTATCTATATGTGTATTGGGGTTTGTCATTGCTTATATTACCTTGTTTAGTTCATCTATATGTGTATTGGGGTTTGTCATTACTTGTATTACCTTGTTTAGTTCATCTATATGTGTATTGGGGTTTGTCATTGCTTATATTACCTTGTTTAGTTCATCTATATGTGTATTGGGGTTTGTCATTACTTGTATTACCTTGTTTAGTTCATATATATGTGTATTGGGGATTGCCATTACTTGTATTACCTTGTTTAGTTTATCTATATGTGTATTGGGGTTTGTCATTACTTGTATTACCTTGTTTAAATCATCTATATGTGTATTGGGGTTTTTCATTACTTGTATTACCTTGTTTAGTTCATCTATATGTGTATTGGCTTTTGTTATTACATGTATTACCTTGTTTAAACATCTATATGTGTATTGGGGATTGTCATTACTTGTATTACCTTGTTTAATTCATCTATATGTGAATTGGGGTTTGTCATGACTTGTATTACCTTGTTTAGTTCATCTATATGTGTATTGGGGTTTGTCATTGCTTATATTACCTTGTTTAGATCATCTATATGTGTATTGGTGTTTGTCATTGCTTATATTACCTTGTTTAGATCATCTATATGTGTATTGGGGTTTGTCATTACTTGTATTACCTTGTTTAATTCATCTATATGTGTATTGGGGTTTGTCATTGCTTATATTACCTTGTTTAATTCATCTATATGTGTATTGGGGTTTGTCATTACTTGTATTACCTTGCTTAATTCATCTATATGTGTATTGGGGATTGTCATTACTTGTATTACCTTGTTTAATTCATCTATATGTGTATTGGGGTTTGTCATTACTTGTATTACCTTGCTTAATTCATCTATATGTGTATTGGGGATTGTCATTACTTGTATTACCTTGTTTAATTCATCTATATGTGTATTGGGGTTTGTCATTACTTGTATTAACTTGTTTGATTCACCTATATGTGTATTGGGGTTTGTCATTACTTGTATTACCTTGTTTAATTCATCTATATGTGTATTGGGGTTTGTCATTACTTGTATTACCTTGTTTAATTCATCTATATGTGTATTGGGGTTTGTCATTACTTGTATTACCTTGTTTAATTCATCTATATGTGTATTGGGGTTTGTCATTACTTGTATTACCTTGTTTAATTCATCTATATGTGTATTGGGGTTTGTCATTACTTGTATTACCTTGTTTAATTCATCTATATGTGTATTGGGGTTTGTCATTACTTGTATTACCTTTTTTAAATCATCTATATGTGTATTGGGGATTGTCATTACTTGTATTACCTTGTTTAATTCATCTATATGTGTATTGGGTACTGTCATTACTTATATTACCTTGTTTAATTCATCTATATGTGCATTGGGGATTGTCATTACTTGTATTACCTTGTTTAATTCATCTATATGTGTATTGGGGATTGTCATTACTTGTATTACCTTGTTTAATTCATCTATATGTGCATTGGGGTTTGTCATTACTTGTATTACCTTTTTTAAATCATCTATATGTGTATTGGGGATTGTCATTACTTTTATTACCTTGTTTAATTCATCTATATGTGTATTGGGTACTGTCATTACTTGTATTACCTTGTTTAATTCATCTATATGTGCATTGCGGATTGTCATTACTTGTATTACCTTGCTTAGATCATCTATATATGTATTGGGGTTTGTCATTACTTATATTACCTTGTTTAATTCATCTATATGTGTATTGGGGTTTGTCATTACTTGTATTACCTTGTTTAGTTCATCTATATGTGTATTGGGGATTGTCATTACTTGTATTACCTTGTTTAATTCATCTATATGTGTATTGGGGATTGTCATTACTTGTATTACCTTGTTTAATTCATCTATATGTGTATTGGGGTTGGTCATTATTTGTATTACCTTGTTTAAATCATCTATATGTGTATTGGGGTTTGTCATTACTTGTATTACCTTGTTTAAATCATCTATATGTGTATTGGGGATTGTCATTACTTGTATTACCTTGTTTAATTCATCTATATGTGTATTGGGGTTTGTCATTACTTGTATTACCTTGTTTAGATCATCTATATGTGTATTGGGGATTGTCATTACTTGTATTACCTTGTTTAATTCATCTATATGTGTATTGGGGATTGTCATTACTTGTATTACCTTGTTTAATTCATCTATATGTGTATTGGGGTTTGTCATTATTTGTATTACCTTGTTTAAATCATCTATATGTGTATTGGGGTTTGTCATTACTTGTATTACCTTGTTTAAATCATCTATATGTGTATTGGGGATTGTCATTACTTGTATTACCTTGTTTAATTCATCTATATGTGTATTGGGTACTGTCATTACTTATATTACCTTGTTTAATTCATCTATATGTGCATTGGGGATTGTCATTACTTGTATTACCTTGTTTAATTCATCTATATGTGTATTGGCGATTGTCATTACTTGTATTACCTTGTTTAATTCATCTATATGTGTATTGGGGTTTGTCATTACTTGTATTACCTTTTTTAAATCATCTATATGTGTATTGGGGATTGTCATTACTTGTATTACCTTGTTTAATTCATCTATATGTGTATTGGGTACTGTCATTACTTGTATTACCTTGTTTAATTCATCTATATGTGTATTGGGGATTGTCATTGCTTATATTACCTTGTTTAGTTTATCTATATGTGTATTGGGGTTTGTCATTGCTTATATTACCTTGTTTAGTTCATCTATATGTGTATTGGGGTTTGTCATTACTTGTATTACCTTGTTTAGTTCATCTATATGTGTATTGGGGATTGTCATTGCTTATATTACCTTGTTTAGTTTATCTATATGTGTATTGGGGTTTGTCATTGCTTATATTACCTTGTTTAGTTCATCTATATGTGTATTGGGGTTTGTCATTACTTGTATTACCTTGTTTAGTTCATCTATATGTGTATTGGGGTTTGTCATTGCTTATATTACCTTGTTTAGTTCATCTATATGTGTATTGGGGTTTGTCATTACTTGTATTACCTTGTTTAGTTCATCTATATGTGTATTGGGGATTGTCATTACTTGTATTACCTTGTTTAATTCATCTATATGTGTATTGGGGATTGTCATTACTTGTATTACCTTGTTTAATTCATCTATATGTGTATTGGGGTTGGTCATTATTTGTATTACCTTGTTTAAATCATCTATATGTGTATTGGGGTTTGTCATTACTTGTATTACCTTGTTTAAATCATCTATATGTGTATTGGGGATTGTCATTACTTGTATTACCTTGTTTAATTCATCTATATGTGTATTGGGGTTTGTCATTACTTGTATTACCTTGTTTAGATCATCTATATGTGTATTGGGGATTGTCATTACTTGTATTACCTTGTTTAATTCATCTATATGTGTATTGGGGATTGTCATTACTTGTATTACCTTGTTTAATTCATCTATATGTGTATTGGGGTTTGTCATTATTTGTATTACCTTGTTTAAATCATCTATATGTGTATTGGGGTTTGTCATTACTTGTATTACCTTGTTTAAATCATCTATATGTGTATTGGGGATTGTCATTACTTGTATTACCTTGTTTAATTCATCTATATGTGTATTGGGTACTGTCATTACTTATATTACCTTGTTTAATTCATCTATATGTGCATTGGGGATTGTCATTACTTGTATTACCTTGTTTAATTCATCTATATGTGTATTGGCGATTGTCATTACTTGTATTACCTTGTTTAATTCATCTATATGTGTATTGGGGTTTGTCATTACTTGTATTACCTTTTTTAAATCATCTATATGTGTATTGGGGATTGTCATTACTTGTATTACCTTGTTTAATTCATCTATATGTGTATTGGGTACTGTCATTACTTGTATTACCTTGTTTAATTCATCTATATGTGTATTGGGGATTGTCATTGCTTATATTACCTTGTTTAGTTTATCTATATGTGTATTGGGGTTTGTCATTGCTTATATTACCTTGTTTAGTTCATCTATATGTGTATTGGGGTTTGTCATTACTTGTATTACCTTGTTTAGTTCATCTATATGTGTATTGGGGATTGTCATTGCTTATATTACCTTGTTTAGTTTATCTATATGTGTATTGGGGTTTGTCATTGCTTATATTACCTTGTTTAGTTCATCTATATGTGTATTGGGGTTTGTCATTACTTGTATTACCTTGTTTAGTTCATCTATATGTGTATTGGGGTTTGTCATTGCTTATATTACCTTGTTTAGTTCATCTATATGTGTATTGGGGTTTGTCATTACTTGTATTACCTTGTTTAGTTCATCTATATGTGTATTGGGGATTGTCATTACTTGTATTACCTTGTTTAGTTTATCTATATGTGTATTGGGGTTTGTCATTACTTGTATTACCTTGTTTAAATCATCTATATGTGTATTGGGGTTTTTCATTACTTGTATTACCTTGTTTAGTTCATCTATATGTGTATTGGCTTTTGTTATTACATGTATTACCTTGTTTAAACATCTATATGTGTATTGGGGATTGTCATTACTTGTATTACCTTGTTTAATTCATCTATATGTGAATTGGGGTTTGTCATGACTTGTATTACCTTGTTTAGTTCATCAATATGTGTATTGGGGTTTGTCATTGCTTATATTACCTTGTTTAGATCATCTATATGTGTATTGGGGTTTGTCATTGCTTATATTACCTTGTTTAGATCATCTATATGTGTATTGGGGTTTGTCATTACTTGTATTACCTTGTTTAGTTCATCTATATGTGTATTGGGGATTGTCATTACTTGTATTACCTTGTTTAATACATCTATATGTGTATTGGGGTTTGTCATTGCTTATATTACCTTGTTTAGTTAATCTATATGTGTATTGGTGTTTGTCATTGCTTATATTACCTTGTTTAGTTCATCTACATGTGTATTGGGGTTTGTCATTGCTTATATTACCTTGTTTAATTCATCTATATGTGTATTGGGGTTTGTCATTACTTGTATTACCTTGCTTAATTCATCTATATGTGTATTGGGGATTGTCATTACTTGTATTACCTTGTTTAATTCATCTATATGTGTATTGGGGTTTGTCATTACTTGTATTACCTTGCTTAATTCATCTATATGTGTATTGGGGATTGTCATTACTTGTATTACCTTGTTTAATTCATCTATATGTGTATTGGGGTTTGTCATTACTTGTATTAACTTGTTTGATTCACCTATATGTGTATTGGGGTTTGTCATTACTTGTATTACCTTGTTTAATTCATCTATATGTGTATTGGGGTTTGTCATTACTTGTATTACCTTGTTTAATTCATCTATATGTGTATTGGGGTTTGTCATTACTTGTATTGCCTTGTTTAATTCATCTATATGTGTATTGGGGTTTGTCATTACTTGTATTACCTTGTTTAATTCATCTATATGTGTATTGGGGTTTGTCATTACTTGTATTACCTTGTTTAATTCATCTATATGTGTATTGGGGTTTGTCATTACCTGTATTACCTTGTTTGGTTCATCTATATGTGTATTGGGGTTTGTCATTACTTGTATTACCCTGTTTAATTCATCTATATGTGCATTGGGGTTTGTCATTACTTGTATTACCTTGTTTAATTCATCTATATGTGTATTGGGGATTGTCATTACTTGTATTACCTTGTTTAATTCATCTATATGTGTATTGGGGATTGTCATTGCTTGTATTACCTTGTTTAATTCATCTATATGTGTATTGGGGTTTGTCATTGCTTGTATTACATTGTTTGATTCATCTATATGTGCATTGGGGTTTGTCATTACTTGTATTACCTTGTTTAATTCATCTATATGTGTATTGGGGATTGTCATTACTTGTATTACCTTGTTTAATTCATCTATATTTGTATTGGGGTTTGTCATTGCTTGTATTAACTTGTTTAATTCATCTATATGTGTATTGGGGTTTGTCATTACTTGTATTACCTTGTTTAATTCATCCATATGTGTATTGGGGATTGTCATTACTTATATTACCTTGTTTAATTCATCTATATGTGTATTGGGGATTGTCATTACTTGTATTACCTTGTTTAATTCATCTGTATGTGCATTGAGGATTGTCATTACTTGTATTACCTTGTTTAATTCATCTATATGTGTATTGGGGTTGGTCATTATTTGTATTACCTTGTTTAAATCATCTATATGTGTATTGGGGTTTGACATTACTTGTATTACCTTGTTTAAATCATCTATATGTGTATTGGGGATTGTCATTACTTGTATTACCTTGTTTAATTCATCTATATGTGTATTGGGGTTTGTCATTACTTGTATTACCTTGTTTAGATCATCTATATGTGTATTGGGGATTGTCATTACTTGTATTACCTTGTTTAATTCATCTATATGTGTATTGGGGATTGTCATTACTTGTATTACCTTGTTTAATTCATCTATATGTGTATTGGGGTTTGTCATTATTTGTATTACCTTGTTTAAATCATCTATATGTGTATTGGGGTTTGTCATTACTTGTATTACCTTGTTTAAATCATCTATATGTGTATTGGGGATTGTCATTACTTGTATTACCTTGTTTAATTCATCTATATGTGTATTGGGTACTGTCATTACTTATATTACCTTGTTTAATTCATCTATATGTGCATTGGGGATTGTCATTACTTGTATTACCTTGTTTAATTCATCTATATGTGTATTGGGGATTCTCATTGCTTGCATTACCTTGTTTAGTTCATCTATATGTGTATTGGGTATCGATGCTGCATATTTTGGCATTACTTGTATTACCTTGTTTAGTTCATCTATATGTGTATTGGGGTTTGTCATTACTTGTATTACCTTGTTTAATTCATCAATATGTGTATTGGGTATCGATGCTGCATGGTTTGTCATTGCTTGTATTACCTTGTTTAATTCATCTATATGTGTATTGGGGATTGTCATTACTTGTATTAACTTGTTTAATTCATCTATATGTGTATTGGGTACTGTCATTACTTGTATTACCTTTTTTAAATCATCTATATGTGTATTGGGGATTGTCATTACTTGTATTACCTTGTTTAATTCATCTATATGTGTATTGGTTACTGTCATTACTTGTATTACCTTGTTTAATTCATCTATATGTGCATTGGGGATTGTCATTACTTATATTACCTTGTTTAATTCATCTATATGTGCATTGCGGATTGTCATTACTTGTATTACCTTGCTTAGATCATCTATATATGTATTGGGGTTTGTCATTACTTATATTACCTTGTTTAATTCATCTATATGTGTATTGGGGTTTGTCATTACTTGTATTACCTTGTTTAGTTCATCTATATGTGTATTGGGGATTGTCATTGCTTATATTACCTTGTTTAGTTCATCTATATGTGTATTGGGGTTTGTCATTGCTTATATTACCTTGTTTAGTTCATCTATATGTGTATTGGGGTTTGTCATTACTTGTATTACCTTGTTTAGTTCATCTATATGTGTATTGGGGTTTGTCATTGCTTATATTACCTTGTTTAGTTCATCTATATGTGTATTGGGGTTTGTCATTACTTGTATTACCTTGTTTAGTTCATCTATATGTGTATTGGGGATTGTCATTACTTGTATTACCTTGTTTAGTTTATCTATATGTGTATTGGGGTTTGTCATTACTTGTATTACCTTGTTTAAATCATCTATATGTGTATTGGGGTTTTTCATTACTTGTATTACCTTGTTTAGTTCATCTATATGTGTATTGGCTTTTGTTATTACATGTATTACCTTGTTTAAACATCTATATGTGTATTGGGGATTGTCATTACTTGTATTACCTTGTTTAATTCATCTATATGTGAATTGGGGTTTGTCATTGCTTATATTACCTTGTTTAGATCATCTATATGTGTATTGGGGTTTGTCATTGCTTATATTACCTTGTTTAGATCATCTATATGTGTATTGGGGTTTGTCATTACTTGTATTACCTTGTTTAGTTCATCTATATGTGTATTGGGGATTGTCATTACTTGTATTACCTTGTTTAATACATCTATATGTGTATTGGGGTTTGTCATTGCTTATATTACCTTGTTTAGTTCATCTATATGTGTATTGGTGTTTGTCATTGCTTATATTACCTTGTTTAGTTCATCTACATGTGTATTGGGGTTTGTCATTGCTTATATTACCTTGTTTAATTCATCTATATGTGTATTGGGGTTTGTCATTACTTGTATTACCTTGCTTAATTCATCTATATGTGTATTGGGGATTGTCATTACTTGTATTACCTTGTTTAATTCATCTATATGTGTATTGGGGTTTGTCATTACTTGTATTACCTTGCTTAATTCATCTATATGTGTATTGGGGATTGTCATTACTTGTATTACCTTGTTTAATTCATCTATATGTGTATTGGGGTTTGTCATTACTTGTATTAACTTGTTTGATTCACCTATATGTGTATTGGGGTTTGTCATTACTTGTATTACCTTGTTTAATTCATCTATATGTGTATTGGGGTTTGCCATTACTTGTATTACCTTGTTTAATTCATCTATATGTGTATTGGGGTTCGTCATTACTTGTATTGCCTTGTTTAATTCATCTATATGTGTATTGGGGTTTGTCATTACTTGTATTACCTTGTTTAATTCATCTATATGTGTATTGGGGTTTGTCATTACTTGTATTACCTTGTTTAATTCATCTATATGTGTATTGGGGTTTGTCATTACTTGTATTACCTTGTTTGATTCATCTATATGTGTATTGGGGTTTGTCATTACTTGTATTACCTTGTTTAATTCATCTATATGTGCATTGGGGTTTGTCATTACTTGTATTACCTTGTTTAATTCATCTATATGTGTATTGGGGATTGTCATTACTTGTATTACCTTGTTTAATTCATCTATATGTGTATTGGGGTTTGTCATTGCTTGTATTACCTTGTTTAATTCATCTATATGTGTATTGGGGTTTGTCATTGCTTGTATTACCTTGTTTGATTCATCTATATGTGCATTGGGGTTTGTCATTACTTGTATTACCTTGTTTAATTCATCTATATGTGTATTGGGGATTGTCATTACTTGTATTACCTTGTTTAATTCATCTATATGTGTATTGGGGTTTGTCATTGCTTGTATTAACTTGTTTAATTCATCTATATGTGTATTGGGGTTTGTCATTACTTGTATTACCTTGTTTAATTCATCCATATGTGTATTGTGGATTGTCATTACTTATATTACCTTGTTTAATTCATCTATATGTGTATTGGGGATTGTCATTACTTGTATTACCTTGTTTAATTCATCTGTATGTGCATTGGGGATTGTCATTACTTGTATTACCTTGCTTAATTCATTTATATGTGTATTGGGGTTTGTCATTACTTGTATTACCTTGTTTAATTCATATATATGTGTATTGGGAATTCTCATTGCTTGCATTACCTTGTTTAGTTCATCTATATGTGTATTGGGTATCGATGCTGCATATTTTGGCATTACTTGTATTACCTTGTTTAGTTCATCTATATGTGTATTGGGGTTTGTCATTACTTGTATTACCTTGTTTAATTCATCAATATGTGTATTGGGTATCGATGCTGCATGGTTTGTCATTGCTTGTATTACCTTGTTTAATTCATCTATATGTGTATTGGGGATTGTCATTACTTGTATTAACTTGTTTAATTCATCTATATGTGTATTGGGTACTGTCATTACTTGTATTACCTTGTTTAATTCATCTATATGTTCATTGGGGATTGTCATTACTTATATTACCTTGTTTAATTCATCTATATGTGCATTGCGGATTGTCATTACTTGTATTACCTTGCTTAGATCATCTATATATGTATTGGGGTTTGTCATTACTTATATTACCTTGTTTAATTCATCTATATGTGTATTGGGGTTTGTCATTACTTGTATTACCTTGTTTAGTTCATCTATATGTGTATTGGGGATTGTCATTACTTGTATTACCTTGTTTAATTCATCTATATGTGTATTGGGGATTGTCATTACTTGTATTACCTTGTTTAATTCATCTATATGTGTATTGGGGTTTGTCATTATTTGTATTACCTTGTTTAAATCATCTATATGTGTATTGGGGTTTGTCATTACTTGTATTACCTTGTTTAAATCATCTATATGTGTATTGGGGATTGTCATTACTTGTATTACCTTGTTTAATTCATCTATATGTGTATTGGGGTTTGTCATTACTTGTATTACCTTGTTTAGATCATCTATATGTGTATTGGGGATTGTCATTACTTGTATTACCTTGTTCAATTCATCTATATGTGTATTGGGTACTGTCATTACTTATATTACCTTGTTTAATTCATCTATATGTGCATTGGGGATTGTCATTACTTGTATTACCTTGTTTAATTCATCTATATGTGTATTGGGGATTGTCATTACTTGTATTACCTTGTTTAATTCATCTATATGTGTATTGGGGTTTGTCATTACTTGTATTACCTTTTTTAAATCATCTATATGTGTATTGGGGATTGTCATTACTTGTATTACCTTGTTTAATTCATCTATATGTGTATTGGGTACTGTCATTACTTGTATTACCTTGTTTAATTCATCTATATGTGCATTGGGGATTGTCATTACTTATATTACCTTGTTTAATTCATCTATATGTGCATTGCGGATTGTCATTACTTGTATTACCTTGCTTAGATCATCTATATATGTATTGGGGTTTGTCATTACTTATATTACCTTGTTTAATTCATCTATATGTGTATTGGGGTTTGTCATTACTTGTATTACCTTGTTTAGTTCATCTATATGTGTATTGGGGATTGTCATTGCTTATATTACCTTGTTTAGTTCATCTATATGTGTATTGGGGTTTGTCATTGCTTATATTACCTTGTTTAGTTCATCTATATGTGTATTGGGGTTTGTCATTACTTGTATTACCTTGTTTAGTTCATCTATATGTGTATTGGGGTTTGTCATTGCTTATATTACCTTGTTTAGTTCATCTATATGTGTATTGGGGTTTGTCATTACTTGTATTACCTTGTTTAGTTCATCTATATGTGTATTGGGGATTGTCATTACTTGTATTACCTTGTTTAGTTTATCTATATGTGTATTGGGGTTTGTCATTACTTGTATTACCTTGTTTAAATCATCTATATGTGTATTGGGGGTTTTCATTACTTGTATTACCTTGTTTAGTTCATCTATATGTGTATTGGCTTTTGTTATTACATGTATTACCTTGTTTAAACATCTATATGTGTATTGGGGATTGTCATTACTTGTATTACCTTGTTTAATTCATCTATATGTGAATTGGTGATTGTCATTACTTGTATTACCTTGTTTAATTCATCTATATGTGTATTGGGGTTTGTCATTATTTGTATTACCTTGTTTAAATCATCTATATGTGTATTGGGGTTTGTCATTACTTGTATTACCTTGTTTAAATCATCTATATGTGTATTGGGGATTGTCATTACTTGTATTACCTTGTTTAATTCATCTATATGTGTATTGGGTACTGTCATTACTTATATTACCTTGTTTAATTCATCTATATGTGCATTGGGGATTGTCATTACTTGCATTACCTTGTTTAATTCATCTATATGTGTATTGGGGATTGTCATTACTTGTATTACCTTGTTTAATTCATCTATATGTGTATTGGGGTTTGTCATTACTTGTATTACCTTTTTTAAATCATCTATATGTGTATTGGGGATTGTCATTACTTGTATTACCTTGTTTAATTCATCTATATGTGCATTGGGTATTGTCATTACTTGTATTACCTTGTTTAATTCATCTATATGTGCATTGGGGATTGTCATTACTTATATTACCTTGTTTAATTCATCTATATGTGCATTGCGGATTGTCATTACTTGTATTACCTTGCTTAGATCATCTATATATGTATTGGGGCTTGTCATTACTTATATTACCTTGTTTAATTCATCTATATGTGTATTGGGGTTTGTCATTACTTGTATTACCTTGTTTAGTTCATCTATATGTGTATTGGGGATTGTCATTGCTTATATTACCTTGTTTAGTTCATCTATATGTGTATTGGGGTTTGTCATTGCTTATATTACCTTGTTTAGTTCATCTATATGTGTATTGGGGTTTGTCATTACTTGTATTACCTTGTTTAGTTCATCTATATGTGTATTGGGGTTTGTCATTGCCTATATTACCTTGTTTAGTTCATCTATATGTGTATTGGGGTTTTTCATTACTTGTATTACCTTGTTTAGTTCATCTATATGTGTATTGGGGATTGTCATTACTTGTATTACCTTGTTTAGTTTATCTATATGTGTATTGGGGTTTGTCATTACTTGTATTACCTTGTTTAAATCATCTATATGTGTATTGGGGGTTTTCATTACTTGTATTACCTTGTTTAGTTCATCTATATGTGTATTGGCTTTTGTTATTACATGTATTACCTTGTTTAAACATCTATATGTGTATTGGGGATTGTCATTACTTGTATTACCTTGCTTAATTCATCTATATGTGAATTGGGGTTTGTCATTACTTGTATTACCTTGTTTAGTTCATCTATATGTGTATTGGGGTTTGTCATTGCTTATATTACCTTGTTTAGATCATCTATATGTGTATTGGGGTTTGTCATTGCTTATATTACCTTGTTTAGATCATCTATATGTGTATTGGGGTTTGTCATTACTTGTATTACCTTGTTTAGTTCATCTATATGTGTATTGGGGATTGTCATTACTTGTATTACCTTGTTTAATTCATCTATATGTGTATTGGGGTTTGTCATTACTTGTATTAACTTGTTTGATTCACCTATATGTGTATTGGGGTTTGTCATTACTTGTATTACCTTGTTTAATTCATCTATATGTGTATTGGGGTTTGTCATTACTTGTATTACCTTGTTTAATTCATCTATATGTGTATTGGGGTTTGTCATTACTTGTATTACCTTGTTTAATTCATCTAAATGTGTATTGGGTTTTGTCATTACTTGTATTACCTTGTTTAATTCATCTATATGTGTATTGGGGTTTGTCATTACTTGTATTACCTTGTTTAATTCATCTATATGTGTATTGGGGTTTGTCATTACTTGTATTACCTTGTTTGATTCATCTATATGTGTATTGGGGTTTGTCATTACTTGTATTACCTTGTTTAATTCATCTATATGTGCATTGGGGTTTGTCATTACTTGTATTACCTTGTTTAATTCATCTATATGTGTATTGGGGATTGTCATTACTTGTATTACCTTGTTTAATTCATCTATATGTGTATTGGGGTTTGTCATTGCTTGTATTACCTTGTTTAATTCATCTATATGTGTATTGGGGTTTGTCATTGCTTGTATTACCTTGTTTGATTCATCTATATGTGCATTGGGGTTTGTCATTACTTGTATTACCTTGTTTAATTCATCTATATATGTATTGGGGATTGTCATTACTTGTATTACCTTGTTTAATTCATCTATATGTGTATTGGGGTTTGTCATTGCTTGTATTAACTTGTTTAATTCATCTATATGTGTATTGGGGTTTGTCATTACTTGTATTACCTTGTTTAATTCATCCATATGTGTATTGGGGATTGTCATTACTTATATTACCTTGCTTAATTCATCTATATGTGTATTGGGGATTGTCATTACTTGTATTACCTTGTTTAATTCATCTGTATGTGCATTGGGGATTGTCATTACTTGTATTACCTTGCTTAATTCATTTATATGTGTATTGGGGTTTGTCATTACTTGTATTACCTTGTTTAATTCATATATATGTGTATTGGGAATTCTCATTACTTGCATTACCTTGTTTAGTTCATCTATATGTGTATTGGGTATCGATGCTGCATATTTTGGCATTACTTGTATTACCTTGTTTAGTTCATCTATATGTGTATTGTGGTTTGTCATTACTTGTATTACCTTGTTTAATTCATCAATATGTGTATTGGGTATCGATGCTGCATGGTTTGTCATTGCTTGTATTACCTTGTTTAATTCATCTATATGTGTATTGGGGATTGTCATTACTTGTATTAACTTGTTTAATTCATCTATATGTGTATTGGGGTTTGTCATTACTTGTATTACCTTGTTTAATTCATCTATATGTGCATTGGGGTTTGCCATTACTTGTATTACCTTGTTTAATTCATCTATATGTGCATTGGGGTTTGGCATTACTTGTATTACCTTGTTTAATTCATCTATATGTGTATTGGGGATTGTCATTACTTGTATTACTTTGTTTAATTCATCTATATGTGTATTAGGGTTTGTAATTACATGTATTACCTTGTTTAATTCATCTATATGTGTATTGGGGTTTGTCATTACTTGTATTACCTTGTTTAATTCATCTATATGTGTATTGGGGATTGTCATTACTGATATTACCTTGTTTAATTCATCTATATGTGAATTGGGGTTTCTCATTACATGTATTACCTTGTTTAATTCATCTATATATGTATTGGGGTTTGTCATTACTTGTATTACCTTGTTTAAATCATCTATATGTGTATTGGGGATTGTCATCACTTGTATTACCTTGTTTAATTCATCTATATGTGTATTGGGGATTGTCATTACTTGTATTACCTTGTTTAATTCATCTATATGTGTATTGGGGTTTGTCATTACTTGTATTACCTTGTTTAATTCATCTATATGTGTGTTGGGGATTGTCATTACTTATATTACCTTGTTTAATTCATCTATATGTGAATTGGGGTTTCTCATTACATGTATTACCTTGTTTAATTCATCTATATGTGTATTGGGGTTTGCCATTACTTGTATTACCTTGTTTAATTCATCTATATGTGTATTGGTGATTGTCATTACTTGTAATACCTTGTTTAATACATCTATATGTGTATTGGGGTTTGTCATTACTTGTATTACCTTGTTTAAATCATCTATATGTGTATTGGGGATTGTCATTACTTGTATTACCTTGTTTAATACATCTATATGTGTATTGGGGTTTGTCATTACTTGTATTACCTTGTTTAAATCATCTATATGTGTATTGGGAATTGTCATTACTTGTATTACCTTGTTTAATACATCTATATGTGTATTGGGGTTTGTCATTACTTGTATTACCTTGTTTAATACATCTATATGTGTATTGGGAATTGTCATTACTTGTATTACCTTGTTTAATTCATCTATATGTGTATTGGGGTATGTCATTACTTGTATTACCTTGTTTAATTCATCTATATGTGTATTGGGGTTTGTCATTACTTATATTACCTTGTTTAATTCAGCTATATGTGCATTGGGGATTGTCATTACTTGTATTACCTTGTTTAATTCATCAATATGTGTATTGGGGTTTGTCATTACTTGTATTACCTTGTTTAATTCATCTATATGTGTATTGGGGTTTGTCATTACTTGTATTACCTTGTTTAAATCATCTATATGTGTATTGGGGATTGTCATTACTTGTATTACCTTGTTTAATACATCTATATGTGTATTGGGGTTTGTCATTACTTGTATTACCTTGTTTAAATCATCTATATGTGTATTGGGGATTGTCATTACTTGTATTACCTTGTTTAAATTATCTATATGTGTATTGGGGTTTGTCATTACTTGTATTACCTTGTTTAAATCATCTATATGTGTATTGGGGATTGTCATTACTTGTATTACCTCGTTTAATACATCTATATGTGTATTGGGGTTTGTCATTACTTGTATTACCTTGTTTAATACATCTATATGTGTATTGGGGTTTGTCATTACTTGTATTACCTTGTTTAAATCATCTATATGTGTATTGGGGATTGTCATTACTTGTATTACCTTGTTTAAATCATCTATATGTGTATTGGGGTTTGTCATTACTTGTATTACCTTGTTTAATACATCTATATGTGTATTGGGGATTATCATTACTAATATTACCTTGTTTAATACATCTATATGTGTATTGGGGTTTGTCATTACTTGTATTACCTTGTTTAAATCATCTATATGTGTATTGGGGATTGTCATTACTTGTATTACCTTGTTTAATTCATCTATATGTGTATTGGGGATTGTCATTACTTGTATTACCTTGTTTAATTCATCTATATGTGTATTGGGGTTTGTCATTACTTGTATTACCTTGTTTAATTCATCCATATGTGTATTGGGGATTGTCATTACTTGTATTACCTTGTTTAAATCATCTATATGTGTATTGGGGATTGTCATTACTTGTATTACCTTGTTTAATACATCTATATGTGTATTGGGGTTTGTCATTACTTGTATTACCTTGTTTAAATCATCTATATGTGCATTGGGGATTGTCATTACTTTTATTACCTTGTTTAAATCATCTATATGTGTATTGGGGTTTGTCATTACTTGTATTACCTTGTTTAAATCATCTATATGTGTATTGGGGATTGTCATTACTTGTATTACCTTGTTTAATACATCTATATGTGTATTGGGGATTGTCATTACTAATATTACCTTGTTTAACACATCTATATGTGTATTGGGGTTTGTCATTACTTGTATTACCTTGTTTAAATCATTTATATGTGTATTGGGGATTGTCATTACTTGTATTACCTTGTTTAATTCATCTATATGTGTATTGAGGATTGTCATTACTTGTATTACCTTGTTTAAATCATCTATATGTGTATTGGGGTTTGTCATTACTTGTATTACCTTGTTTAAATCATCAATATGTGTATTGGGGATTGTCATTACTTGTATTACCTTATTTAATACATCTATATGTGTATTGGGGTTTGTCATTACTTGTATTACCTTGCTTAATACATCTATATGTGTATTGGGGATTGTCATTACTAATATTACCTTGTTTAATTCATCTATATGTGCATTGGGGATTGTCATTACTTGTATTACCTTGTTTAATACATCTATATGTGAATTGGGGATTGTCATTACTTGTATTACCTTGTTTAATACATCTATATGTGTATTGGGGATTGTCATTACTTGTATTACCTTGTTTAATTCATCTATATGTGTATTGGGGTTTGTCATTACTTGTATTACCTTGTTTAATTCATCTATATGTGTGTTGGGGATTGTCATTACTAATATTACCTTGTTTAATTCATCTATATGTGTGTTGGGGATTGTCATTACTTGTATTACCTTGTTTAATTCATCTATATGTGTATTGGGGTTTGTCATTACTTGTATTACCTTGTTTAATTCATCTATATGTGTATTGGGGTTTGTCATTGCTTGTATTACCTTGTTTAATTCATCTATATGTGTATTGGGAATTGTTATTACTCGCATTACCTTGCTTAGTTCATCTATATGTGCATTGGGGATTGTCATTGCTTGTATTACCTTGTTTAATTCATCAATATGTGTATTGTGTATCGATGCTGCATGGTGTGTCATTACTTGTATTACCTTGTTTAATTCATCAATATGTGTATTGTGTATCGATGCTGCATGGTGTGTCATTACTTGTATTACCTTGTTTAATTCATCTATATGTGTATTGTGTATCGATGCTGCATGGTTTGTCATCACTTCCATTACCTTGTTTAATTCATCTATATGTTTATTGGGTATTGTCATTACTTGTATTACCTTGTTTAAATCATCTATATGTGTATTGGGGATTGTCATTACTTGTATTACCTCGTTTAATACATCTATATGTGTATTGGGGTTTGTCATTACTTGTATTACCTTGTTTAATACATCTATATGTGTATTGGGGTTTGTCATTACTTGTATTACCTTGTTTAATACATCTATATGTGTATTGGGGTTTGTCATTACTTGTATTACCTTGTTTAAATCATCTATATGTGTATTGGGGATTGTCATTACTTGTATTACCTTGTTTAATACATCTATATGTGCATTGGGGTTTGTCATTACTTGTATTACCTTGTTTAAATCATCTATATGTGTATTGGGGATTGTCATTACTTGTATTACCTTGTTTAATACATCTATATGTGTATTGGGGATTATCATTACTAATATTACCTTGTTTAATACATCTATATGTGTATTGGGGTTTGTCATTACTTGTATTACCTTGTTTAAATCATCTATATGTGTATTGGGGATTGTCATTACTTGTATTACCTTGTTTAATTCATCTATATGTGTATTGGGGATTGTCATTACTTGTATTACCTTGTTTAATTCATCTATATGTGTATTGGGGTTTGTCATTACTTGTATTACCTTGTTTAATTCATCCATATGTGTATTGGGGATTGTCATTACTTGTATTACCTTGTTTAAATCATCTATATGTGTATTGGGGATTGTCATTACTTGTATTACCTTGTTTAATACATCTATATGTGTATTGGGGTTTGTCATTACTTGTATTACCTTGTTTAAATCATCTATATGTGTATTGGGGATTGTCATTACTTTTATTACCTTGTTTAAATCATCTATATGTGTATTGGGGTTTGTCATTACTTGTATTACCTTGTTTAAATCATCTATATGTGTATTGGGGATTGTCATTACTTGTATTACCTTGTTTAATACATCTATATGTGTATTGGGGATTGTCATTACTAATATTACCTTGTTTAACACATCTATATGTGTATTGGGGTTTGTCATTACTTGTATTACCTTGTTTAAATCATTTATATGTGTATTGGGGATTGTCATTACTTGTATTACCTTGTTTAATTCATCTATATGTGTATTGAGGATTGTCATTACTTGTATTACCTTGTTTAAATCATCTATATGTGTATTGGGGTTTGTCATTACTTGTATTACCTTGTTTAAATCATCAATATGTGTATTGGGGATTGTCATTACTTGTATTACCTTATTTAATACATCTATATGTGTATTGGGGTTTGTCATTACTTGTATTACCTTGCTTAATACATCTATATGTGTATTGGGGATTGTCATTACTAATATTACCTTGTTTAATTCATCTATATGTGTATTGGGGATTGTCATTACTTGTATTACCTTGTTTAATTCATCTATATGTGAATTGGGGATTGTCATTACTTGTATTACCTTGTTTAATACATCTATATGTGTATTGGGGATTGTCATTACTTGTATTACCTTGTTTAATTCATCTATATGTGTATTGGGGTTTGTCATTACTTGTATTACCTTGTTTAATTCATCTATATGTGTGTTGGGGATTGTCATTACTAATATTACCTTGTTTAATTCATCTATATGTGTGTTGGGGATTGTCATTACTTGTATTACCTTGTTTAATTCATCTATATGTGTATTGGGGTTTGTCATTACTTGTATTACCTTGTTTAATTCATCTATATGTGTATTGGGGTTTGTCATTGCTTGTATTACCTTGTTTAATTCATCTATATGTGTATTGGGAATTGTTATTACTCGCATTACCTTGCTTAGTTCATCTATATGTGCATTGGGGATTGTCATTGCTTGTATTACCTTGTTTAATTCATCAATATGTGTATTGTGTATCGATGCTGCATGGTGTGTCATTACTTGTATTACCTTGTTTAATTCATCTATATGTGTATTGTGTATCGATGCTGCATGGTTTGTCATCACTTCCATTACCTTGTTTAATTCATCTATATGTTTATTGGGTATTGTCATTACTTGTATTACCTTGTTTAATTCATCTATATGTGTATTGGGGTTTGTCATTACTTGTATTACCTTGTTTAATTCATCTATATGTGTATTGGGAATTGTTATTACTCGCATTACCTTGCTTAGTTCATCTATATGTGTATTGGGGATTGTCATTGCTTGTATTACCTTGTTTAATTCATCAATATGTGTATTGTGTATCGATGCTGCATGGTTTGTCATTACTTGCATTACCTTGTTTAATTCATCTATATGTGTATTGGGGATTGTCATTACTTATATTACCTTGTTTAATTCATCTATATGTGTATTGGGGATTGTCATTACTTGTATTACCTTGTTTAATTCATCAATATGTGTATTGTGTATCGATGCTGCATGGTTTGTCATTACTTGTATTAACTTGTTTAATTCATCTATATGTGTATTGAGGTTTGTCATTACTTGTATTACCTTGTTTAATTCATCTATATGTGTATTCGGGTTTGTCATTACTTGTATTACCTTGTTTAGTTCATCTATATGTGTATTGGGGATTGTCATTACTTATATTACCTTGTTTGATTCATCTATATGTGTATTGGGGATTTTTATTACTTGTATTACCTTGTTTAATACATCTATATGTGTATTGGGGTTTGTCATTACTTGTATTACCTTGTTTAAATCATCTATATGTGTATTGGGGATTGTCATTACTTGTATTACCTTGTTTAAATCATCTATATGTGTATTGGGGTTTGTCATTACTTGTATTACCTTGTTTAATCATCTATATGTGTATTGGGGATTGTCATTACTTGTATTACCTTGTTTAATACATCTATATGTGTATTGGGGATTATCATTACTAATATTACCTTGTTTAATACATCTATATGTGTATTGGGGTTTGTCATTACTTGTATTACCTTGTTTAAATCATCTATATGTGTATTGGGGATTGTCATTACTTGTATTACCTTGTTTAATTCATCTATATGTGTATTGGGGATTGTCATTACTTGTATTACCTTGTTTAATTCATCTATATGTGTATTGGGGTTTGTCATTACTTGTATTACCTTGTTTAATTCATCCATATGTGTATTGGGGATTGTCATAACTTGTATTACCTTGTTTAAATCATCTATATGTGTATTGGGGATTGTCATTACTTGTATTACCTTGTTTAATACATCTATATGTGTATTGGGGTTTGTCATTACTTGTATTACCTTGTTTAAATCATCTATATGTGTATTGGGGATTGTCATTACTTTTATTACCTTGTTTAAATCATCTATATGTGTATTGGGGTTTGTCATTACTTGTATTACCTTGTTTAAATCATCTATATGTGTATTGGGGATTGTCATTACTTGTATTACCTTGTTTAATACATCTATATGTGTATTGGGGATTGTCATTACTAATATTACCTTGTTTAACACATCTATATGTGTATTGGGGTTTGTCATTACTTGTATTACCTTGTTTAAATCATTTATATGTGTATTGGGGATTGTCATTACTTGTATTACCTTGTTTAATTCATCTATATGTGTATTGAGGATTGTCATTACTTGTATTACCTTGTTTAAATCATCTATATGTGTATTGGGGTTTGTCATTACTTGTATTACCTTGTTTAAATCATCAATATGTGTATTGGGGATTGTCATTACTTGTATTACCTTATTTAATACATCTATATGTGTATTGGGGTTTGTCATTACTTGTATTACCTTGCTTAATACATCTATATGTGTATTGGGGATTGTCATTACTAATATTACCTTGTTTAATTCATCTATATGTGTATTGGGGATTGTCATTACTTGTATTACCTTGTTTAATTCATCAATATGTGTATTGTGTATCGATGCTGCATGGTTTGTCATTACTTGTATTAACTTGTTTAATTCATCTATATGTGTATTGAGGTTTGTCATTACTTGTATTACCTTGTTTAATTCATCTATATGTGTATTCGGGTTTGTCATTACTTGTATTACCTTGTTTAGTTCATCTATATGTGTATTGGGGATTGTCATTACTTATATTACCTTGTTTGATTCATCTATATGTGTATTGGGGATTTTTATTACTTGTATTACCTTGTTTAATTCATCTATATGTGCATTGGGGATTGTCATTACTTGTATTACCTTGTTTAATTCATCTATATGTGTAATGGGGATTGTCATTACTTGTATTACCTTGTTTAATTCATCTATTTGTGTATTGAGGTTTGTCATTACTTGTATTACCTTGTTTAATTCATCTATATGTGTATTGGGGATTGTCATTACTTATATTACCTTGTTTAATTCATCTATATGTTTATTTGGTATAGATGCTGAATGGATTGTCATTGCTTGTATTACCTTGTTTAATTCATCTATATGTGTATTGGGGTTTGTTATTACATGTATTACCTTATTTAATTCATCTATATGTGTATTGGGTATAGATGCTGAATGGATTGTCATTGCTTGTATTACCTTGTTTAATTCATCTATATGTGTATTGGGGATTGTCATTACTTATATTACCTTGTTTAATTCATCTATATGTGTATTGGGTATAGATGCTGAATGGATTGTCATTGCTTGTAATACCTTGTTTAATTCATCTATATGTGTATTGGGTATAGATGCTGAATGGATTGTCATTACTTGTAATACCTTGTTTAATTCATCTATATGTGTATTGGGGTTTGTCATTACTTGTATTACCTTGTTTAATTCATCTATATGTGTATTCGGGTTTGTCATTACTTGTATTACCTTGTTTAGTTCATCTATATGTGTATTGGGGATTGTCATTACTTATATTACCTTGTTTGATTCATCTATATGTGTATTGGGGATTTTTATTACTTGTATTACCTTGTTTAATTCATCTATATGTGCATTGGGGATTGTCATTACTTGTATTACCTTGTTTAATTCATCTATATGTGTATTGGAGATTGTCATTACTTGTATTACCTTGTTTAATTCATCTATATGTGTATTGAGGTTTGTCAT
This sequence comes from Bathymodiolus brooksi, assembly GCA_963680875.1. NCBI lineage: Eukaryota > Metazoa > Mollusca > Bivalvia > Mytilida > Modiolidae > Bathymodiolus > Bathymodiolus brooksi. The sequence continues at coordinate 128,100,580 of OY804577.1, read as the reverse complement.
TACTTGTATTACCTTGTTTAATTCATCTATATGTGTATTGGGGATTGTCATTACTTATATTACCTTGTTTAATTCATCTATATGTTTATTTGGTATAGATGCTGAATGGATTGTCATTGCTTGTATTACCTTGTTTAATTCATCTATATGTGTATTGGGGATTGTCATTACTTATATTACCTTGTTTAATTCATCTATATGTGTATTGGGTATAGATGCTGAATGGATTGTCATTACTTGTAATACCTTGTTTAATTCATCTATATGTGTATTGGGTATAGATGCTGAATGGATTGTCATTACTTGTAATACCTTGTTTAATTCATCTATATGTGTATTGGGGTTTGTCATTACTTGTATTACCTTGTTTAATTCATCTATATGTGTATTCGGGTTTGTCATTACTTGTATTACCTTGTTTAGTTCATCTATATGTGTATTGGGGATTGTCATTACTTATATTACCTTGTTTGATTCATCTATATGTGTATTGGGGATTTTTATTACTTGTATTACCTTGTTTAATTCATCTATATGTGTATTGGGGTTTGTCATTACTTGTATTACCTTGTTTAATTCATCTATATGTGTATTGGGGTTTGTCATTACCTGTATTACCTTGTTTGGTTCATCTATATGTGTATTGGGGTTTGTCATTACTTGTATTACCTTGTTTAATTCATCTATATGTGCATTGGGGTTTGTCATTACTTGTATTACCTTGTTTAATTCATCTATATGTGTATTGGGGATTGTCATTACTTGTATTACCTTGTTTAATTCATCTATATGTGTATTGGGGATTGTCATTGCTTGTATTACCTTGTTTAATTCATCTATATGTGTATTGGGGTTTGTCATTGCTTGTATTACATTGTTTGATTCATCTATATGTGCATTGGGGTTTGTCATTACTTGTATTACCTTGTTTAATTCATCTATATGTGTATTGGGGATTGTCATTACTTGTATTACCTTGTTTAATTCATCTATATTTGTATTGGGGTTTGTCATTGCTTGTATTAACTTGTTTAATTCATCTATATGTGTATTGGGGTTTGTCATTACTTGTATTACCTTGTTTAATTCATCCATATGTGTATTGGGGATTGTCATTACTTATATTACCTTGTTTAATTCATCTATATGTGTATTGGGGATTGTCATTACTTGTATTACCTTGTTTAATTCATCTGTATGTGCATTGAGGATTGTCATTACTTGTATTACCTTGTTTAATTCATCTATATGTGTATTGGGGTTGGTCATTATTTGTATTACCTTGTTTAAATCATCTATATGTGTATTGGGGTTTGACATTACTTGTATTACCTTGTTTAAATCATCTATATGTGTATTGGGGATTGTCATTACTTGTATTACCTTGTTTAATTCATCTATATGTGTATTGGGGTTTGTCATTACTTGTATTACCTTGTTTAGATCATCTATATGTGTATTGGGGATTGTCATTACTTGTATTACCTTGTTTAATTCATCTATATGTGTATTGGGGATTGTCATTACTTGTATTACCTTGTTTAATTCATCTATATGTGTATTGGGGTTTGTCATTATTTGTATTACCTTGTTTAAATCATCTATATGTGTATTGGGGTTTGTCATTACTTGTATTACCTTGTTTAAATCATCTATATGTGTATTGGGGATTGTCATTACTTGTATTACCTTGTTTAATTCATCTATATGTGTATTGGGTACTGTCATTACTTATATTACCTTGTTTAATTCATCTATATGTGCATTGGGGATTGTCATTACTTGTATTACCTTGTTTAATTCATCTATATGTGTATTGGGGATTCTCATTGCTTGCATTACCTTGTTTAGTTCATCTATATGTGTATTGGGTATCGATGCTGCATATTTTGGCATTACTTGTATTACCTTGTTTAGTTCATCTATATGTGTATTGGGGTTTGTCATTACTTGTATTACCTTGTTTAATTCATCAATATGTGTATTGGGTATCGATGCTGCATGGTTTGTCATTGCTTGTATTACCTTGTTTAATTCATCTATATGTGTATTGGGGATTGTCATTACTTGTATTAACTTGTTTAATTCATCTATATGTGTATTGGGTACTGTCATTACTTGTATTACCTTTTTTAAATCATCTATATGTGTATTGGGGATTGTCATTACTTGTATTACCTTGTTTAATTCATCTATATGTGTATTGGTTACTGTCATTACTTGTATTACCTTGTTTAATTCATCTATATGTGCATTGGGGATTGTCATTACTTATATTACCTTGTTTAATTCATCTATATGTGCATTGCGGATTGTCATTACTTGTATTACCTTGCTTAGATCATCTATATATGTATTGGGGTTTGTCATTACTTATATTACCTTGTTTAATTCATCTATATGTGTATTGGGGTTTGTCATTACTTGTATTACCTTGTTTAGTTCATCTATATGTGTATTGGGGATTGTCATTGCTTATATTACCTTGTTTAGTTCATCTATATGTGTATTGGGGTTTGTCATTGCTTATATTACCTTGTTTAGTTCATCTATATGTGTATTGGGGTTTGTCATTACTTGTATTACCTTGTTTAGTTCATCTATATGTGTATTGGGGTTTGTCATTGCTTATATTACCTTGTTTAGTTCATCTATATGTGTATTGGGGTTTGTCATTACTTGTATTACCTTGTTTAGTTCATCTATATGTGTATTGGGGATTGTCATTACTTGTATTACCTTGTTTAGTTTATCTATATGTGTATTGGGGTTTGTCATTACTTGTATTACCTTGTTTAAATCATCTATATGTGTATTGGGGTTTTTCATTACTTGTATTACCTTGTTTAGTTCATCTATATGTGTATTGGCTTTTGTTATTACATGTATTACCTTGTTTAAACATCTATATGTGTATTGGGGATTGTCATTACTTGTATTACCTTGTTTAATTCATCTATATGTGAATTGGGGTTTGTCATTGCTTATATTACCTTGTTTAGATCATCTATATGTGTATTGGGGTTTGTCATTGCTTATATTACCTTGTTTAGATCATCTATATGTGTATTGGGGTTTGTCATTACTTGTATTACCTTGTTTAGTTCATCTATATGTGTATTGGGGATTGTCATTACTTGTATTACCTTGTTTAATACATCTATATGTGTATTGGGGTTTGTCATTGCTTATATTACCTTGTTTAGTTCATCTATATGTGTATTGGTGTTTGTCATTGCTTATATTACCTTGTTTAGTTCATCTACATGTGTATTGGGGTTTGTCATTGCTTATATTACCTTGTTTAATTCATCTATATGTGTATTGGGGTTTGTCATTACTTGTATTACCTTGCTTAATTCATCTATATGTGTATTGGGGATTGTCATTACTTGTATTACCTTGTTTAATTCATCTATATGTGTATTGGGGTTTGTCATTACTTGTATTACCTTGCTTAATTCATCTATATGTGTATTGGGGATTGTCATTACTTGTATTACCTTGTTTAATTCATCTATATGTGTATTGGGGTTTGTCATTACTTGTATTAACTTGTTTGATTCACCTATATGTGTATTGGGGTTTGTCATTACTTGTATTACCTTGTTTAATTCATCTATATGTGTATTGGGGTTTGCCATTACTTGTATTACCTTGTTTAATTCATCTATATGTGTATTGGGGTTCGTCATTACTTGTATTGCCTTGTTTAATTCATCTATATGTGTATTGGGGTTTGTCATTACTTGTATTACCTTGTTTAATTCATCTATATGTGTATTGGGGTTTGTCATTACTTGTATTACCTTGTTTAATTCATCTATATGTGTATTGGGGTTTGTCATTGCTTGTATTACCTTGTTTAATTCATCTATATGTGTATTGGGGTTTGTCATTGCTTGTATTACCTTGTTTGATTCATCTATATGTGCATTGGGGTTTGTCATTACTTGTATTACCTTGTTTAATTCATCTATATGTGTATTGGGGATTGTCATTACTTGTATTACCTTGTTTAATTCATCTATATGTGTATTGGGGTTTGTCATTGCTTGTATTAACTTGTTTAATTCATCTATATGTGTATTGGGGTTTGTCATTACTTGTATTACCTTGTTTAATTCATCCATATGTGTATTGTGGATTGTCATTACTTATATTACCTTGTTTAATTCATCTATATGTGTATTGGGGATTGTCATTACTTGTATTACCTTGTTTAATTCATCTGTATGTGCATTGGGGATTGTCATTACTTGTATTACCTTGCTTAATTCATTTATATGTGTATTGGGGTTTGTCATTACTTGTATTACCTTGTTTAATTCATATATATGTGTATTGGGAATTCTCATTGCTTGCATTACCTTGTTTAGTTCATCTATATGTGTATTGGGTATCGATGCTGCATATTTTGGCATTACTTGTATTACCTTGTTTAGTTCATCTATATGTGTATTGGGGTTTGTCATTACTTGTATTACCTTGTTTAATTCATCAATATGTGTATTGGGTATCGATGCTGCATGGTTTGTCATTGCTTGTATTACCTTGTTTAATTCATCTATATGTGTATTGGGGATTGTCATTACTTGTATTAACTTGTTTAATTCATCTATATGTGTATTGGGTACTGTCATTACTTGTATTACCTTGTTTAATTCATCTATATGTTCATTGGGGATTGTCATTACTTATATTACCTTGTTTAATTCATCTATATGTGCAATGCGGATTGTCATTACTTGTATTACCTTGCTTAGATCATCTATATATGTATTGGGGTTTGTCATTACTTATATTACCTTGTTTAATTCATCTATATGTGTATTGGGGTTTGTCATTACTTGTATTACCTTGTTTAGTTCATCTATATGTGTATTGGGGATTGTCATTACTTGTATTACCTTGTTTAATTCATCTATATGTGTATTGGGGATTGTCATTACTTGTATTACCTTGTTTAATTCATCTATATGTGTATTGGGGTTTGTCATTATTTGTATTACCTTGTTTAAATCATCTATATGTGTATTGGGGTTTGTCATTACTTGTATTACCTTGTTTAAATCATCTATATGTGTATTGGGGATTGTCATTACTTGTATTACCTTGTTTAATTCATCTATATGTGTATTGGGGTTTGTCATTACTTGTATTACCTTGTTTAGATCATCTATATGTGTATTGGGGATTGTCATTACTTGTATTACCTTGTTCAATTCATCTATATGTGTATTGGGTACTGTCATTACTTATATTACCTTGTTTAATTCATCTATATGTGCATTGGGGATTGTCATTACTTGTATTACCTTGTTTAATTCATCTATATGTGTATTGGGGATTGTCATTACTTGTATTACCTTGTTTAATTCATCTATATGTGTATTGGGGTTTGTCATTACTTGTATTACCTTTTTTAAATCATCTATATGTGTATTGGGGATTGTCATTACTTGTATTACCTTGTTTAATTCATCTATATGTGTATTGGGTACTGTCATTACTTGTATTACCTTGTTTAATTCATCTATATGTGCATTGGGGATTGTCATTACTTATATTACCTTGTTTAATTCATCTATATGTGCATTGCGGATTGTCATTACTTGTATTACCTTGCTTAGATCATCTATATATGTATTGGGGTTTGTCATTACTTATATTACCTTGTTTAATTCATCTATATGTGTATTGGGGTTTGTCATTACTTGTATTACCTTGTTTAGTTCATCTATATGTGTATTGGGGATTGTCATTGCTTATATTACCTTGTTTAGTTCATCTATATGTGTATTGGGGTTTGTCATTGCTTATATTACCTTGTTTAGTTCATCTATATGTGTATTGGGGTTTGTCATTACTTGTATTACCTTGTTTAGTTCATCTATATGTGTATTGGGGTTTGTCATTGCTTATATTACCTTGTTTAGTTCATCTATATGTGTATTGGGGTTTGTCATTACTTGTATTACCTTGTTTAGTTCATCTATATGTGTATTGGGGATTGTCATTACTTGTATTACCTTGTTTAGTTTATCTATATGTGTATTGGGGTTTGTCATTACTTGTATTACCTTGTTTAAATCATCTATATGTGTATTGGGGGTTTTCATTACTTGTATTACCTTGTTTAGTTCATCTATATGTGTATTGGCTTTTGTTATTACATGTATTACCTTGTTTAAACATCTATATGTGTATTGGGGATTGTCATTACTTGTATTACCTTGTTTAATTCATCTATATGTGAATTGGTGATTGTCATTACTTGTATTACCTTGTTTAATTCATCTATATGTGTATTGGGGTTTGTCATTATTTGTATTACCTTGTTTAAATCATCTATATGTGTATTGGGGTTTGTCATTACTTGTATTACCTTGTTTAAATCATCTATATGTGTATTGGGGATTGTCATTACTTGTATTACCTTGTTTAATTCATCTATATGTGTATTGGGTACTGTCATTACTTATATTACCTTGTTTAATTCATCTATATGTGCATTGGGGATTGTCATTACTTGTATTACCTTGTTTAATTCATCTATATGTGTATTGGGGATTGTCATTACTTGTATTACCTTGTTTAATTCATCTATATGTGTATTGGGGTTTGTCATTACTTGTATTACCTTTTTTAAATCATCTATATGTGTATTGGGGATTGTCATTACTTGTATTACCTTGTTTAATTCATCTATATGTGCATTGGGTATTGTCATTACTTGTATTACCTTGTTTAATTCATCTATATGTGCATTGGGGATTGTCATTACTTATATTACCTTGTTTAATTCATCTATATGTGCATTGCGGATTGTCATTACTTGTATTACCTTGCTTAGATCATCTATATATGTATTGGGGCTTGTCATTACTTATATTACCTTGTTTAATTCATCTATATGTGTATTGGGGTTTGTCATTACTTGTATTACCTTGTTTAGTTCATCTATATGTGTATTGGGGATTGTCATTGCTTATATTACCTTGTTTAGTTCATCTATATGTGTATTGGGGTTTGTCATTGCTTATATTACCTTGTTTAGTTCATCTATATGTGTATTGGGGTTTGTCATTACTTGTATTACCTTGTTTAGTTCATCTATATGTGTATTGGGGTTTGTCATTGCCTATATTACCTTGTTTAGTTCATCTATATGTGTATTGGGGTTTTTCATTACTTGTATTACCTTGTTTAGTTCATCTATATGTGTATTGGGGATTGTCATTACTTGTATTACCTTGTTTAGTTTATCTATATGTGTATTGGGGTTTGTCATTACTTGTATTACCTTGTTTAAATCATCTATATGTGTATTGGGGGTTTTCATTACTTGTATTACCTTGTTTAGTTCATCTATATGTGTATTGGCTTTTGTTATTACATGTATTACCTTGTTTAAACATCTATATGTGTATTGGGGATTGTCATTACTTGTATTACCTTGCTTAATTCATCTATATGTGAATTGGGGTTTGTCATTACTTGTATTACCTTGTTTAGTTCATCTATATGTGTATTGGGGTTTGTCATTGCTTATATTACCTTGTTTAGATCATCTATATGTGTATTGGGGTTTGTCATTGCTTATATTACCTTGTTTAGATCATCTATATGTGTATTGGGGTTTGTCATTACTTGTATTACCTTGTTTAGTTCATCTATATGTGTATTGGGGATTGTCATTACTTGTATTACCTTGTTTAATTCATCTATATGTGTATTGGGGTTTGTCATTACTTGTATTAACTTGTTTGATTCACCTATATGTGTATTGGGGTTTGTCATTACTTGTATTACCTTGTTTAATTCATCTATATGTGTATTGGGGTTTGTCATTACTTGTATTACCTTGTTTAATTCATCTATATGTGTATTGGGGTTTGTCATTACTTGTATTACCTTGTTTAATTCATCTAAATGTGTATTGGGTTTTGTCATTACTTGTATTACCTTGTTTAATTCATCTATATGTGTATTGGGGTTTGTCATTACTTGTATTACCTTGTTTAATTCATCTATATGTGTATTGGGGTTTGTCATTACTTGTATTACCTTGTTTGATTCATCTATATGTGTATTGGGGTTTGTCATTACTTGTATTACCTTGTTTAATTCATCTATATGTGCATTGGGGTTTGTCATTACTTGTATTACCTTGTTTAATTCATCTATATGTGTATTGGGGATTGTCATTACTTGTATTACCTTGTTTAATTCATCTATATGTGTATTGGGGTTTGTCATTGCTTGTATTACCTTGTTTAATTCATCTATATGTGTATTGGGGTTTGTCATTGCTTGTATTACCTTGTTTGATTCATCTATATGTGCATTGGGGTTTGTCATTACTTGTATTACCTTGTTTAATTCATCTATATATGTATTGGGGATTGTCATTACTTGTATTACCTTGTTTAATTCATCTATATGTGTATTGGGGTTTGTCATTGCTTGTATTAACTTGTTTAATTCATCTATATGTGTATTGGGGTTTGTCATTACTTGTATTACCTTGTTTAATTCATCCATATGTGTATTGGGGATTGTCATTACTTATATTACCTTGCTTAATTCATCTATATGTGTATTGGGGATTGTCATTACTTGTATTACCTTGTTTAATTCATCTGTATGTGCATTGGGGATTGTCATTACTTGTATTACCTTGCTTAATTCATTTATATGTGTATTGGGGTTTGTCATTACTTGTATTACCTTGTTTAATTCATATATATGTGTATTGGGAATTCTCATTACTTGCATTACCTTGTTTAGTTCATCTATATGTGTATTGGGTATCGATGCTGCATATTTTGGCATTACTTGTATTACCTTGTTTAGTTCATCTATATGTGTATTGTGGTTTGTCATTACTTGTATTACCTTGTTTAATTCATCAATATGTGTATTGGGTATCGATGCTGCATGGTTTGTCATTGCTTGTATTACCTTGTTTAATTCATCTATATGTGTATTGGGGATTGTCATTACTTGTATTAACTTGTTTAATTCATCTATATGTGTATTGGGGTTTGTCATTACTTGTATTACCTTGTTTAATTCATCTATATGTGCATTGGGGTTTGCCATTACTTGTATTACCTTGTTTAATTCATCTATATGTGCATTGGGGTTTGGCATTACTTGTATTACCTTGTTTAATTCATCTATATGTGTATTGGGGATTGTCATTACTTGTATTACTTTGTTTAATTCATCTATATGTGTATTAGGGTTTGTAATTACATGTATTACCTTGTTTAATTCATCTATATGTGTATTGGGGTTTGTCATTACTTGTATTACCTTGTTTAATTCATCTATATGTGTATTGGGGATTGTCATTACTGATATTACCTTGTTTAATTCATCTATATGTGAATTGGGGTTTCTCATTACATGTATTACCTTGTTTAATTCATCTATATATGTATTGGGGTTTGTCATTACTTGTATTACCTTGTTTAAATCATCTATATGTGTATTGGGGATTGTCATCACTTGTATTACCTTGTTTAATTCATCTATATGTGTATTGGGGATTGTCATTACTTGTATTACCTTGTTTAATTCATCTATATGTGTATTGGGGTTTGTCATTACTTGTATTACCTTGTTTAATTCATCTATATGTGTGTTGGGGATTGTCATTACTTATATTACCTTGTTTAATTCATCTATATGTGAATTGGGGTTTCTCATTACATGTATTACCTTGTTTAATTCATCTATATGTGTATTGGGGTTTGCCATTACTTGTATTACCTTGTTTAATTCATCTATATGTGTATTGGTGATTGTCATTACTTGTAATACCTTGTTTAATACATCTATATGTGTATTGGGGTTTGTCATTACTTGTATTACCTTGTTTAAATCATCTATATGTGTATTGGGGATTGTCATTACTTGTATTACCTTGTTTAATACATCTATATGTGTATTGGGGTTTGTCATTACTTGTATTACCTTCTTTAAATCATCTATATGTGTATTGGGAATTGTCATTACTTGTATTACCTTGTTTAATACATCTATATGTGTATTGGGGTTTGTCATTACTTGTATTACCTTGTTTAATACATCTATATGTGTATTGGGAATTGTCATTACTTGTATTACCTTGTTTAATTCATCTATATGTGTATTGGGGTATGTCATTACTTGTATTACCTTGTTTAATTCATCTATATGTGTATTGGGGTTTGTCATTACTTATATTACCTTGTTTAATTCAGCTATATGTGCATTGGGGATTGTCATTACTTGTATTACCTTGTTTAATTCATCAATATGTGTATTGGGGTTTGTCATTACTTGTATTACCTTGTTTAATTCATCTATATGTGTATTGGGGTTTGTCATTACTTGTATTACCTTGTTTAAATCATCTATATGTGTATTGGGGATTGTCATTACTTGTATTACCTTGTTTAATACATCTATATGTGTATTGGGGTTTGTCATTACTTGTATTACCTTGTTTAAATCATCTATATGTGTATTGGGGATTGTCATTACTTGTATTACCTTGTTTAAATTATCTATATGTGTATTGGGGTTTGTCATTACTTGTATTACCTTGTTTAAATCATCTATATGTGTATTGGGGATTGTCATTACTTGTATTACCTCGTTTAATACATCTATATGTGTATTGGGGTTTGTCATTACTTGTATTACCTTGTTTAATACATCTATATGTGTATTGGGGTTTGTCATTACTTGTATTACCTTGTTTAAATCATCTATATGTGTATTGGGGATTGTCATTACTTGTATTACCTTGTTTAAATCATCTATATGTGTATTGGGGTTTGTCATTACTTGTATTACCTTGTTTAATACATCTATATGTGTATTGGGGATTATCATTACTAATATTACCTTGTTTAATACATCTATATGTGTATTGGGGTTTGTCATTACTTGTATTACCTTGTTTAAATCATCTATATGTGTATTGGGGATTGTCATTACTTGTATTACCTTGTTTAATTCATCTATATGTGTATTGGGGATTGTCATTACTTGTATTACCTTGTTTAATTCATCTATATGTGTATTGGGGTTTGTCATTACTTGTATTACCTTGTTTAATTCATCCATATGTGTATTGGGGATTGTCATTACTTGTATTACCTTGTTTAAATCATCTATATGTGTATTGGGGATTGTCATTACTTGTATTACCTTGTTTAATACATCTATATGTGTATTGGGGTTTGTCATTACTTGTATTACCTTGTTTAAATCATCTATATGTGCATTGGGGATTGTCATTACTTTTATTACCTTGTTTAAATCATCTATATGTGTATTGGGGTTTGTCATTACTTGTATTACCTTGTTTAAATCATCTATATGTGTATTGGGGATTGTCATTACTTGTATTACCTTGTTTAATACATCTATATGTGTATTGGGGATTGTCATTACTAATATTACCTTGTTTAACACATCTATATGTGTATTGGGGTTTGTCATTACTTGTATTACCTTGTTTAAATCATTTATATGTGTATTGGGGATTGTCATTACTTGTATTACCTTGTTTAATTCATCTATATGTGTATTGAGGATTGTCATTACTTGTATTACCTTGTTTAAATCATCTATATGTGTATTGGGGTTTGTCATTACTTGTATTACCTTGTTTAAATCATCAATATGTGTATTGGGGATTGTCATTACTTGTATTACCTTATTTAATACATCTATATGTGTATTGGGGTTTGTCATTACTTGTATTACCTTGCTTAATACATCTATATGTGTATTGGGGATTGTCATTACTAATATTACCTTGTTTAATTCATCTATATGTGCATTGGGGATTGTCATTACTTGTATTACCTTGTTTAATACATCTATATGTGAATTGGGGATTGTCATTACTTGTATTACCTTGTTTAATACATCTATATGTGTATTGGGGATTGTCATTACTTGTATTACCTTGTTTAATTCATCTATATGTGTATTGGGGTTTGTCATTACTTGTATTACCTTGTTTAATTCATCTATATGTGTGTTGGGGATTGTCATTACTAATATTACCTTGTTTAATTCATCTATATGTGTGTTGGGGATTGTCATTACTTGTATTACCTTGTTTAATTCATCTATATGTGTATTGGGGTTTGTCATTACTTGTATTACCTTGTTTAATTCATCTATATGTGTATTGGGGTTTGTCATTGCTTGTATTACCTTGTTTAATTCATCTATATGTGTATTGGGAATTGTTATTACTCGCATTACCTTGCTTAGTTCATCTATATGTGCATTGGGGATTGTCATTGCTTGTATTACCTTGTTTAATTCATCAATATGTGTATTGTGTATCGATGCTGCATGGTGTGTCATTACTTGTATTACCTTGTTTAATTCATCAATATGTGTATTGTGTATCGATGCTGCATGGTGTGTCATTACTTGTATTACCTTGTTTAATTCATCTATATGTGTATTGTGTATCGATGCTGCATGGCTTGTCATCACTTCCATTACCTTGTTTAATTCATCTATATGTTTATTGGGTATTGTCATTACTTGTATTACCTTGTTTAAATCATCTATATGTGTATTGGGGATTGTCATTACTTGTATTACCTCGTTTAATACATCTATATGTGTATTGGGGTTTGTCATTACTTGTATTACCTTGTTTAATACATCTATATGTGTATTGGGGTTTGTCATTACTTGTATTACCTTGTTTAATACATCTATATGTGTATTGGGGTTTGTCATTACTTGTATTACCTTGTTTAAATCATCTATATGTGTATTGGGGATTGTCATTACTTGTATTACCTTGTTTAATACATCTATATGTGCATTGGGGTTTGTCATTACTTGTATTACCTTGTTTAAATCATCTATATGTGTATTGGGGATTGTCATTACTTGTATTACCTTGTTTAATACATCTATATGTGTATTGGGGATTATCATTACTAATATTACCTTGTTTAATACATCTATATGTGTATTGGGGTTTGTCATTACTTGTATTACCTTGTTTAAATCATCTATATGTGTATTGGGGATTGTCATTACTTGTATTACCTTGTTTAATTCATCTATATGTGTATTGGGGATTGTCATTACTTGTATTACCTTGTTTAATTCATCTATATGTGTATTGGGGTTTGTCATTACTTGTATTACCTTGTTTAATTCATCCATATGTGTATTGGGGATTGTCATTACTTGTATTACCTTGTTTAAATCATCTATATGTGTATTGGGGATTGTCATTACTTGTATTACCTTGTTTAATACATCTATATGTGTATTGGGGTTTGTCATTACTTGTATTACCTTGTTTAAATCATCTATATGTGTATTGGGGATTGTCATTACTTTTATTACCTTGTTTAAATCATCTATATGTGTATTGGGGTTTGTCATTACTTGTATTACCTTGTTTAAATCATCTATATGTGTATTGGGGATTGTCATTACTTGTATTACCTTGTTTAATACATCTATATGTGTATTGGGGATTGTCATTACTAATATTACCTTGTTTAACACATCTATATGTGTATTGGGGTTTGTCATTACTTGTATTACCTTGTTTAAATCATTTATATGTGTATTGGGGATTGTCATTACTTGTATTACCTTGTTTAATTCATCTATATGTGTATTGAGGATTGTCATTACTTGTATTACCTTGTTTAAATCATCTATATGTGTATTGGGGTTTGTCATTACTTGTATTACCTTGTTTAAATCATCAATATGTGTATTGGGGATTGTCATTACTTGTATTACCTTATTTAATACATCTATATGTGTATTGGGGTTTGTCATTACTTGTATTACCTTGCTTAATACATCTATATGTGTATTGGGGATTGTCATTACTAATATTACCTTGTTTAATTCATCTATATGTGTATTGGGGATTGTCATTACTTGTATTACCTTGTTTAATTCATCTATATGTGAATTGGGGATTGTCATTACTTGTATTACCTTGTTTAATACATCTATATGTGTATTGGGGATTGTCATTACTTGTATTACCTTGTTTAATTCATCTATATGTGTATTGGGGTTTGTCATTACTTGTATTACCTTGTTTAATTCATCTATATGTGTGTTGGGGATTGTCATTACTAATATTACCTTGTTTAATTCATCTATATGTGTGTTGGGGATTGTCATTACTTGTATTACCTTGTTTAATTCATCTATATGTGTATTGGGGTTTGTCATTACTTGTATTACCTTGTTTAATTCATCTATATGTGTATTGGGGTTTGTCATTGCTTGTATTACCTTGTTTAATTCATCTATATGTGTATTGGGAATTGTTATTACTCGCATTACCTTGCTTAGTTCATCTATATGTGCATTGGGGATTGTCATTGCTTGTATTACCTTGTTTAATTCATCAATATGTGTATTGTGTATCGATGCTGCATGGTGTGTCATTACTTGTATTACCTTGTTTAATTCATCTATATGTGTATTGTGTATCGATGCTGCATGGTTTGTCATCACTTCCATTACCTTGTTTAATTCATCTATATGTTTATTGGGTATTGTCATTACTTGTATTACCTTGTTTAATTCATCTATATGTGTATTGGGGTTTGTCATTACTTGTATTACCTTGTTTAATTCATCTATATGTGTATTGGGAATTGTTATTACTCGCATTACCTTGCTTAGTTCATCTATATGTGTATTGGGGATTGTCATTGCTTGTATTACCTTGTTTAATTCATCAATATGTGTATTGTGTATCGATGCTGCATGGTTTGTCATTACTTGCATTACCTTGTTTAATTCATCTATATGTGTATTGGGGATTGTCATTACTTATATTACCTTGTTTAATTCATCTATATGTGTATTGGGGATTGTCATTACTTGTATTACCTTGTTTAATTCATCAATATGTGTATTGTGTATCGATGCTGCATGGTTTGTCATTACTTGTATTAACTTGTTTAATTCATCTATATGTGTATTGAGGTTTGTCATTACTTGTATTACCTTGTTTAATTCATCTATATGTGTATTCGGGTTTGTCATTACTTGTATTACCTTGTTTAGTTCATCTATATGTGTATTGGGGATTGTCATTACTTATATTACCTTGTTTGATTCATCTATATGTGTATTGGGGATTTTTATTACTTGTATTACCTTGTTTAATACATCTATATGTGTATTGGGGTTTGTCATTACTTGTATTACCTTGTTTAAATCATCTATATGTGTATTGGGGATTGTCATTACTTGTATTACCTTGTTTAAATCATCTATATGTGTATTGGGGTTTGTCATTACTTGTATTACCTTGTTTAAATCATCTATATGTGTATTGGGGATTGTCATTACTTGTATTACCTTGTTTAATACATCTATATGTGTATTGGGGATTATCATTACTAATATTACCTTGTTTAATACATCTATATGTGTATTGGGGTTTGTCATTACTTGTATTACCTTGTTTAAATCATCTATATGTGTATTGGGGATTGTCATTACTTGTATTACCTTGTTTAATTCATCTATATGTGTATTGGGGATTGTCATTACTTGTATTACCTTGTTTAATTCATCTATATGTGTATTGGGGTTTGTCATTACTTGTATTACCTTGTTTAATTCATCCATATGTGTATTGGGGATTGTCATAACTTGTATTACCTTGTTTAAATCATCTATATGTGTATTGGGGATTGTCATTACTTGTATTACCTTGTTTAATACATCTATATGTGTATTGGGGTTTGTCATTACTTGTATTACCTTGTTTAAATCATCTATATGTGTATTGGGGATTGTCATTACTTTTATTACCTTGTTTAAATCATCTATATGTGTATTGGGGTTTGTCATTACTTGTATTACCTTGTTTAAATCATCTATATGTGTATTGGGGATTGTCATTACTTGTATTACCTTGTTTAATACATCTATATGTGTATTGGGGATTGTCATTACTAATATTACCTTGTTTAACACATCTATATGTGTATTGGGGTTTGTCATTACTTGTATTACCTTGTTTAAATCATTTATATGTGTATTGGGGATTGTCATTACTTGTATTACCTTGTTTAATTCATCTATATGTGTATTGAGGATTGTCATTACTTGTATTACCTTGTTTAAATCATCTATATGTGTATTGGGGTTTGTCATTACTTGTATTACCTTGTTTAAATCATCAATATGTGTATTGGGGATTGTCATTACTTGTATTACCTTATTTAATACATCTATATGTGTATTGGGGTTTGTCATTACTTGTATTACCTTGCTTAATACATCTATATGTGTATTGGGGATTGTCATTACTAATATTACCTTGTTTAATTCATCTATATGTGTATTGGGGATTGTCATTACTTGTATTACCTTGTTTAATTCATCAATATGTGTATTGTGTATCGATGCTGCATGGTTTGTCATTACTTGTATTAACTTGTTTAATTCATCTATATGTGTATTGAGGTTTGTCATTACTTGTATTACCTTGTTTAATTCATCTATATGTGTATTCGGGTTTGTCATTACTTGTATTACCTTGTTTAGTTCATCTATATGTGTATTGGGGATTGTCATTACTTATATTACCTTGTTTGATTCATCTATATGTGTATTGGGGATTTTTATTACTTGTATTACCTTGTTTAATTCATCTATATGTGCATTGGGGATTGTCATTACTTGTATTACCTTGTTTAATTCATCTATATGTGTAATGGGGATTGTCATTACTTGTATTACCTTGTTTAATTCATCTATTTGTGTATTGAGGTTTGTCATTACTTGTATTACCTTGTTTAATTCATCTATATGTGTATTGGGGATTGTCATTACTTATATTACCTTGTTTAATTCATCTATATGTTTATTTGGTATAGATGCTGAATGGATTGTCATTGCTTGTATTACCTTGTTTAATTCATCTATATGTGTATTGGGGTTTGTTATTACATGTATTACCTTATTTAATTCATCTATATGTGTATTGGGTATAGATGCTGAATGGATTGTCATTGCTTGTATTACCTTGTTTAATTCATCTATATGTGTATTGGGGATTGTCATTACTTATATTACCTTGTTTAATTCATCTATATGTGTATTGGGTATAGATGCTGAATGGATTGTCATTACTTGTAATACCTTGTTTAATTCATCTATATGTGTATTGGGTATAGATGCTGAATGGATTGTCATTACTTGTAATACCTTGTTTAATTCATCTATATGTGTATTGGGGTTTGTCATTACTTGTATTACCTTGTTTAATTCATCTATATGTGTATTCGGGTTTGTCATTACTTGTATTACCTTGTTTAGTTCATCTATATGTGTATTGGGGATTGTCATTACTTATATTACCTTGTTTGATTCATCTATATGTGTATTGGGGATTTTTATTACTTGTATTACCTTGTTTAATTCATCTATATGTGCATTGGGGATTGTCATTACTTGTATTACCTTGTTTAATTCATCTATATGTGTATTGGAGATTGTCATTACTTGTATTACCTTGTTTAATTCATCTATATGTGTATTGAGGTTTGTCATTACTTGTATTACCTTGTTTAATTCATCTATATGTGTATTGGGGATTGTCATTACTTGTATTACCTTGTTTAATTCATCTATATGTGTATTGGGGTTTGTCATTACTTGTATTACCTTGTTTAATTCATCCATATGTGTATTGGGGATTGTCATTACTTGTATTACCTTGTTTAAATCATCTATATGTGTATTGGGGATTGTCATTACTTGTATTACCTTGTTTAATACATCTATATGTGTATTGGGGTTTGTCATTACTTGTATTACCTTGTTTAAATCATCTATATGTGCATTGGGGATTGTCATTACTTTTATTACCTTGTTTAAATCATCTATATGTGTATTGGGGTTTGTCATTACTTGTATTACCTTGTTTAAATCATCTATATGTGTATTGGGGATTGTCATTACTTGTATTACCTTGTTTAATACATCTATATGTGTATTGGGGATTGTCATTACTAATATTACCTTGTTTAACACATCTATATGTGTATTGGGGTTTGTCATTACTTGTATTACCTTGTTTAAATCATTTATATGTGTATTGGGGATTGTCATTACTTGTATTACCTTGTTTAATTCATCTATATGTGTATTGAGGATTGTCATTACTTGTATTACCTTGTTTAAATCATCTATATGTGTATTGGGGTTTGTCATTACTTGTATTACCTTGTTTAAATCATCAATATGTGTATTGGGGATTGTCATTACTTGTATTACCTTATTTAATACATCTATATGTGTATTGGGGTTTGTCATTACTTGTATTACCTTGCTTAATACATCTATATGTGTATTGGGGATTGTCATTACTAATATTACCTTGTTTAATTCATCTATATGTGCATTGGGGATTGTCATTACTTGTATTACCTTGTTTAATACATCTATATGTGAATTGGGGATTGTCATTACTTGTATTACCTTGTTTAATACATCTATATGTGTATTGGGGATTGTCATTACTTGTATTACCTTGTTTAATTCATCTATATGTGTATTGGGGTTTGTCATTACTTGTATTACCTTGTTTAATTCATCTATATGTGTGTTGGGGATTGTCATTACTAATATTACCTTGTTTAATTCATCTATATGTGTGTTGGGGATTGTCATTACTTGTATTACCTTGTTTAATTCATCTATATGTGTATTGGGGTTTGTCATTACTTGTATTACCTTGTTTAATTCATCTATATGTGTATTGGGGTTTGTCATTGCTTGTATTACCTTGTTTAATTCATCTATATGTGTATTGGGAATTGTTATTACTCGCATTACCTTGCTTAGTTCATCTATATGTGCATTGGGGATTGTCATTGCTTGTATTACCTTGTTTAATTCATCAATATGTGTATTGTGTATCGATGCTGCATGGTGTGTCATTACTTGTATTACCTTGTTTAATTCATCAATATGTGTATTGTGTATCGATGCTGCATGGTGTGTCATTACTTGTATTACCTTGTTTAATTCATCTATATGTGTATTGTGTATCGATGCTGCATGGCTTGTCATCACTTCCATTACCTTGTTTAATTCATCTATATGTTTATTGGGTATTGTCATTACTTGTATTACCTTGTTTAAATCATCTATATGTGTATTGGGGATTGTCATTACTTGTATTACCTCGTTTAATACATCTATATGTGTATTGGGGTTTGTCATTACTTGTATTACCTTGTTTAATACATCTATATGTGTATTGGGGTTTGTCATTACTTGTATTACCTTGTTTAATACATCTATATGTGTATTGGGGTTTGTCATTACTTGTATTACCTTGTTTAAATCATCTATATGTGTATTGGGGATTGTCATTACTTGTATTACCTTGTTTAATACATCTATATGTGCATTGGGGTTTGTCATTACTTGTATTACCTTGTTTAAATCATCTATATGTGTATTGGGGATTGTCATTACTTGTATTACCTTGTTTAATACATCTATATGTGTATTGGGGATTATCATTACTAATATTACCTTGTTTAATACATCTATATGTGTATTGGGGTTTGTCATTACTTGTATTACCTTGTTTAAATCATCTATATGTGTATTGGGGATTGTCATTACTTGTATTACCTTGTTTAATTCATCTATATGTGTATTGGGGATTGTCATTACTTGTATTACCTTGTTTAATTCATCTATATGTGTATTGGGGTTTGTCATTACTTGTATTACCTTGTTTAATTCATCCATATGTGTATTGGGGATTGTCATTACTTGTATTACCTTGTTTAAATCATCTATATGTGTATTGGGGATTGTCATTACTTGTATTACCTTGTTTAATACATCTATATGTGTATTGGGGTTTGTCATTACTTGTATTACCTTGTTTAAATCATCTATATGTGTATTGGGGATTGTCATTACTTTTATTACCTTGTTTAAATCATCTATATGTGTATTGGGGTTTGTCATTACTTGTATTACCTTGTTTAAATCATCTATATGTGTATTGGGGATTGTCATTACTTGTATTACCTTGTTTAATACATCTATATGTGTATTGGGGATTGTCATTACTAATATTACCTTGTTTAACACATCTATATGTGTATTGGGGTTTGTCATTACTTGTATTACCTTGTTTAAATCATTTATATGTGTATTGGGGATTGTCATTACTTGTATTACCTTGTTTAATTCATCTATATGTGTATTGAGGATTGTCATTACTTGTATTACCTTGTTTAAATCATCTATATGTGTATTGGGGTTTGTCATTACTTGTATTACCTTGTTTAAATCATCAATATGTGTATTGGGGATTGTCATTACTTGTATTACCTTATTTAATACATCTATATGTGTATTGGGGTTTGTCATTACTTGTATTACCTTGCTTAATACATCTATATGTGTATTGGGGATTGTCATTACTAATATTACCTTGTTTAATTCATCTATATGTGTATTGGGGATTGTCATTACTTGTATTACCTTGTTTAATTCATCTATATGTGAATTGGGGATTGTCATTACTTGTATTACCTTGTTTAATACATCTATATGTGTATTGGGGATTGTCATTACTTGTATTACCTTGTTTAATTCATCTATATGTGTATTGGGGTTTGTCATTACTTGTATTACCTTGTTTAATTCATCTATATGTGTGTTGGGGATTGTCATTACTAATATTACCTTGTTTAATTCATCTATATGTGTGTTGGGGATTGTCATTACTTGTATTACCTTGTTTAATTCATCTATATGTGTATTGGGGTTTGTCATTACTTGTATTACCTTGTTTAATTCATCTATATGTGTATTGGGGTTTGTCATTGCTTGTATTACCTTGTTTAATTCATCTATATGTGTATTGGGAATTGTTATTACTCGCATTACCTTGCTTAGTTCATCTATATGTGCATTGGGGATTGTCATTGCTTGTATTACCTTGTTTAATTCATCAATATGTGTATTGTGTATCGATGCTGCATGGTGTGTCATTACTTGTATTACCTTGTTTAATTCATCTATATGTGTATTGTGTATCGATGCTGCATGGTTTGTCATCACTTCCATTACCTTGTTTAATTCATCTATATGTTTATTGGGTATTGTCATTACTTGTATTACCTTGTTTAATTCATCTATATGTGTATTGGGGTTTGTCATTACTTGTATTACCTTGTTTAATTCATCTATATGTGTATTGGGAATTGTTATTACTCGCATTACCTTGCTTAGTTCATCTATATGTGTATTGGGGATTGTCATTGCTTGTATTACCTTGTTTAATTCATCAATATGTGTATTGTGTATCGATGCTGCATGGTTTGTCATTACTTGCATTACCTTGTTTAATTCATCTATATGTGTATTGGGGATTGTCATTACTTATATTACCTTGTTTAATTCATCTATATGTGTATTGGGGATTGTCATTGCTTGTATTACCTTGTTTAATTCATCAATATGTGTATTGTGTATCGATGCTGCATGGTTTGTCATTACTTGCATTACCTTGTTTAATTCATCTATATGTGTATTGGGGATTGTCATTACTTATATTACCTTGTTTAATTCATCTATATGTGTATTGGGGATTGTCATTACTTGTATTACCTTGTTTAATTCATCAATATGTGTATTGTGTATCGATGCTGCATGGTTTGTCATTACTTGTATTAACTTGTTTAATTCATCTATATGTGTATTGAGGTTTGTCATTACTTGTATTACCTTGTTTAATTCATCTATATGTGTATTCGGGTTTGTCATTACTTGTATTACCTTGTTTAGTTCATCTATATGTGTATTGGGGATTGTCATTACTTATATTACCTTGTTTGATTCATCTATATGTGTATTGGGGATTTTTATTACTTGTATTACCTTGTTTAATACATCTATATGTGTATTGGGGTTTGTCATTACTTGTATTACCTTGTTTAAATCATCTATATGTGTATTGGGGATTGTCATTACTTGTATTACCTTGTTTAAATCATCTATATGTGTATTGGGGTTTGTCATTACTTGTATTACCTTGTTTAAATCATCTATATGTGTATTGGGGATTGTCATTACTTGTATTACCTTGTTTAATACATCTATATGTGTATTGGGGATTATCATTACTAATATTACCTTGTTTAATACATCTATATGTGTATTGGGGTTTGTCATTACTTGTATTACCTTGTTTAAATCATCTATATGTGTATTGGGGATTGTCATTACTTGTATTACCTTGTTTAATTCATCTATATGTGTATTGGGGATTGTCATTACTTGTATTACCTTGTTTAATTCATCTATATGTGTATTGGGGTTTGTCATTACTTGTATTACCTTGTTTAATTCATCCATATGTGTATTGGGGATTGTCATAACTTGTATTACCTTGTTTAAATCATCTATATGTGTATTGGGGATTGTCATTACTTGTATTACCTTGTTTAATACATCTATATGTGTATTGGGGTTTGTCATTACTTGTATTACCTTGTTTAAATCATCTATATGTGTATTGGGGATTGTCATTACTTTTATTACCTTGTTTAAATCATCTATATGTGTATTGGGGTTTGTCATTACTTGTATTACCTTGTTTAAATCATCTATATGTGTATTGGGGATTGTCATTACTTGTATTACCTTGTTTAATACATCTATATGTGTATTGGGGATTGTCATTACTAATATTACCTTGTTTAACACATCTATATGTGTATTGGGGTTTGTCATTACTTGTATTACCTTGTTTAAATCATTTATATGTGTATTGGGGATTGTCATTACTTGTATTACCTTGTTTAATTCATCTATATGTGTATTGAGGATTGTCATTACTTGTATTACCTTGTTTAAATCATCTATATGTGTATTGGGGTTTGTCATTACTTGTATTACCTTGTTTAAATCATCAATATGTGTATTGGGGATTGTCATTACTTGTATTACCTTATTTAATACATCTATATGTGTATTGGGGTTTGTCATTACTTGTATTACCTTGCTTAATACATCTATATGTGTATTGGGGATTGTCATTACTAATATTACCTTGTTTAATTCATCTATATGTGTATTGGGGATTGTCATTACTTGTATTACCTTGTTTAATTCATCAATATGTGTATTGTGTATCGATGCTGCATGGTTTGTCATTACTTGTATTAACTTGTTTAATTCATCTATATGTGTATTGAGGTTTGTCATTACTTGTATTACCTTGTTTAATTCATCTATATGTGTATTCGGGTTTGTCATTACTTGTATTACCTTGTTTAGTTCATCTATATGTGTATTGGGGATTGTCATTACTTATATTACCTTGTTTGATTCATCTATATGTGTATTGGGGATTTTTATTACTTGTATTACCTTGTTTAATTCATCTATATGTGCATTGGGGATTGTCATTACTTGTATTACCTTGTTTAATTCATCTATATGTGTAATGGGGATTGTCATTACTTGTATTACCTTGTTTAATTCATCTATTTGTGTATTGAGGTTTGTCATTACTTGTATTACCTTGTTTAATTCATCTATATGTGTATTGGGGATTGTCATTACTTATATTACCTTGTTTAATTCATCTATATGTTTATTTGGTATAGATGCTGAATGGATTGTCATTGCTTGTATTACCTTGTTTAATTCATCTATATGTGTATTGGGGTTTGTTATTACATGTATTACCTTATTTAATTCATCTATATGTGTATTGGGTATAGATGCTGAATGGATTGTCATTGCTTGTATTACCTTGTTTAATTCATCTATATGTGTATTGGGGATTGTCATTACTTATATTACCTTGTTTAATTCATCTATATGTGTATTGGGTATAGATGCTGAATGGATTGTCATTACTTGTAATACCTTGTTTAATTCATCTATATGTGTATTGGGTATAGATGCTGAATGGATTGTCATTACTTGTAATACCTTGTTTAATTCATCTATATGTGTATTGGGGTTTGTCATTACTTGTATTACCTTGTTTAATTCATCTATATGTGTATTCGGGTTTGTCATTACTTGTATTACCTTGTTTAGTTCATCTATATGTGTATTGGGGATTGTCATTACTTATATTACCTTGTTTGATTCATCTATATGTGTATTGGGGATTTTTATTACTTGTATTACCTTGTTTAATTCATCTATATGTGCATTGGGGATTGTCATTACTTGTATTACCTTGTTTAATTCATCTATATGTGTATTGGAGATTGTCATTACTTGTATTACCTTGTTTAATTCATCTATATGTGTATTGAGGTTTGTCATTACTTGTATTACCTTGTTTAATTCATCTATATGTGTATTGGGGATTGTCATTACTTATATTACCTTGTTTAATTCATCTATATGTTTATTTGGTATAGATGCTGAATGGATTGTCATTGCTTGTATTACCTTGTTTAATTCATCTATATGTGTATTGGGGATTGTCATTACTTATATTACCTTGTTTAATTCATCTATATGTGTATTGGGTATAGATGCTGAATGGATTGTCATTACTTGTAATACCTTGTTTAATTCATCTATATGTGTATTGGGTATAGATGCTGAATGGATTGTCATTACTTGTAATACCTTGTTTAATTCATCTATATGTGTATTGGGGTTTGTCATTACTTGTATTACCTTGTTTAATTCATCTATATGTGTATTCGGGTTTGTCATTACTTGTATTACCTTGTTTAGTTCATCTATATGTGTATTGGGGATTGTCATTACTTATATTACCTTGTTTGATTCATCTATATGTGTATTGGGGATTTTTATTACTTGTATTACCTTGTTTAATTCATCTATATGTGCATTGGGGATTGTCATTACTTGTATTACCTTGTTTAATTCATCTATATGTGTATTGGGGATTGTCATTACTTGTATTACCTTGTTTAATTCATCTATATGTGTATTGAGGTTTGTCATTACTTGTATTACCTTGTTTAATTCATCTATATGTGTATGGGGATTGTCATTACTTATATTACCTTGTTTAATTCATCTATATGTTTATTTGGTATAGATGCTGAATGGATTGTCATTGCTTGTATTACCTTGTTTAATTCATCTATATGTGCATTGGGGTTTGTTATTACATGTATTACCTTATTTAATTCATCTATATGTGTATTGGGTATAGATGCTGAATGGATTGTCGTTGCTTGTATTACCTTGTTTAATTCATCTATATGTGTATTGGGGTTTGTCATTACTTGTATTACCTTGTTTAAATCATCTATATGTGTATTGGGGATTGTCATTACTTGTATTACCTTGTTTAATACATCTATATGTGTATTGGGGATTGTCATTACTAATATTACCTTGTTTAACACATCTATATGTGTATTGGGGTTTGTCATTACTTGTATTACCTTGTTTAAATCATTTATATGTGTATTGGGGATTGTCATTACTTGTATTACCTTGTTTAATTCATCTATATGTGTATTGAGGATTGTCATTACTTGTATTACCTTGTTTAAATCATCTATATGTGTATTGGGGTTTGTCATTACTTGTATTACCTTGTTTAAATCATCAATATGTGTATTGGGGATTGTCATTACTTGTATTACCTTATTTAATACATCTATATGTGTATTGGGGTTTGTCATTACTTGTATTACCTTGCTTAATACATCTATATGTGTATTGGGGATTGTCATTACTAATATTACCTTGTTTAATTCATCTATATGTGTATTGGGGATTGTCATTACTTGTATTACCTTGTTTAATACATCTATATGTGAATTGGGGATTGTCATTACTTGTATTACCTTGTTTAATACATCTATATGTGTATTGGGGATTGTCATTACTTGTATTACCTTGTTTAATTCATCTATATGTGTATTGGGGTTTGTCATTACTTGTATTACCTTGTTTAATTCATCTATATGTGTGTTGGGGATTGTCATTACTAATATTACCTTGTTTAATTCATCTATATGTGTGTTGGGGATTGTCATTACTTGTATTACCTTGTTTAATTCATCTATATGTGTATTGGGGTTTGTCATTACTTGTATTACCTTGTTTAATTCATCTATATGTGTATTGGGGTTTGTCATTGCTTGTATTACCTTGTTTAATTCATCTATATGTGTATTGGGAATTGTTATTACTCGCATTACCTTGCTTAGTTCATCTATATGTGCATTGGGGATTGTCATTGCTTGTATTACCTTGTTTAATTCATCAATATGTGTATTGTGTATCGATGCTGCATGGTGTGTCATTACTTGTATTACCTTGTTTAATTCATCTATATGTGTATTGTGTATCGATGCTGCATGGTTTGTCATCACTTCCATTACCTTGTTTAATTCATCTATATGTTTATTGGGTATTGTCATTACTTGTATTACCTTGTTTAATTCATCTATATGTGTATTGGGGTTTGTCATTACTTGTATTACCTTGTTTAATTCATCTATATGTGTATTGGGAATTGTTATTACTCGCATTACCTTGCTTAGTTCATCTATATGTGTATTGGGGATTGTCATTGCTTGTATTACCTTGTTTAATTCATCAATATGTGTATTGTGTATCGATGCTGCATGGTTTGTCATTACTTGCATTACCTTGTTTAATTCATCTATATGTGTATTGGGGATTGTCATTACTTATATTACCTTGTTTAATTCATCTATATGTGTATTGGGGATTGTCATTACTTGTATTACCTTGTTTAATTCATCAATATGTGTATTGTGTATCGATGCTGCATGGTTTGTCATTACTTGTATTAACTTGTTTAATTCATCTATATGTGTATTGAGGTTTGTCATTACTTGTATTACCTTGTTTAATTCATCTATATGTGTATTCGGGTTTGTCATTACTTGTATTACCTTGTTTAGTTCATCTATATGTGTATTGGGGATTGTCATTACTTATATTACCTTGTTTGATTCATCTATATGTGTATTGGGGATTTTTATTACTTGTATTACCTTGTTTAATACATCTATATGTGTATTGGGGTTTGTCATTACTTGTATTACCTTGTTTAAATCATCTATATGTGTATTGGGGATTGTCATTACTTGTATTACCTTGTTTAAATCATCTATATGTGTATTGGGGTTTGTCATTACTTGTATTACCTTGTTTAAATCATCTATATGTGTATTGGGGATTGTCATTACTTGTATTACCTTGTTTAATACATCTATATGTGTATTGGGGATTATCATTACTAATATTACCTTGTTTAATACATCTATATGTGTATTGGGGTTTGTCATTACTTGTATTACCTTGTTTAAATCATCTATATGTGTATTGGGGATTGTCATTACTTGTATTACCTTGTTTAATTCATCTATATGTGTATTGGGGATTGTCATTACTTGTATTACCTTGTTTAATTCATCTATATGTGTATTGGGGTTTGTCATTACTTGTATTACCTTGTTTAATTCATCCATATGTGTATTGGGGATTGTCATTACTTGTATTACCTTGTTTAAATCATCTATATGTGTATTGGGGATTGTCATTACTTGTATTACCTTGTTTAATACATCTATATGTGTATTGGGGTTTGTCATTACTTGTATTACCTTGTTTAAATCATCTATATGTGTATTGGGGATTGTCATTACTTTTATTACCTTGTTTAAATCATCTATATGTGTATTGGGGTTTGTCATTACTTGTATTACCTTGTTTAAATCATCTATATGTGTATTGGGGATTGTCATTACTTGTATTACCTTGTTTAATACATCTATATGTGTATTGGGGATTGTCATTACTAATATTACCTTGTTTAACACATCTATATGTGTATTGGGGTTTGTCATTACTTGTATTACCTTGTTTAAATCATTTATATGTGTATTGGGGATTGTCATTACTTGTATTACCTTGTTTAATTCATCTATATGTGTATTGAGGATTGTCATTACTTGTATTACCTTGTTTAAATCATCTATATGTGTATTGGGGTTTGTCATTACTTGTATTACCTTGTTTAAATCATCAATATGTGTATTGGGGATTGTCATTACTTGTATTACCTTGCTTAGTTCATCTATATGTGCATTGGGGATTGTCATTGCTTGTATTACCTTGTTTAATTCATCAATATGTGTATTGTGTATCGATGCTGCATGGTGTGTCATTACTTGTATTACCTTGTTTAATTCATCTATATGTGTATTGTGTATCGATGCTGCATGGTTTGTCATCACTTCCATTACCTTGTTTAATTCATCTATATGTTTATTGGGTATTGTCATTACTTGTATTACCTTGTTTAATTCATCTATATGTGTATTGGGGTTTGTCATTACTTGTATTACCTTGTTTAATTCATCTATATGTGTATTGGGAATTGTTATTACTCGCATTACCTTGCTTAGTTCATCTATATGTGTATTGGGGATTGTCATTGCTTGTATTACCTTGTTTAATTCATCAATATGTGTATTGTGTATCGATGCTGCATGGTTTGTCATTACTTGCATTACCTTGTTTAATTCATCTATATGTGTATTGGGGATTGTCATTACTTATATTACCTTGTTTAATTCATCTATATGTGTATTGGGGATTGTCATTACTTGTATTACCTTGTTTAATTCATCAATATGTGTATTGTGTATCGATGCTGCATGGTTTGTCATTACTTGTATTAACTTGTTTAATTCATCTATATGTGTATTGAGGTTTGTCATTACTTGTATTACCTTGTTTAATTCATCTATATGTGTATTCGGATTTGTCATTACTTGTATTACCTTGTTTAGTTCATCTATATGTGTATTGGGGATTGTCATTACTTATATTACCTTGTTTGATTCATCTATATGTGTATTGGGGATTTTTATTACTTGTATTACCTTGTTTAATACATCTATATGTGTATTGGGGTTTGTCATTACTTGTATTACCTTGTTTAAATCATCTATATGTGTATTGGGGATTGTCATTACTTGTATTACCTTGTTTAAATCATCTATATGTGTATTGGGGTTTGTCATTACTTGTATTACCTTGTTTAAATCATCTATATGTGTATTGGGGATTGTCATTACTTGTATTACCTTGTTTAATACATCTATATGTGTATTGGGGATTATCATTACTAATATTACCTTGTTTAATACATCTATATGTGTATTGGGGTTTGTCATTACTTGTATTACCTTGTTTAAATCATCTATATGTGTATTGGGGATTGTCATTACTTGTATTACCTTGTTTAATTCATCTATATGTGTATTGGGGATTGTCATTACTTGTATTACCTTGTTTAATTCATCTATATGTGTATTGGGGTTTGTCATTACTTGTATTACCTTGTTTAATTCATCCATATGTGTATTGGGGATTGTCATTACTTGTATTACCTTGTTTAAATCATCTATATGTGTATTGGGGATTGTCATTACTTGTATTACCTTGTTTAATACATCTATATGTGTATTGGGGTTTGTCATTACTTGTATTACCTTGTTTAAATCATCTATATGTGTATTGGGGATTGTCATTACTTTTATTACCTTGTTTAAATCATCTATATGTGTATTGGGGTTTGTCATTACTTGTATTACCTTGTTTAAATCATCTATATGTGTATTGGGGATTGTCATTACTTGTATTACCTTGTTTAATACATCTATATGTGTATTGGGGATTGTCATTACTAATATTACCTTGTTTAACACATCTATATGTGTATTGGGGTTTGTCATTACTTGTATTACCTTGTTTAAATCATTTATATGTGTATTGGGGATTGTCATTACTTGTATTACCTTGTTTAATTCATCTATATGTGTATTGAGGATTGTCATTACTTGTATTACCTTGTTTAAATCATCTATATGTGTATTGGGGTTTGTCATTACTTGTATTACCTTGTTTAAATCATCAATATGTGTATTGGGGATTGTCATTACTTGTATTACCTTATTTAATACATCTATATGTGTATTGGGGTTTGTCATTACTTGTATTACCTTGCTTAATACATCTATATGTGTATTGGGGATTGTCATTACTAATATTACCTTGTTTAATTCATCTATATGTGTATTGGGGATTGTCATTACTTGTATTACCTTGTTTAATACATCTATATGTGAATTGGGGATTGTCATTACTTGTATTACCTTGTTTAATACATCTATATGTGTATTGGGGATTGTCATTACTTGTATTACCTTGTTTAATTCATCTATATGTGTATTGGGGTTTGTCATTACTTGTATTACCTTGTTTAATTCATCTATATGTGTGTTGGGGATTGTCATTACTAATATTACCTTGTTTAATTCATCTATATGTGTGTTGGGGATTGTCATTACTTGTATTACCTTGTTTAATTCATCTATATGTGTATTGGGGTTTGTCATTACTTGTATTACCTTGTTTAATTCATCTATATGTGTATTGGGGTTTGTCATTGCTTGTATTACCTTGTTTAATTCATCTATATGTGTATTGGGAATTGTTATTACTCGCATTACCTTGCTTAGTTCATCTATATGTGCATTGGGGATTGTCATTGCTTGTATTACCTTGTTTAATTCATCAATATGTGTATTGTGTATCGATGCTGCATGGTGTGTCATTACTTGTATTACCTTGTTTAATTCATCTATATGTGTATTGTGTATCGATGCTGCATGGTTTGTCATCACTTCCATTACCTTGTTTAATTCATCTATATGTTTATTGGGTATTGTCATTACTTGTATTACCTTGTTTAAATCATCTATATGTGTATTGGGGATTGTCATTACTTGTATTACCTCGTTTAATACATCTATATGTGTATTGGGGTTTGTCATTACTTGTATTACCTTGTTTAATACATCTATATGTGTATTGGGGTTTGTCATTACTTGTATTACCTTGTTTAAATCATCTATATGTGTATTGGGGATTGTCATTACTTGTATTACCTTGTTTAAATCATCTATATGTGCATTGGGGTTTGTCATTACTTGTATTACCTTGTTTAAATCATCTATATGTGTATTGGGGATTGTCATTACTTGTATTACCTTGTTTAATGCATCTATATGTGTATTGGGGATTATCATTACTAATATTACCTTGTTTAATACATCTATATGTGTATTGGGGTTTGTCATTACTTGTATTACCTTGTTTAAATCATCTATATGTGTATTGGGGATTGTCATTACTTGTATTACCTTGTTTAATTCATCTATATGTGTATTGGGGATTGTCATTACTTGTATTACCTTGTTTAATTCATCTATATGTGTATTGGGGTTTGTCATTACTTGTATTACCTTGTTTAATTCATCCATATGTGTATTGGGGATTGTCATTACTTGTATTACCTTGTTTAAATCATCTATATGTGTATTGGGGATTGTCATTACTTGTATTACCTTGTTTAATACATCTATATGTGTATTGGGGTTTGTCATTACTTGTATTACCTTGTTTAAATCATCTATATGTGTATTGGGGATTGTCATTACTTTTATTACCTTGTTTAAATCATCTATATGTGTATTGGGGTTTGTCATTACTTGTATTACCTTGTTTAAATCATCTATATGTGTATTGGGGATTGTCATTACTTGTATTACCTTGTTTAATACATCTATATGTGTATTGGGGATTGTCATTACTAATATTACCTTGTTTAACACATCTATATGTGTATTGGGGTTTGTCATTACTTGTATTACCTTGTTTAAATCATTTATATGTGTATTGGGGATTGTCAT
Source organism: Bathymodiolus brooksi (assembly GCA_963680875.1). NCBI lineage: Eukaryota > Metazoa > Mollusca > Bivalvia > Mytilida > Modiolidae > Bathymodiolus > Bathymodiolus brooksi. The sequence goes on along the minus strand of OY804577.1, from coordinate 128,068,739 downwards.
TACTTGTATTACCTTGTTTAATTCATCTATATGTGTATTGAGGATTGTCATTACTTGTATTACCTTGTTTAAATCATCTATATGTGTATTGGGGTTTGTCATTACTTGTATTACCTTGTTTAAATCATCAATATGTGTATTGTGGATTGTCATTACTTGTATTACCTTATTTAATACATCTATATGTGTATTGGGGTTTGTCATTACTTGTATTACCTTGCTTAATACATCTATATGTGTATTGGGGATTGTCATTACTAATATTACCTTGTTTAATTCATCTATATGTGTATTGGGGATTGTCATTACTTGTATTACCTTGTTTAATACATCTATATGTGAATTGGGGATTGTCATTACTTGTATTACCTTGTTTAATACATCTATATGTGTATTGGGGATTGTCATTACTTGTATTACCTTGTTTAATTCATCTATATGTGTATTGGGGTTTGTCATTACTTGTATTACCTTGTTTAATTCATCTATATGTGTGTTGGGGATTGTCATTACTAATATTACCTTGTTTAATTCATCTATATGTGTGTTGGGGATTGTCATTACTTGTATTACCTTGTTTAATTCATCTATATGTGTATTGGGGTTTGTCATTACTTGTATTACCTTGTTTAATTCATCTATATGTGTATTGGGGTTTGTCATTGCTTGTATTACCTTGTTTAATTCATCTATATGTGTATTGGGAATTGTTATTACTCGCATTACCATGCTTAGTTCATCTATATGTGCATTGGGGATTGTCATTGCTTGTATTACCTTGTTTAATTCATCAATATGTGTATTGTGTATCGATGCTGCATGGTGTGTCATTACTTGTATTACCTTGTTTAATTCATCTATATGTGTATTGTGTATCGATGCTGCATGGTTTTTCATCACTTCCATTACCTTGTTTAATTCATCTATATGTTTATTGGGTATTGTCATTACTTGTATTACCTTGTTTAATTCATCTATATGTGTATTGGGGTTTGTCATTACTTGTATTACCTTGTTTAATTCATCTATATGTGTATTGGGAATTGTTATTACTCGCATTACCTTGCTTAGTTCATCTATATGTGTATTGGGGATTGTCATTGCTTGTATTACCTTGTTTAATTCATCAATATGTGTATTGTGTATCGATGCTGCATGGTTTGTCATTACTTGCATTACCTTGTTTAATTCATCTATATGTGTATTGGGGATTGTCATTACTTATATTACCTTGTTTAATTCATCTATATGTGTATTGGGGATTGTCATTACTTGTATTACCTTGTTTAATTCATCAATATGTGTATTGTGTATCGATGCTGCATGGTTTGTCATTACTTGTATTAACTTGTTTAATTCATCTATATGTGTATTGAGGTTTGTCATTACTTGTATTACCTTGTTTAATTCATCTATATGTGTATTCGGGTTTGTCATTACTTGTATTACCTTGTTTAGTTCATCTATATGTGTATTGGGGATTGTCATTACTTATATTACCTTGTTTGATTCATCTATATGTGTATTGGGGATTTTTATTACTTGTATTACCTTGTTTAATTCATCTATATGTGCATTGGGGATTGTCATTACTTGTATTACCTTGTTTAATTCATCTATATGTGTAATGGGGATTGTCATTACTTGTATTACCTTGTTTAATTCATCTATATGTGTATTGAGGTTTGTCATTACTTGTATTACCTTGTTTAATTCATCTATATGTGTATTGAGGATTGTCATTACTTATATTACCTTGTTTAATTCATCTATATGTTTATTTGGTATAGATGCTGAATGGATTGTCATTGCTTGTATTACCTTGTTTAATTCATCTATATGTGTATTGGGGTTTGTTATTACATGTATTACCTTATTTAATTCATCTATATGTGTATTGGGTATAGATGCTGAATGGATTGTCATTGCTTGTATTACCTTGTTTAATTCATCTATATGTGTATTGGGGATTGTCATTACTTATATTACCTTGTTTAATTCATCTATATGTGTATTGGGTATAGATGCTGAATGGATTGTCATTACTTGTAATACCTTGTTTAATTCATCTATATGTGTATTGGGTATAGATGCTGAATGGATTGTCATTACTTGTAATACCTTGTTTAATTCATCTATATGTGTATTGGGGTTTGTCATTACTTGTATTACCTTGTTTAATTCATCTATATGTGTATTCGGGTTTGTCATTACTTGTATTACCTTGTTTAGTTCATCTATATGTGTATTGGGGATTGTCATTACTTATATTACCTTGTTTGATTCATCTATATGTGTATTGGGGATTTTTATTACTTGTATTACCTTGTTTAATTCATCTATATGTGCATTGGGGATTGTCATTACTTGTATTACCTTGTTTAATTCATCTATATGTGTATTGGAGATTGTCATTACTTGTATTACCTTGTTTAATTCATCTATATGTGTATTGAGGTTTGTCATTACTTGTATTACCTTGTTTAATTCATCTATATGTGTATTGGGGATTGTCATTACTTATATTACCTTGTTTAATTCATCTATATGTTTATTTGGTATAGATGCTGAATGGATTGTCATTGCTTGTATTACCTTGTTTAATTCATCTATATGTGTATTGGGGATTGTCATTACTTATATTACCTTGTTTAATTCATCTATATGTGTATTGGGTATAGATGCTGAATGGATTGTCATTACTTGTAATACCTTGTTTAATTCATCTATATGTGTATTGGGTATAGATGCTGAATGGATTGTCATTACTTGTAATACCTTGTTTAATTCATCTATATGTGTATTGGGGTTTGTCATTACTTGTATTACCTTGTTTAATTCATCTATATGTGTATTCGGGTTTGTCATTACTTGTATTACCTTGTTTAGTTCATCTATATGTGTATTGGGGATTGTCATTACTTATATTACCTTGTTTGATTCATCTATATGTGTATTGGGGATTTTTATTACTTGTATTACCTTGTTTAATTCATCTATATGTGCATTGGGGATTGTCATTACTTGTATTACCTTGTTTAATTCATCTATATGTGTATTGGGGATTGTCATTACTTGTATTACCTTGTTTAATTCATCTATATGTGTATTGAGGTTTGTCATTACTTGTATTACCTTGTTTAATTCATCTATATGTGTATGGGGATTGTCATTACTTATATTACCTTGTTTAATTCATCTATATGTTTATTTGGTATAGATGCTGAATGGATTGTCATTGCTTGTATTACCTTGTTTAATTCATCTATATGTGTATTGGGGTTTGTTATTACATGTATTACCTTATTTAATTCATCTATATGTGTATTGGGTATAGATGCTGAATGGATTGTCGTTGCTTGTATTACCTTGTTTAATTCATCTATATGTGTATTGGGGATTGTCATTACTTATATTACCTTGTTTAATTCATCTATATGTGTATTGGGTATAGATGCTGAATGGATTGTCATTACTTGTAATACCTTGTTTAATTCATCTATATGTGTATTGGGTATAGATGCTGAATGGATTGTCATTACTTGTAATACCTTGTTTAATTCATCTATATGTGTATTGGGGTTTGTCATTACTTGTATTACCTTGTTTAATTCATCTATATGTGTATTCGGGTTTGTCATTACTTGTATTACCTTGTTTAGTTCATCTATATGTGTATTGGGGATTGTCATTACTTATATTACCTTGTTTGATTCATCTATATGTGTATTGGGGATTTTTATTACTTGTATTACCTTGTTTAATTCATCTATATGTGCATTGGGGATTGTCATTACTTGTATTACCTTGTTTAATTCATCTATATGTGTATTGGGGATTGTCATTACTTGTATTACCTTGTTTAATTCATCTATATGTGTATTGAGGTTTGTCATTACTTGTATTACCTTGTTTAATTCATCTATATGTGTATTGGGGATTGTCATTACTTATATTACCTTGTTTAATTCATCTATATGTTTATTTGGTATAGATGCTGAATGGATTGTCATTGCTTGTATTACCTTGTTTAATTCATCTATATGTGTATTGGGGTTTGTTATTACATGTATTACCTTATTTAATTCATCTATATGTGTATTGGGTATAGATGCTGAATGGATTGTCATTGCTTGTATTACCTTGTTTAATTCATCTATATGTGTATTGGGGATTGTCATTACTTATATTACCTTGTTTAATTCATCTATATGTGTATTGGGTATAGATGCTGAATGGATTGTCATTACTTGTAATACCTTGTTTAATTCATCTATATGTGTATTGGGTATAGATGCTGAATGGATTGTCATTACTTGTAATACCTTGTTTAATTCATCTATATGTGTATTGGGGTTTGTCATTACTTGTATTACCTTGTTTAATTCATCTATATGTGTATTGGGGTTTGTTATTACATGCATTACCTTGTTTAATTCATCTATATGTGTATTGGGTATTGTCATTGCTTGTATTACCTTGTTTAATACATCTATATGTGTATTGGGGTTTGTCATTACTTGTATTACCTTGTTTAAATCATCTATATGTGTATTGGGGATTGTCATTACTTGTATTACCTTGCTTAATACATCTATATGTGTATTGGGGATTGTCATTACTAATATTACCTTGTTTAATTCATCTATATGTGTATTGGGGATTGTCATTACTTGTATTACCTTGTTTAATACATCTATATGTGAATTGGGGATTGTCATTACTTGTATTACCTTGTTTAATACATCTATATGTGTATTGGGGATTGTCATTACTTGTATTACCTTGTTTAATTCATCTATATGTGTATTGGGGTTTGTCATTACTTGTATTACCTTGTTTAATTCATCTATATGTGTGTTGGGGATTGTCATTACTAATATTACCTTGTTTAATTCATCTATATGTGTGTTGGGGATTGTTATTACTTGTATTACCTTGTTTAATTCATCTATATGTGTATTGGGGTTTGTCATTACTTGTATTACCATGTTTAATTCATCTATATGTGTATTGGGGTTTTTCATTGCTTGTATTACCTTGTTTAATTCATCTATATGTGTATTGGGAATTGTTATTACTCGCATTACCTTGCTTAGTTCATCTATATGTGTATTGGGGATTGTCATTGCTTGTATTACCTTGTTTAATTCATCAATATGTGTATTGTGTATCGATGCTGCATGGTTTGTCATCACTTCCATTACCTTGTTTAATTCATCTATATGTTTATTGGGTATTGTCATTACTTGTATTACCTTGTTTAATTCATCTATATGTGTATTGGGGTTTGTCATTACTTGTATTACCTTGTTTAATTCATCTATATGTGTATTGGGAATTGTTATTACTCGCATTACCTTGCTTAGTTCATCTATATGTGTATTGGGGATTGTCATTGCTTGTATTACCTTGTTTAATTCATCAATATGTGTATTGTGTATCGATGCTGCATGGTTTGTCATTACTTGCATTACCTTGTTTAATTCATCTATATGTGTATTGGGGATTGTCATTACTTATATTACCTTGTTTAATTCATCTATATGTGTATTGGGGATTGTCATTACTTGTATTACCTTGTTTAATTCATCAATATGTGTATTGTGTATCGATGCTGCATGGTTTGTCATTACTTGCATTACCTTGTTTAATTCATCTATATGTGTATTGGGGATTGTCATTACTTGTATTAACTTGTTTAATTCATCTATATGTGTATTGAGGTTTGTCATTACTTGTATTACCTTGTTTAATTCATCTATATGTGTATTCGGGTTTGTCATTACTTGTATTACCTTGTTTAGTTCATCTATATGTGTATTGGGGATTGTCATTACTTATATTACCTTGTTTGATTCATCTATATGTGTATTGGGGATTTTTATTACTTGTATTACCTTGTTTAATTCATCTATATGTGCATTGGGGATTGTCATTACTTGTATTACCTTGTTTAATTCATCTATATGTGTATTGGGGATTGTCATTACTTGTATTACCTTGTTTAATTCATCTATATGTGTATTGAGGTTTGTCATTACTTGTATTACCTTGTTTAATTCATCTATATGTGTATTGGGGATTGTCATTACTTATATTACCTTGTTTAATTCATCTATATGTTTATTTGGTATAGATGCTGAATGGATTGTCATTGCTTGTATTACCTTGTTTAATTCATCTATATGTGTATTGGGGTTTGTTATTACATGTATTACCTTATTTAATTCATCTATATGTGTATTGGGTATAGATGCTGAATGGATTGTCATTGCTTGTATTACCTTGTTTAATTCATCTATATGTGTATTGGGGATTGTCATTACTTATATTACCTTGTTTAATTCATCTATATGTGTATTGAGGTTTGTCATTACTTGTATTACCTTGTTTAATTCATCTATATGTGTATTGGGGATTGTCATTACTTATATTACCTTGTTTAATTCATCTATATGTGTATTGGGTATAGATGCTGAATGGATTGTCATTACTTGTAATACCTTGTTTAATTCATCTATATGTGTATTGGGTATAGATGCTGAATGGATTGTCATTACTTGTAATACCTTGTTTAATTCATCTATATGTGTATTGGGGTTTGTCATTACTTGTATTACCTTGTTTAATTCATCTATATGTGTATTCGGGTTTGTCATTACTTGTATTACCTTGTTTAGTTCATCTATATGTGTATTGGGGATTGTCATTACTTATATTACCTTGTTTGATTCATCTATATGTGTATTGGGGATTTTTATTACTTGTATTACCTTGTTTAATTCATCTATATGTGCATTGGGGATTGTCATTACTTGTATTACCTTGTTTAATTCATCTATATGTGTATTGGGGATTGTCATTACTTGTATTACCTTGTTTAATTCATCTATATGTGTATTGAGGTTTGTCATTACTTGTATTACCTTGTTTAATTCATCTATATGTGTATGGGGATTGTCATTACTTATATTACCTTGTTTAATTCATCTATATGTTTATTTGGTATAGATGCTGAATGGATTGTCATTGCTTGTATTACCTTGTTTAATTCATCTATATGTGTATTGGGGTTTGTTATTACATGTATTACCTTATTTAATTCATCTATATGTGTATTGGGTATAGATGCTGAATGGATTGTCGTTGCTTGTATTACCTTGTTTAATTCATCTATATGTGTATTGGGGATTGTCATTACTTATATTACCTTGTTTAATTCATCTATATGTGTATTGGGTATAGATGCTGAATGGATTGTCATTACTTGTAATACCTTGTTTAATTCATCTATATGTGTATTGGGTATAGATGCTGAATGGATTGTCATTACTTGTAATACCTTGTTTAATTCATCTATATGTGTATTGGGGTTTGTCATTACTTGTATTACCTTGTTTAATTCATCTATATGTGTATTCGGGTTTGTCATTACTTGTATTACCTTGTTTAGTTCATCTATATGTGTATTGGGGATTGTCATTACTTATATTACCTTGTTTGATTCATCTATATGTGTATTGGGGATTTTTATTACTTGTATTACCTTGTTTAATTCATCTATATGTGCATTGGGGATTGTCATTACTTGTATTACCTTGTTTAATTCATCTATATGTGTATTGGGGATTGTCATTACTTGTATTACCTTGTTTAATTCATCTATATGTGTATTGAGGTTTGTCATTACTTGTATTACCTTGTTTAATTCATCTATATGTGTATTGGGGATTGTCATTACTTATATTACCTTGTTTAATTCATCTATATGTTTATTTGGTATAGATGCTGAATGGATTGTCATTGCTTGTATTACCTTGTTTAATTCATCTATATGTGTATTGGGGTTTGTTATTACATGTATTACCTTATTTAATTCATCTATATGTGTATTGGGTATAGATGCTGAATGGATTGTCATTGCTTGTATTACCTTGTTTAATTCATCTATATGTGTATTGGGGATTGTCATTACTTATATTACCTTGTTTAATTCATCTATATGTGTATTGGGTATAGATGCTGAATGGATTGTCATTACTTGTAATACCTTGTTTAATTCATCTATATGTGTATTGGGTATAGATGCTGAATGGATTGTCATTACTTGTAATACCTTGTTTAATTCATCTATATGTGTATTGGGGTTTGTCATTACTTGTATTACCTTGTTTAATTCATCTATATGTGTATTGGGGTTTGTTATTACATGCATTACCTTGTTTAATTCATCTATATGTATATTGGGTATTGTCATTGCTTGTATTACCTTGTTTAATACATCTATATGTGTATTGGGGTTTGTCATTACTTGTATTACCTTGTTTAAATCATCTATATGTGTATTGGGGATTGTCATTACTTGTATTACCTTGCTTAATACATCTATATGTGTATTGGGGATTGTCATTACTAATATTCCCTTGTTTAATTCATCTATATGTGTATTGGGGATTGTCATTACTTGTATTACCTTGTTTAATACATCTATATGTGAATTGGGGATTGTCATTACTTGTATTACCTTGTTTAATACATCTATATGTGTATTGGGGATTGTCATTACTTGTATTACCTTGTTTAATTCATCTATTTGTGTATTGGGGTTTGTCATTACTTGTATTACCTTGTTTAATTCATCTATATGTGTGTTGGGGATTGTCATTACTAATATTACCTTGTTTAATTCATCTATATGTGTGTTGGGGATTGTTATTACTTGTATTACCTTGTTTAATTCATCTATATGTGTATTGGGGTTTGTCATTACTTGTATTACCATGTTTAATTCATCTATATGTGTATTGGGGTTTTTCATTGCTTGTATTACCTTGTTTAATTCATCTATATGTGTATTGGGAATTGTTATTACTCGCATTACCTTGCTTAGTTCATCTATATGTGTATTGGGGATTGTCATTACTTATATTACCTTGTTTGATTCATCTATATGTGTATTGGGGATTTTTATTACTTGTATTACCTTGTTTAATTCATCTATATGTGCATTGGGGATTGTCATTACTTGTATTACCTTGTTTAATTCATCTATATGTGTATTGGGGATTGTCATTACTTGTATTACCTTGTTTAATTCATCTATATGTGTATTGAGGTTTGTCATTACTTGTATTACCTTGTTTAATTCATCTATATGTGTATTGGGGATTGTCATTACTTATATTACCTTGTTTAATTCATCTATATGTTTATTTGGTATAGATGCTGAATGGATTGTCATTGCTTGTATTACCTTGTTTAATTCATCTATATGTGTATTGGGGTTTGTTATTACATGTATTACCTTATTTAATTCATCTATATGTGTATTGGGTATAGATGCTGAATGGATTGTCATTGCTTGTATTACCTTGTTTAATTCATCTATATGTGTATTGGGGATTGTCATTACTTATATTACCTTGTTTAATTCATCTATATGTGTATTGAGGTTTGTCATTACTTGTATTACCTTGTTTATTTCATCTATATGTGTATTGGGGATTGTCATTACTTATATTACCTTGTTTAATTCATCTATATGTGTATTGGGTATAGATGCTGAATGGATTGTCATTACTTGTAATACCTTGTTTAATTCATCTATATGTGTATTGGGTATAGATGCTGAATGGATTGTCATTACTTGTAATACCTTGTTTAATTCATCTATATGTGTATTGGGGTTTGTCATTACTTGTATTACCTTGTTTAATTCATCTATATGTGTATTCGGGTTTGTCATTACTTGTATTACCTTGTTTAGTTCATCTATATGTGTATTGGGGATTGTCATTACTTATATTACCTTGTTTGATTCATCTATATGTGTATTGGGGATTTTTATTACTTGTATTACCTTGTTTAATTCATCTATATGTGCATTGGGGATTGTCATTACTTGTATTACCTTGTTTAATTCATCTATATGTGTATTGGGGATTGTCATTACTTGTATTACCTTGTTTAATTCATCTATATGTGTATTGAGGTTTGTCATTACTTGTATTACCTTGTTTAATTCATCTATATGTGTATGGGGATTGTCATTACTTATATTACCTTGTTTAATTCATCTATATGTTTATTTGGTATAGATGCTGAATGGATTGTCATTGCTTGTATTACCTTGTTTAATTCATCTATATGTGTATTGGGGTTTGTTATTACATGTATTACCTTATTTAATTCATCTATATGTGTATTGGGTATAGATGCTGAATGGATTGTCGTTGCTTGTATTACCTTGTTTAATTCATCTATATGTGTATTGGGGATTGTCATTACTTATATTACCTTGTTTAATTCATCTATATGTGTATTGGGTATAGATGCTGAATGGATTGTCATTACTTGTAATACCTTGTTTAATTCATCTATATGTGTATTGGGTATAGATGCTGAATGGATTGTCATTACTTGTAATACCTTGTTTAATTCATCTATATGTGTATTGGGGTTTGTCATTACTTGTATTACCTTGTTTAATTCATCTATATGTGTATTCGGGTTTGTCATTACTTGTATTACCTTGTTTAGTTCATCTATATGTGTATTGGGGATTGTCATTACTTATATTACCTTGTTTGATTCATCTATATGTGTATTGGGGATTTTTATTACTTGTATTACCTTGTTTAATTCATCTATATGTGCATTGGGGATTGTCATTACTTGTATTACCTTGTTTAATTCATCTATATGTGTATTGGGGATTGTCATTACTTGTATTACCTTGTTTAATTCATCTATATGTGTATTGAGGTTTGTCATTACTTGTATTACCTTGTTTAATTCATCTATATGTGTATTGGGGATTGTCATTACTTATATTACCTTGTTTAATTCATCTATATGTTTATTTGGTATAGATGCTGAATGGATTGTCATTGCTTGTATTACCTTGTTTAATTCATCTATATGTGTATTGGGGTTTGTTATTACATGTATTACCTTATTTAATTCATCTATATGTGTATTGGGTATAGATGCTGAATGGATTGTCATTGCTTGTATTACCTTGTTTAATTCATCTATATGTGTATTGGGGATTGTCATTACTTATATTACCTTGTTTAATTCATCTATATGTGTATTGGGTATAGATGCTGAATGGATTGTCATTACTTGTAATACCTTGTTTAATTCATCTATATGTGTATTGGGTATAGATGCTGAATGGATTGTCATTACTTGTAATACCTTGTTTAATTCATCTATATGTGTATTGGGGTTTGTCATTACTTGTATTACCTTGTTTAATTCATCTATATGTGTATTGGGGTTTGTTATTACATGCATTACCTTGTTTAATTCATCTATATGTGTATTGGGTATTGTCATTGCTTGTATTACCTTGTTTAATACATCTATATGTGTATTGGGGTTTGTCATTACTTGTATTACCTTGTTTAAATCATCTATATGTGTATTGGGGATTGTCATTACTTGTATTACCTTGCTTAATACATCTATATGTGTATTGGGGATTGTCATTACTAATATTCCCTTGTTTAATTCATCTATATGTGTATTGGGGATTGTCATTACTTGTATTACCTTGTTTAATACATCTATATGTGAATTGGGGATTGTCATTACTTGTATTACCTTGTTTAATACATCTATATGTGTATTGGGGATTGTCATTACTTGTATTACCTTGTTTAATTCATCTATTTGTGTATTGGGGTTTGTCATTACTTGTATTACCTTGTTTAATTCATCTATATGTGTGTTGGGGATTGTCATTACTAATATTACCTTGTTTAATTCATCTATATGTGTGTTGGGGATTGTTATTACTTGTATTACCTTGTTTAATTCATCTATATGTGTATTGGGGTTTGTCATTACTTGTATTACCATGTTTAATTCATCTATATGTGTATTGGGGTTTTTCATTGCTTGTATTACCTTGTTTAATTCATCTATATGTGTATTGGGAATTGTTATTACTCGCATTACCTTGCTTAGTTCATCTATATGTGTATTGGGGATTGTCATTGCTTGTATTACCTTGTTTAATTCATCAATATGTGTATTGTGTATCGATGCTGCATAGTTTGTCATTACTTGTATTACCTTGTTTAATTCATCTATATGTGTATTGTGTATCGATGCTGCATGGTTTGTCATCACTTCCATTACCTTGTTTAATTCATCTATATGTTTATTGGGTATTGTCATTACTTGTATTACCTTGTTTAATTCATCTATATGTGTATTGGGGTTTGTCATTACTTGTATTACCTTGTTTAATTCATCTATATGTGTATTGGGAATTGTTATTACTCGCATTACCTTGCTTAGTTCATCTATATGTGTATTGGGGATTGTCATTGCTTGTATTACCTTGTTTAATTCATCAATATGTGTATTGTGTATCGATGCTGCATGGTTTGTCATTACTTGCATTACCTTGTTTAATTCATCTATATGTGTATTGGGGATTGTCATTACTTATATTACCTTGTTTAATTCATCTATATGTGTATTGGGGATTGTCATTACTTGTATTACCTTGTTTAATTCATCAATATGTGTATTGTGTATCGATGCTGCATGGTTTGTCATTACTTGCATTACCTTGTTTAATTCATCTATATGTGTATTGGGGATTGTCATTACTTGTATTAACTTGTTTAATTCATCTATATGTGTATTGAGGTTTGTCATTACTTGTATTACCTTGTTTAATTCATCTATATGTGTATTCGGGTTTGTCATTACTTGTATTACCTTGTTTAGTTCATCTATATGTGTATTGGGGATTGTCATTACTTATATTACCTTGTTTGATTCATCTATATGTGTATTGGGGATTTTTATTACTTGTATTACCTTGTTTAATTCATCTATATGTGCATTGGGGATTGTCATTACTTGTATTACCTTGTTTAATTCATCTATATGTGTATTGGGGATTGTCATTACTTGTATTACCTTGTTTAATTCATCTATATGTGTATTGAGGTTTGTCATTACTTGTATTACCTTGTTTAATTCATCTATATGTGTATTGGGGATTGTCATTACTTATATTACCTTGTTTAATTCATCTATATGTTTATTTGGTATAGATGCTGAATGGATTGTCATTGCTTGTATTACCTTGTTTAATTCATCTATATGTGTATTGGGGTTTGTTATTACATGTATTACCTTATTTAATTCATCTATATGTGTATTGGGTATAGATGCTGAATGGATTGTCATTGCTTGTATTACCTTGTTTAATTCATCTATATGTGTATTGGGGATTGTCATTACTTATATTACCTTGTTTAATTCATCTATATGTGTATTGAGGTTTGTCATTACTTGTATTACCTTGTTTAATTCATCTATATGTGTATTGGGGATTGTCATTACTTATATTACCTTGTTTAATTCATCTATATGTGTATTGGGTATAGATGCTGAATGGATTGTCATTACTTGTAATACCTTGTTTAATTCATCTATATGTGTATTGGGTATAGATGCTGAATGGATTGTCATTACTTGTAATACCTTGTTTAATTCATCTATATGTGTATTGGGGTTTGTCATTACTTGTATTACCTTGTTTAATTCATCTATATGTGTATTGGGGTTTGTTATTACATGCATTACCTTGTTTAATTCATCTATATGTGTATTGGGTATTGTCATTGCTTGTATTACCTTGTTTAATTCATCTATATGTGTATTGGGGATTGTCATTACTAATATTACCTTGTTTAATTCATCTATATGTGTATTGGGGTTTGTCATTACATGTATTACCTTGTTTAATTCATCTATATGTGTATTGGGTATAGATGCTGAATGGATTGTCATTGCTTGTATTACCTTGTTTAATTCATCTATATGTGTATTGGGGTTTGTCATTACTTGTATTACCTTGTTTAGTTCATCTATATGTGTATTGGGGATTGTCATTGCTTGTATTACCTTGTTTAATTCATCTATATGTGTATTGGGGTTTGTAATTACATGTATTACCTTGTTTAATTCATCTATATGTGTATTGGGTATAGATGCTGAATGGATTGTCATTGCTTGTATTACCTTGTTTAATTCATCTATGTGTGTATTGGGGTTTGTCATTACTTGTATTACCTTGTTTAATTCATCTATATGTGCATTGGGGTTTGTCATTACTTGTATTGCCTTGTTTAGTTCATCTATATGTGTATTGGGGATTGTCATTACTAATATTACCTTGTTTAATTCATCTACATGTGTATTGGGGTTTGTCATTACATGTATTACCTTGTTTAATTCATCTATATGTGTATTGGGTATAGATGCTGAATGGATTGTCATTGCTTGTATTACCTTGTTTAATTCATCTATATGTGTATTGGGGTTTGTCATTACTTGTATTACCTTGTTTAATTCATCTATATGTGCATTGGGGTTTGTCATTACTTGTATTGCCTTGTTTAGTTCATCTATATGTGTATTGGGGATTGTCATTACTAATATTACCTTGTTTAATTCATCTATATTTGTATTGGGGTTTGTCATTACTTGTATTACCTTGTTTATTTCATTTATATGTGTATTGGGTATAGATGCTGAATGGATTGTCATTGCTTCTATTACCTTGTTTAATTCATCTATATGTGTATTGGGGTTTGTCATTACTTGTATTACCTTGTTTAATTCATCTATATGTGTATTGGGGTTTGTCATTACATGTATTACCTTGTTTAATTCATCTATATGTGTATTGGGGCTTGTCATTACTTGTATTACCTTGTTTAGTTCATCTATATGTGTATTGGGATTTGTCATTACTTGTATTACCTTGTTTAGTTCATCTACATGTGTATTGGGGATTGTCATTACTTATATTACCTTGTTTAATTCATCTATATGTGTATTGGATATAGATTCTGAATGGATTGTCATTACTTGTATTACCTTGTTTAGTTCATCTATATGTGTATTGGGGTTTGTTATTACATGTATTACCTTGTTTAATTCATCTATATGTGTATTGGGTATAGATGCTGAATGGATTGTCATTGCTTGTATTACCTTGTTTAATTCATCTATATGTGTATTGGGGATTGTCATTACTTATATTACCTTGTTTAATTCATCTATATGTGTATTGAGGTTTGTCATTACTTGTATTACCTTGTTTAATTCATCTATATGTGTATTGGGGATTGTCATTACTTATATTACCTTGTTTAATTCATCTATATGTGTATTGGGTATAGATGCTGAATGGATTGTCATTACTTGTAATACCTTGTTTAATTCATCTATATGTGTATTGGGTATAGATGCTGAATGGATTGTCATTACTTGTAATACCTTGTTTAATTCATCTATATGTGTATTGGGGTTTGTCATTACTTGTATTACCTTGTTTAATTCATCTATATGTGTATTGGGGTTTGTTATTACATGCATTACCTTGTTTAATTCATCTATATGTGTATTGGGTATTGTCATTGCTTGTATTACCTTGTTTAATTCATCTATATGTGTATTGGGGATTGTCATTACTAATATTACCTTGTTTAATTCATCTATATGTGTATTGGGGTTTGTCATTACATGTACTACCTTGTTTAATTCATCTATATGTGTATTGGGTATAGATGCTGAATGGATTGTCATTGCTTGTATTACCTTGTTTAATTCATCTATATGTGTATTGGGGTTTGTCATTACTTGTATTACCTTGTTTAGTTCATCTATATGTGTATTGGGGATTGTCATTGCTTGTATTACCGTGTTTAATTCATCTATATGTGTATTGGGGTTTGTAATTACATGTATTACCTTGTTTAATTCATCTATATGTGTATTGGGGTTTGTCATTACATGTATTACCTTGTTTAATTCATCTATATGTGTATTGGGGTTTGTCATTACTTGTATTACCTTGTTTATTTCATTTATATGTGTATTGGGTATAGATGCTGAATGGATTGTCATTGCTTCTATTACCTTGTTTAATTCATCTATATGTGTATTGGGGTTTGTCATTACTTGTATTACCTTGTTTAATTCATCTATATGTGTATTGGGGTTTGTCATTACATGTATTACCTTGTTTAATTCATCTATATGTGTATTGGGGTTTGTCATTACTTGTATTACCTTGTTTAGTTCATCTATATGTGTATTGGGATTTGTCATTACTTGTATTACCTTGTTTAGTTCATCTACATGTGTATTGGGGATTGTCATTACTTATATTACCTTGTTTAATTCATCTATATGTGTATTGGATATAGATTCTGAATGGATTGTCATTACTTGTATTACCTTGTTTAGTTCATCTATATGTGTATTGGGGTTTGTCATTACTTGTATTACCTTGTTTAATTCATCTATATGTGTATTGGGGATTGTCATTACTTATTTTATCTTGTTTAATTCATCTATATGTGTATTGGGTATAGATGCTGAATGAATTGTCATTACTTGTATTACCTTGTTTAATTCATCTGTATATGCATTGGGGATTGTCATTACTTGTATTACCTTGTTTAATTCATCTATATGTGTATTGGGGTTTGTTATTACTTGTATTACCTTGTTTAATTCATCTATATGTGTATTGGGTATCGATGCTGCATGGTTTGTCATTACTTGTATTATCTTGTTTAATTCATCTATATGTGTATTGGGGTTTGTCATTACTCGTATTACCTTGTTTAATTCATCTATATGTGTAATTTGGGGTTTGTCATTACTTGTATTACCTTGTTTAATTCATCTATATGTGTATTGGAAATTGTCATTACTAGCATTACCTTGTTTAGTTCATCTATATGTGTATTGGGTATCGATGCTGCATGTTTTGGCATTACTTGTGTTAACTTGTTTAGTTCATCTATATGTGTATTGGGGTTTGGCATTACTTGTATTACCTTGTTTAATTCATCTATATGTGTATTGGGTATCGATGCTGCATGGTTTGTCATTACTTGTATTACCTTGTTTAATTCATCTATATGTGAATTGGGGTTTGTCATTACTTGTATTACCTTGTTTAATTCATCTATATGTGTATTGGGTATCGATGCTGCATGGTTTGTCATTGCTTGTATTACCTTGTTTATTTCATCTATATGTGTATTGGGGTTTGTCATTACTTGTATTACCTTGATTAATTCATCTATATGTGTATTGGGAATTGTCATTACTTGCATTACCTTGTTTAGTTCATCTATATGTGCATTGGGGATTGTCATTACTTGTATTACCTTTTTTAATTCATCTATATGTGTATTGGGGTTTGTCATTACTTGTATTACCTTGTTTAATTCATCTATATGTGTATTGGGAATTGTCATGACTTGCATTACCTTGTTTAGTTCATCTATATGTGCATTGGGGATTGTCATTACTTGTATTACCTTTTTTAATTCATCTATATGTGTATTGGGTACTGTCATTACTTGTATTACCTTGTTTAATTCATCTATATGTGTATTGGGGTTTGTCATTACTTGTATTACCTTGTTTAATTCATCTATATGTGTATTGGGAATTGTCATGACTTGCATTACCTTGTTTAGTGCATCTATATGTGCATTGGGGATTGTCATTACTTGTATTGCCTTGTTTAATTAATGTCTATGTGTATTGGGGTTTGTCATTGTTTGTATTACCTTGTTTAATTCATCTATATGTGTATTGGGTATCGATGCTGCATGGTTTGTCATTACTTGTATTACCTTGTTTAATTCCTCTATATGTGTATTGGGTATTGTCATTACTTGTATTAACTTGTTTAATTCATCTATATGTGTATTGAGGTTTGTCAATACTTGTATTACCTTGTTTAGTTCATCTATATGTGTATTGGGGATTGTCATTACTTATATTACCTTGTTTAATTCATCTATATATGTATTGGGTATAGATGCTGAATGGATTGTCATTACTTGTATCACCTTGTTTAATTCATCTATATGTGTATTGGGTACTGTCATTACTTGTATTACCTTGTTTAATTCATCTATATGTGTATTGGGGTTTGTCATTATTTGTATTACCTTGTTTAATTCATCTATATGTGTATTGGGTATCGATGCTGCATGGTTTTTCATTACTTATATTACCTTGTTTAATTCATCTATATGTGCATTGGGGATTGTCATTACTTGTATTACCTTGTTTAAATCATCAATATGTGTATTGGGGTTTGTCATTACTTGTATTACCTTGTTTAATTCATCGATATGTGTATTGGGGATTGTCATTGCTTGTATTACCTTGTTTAAATCATCTATATGTGTATTGGGGTTTGTCATTACTTGTATTACCTTGTTTAATTCATCTATATGTGTATTGGGGATTGTCATTACTTGTATTACCTTGTTTAATTCATCTATATGTGAATTGGGGATAGTCATTACTTGTATTAACTTGTTTAATTCATCTATATGTGAATTGGGGATTGTTATTACTTGTATTACCTTGTTTAATTCATCTATATGTGTATTGGGGATTGTCATTACTTGTATTACCTTGTTTAATTCATCTATATGTGTATTGGGGATTATCATTACTTGTATTACCTTGTCTAAATCATCTATATGTGTATTGGGGTTTGTCATTACTTGTATTACCTTGTTTAATTCATCTATATGTGTATTGGGGATTGTCATTACTTGTATTACCTTGTTTAATTCATCTATATGTGAATTGGGGATTGTCATTACTTATATTACCTTGTTTAATTCATCTATATGTGTATTGGGGATTGTCATTACTTGTATTACCTAGTTGAAATCATCAATATGTGTATTGGGGTTTGTCATTACTTGTATTACCTTGTTTAATTCATCTATATGTGTATAGGGGATTGTCATTACTTGTATTACCTTGTTTAAATCATCTATATGTGTATTGGGGTTTGTCATTTTTTGTATTACCTTGTTTAATTCATCTATATGTGTATTGGGGATTGTCATTACTTGTATTACCTTGTTTAATTCATCTATATGTGAATTGGGGATTGTCATTACTTGTATTACCTTGTTTAATTCATCTATATGTGTATTGGGGTTTGTCATTACTTGTATTACCTTGTTTAATTCATCTATATGTGTATTGGGGATTGTCATTACTTGTATTACCTTGTTTAATTCATCTATATGTGTATAGGGGATTGTCATTACTTGTATTACCTTGTTTAATTCATCAATATGTGCATTGGGGTTTGTTATTACTTGTATTACCTTGTTTAATTCATTTATATGTGTATTGGGGTTTGTCATAACTTGTATTACCTTGCTTAGTTCATCTATATGTGTATTGGGGTTTGTCATTACTTGTATTACCTCGTTTAATTCATCTATATGTGTATTGGGGATTGTCATTACGTGTATTACCTTGTTTAATTCATCTATATGTGTATTGGGGTTTGTCATTACTTGCATTACCTTGTTTAGTTCATCTATATGTGTATTGGGGTTTGTCATTACTTGTATTACCTTGTTTAATTCATCTATATGTGTATTGGGGTTTGTCATTACTTGTATTACCTTGTTTAATTCATCTATATGTGTATTGGGTATTGTCATTACTTGTATTACCTTGTTTTGTTCATCTATATGTGTATTGGGGTTTGTCATTACTTGTATTACCTTGTTTAATTCATCTATATGTGTATTGGGGTTTGTCATTACTTGTATTACCTTGTTTAATTCATCTATATGTGTATTGGGTATTGTCATTACTTGTATCACCTTGTTTAATTCATCTATATGTGTATTGGGGTTTGTCATTACTTGTATTACCTTGTTTAGTTCATCTATATGTGTATTGGGGTTTGTCATTACTTGTATTACCTTGTTTAATTCATCTATATGTGTATTGGGGTTTGTCATAACTTGTATTACCTTGCTTAGTTCATCTGTATGTGTATTGGGGTTTGTCATTGCTTGTATTACCTTGTTTAATTCATCTATATGTGTATTGGGTATCGATGCTGCATGGTTTGTCATAATTGTATTACCTTGT
Source organism: Bathymodiolus brooksi (assembly GCA_963680875.1). Taxonomy (NCBI): domain Eukaryota; kingdom Metazoa; phylum Mollusca; class Bivalvia; order Mytilida; family Modiolidae; genus Bathymodiolus; species Bathymodiolus brooksi. The sequence continues at coordinate 128,048,744 of OY804577.1, read as the reverse complement.
TTAATTCATCTATATGTGTATTGGGGATTGTCATTACTTGTATTACCTTGTTTAATTCATCTATATGTGTATTGGGGTTTGTCATTACTTGTATTACCTTGTTTAATTCATCTATATGTGTATTGGTGATTGCCATTACTTGTATAGCCTTGTATAATTCATCTATATGTGTATTGGGGTTTGTCATTACTTGTATTACCTTGTATAATTCATCTATATGTGCATTGGGTATTTTCATTACTTGTATTACCTTGTTTAATTCATCTGTATGTGTATTGGGGATTGTCATTACTTGTATTACCTTGTTTAATTCATCTATATGTGCATTGGGGATTGTCATTACTTGTATTACCTTGTATAATTCATCAATATGTGTATTGGGGATTGTCATTACTTGTATTACCTTGTTTATTTCATCTATATGTGTATTGGGGTTTGTCATTACTTGTATAACCTTGTATAATTCATCAATATGTGTATTGGGGATTGTCATTACTTGTATTACCTTGTATAATTCATCTATATGTGTATTGGGTATTGTCATTACTTGTATTACCTTGTTTAATTCATCTGTATGTGCATTGGGGATTGTCATTACTTGTATTACCTTGTTTAATTCATGTCTATGTGTATTGGGTTTGTCATTACTTGTATTACCTTGTTGTATTCATCTATATGTGTATTGGGGTTTGTCATTACATGTATTACCTTGTTTAATTCATCTATATGTGTATTGGGGCTTGTCATTACTTGTATTACCTTGTTTAGTTCATCTATATGTGTATTGGGATTTGTCATTACTTGTATTACCTTGTTTAGTTCATCTACATGTGTATTGGGGATTGTCATTACTTATATTACCTTGTTTAATTCATCTATATGTGTATTGGATATAGATTCTGAATGGATTGTCATTACTTGTATTACCTTGTTTAGTTCATCTATATGTGTATTGGGGTTTGTTATTACATGTATTACCTTGTTTAATTCATCTATATGTGTATTGGGTATAGATGCTGAATGGATTGTCATTGCTTGTATTACCTTGTTTAATTCATCTATATGTGTATTGGGGATTGTCATTACTTATATTACCTTGTTTAATTCATCTATATGTGTATTGAGGTTTGTCATTACTTGTATTACCTTGTTTAATTCATCTATATGTGTATTGGGGATTGTCATTACTTATATTACCTTGTTTAATTCATCTATATGTGTATTGGGTATAGATGCTGAATGGATTGTCATTACTTGTAATACCTTGTTTAATTCATCTATATGTGTATTGGGTATAGATGCTGAATGGATTGTCATTACTTGTAATACCTTGTTTAATTCATCTATATGTGTATTGGGGTTTGTCATTACTTGTATTACCTTGTTTAATTCATCTATATGTGTATTGGGGTTTGTTATTACATGCATTACCTTGTTTAATTCATCTATATGTGTATTGGGTATTGTCATTACTAATATTACCTTATTTAATTCATCTATATGTGTATTGGGGTTTGTCATTACATGTACTACCTTGTTTAATTCATCTATATGTGTATTGGGTATAGATGCTGAATGGATTGTCATTGCTTGTATTACCTTGTTTAATTCATCTATATGTGTATTGGGGTTTGTCATTACTTGTATTACCTTGTTTAGTTCATCTATATGTGTATTGGGGATTGTCATTGCTTGTATTACCGTGTTTAATTCATCTATATGTGTATTGGGGTTTGTAATTACATGTATTACCTTGTTTAATTCATCTATATGTGTATTGGGGTTTGTCATTACATGTATTACCTTGTTTAATTCATCTATATGTGTATTGGGGTTTGTCATTACTTGTATTACCTTGTTTATTTCATTTATATGTGTATTGGGTATAGATGCTGAATGGATTGTCATTGCTTCTATTACCTTGTTTAATTCATCTATATGTGTATTGGGGTTTGTCATTACTTGTATTACCTTGTTTAATTCATCTATATGTGTATTGGGGTTTGTCATTACATGTATTACCTTGTTTAATTCATCTATATGTGTATTGGGGTTTGTCATTACTTGTATTACCTTGTTTAGTTCATCTATATGTGTATTGGGATTTGTCATTACTTGTATTACCTTGTTTAGTTCATCTACATGTGTATTGGGGATTGTCATTACTTATATTACCTTGTTTAATTCATCTATATGTGTATTGGATATAGATTCTGAATGGATTGTCATTACTTGTATTACCTTGTTTAGTTCATCTATATGTGTATTGGGGTTTGTCATTACTTGTATTACCTTGTTTAATTCATCTATATGTGTATTGGGTATAGATGCTGAATGGATTGTCATTGCTTCTATTACCTTGTTTAATTCATCTATATGTGTGTTGGGGATTGTCATTACTAATATTACCTTGTTTAATTCATCTATATGTGTGTTGGGGATTGTTATTACTTGTATTACCTTGTTTAATTCATCTATATGTGTATTGGGGTTTGTCATTACTTGTATTACCATGTTTAATTCATCTATATGTGTATTGGGGTTTTTCATTGCTTGTATTACCTTGTTTAATTCATCTATATGTGTATTGGGAATTGTTATTACTCGCATTACCTTGCTTAGTTCATCTATATGTGTATTGGGGATTGTCATTGCTTGTATTACCTTGTTTAATTCATCAATATGTGTATTGTGTATCGATGCTGCATGGTTTGTCATTACTTGTATTACCTTGTTTAATTCATCTATATGTGTATTGTGTATCGATGCTGCATGGTTTGTCATCACTTCCATTACCTTGTTTAATTCATCTATATGTTTATTGGGTATTGTCATTACTTGTATTACCTTGTTTAATTCATCTATATGTGTATTGGGGTTTGTCATTACTTGTATTACCTTGTTTAATTCATCTATATGTGTATTGGGAATTGTTATTACTCGCATTACCTTGCTTAGTTCATCTATATGTGTATTGGGGATTGTCATTGCTTGTATTACCTTGTTTAATTCATCAATATGTGTATTGTGTATCGATGCTGCATGGTTTGTCATTACTTGCATTACCTTGTTTAATTCATCTATATGTGTATTGGGGATTGTCCTTTCTTATATTACCTTGTTTAATTCATCTATATGTGTATTGGGGATTGTCATTACTTGTATTACCTTGTTTAATTCATCAATATGTGTATTGTGTATCGATGCTGCATGGTTTGTCATTACTTGCATTACCTTGTTTAATTCATCTATATGTGTATTGGGGATTGTCATTACTTGTATTAACTTGTTTAATTCATCTATATGTGTATTGAGGTTTGTCATTACTTGTATTACCTTGTTTAATTCATCTATATGTGTATTCGGGTTTGTCATTACTTGTATTACCTTGTTTAGTTCATCTATATGTGTATTGGGGATTGTCATTACTTATATTACCTTGTTTGATTCATCTATATGTGTATTGGGGATTTTTATTACTTGTATTACCTTGTTTAATTCATCTATATGTGCATTGGGGATTGTCATTACTTGTATTACCTTGTTTAATTCATCTATATGTGTATTGGGGATTGTCATTACTTGTATTACCTTGTTTAATTCATCTATATGTGTATTGAGGTTTGTCATTACTTGTATTACCTTGTTTAATTCATCTATATGTGTATTGGGGATTGTCATTACTTATATTACCTTGTTTAATTCATCTATATGTTTATTTGGTATAGATGCTGAATGGATTGTCATTGCTTGTATTACCTTGTTTAATTCATCTATATGTGTATTGGGGTTTGTTATTACATGTATTACCTTATTTAATTCATCTATATGTGTATTGGGTATAGATGCTGAATGGATTGTCATTGCTTGTATTACCTTGTTTAATTCATCTATATGTGTATTGGGGATTGTCATTACTTATATTACCTTGTTTAATTCATCTATATGTGTATTGAGGTTTGTCATTACTTGTATTACCTTGTTTAATTCATCTATATGTGTATTGGGGATTGTCATTACTTATATTACCTTGTTTAATTCATCTATATGTGTATTGGGTATAGATGCTGAATGGATTGTCATTACTTGTAATACCTTGTTTAATTCATCTATATGTGTATTGGGTATAGATGCTGAATGGATTGTCATTACTTGTAATACCTTGTTTAATTCATCTATATGTGTATTGGGGTTTGTCATTACTTGTATTACCTTGTTTAATTCATCTATATGTGTATTCGGGTTTGTCATTACTTGTATTACCTTGTTTAGTTCATCTATATGTGTATTGGGGATTGTCATTACTTATATTACCTTGTTTGATTCATCTATATGTGTATTGGGGATTTTTATTACTTGTATTACCTTGTTTAATTCATCTATATGTGCATTGGGGATTGTCATTACTTGTATTACCTTGTTTAATTCATCTATATGTGTATTGGGGATTGTCATTACTTGTATTACCTTGTTTAATTCATCTATATGTGTATTGAGGTTTGTCATTACTTGTATTACCTTGTTTAATTCATCTATATGTGTATGGGGATTGTCATTACTTATATTACCTTGTTTAATTCATCTATATGTTTATTTGGTATAGATGCTGAATGGATTGTCATTGCTTGTATTACCTTGTTTAATTCATCTATATGTGTATTGGGGTTTGTTATTACATGTATTACCTTATTTAATTCATCTATATGTGTATTGGGTATAGATGCTGAATGGATTGTCGTTGCTTGTATTACCTTGTTTAATTCATCTATATGTGTATTGGGGATTGTCATTACTTATATTACCTTGTTTAATTCATCTATATGTGTATTGGGTATAGATGCTGAATGGATTGTCATTACTTGTAATACCTTGTTTAATTCATCTATATGTGTATTGGGTATAGATGCTGAATGGATTGTCATTACTTGTAATACCTTGTTTAATTCATCTATATGTGTATTGGGGTTTGTCATTACTTGTATTACCTTGTTTAATTCATCTATATGTGTATTCGGGTTTGTCATTACTTGTATTACCTTGTTTAGTTCATCTATATGTGTATTGGGGATTGTCATTACTTATATTACCTTGTTTGATTCATCTATATGTGTATTGGGGATTTTTATTACTTGTATTACCTTGTTTAATTCATCTATATGTGCATTGGGGATTGTCATTACTTGTATTACCTTGTTTAATTCATCTATATGTGTATTGGGGATTGTCATTACTTGTATTACCTTGTTTAATTCATCTATATGTGTATTGAGGTTTGTCATTACTTGTATTACCTTGTTTAATTCATCTATATGTGTATTGGGGATTGTCATTACTTATATTACCTTGTTTAATTCATCTATATGTTTATTTGGTATAGATGCTGAATGGATTGTCATTGCTTGTATTACCTTGTTTAATTCATCTATATGTGTATTGGGGTTTGTTATTACATGTATTACCTTATTTAATTCATCTATATGTGTATTGGGTATAGATGCTGAATGGATTGTCATTGCTTGTATTACCTTGTTTAATTCATCTATATGTGTATTGGGGATTGTCATTACTTATATTACCTTGTTTAATTCATCTATATGTGTATTGGGTATAGATGCTGAATGGATTGTCATTACTTGTAATACCTTGTTTAATTCATCTATATGTGTATTGGGTATAGATGCTGAATGGATTGTCATTACTTGTAATACCTTGTTTAATTCATCTATATGTGTATTGGGGTTTGTCATTACTTGTATTACCTTGTTTAATTCATCTATATGTGTATTGGGGTTTGTTATTACATGCATTACCTTGTTTAATTCATCTATATGTGTATTGGGTATTGTCATTGCTTGTATTACCTTGTTTAATACATCTATATGTGTATTGGGGTTTGTCATTACTTGTATTACCTTGTTTAAATCATCTATATGTGTATTGGGGATTGTCATTACTTGTATTACCTTGCTTAATACATCTATATGTGTATTGGGGATTGTCATTACTAATATTACCTTGTTTAATTCATCTATATGTGTATTGGGGATTGTCATTACTTGTATTACCTTGTTTAATACATCTATATGTGAATTGGGGATTGTCATTACTTGTATTACCTTGTTTAATACATCTATATGTGTATTGGGGATTGTCATTACTTGTATTACCTTGTTTAATTCATCTATATGTGTATTGGGGTTTGTCATTACTTGTATTACCTTGTTTAATTCATCTATATGTGTGTTGGGGATTGTCATTACTAATATTACCTTGTTTAATTCATCTATATGTGTGTTGGGGATTGTTATTACTTGTATTACCTTGTTTAATTCATCTATATGTGTATTGGGGTTTGTCATTACTTGTATTACCATGTTTAATTCATCTATATGTGTATTGGGGTTTTTCATTGCTTGTATTACCTTGTTTAATTCATCTATATGTGTATTGGGAATTGTTATTACTCGCATTACCTTGCTTAGTTCATCTATATGTGTATTGGGGATTGTCATTGCTTGTATTTCCTTGTTTAATTCATCAATATGTGTATTGTGTATCGATGCTGCATGGTTTGTCATTACTTGTATTACCTTGTTTAATTCATCTATATGTGTATTGTGTATCGATGCTGCATGGTTTGTCATCACTTCCATTACCTTGTTTAATTCATCTATATGTTTATTGGGTATTGTCATTACTTGTATTACCTTGTTTAATTCATCTATATGTGTATTGGGGTTTGTCATTACTTGTATTACCTTGTTTAATTCATCTATATGTGTATTGGGAATTGTTATTACTCGCATTACCTTGCTTAGTTCATCTATATGTGTATTGGGGATTGTCATTGCTTGTATTACCTTGTTTAATTCATCAATATGTGTATTGTGTATCGATGCTGCATGGTTTGTCATTACTTGCATTACCTTGTTTAATTCATCTATATGTGTATTGGGGATTGTCATTACTTATATTACCTTGTTTAATTCATCTATATGTGTATTGGGGATTGTCATTACTTGTATTACCTTGTTTAATTCATCAATATGTGTATTGTGTATCGATGCTGCATGGTTTGTCATTACTTGCATTACCTTGTTTAATTCATCTATATGTGTATTGGGGATTGTCATTACTTGTATTAACTTGTTTAATTCATCTATATGTGTATTGAGGTTTGTCATTACTTGTATTACCTTGTTTAATTCATCTATATGTGTATTCGGGTTTGTCATTACTTGTATTACCTTGTTTAGTTCATCTATATGTGTATTGGGGATTGTCATTACTTATATTACCTTGTTTGATTCATCTATATGTGTATTGGGGATTTTTATTACTTGTATTACCTTGTTTAATTCATCTATATGTGCATTGGGGATTGTCATTACTTGTATTACCTTGTTTAATTCATCTATATGTGTATTGGGGATTGTCATTACTTGTATTACCTTGTTTAATTCATCTATATGTGTATTGAGGTTTGTCATTACTTGTATTACCTTGTTTAATTCATCTATATGTGTATTGGGGATTGTCATTACTTATATTACCTTGTTTAATTCATCTATATGTTTATTTGGTATAGATGCTGAATGGATTGTCATTGCTTGTATTACCTTGTTTAATTCATCTATATGTGTATTGGGGTTTGTTATTACATGTATTACCTTATTTAATTCATCTATATGTGTATTGGGTATAGATGCTGAATGGATTGTCATTGCTTGTATTACCTTGTTTAATTCATCTATATGTGTATTGGGGATTGTCATTACTTATATTACCTTGTTTAATTCATCTATATGTGTATTGAGGTTTGTCATTACTTGTATTACCTTGTTTAATTCATCTATATGTGTATTGGGGATTGTCATTACTTATATTACCTTGTTTAATTCATCTATATGTGTATTGGGTATAGATGCTGAATGGATTGTCATTACTTGTAATACCTTGTTTAATTCATCTATATGTGTATTGGGTATAGATGCTGAATGGATTGTCATTACTTGTAATACCTTGTTTAATTCATCTATATGTGTATTGGGGTTTGTCATTACTTGTATTACCTTGTTTAATTCATCTATATGTGTATTGGGGTTTGTTATTACATGCATTACCTTGTTTAATTCATCTATATGTGTATTGGGTATTGTCATTGCTTGTATTACCTTGTTTAATTCATCTATATGTGTATTGGGGATTGTCATTACTAATATTACCTTGTTTAATTCATCTATATGTGTATTGGGGTTTGTCATTACATGTATTACCTTGTTTAATTCATCTATATGTGTATTGGGTATAGATGCTGAATGGATTGTCATTGCTTGTATTACCTTGTTTAATTCATCTATATGTGTATTGGGGTTTGTCATTACTTGTATTACCTTGTTTAGTTCATCTATATGTGTATTGGGGATTGTCATTGCTTGTATTACCTTGTTTAATTCATCTATATGTGTATTGGGGTTTGTAATTACATGTATTACCTTGTTTAATTCATCTATATGTGTATTGGGTATAGATGCTGAATGGATTGTCATTGCTTGTATTACCTTGTTTAATTCATCTATGTGTGTATTGGGGTTTGTCATTACTTGTATTACCTTGTTTAATTCATCTATATGTGCATTGGGGTTTGTCATTACTTGTATTGCCTTGTTTAGTTCATCTATATGTGTATTGGGGATTGTCATTACTAATATTACCTTGTTTAATTCATCTACATGTGTATTGGGGTTTGTCATTACATGTATTACCTTGTTTAATTCATCTATATGTGTATTGGGTATAGATGCTGAATGGATTGTCATTGCTTGTATTACCTTGTTTAATTCATCTATATGTGTATTGGGGTTTGTCATTACTTGTATTACCTTGTTTAATTCATCTATATGTGCATTGGGGTTTGTCATTACTTGTATTGCCTTGTTTAGTTCATCTATATGTGTATTGGGGATTGTCATTACTAATATTACCTTGTTTAATTCATCTATATTTGTATTGGGGTTTGTCATTACTTGTATTACCTTGTTTATTTCATTTATATGTGTATTGGGTATAGATGCTGAATGGATTGTCATTGCTTCTATTACCTTGTTTAATTCATCTATATGTGTATTGGGGTTTGTCATTACTTGTATTACCTTGTTTAATTCATCTATATGTGTATTGGGGTTTGTCATTACATGTATTACCTTGTTTAATTCATCTATATGTGTATTGGGGCTTGTCATTACTTGTATTACCTTGTTTAGTTCATCTATATGTGTATTGGGATTTGTCATTACTTGTATTACCTTGTTTAGTTCATCTACATGTGTATTGGGGATTGTCATTACTTATATTACCTTGTTTAATTCATCTATATGTGTATTGGATATAGATTCTGAATGGATTGTCATTACTTGTATTACCTTGTTTAGTTCATCTATATGTGTATTGGGGTTTGTTATTACATGTATTACCTTGTTTAATTCATCTATATGTGTATTGGGTATAGATGCTGAATGGATTGTCATTGCTTGTATTACCTTGTTTAATTCATCTATATGTGTATTGGGGATTGTCATTACTTATATTACCTTGTTTAATTCATCTATATGTGTATTGAGGTTTGTCATTACTTGTATTACCTTGTTTAATTCATCTATATGTGTATTGGGGATTGTCATTACTTATATTACCTTGTTTAATTCATCTATATGTGTATTGGGTATAGATGCTGAATGGATTGTCATTACTTGTAATACCTTGTTTAATTCATCTATATGTGTATTGGGTATAGATGCTGAATGGATTGTCATTACTTGTAATACCTTGTTTAATTCATCTATATGTGTATTGGGGTTTGTCATTACTTGTATTACCTTGTTTAATTCATCTATATGTGTATTGGGGTTTGTTATTACATGCATTACCTTGTTTAATTCATCTATATGTGTATTGGGTATTGTCATTGCTTGTATTACCTTGTTTAATTCATCTATATGTGTATTGGGGATTGTCATTACTAATATTACCTTGTTTAATTCATCTATATGTGTATTGGGGTTTGTCATTACATGTACTACCTTGTTTAATTCATCTATATGTGTATTGGGTATAGATGCTGAATGGATTGTCATTGCTTGTATTACCTTGTTTAATTCATCTATATGTGTATTGGGGTTTGTCATTACTTGTATTACCTTGTTTAGTTCATCTATATGTGCATTGGGGATTGTCATTGCTTGTATTACCGTGTTTAATTCATCTATATGTGTATTGGGGTTTGTAATTACATGTATTACCTTGTTTAATTCATCTATATGTGTATTGGGGTTTGTCATTACATGTATTACCTTGTTTAATTCATCTATATGTGTATTGGGGTTTGTCATTACTTGTATTACCTTGTTTATTTCATTTATATGTGTATTGGGTATAGATGCTGAATGGATTGTCATTGCTTCTATTACCTTGTTTAATTCATCTATATGTGTATTGGGGTTTGTCATTACTTGTATTACCTTGTTTAATTCATCTATATGTGTATTGGGGTTTGTCATTACATGTATTACCTTGTTTAATTCATCTATATGTGTATTGGGGTTTGTCATTACTTGTATTACCTTGTTTAGTTCATCTATATGTGTATTGGGATTTGTCATTACTTGTATTACCTTGTTTAGTTCATCTACATGTGTATTGGGGATTGTCATTACTTATATTACCTTGTTTAATTCATCTATATGTGTATTGGATATAGATTCTGAATGGATTGTCATTACTTGTATTACCTTGTTTAGTTCATCTATATGTGTATTGGGGTTTGTCATTACTTGTATTACCTTGTTTAATTCATCTATATGTGTATTGGGGATTGTCATTACTTATTTTATCTTGTTTAATTCATCTATATGTGTATTGGGTATAGATGCTGAATGAATTGTCATTACTTGTATTACCTTGTTTAATTCATCTGTATATGCATTGGGGATTGTCATTACTTGTATTACCTTGTTTAATTCATCTATATGTGTATTGGGGTTTGTTATTACTTGTATTACCTTGTTTAATTCATCTATATGTGTATTGGGTATCGATGCTGCATGGTTTGTCATTACTTGTATTATCTTGTTTAATTCATCTATATGTGTATTGGGGTTTGTCATTACTCGTATTACCTTGTTTAATTCATCTATATGTGTAATTTGGGGTTTGTCATTACTTGTATTACCTTGTTTAATTCATCTATATGTGTATTGGAAATTGTCATTACTAGCATTACCTTGTTTAGTTCATCTATATGTGTATTGGGTATCGATGCTGCATGTTTTGGCATTACTTGTGTTAACTTGTTTAGTTCATCTATATGTGTATTGGGGTTTGGCATTACTTGTATTACCTTGTTTAATTCATCTATATGTGTATTGGGTATCGATGCTGCATGGTTTGTCATTACTTGTATTACCTTGTTTAATTCATCTATATGTGAATTGGGGTTTGTCATTACTTGTATTACCTTGTTTAATTCATCTATATGTGTATTGGGTATCGATGCTGCATGGTTTGTCATTGCTTGTATTACCTTGTTTATTTCATCTATATGTGTATTGGGGTTTGTCATTACTTGTATTACCTTGATTAATTCATCTATATGTGTATTGGGAATTGTCATTACTTGCATTACCTTGTTTAGTTCATCTATATGTGCATTGGGGATTGTCATTACTTGTATTACCTTTTTTAATTCATCTATATGTGTATTGGGGTTTGTCATTACTTGTATTACCTTGTTTAATTCATCTATATGTGAATTGGGAATTGTCATGACTTGCATTACCTTGTTTAGTTCATCTATATGTGCATTGGGGATTGTCATTACTTGTATTACCTTTTTTAATTCATCTATATGTGTATTGGGTACTGTCATTACTTGTATTACCTTGTTTAATTCATCTATATGTGTATTGGGGTTTGTCATTACTTGTATTACCTTGTTTAATTCATCTATATGTGTATTGGGAATTGTCATGACTTGCATTACCTTGTTTAGTGCATCTATATGTGCATTGGGGATTGTCATTACTTGTATTGCCTTGTTTAATTAATGTCTATGTGTATTGGGGTTTGTCATTGTTTGTATTACCTTGTTTAATTCATCTATATGTGTATTGGGTATCGATGCTGCATGGTTTGTCATTACTTGTATTACCTTGTTTAATTCCTCTATATGTGTATTGGGTATTGTCATTACTTGTATTAACTTGTTTAATTCATCTATATGTGTATTGAGGTTTGTCAATACTTGTATTACCTTGTTTAGTTCATCTATATGTGTATTGGGGATTGTCATTACTTATATTACCTTGTTTAATTCATCTATATATGTATTGGGTATAGATGCTGAATGGATTGTCATTACTTGTATCACCTTGTTTAATTCATCTATATGTGTATTGGGCACTGTCATTACTTGTATTACCTTGTTTAATTCATCTATATGTGTATTGGGGTTTGTCATTATTTGTATTACCTTGTTTAATTCATCTATATGTGTATTGGGTATCGATGCTGCATGGTTTTTCATTACTTATATTACCTTGTTTAATTCATCTATATGTGCATTGGGGATTGTCATTACTTGTATTACCTTGTTTAAATCATCAATATGTGTATTGGGGTTTGTCATTACTTGTATTACCTTGTTTAATTCATCGATATGTGTATTGGGGATTGTCATTGCTTGTATTACCTTGTTTAAATCATCTATATGTGTATTGGGGTTTGTCATTACTTGTATTACCTTGTTTAATTCATCTATATGTGTATTGGGGATTGTCATTACTTGTATTACCTTGTTTAATTCATCTATATGTGAATTGGGGATAGTCATTACTTGTATTAACTTGTTTAATTCATCTATATGTGAATTGGGGATTGTTATTACTTGTATTACCTTGTTTAATTCATCTATATGTGTATTGGGGATTGTCATTACTTGTATTACCTTGTTTAATTCATCTATATGTGTATTGGGGATTATCATTACTTGTATTACCTTGTCTAAATCATCTATATGTGTATTGGGGTTTGTCATTACTTGTATTACCTTGTTTAATTCATCTATATGTGTATTGGGGATTGTCATTACTTGTATTACCTTGTTTAATTCATCTATATGTGAATTGGGGATTGTCATTACTTATATTACCTTGTTTAATTCATCTATATGTGTATTGGGGATTGTCATTACTTGTATTACCTAGTTGAAATCATCAATATGTGTATTGGGGTTTGTCATTACTTGTATTACCTTGTTTAATTCATCTATATGTGTATAGGGGATTGTCATTACTTGTATTACCTTGTTTAAATCATCTATATGTGTATTGGGGTTTGTCATTTTTTGTATTACCTTGTTTAATTCATCTATATGTGTATTGGGGATTGTCATTACTTGTATTACCTTGTTTAATTCATCTATATGTGAATTGGGGATTGTCATTACTTGTATTACCTTGTTTAATTCATCTATATGTGTATTGGGGTTTGTCATTACTTGTATTACCTTGTTTAATTCATCTATATGTGTATTGGGGATTGTCATTACTTGTATTACCTTGTTTAATTCATCTATATGTGTATAGGGGATTGTCATTACTTGTATTACCTTGTTTAATTCATCAATATGTGCATTGGGGTTTGTTATTACTTGTATTACCTTGTTTAATTCATTTATATGTGTATTGGGGTTTGTCATAACTTGTATTACCTTGCTTAGTTCATCTATATGTGTATTGGGGTTTGTCATTACTTGTATTACCTCGTTTAATTCATCTATATGTGTATTGGGGATTGTCATTACGTGTATTACCTTGTTTAATTCATCTATATGTGTATTGGGGTTTGTCATTACTTGCATTACCTTGTTTAGTTCATCTATATGTGTATTGGGGTTTGTCATTACTTGTATTACCTTGTTTAATTCATCTATATGTGTATTGGGGTTTGTCATTACTTGTATTACCTTGTTTAATTCATCTATATGTGTATTGGGTATTGTCATTACTTGTATTACCTTGTTTTGTTCATCTATATGTGTATTGGGGTTTGTCATTACTTGTATTACCTTGTTTAATTCATCTATATGTGTATTGGGGTTTGTCATTACTTGTATTACCTTGTTTAATTCATCTATATGTGTATTGGGTATTGTCATTACTTGTATCACCTTGTTTAATTCATCTATATGTGTATTGGGGTTTGTCATTACTTGTATTACCTTGTTTAGTTCATCTATATGTGTATTGGGGTTTGTCATTACTTGTATTACCTTGTTTAATTCATCTATATGTGTATTGGGGTTTGTCATAACTTGTATTACCTTGCTTAGTTCATCTGTATGTGTATTGGGGTTTGTCATTGCTTGTATTACCTTGTTTAATTCATCTATATGTGTATTGGGTATCGATGCTGCATGGTTTGTCATAATTGTATTACCTTGTTTAATTCATCTATATGTGTATTGGGGATTGTCATTACTTGTATTACCTTGTTTAATTCATCTATATGTGTATTGGGGTTTGTCATTACTTGTATTACCTTGTTTAATTCATCTATATGTGTATTGGTGATTGTCATTACTTGTATAGCCTTGTATAATTCATCTATATGTGTATTGGGGTTTGTCATTACTTGTATTACCTTGTATAATTCATCTATATGTGCATTGGGTATTTTCATTACTTGTATTACCTTGTTTAATTCATCTGTATGTGTATTGGGGATTGTCATTACTTGTATTACCTTGTTTAATTCATCTATATGTGCATTGGGGATTGTCATTACTTGTATTACCTTGTATAATTCATCAATATGTGTATTGGGGATTGTCATTACTTGTATTACCTTGTTTATTTCATCTATATGTGTATTGGGGTTTGTCATTACTTGTATTACCTTGTTTAATTCATCTGTATGTGCATTGGGGATTGTCATTACTTGTATTACCTTGTTTAATTCATGTCTATGTGTATTGGGTTTGTCATTACTTGTATTACCTTGTTGTATTCATCTATATGTTTATTGGGGTTTGTCATTACATGTATTACCTTGTTTAATTCATCTATATGTGTATTGGGGCTTGTCATTACTTGTATTACCTTGTTTAGTTCATCTATATGTGTATTGGGATTTGTCATTACTTGTATTACCTTGTTTAGTTCATCTACATGTGTATTGGGGATTGTCATTACTTATATTACCTTGTTTAATTCATCTATATGTGTATTGGATATAGATTCTGAATGGATTGTCATTACTTGTATTACCTTGTTTAGTTCATCTATATGTGTATTGGGGTTTGTTATTACATGTATTACCTTGTTTAATTCATCTATATGTGTATTGGGTATAGATGCTGAATGGATTGTCATTGCTTGTATTACCTTGTTTAATTCATCTATATGTGTATTGGGGATTGTCATTACTTATATTACCTTGTTTAATTCATCTATATGTGTATTGAGGTTTGTCATTACTTGTATTACCTTGTTTAATTCATCTATATGTGTATTGGGGATTGTCATTACTTATATTACCTTGTTTAATTCATCTATATGTGTATTGGGTATAGATGCTGAATGGATTGTCATTACTTGTAATACCTTGTTTAATTCATCTATATGTGTATTGGGTATAGATGCTGAATGGATTGTCATTACTTGTAATACCTTGTTTAATTCATCTATATGTGTATTGGGGTTTGTCATTACTTGTATTACCTTGTTTAATTCATCTATATGTGTATTGGGGTTTGTTATTACATGCATTACCTTGTTTAATTCATCTATATGTGTATTGGGTATTGTCATTACTAATATTACCTTGTTTAATTCATCTATATGTGTATTGGGGTTTGTCATTACATGTACTACCTTGTTTAATTCATCTATATGTGTATTGGGTATAGATGCTGAATGGATTGTCATTGCTTGTATTACCTTGTTTAATTCATCTATATGTGTATTGGGGTTTGTCATTACTTGTATTACCTTGTTTAGTTCATCTATATGTGTATTGGGGATTGTCATTGCTTGTATTACCGTGTTTAATTCATCTATATGTGTATTGGGGTTTGTAATTACATGTATTACCTTGTTTAATTCATCTATATGTGTATTGGGGTTTGTCATTACATGTATTACCTTGTTTAATTCATCTATATGTGTATTGGGGTTTGTCATTACTTGTATTACCTTGTTTATTTCATTTATATGTGTATTGGGTATAGATGCTGAATGGATTGTCATTGCTTCTATTACCTTGTTTAATTCATCTATATGTGTATTGGGGTTTGTCATTACTTGTATTACCTTGTTTAATTCATCTATATGTGTATTGGGGTTTGTCATTACATGTATTACCTTGTTTAATTCATCTATATGTGTATTGGGGTTTGTCATTACTTGTATTACCTTGTTTAGTTCATCTATATGTGTATTGGGATTTGTCATTACTTGTATTACCTTGTTTAGTTCATCTACATGTGTATTGGGGATTGTCATTACTTATATTACCTTGTTTAATTCATCTATATGTGTATTGGATATAGATTCTGAATGGATTGTCATTACTTGTATTACCTTGTTTAGTTCATCTATATGTGTATTGGGGTTTGTCATTACTTGTATTACCTTGTTTAATTCATCTATATGTGTATTGGGGATTGTCATTACTTATTTTATCTTGTTTAATTCATCTATATGTGTATTGGGTATAGATGCTGAATGAATTGTCATTACTTGTATTACCTTGTTTAATTCATCTGTATATGCATTGGGGATTGTCATTACTTGTATTACCTTGTTTAATTCATCTATATGTGTATTGGGGTTTGTTATTACTTGTATTACCTTGTTTAATTCATCTATATGTGTATTGGGTATCGATGCTGCATGGTTTGTCATTACTTGTATTATCTTGTTTAATTCATCTATATGTGTATTGGGGTTTGTCATTACTCGTATTACCTTGTTTAATTCATCTATATGTGTAATTTGGGGTTTGTCATTACTTGTATTACCTTGTTTAATTCATCTATATGTGTATTGGAAATTGTCATTACTAGCATTACCTTGTTTAGTTCATCTATATGTGTATTGGGTATCGATGCTGCATGTTTTGGCATTACTTGTGTTAACTTGTTTAGTTCATCTATATGTGTATTGGGGTTTGGCATTACTTGTATTACCTTGTTTAATTCATCTATATGTGTATTGGGTATCGATGCTGCATGGTTTGTCATTACTTGTATTACCTTGTTTAATTCATCTATATGTGAATTGGGGTTTGTCATTACTTGTATTACCTTGTTTAATTCATCTATATGTGTATTGGGTATCGATGCTGCATGGTTTGTCATTGCTTGTATTACCTTGTTTATTTCATCTATATGTGTATTGGGGTTTGTCATTACTTGTATTACCTTGATTAATTCATCTATATGTGTATTGGGAATTGTCATTACTTGCATTACCTTGTTTAGTTCATCTATATGTGCATTGGGGATTGTCATTACTTGTATTACCTTTTTTAATTCATCTATATGTGTATTGGGGTTTGTCATTACTTGTATTACCTTGTTTAATTCATCTATATGTGTATTGGGAATTGTCATGACTTGCATTACCTTGTTTAGTTCATCTATATGTGCATTGGGGATTGTCATTACTTGTATTACCTTTTTTAATTCATCTATATGTGTATTGGGTACTGTCATTACTTGTATTACCTTGTTTAATTCATCTATATGTGTATTGGGGTTTGTCATTACTTGTATTACCTTGTTTAATTCATCTATATGTGTATTGGGAATTGTCATGACTTGCATTACCTTGTTTAGTGCATCTATATGTGCATTGGGGATTGTCATTACTTGTATTGCCTTGTTTAATTAATGTCTATGTGTATTGGGGTTTGTCATTGTTTGTATTACCTTGTTTAATTCATCTATATGTGTATTGGGTATCGATGCTGCATGGTTTGTCATTACTTGTATTACCTTGTTTAATTCCTCTATATGTGTATTGGGTATTGTCATTACTTGTATTAACTTGTTTAATTCATCTATATGTGTATTGAGGTTTGTCAATACTTGTATTACCTTGTTTAGTTCATCTATATGTGTATTGGGGATTGTCATTACTTATATTACCTTGTTTAATTCATCTATATATGTATTGGGTATAGATGCTGAATGGATTGTCATTACTTGTATCACCTTGTTTAATTCATCTATATGTGTATTGGGTACTGTCATTACTTGTATTACCTTGTTTAATTCATCTATATGTGTATTGGGGTTTGTCATTATTTGTATTACCTTGTTTAATTCATCTATATGTGTATTGGGTATCGATGCTGCATGGTTTTTCATTACTTATATTACCTTGTTTAATTCATCTATATGTGCATTGGGGATTGTCATTACTTGTATTACCTTGTTTAAATCATCAATATGTGTATTGGGGTTTGTCATTACTTGTATTACCTTGTTTAATTCATCGATATGTGTATTGGGGATTGTCATTGCTTGTATTACCTTGTTTAAATCATCTATATGTGTATTGGGGTTTGTCATTACTTGTATTACCTTGTTTAATTCATCTATATGTGTATTGTGGATTGTCATTACTTGTATTACCTTGTTTAATTCATCTATATGTGAATTGGGGATAGTCATTACTTGTATTAACTTGTTTAATTCATCTATATGTGAATTGGGGATTGTTATTACTTGTATTACCTTGTTTAATTCATCTATATGTGTATTGGGGATTGTCATTACTTGTATTACCTTGTTTAATTCATCTATATGTGTATTGGGGATTATCATTACTTGTATTACCTTGTCTAAATCATCTATATGTGTATTGGGGTTTGTCATTACTTGTATTACCTTGTTTAATTCATCTATATGTGTATTGGGGATTGTCATTACTTGTATTACCTTGTTTAATTCATCTATATGTGAATTGGGGATTGTCATTACTTATATTACCTTGTTTAATTCATCTATATGTGTATTGGGGATTGTCATTACTTGTATTACCTAGTTGAAATCATCAATATGTGTATTGGGGTTTGTCATTACTTGTATTACCTTGTTTAATTCATCTATATGTGTATAGGGGATTGTCATTACTTGTATTACCTTGTTTAAATCATCTATATGTGTATTGGGGTTTGTCATTTTTTGTATTACCTTGTTTAATTCATCTATATGTGTATTGGGGATTGTCATTACTTGTATTACCTTGTTTAATTCATCTATATGTGAATTGGGGATTGTCATTACATGTATTACCTTGTTTAATTCATCTATATGTGTATTGGGGTTTGTCATTACTTGTATTACCTTGTTTAATTCATCTATATGTGTATTGGGGATTGTCATTACTTGTATTACCTTGTTTAATTCATCTATATGTGTATAGGGGATTGTCATTACTTGTATTACCTTGTTTAATTCATCAATATGTGCATTGGGGTTTGTTATTACTTGTATTACCTTGTTTAATTCATTTATATGTGTATTGGGGTTTGTCATAACTTGTATTACCTTGCTTAGTTCATCTATATGTGTATTGGGGTTTGTCATTACTTGTATTACCTCGTTTAATTCATCTATATGTGTATTGGGGATTGTCATTACGTGTATTACCTTGTTTAATTCATCTATATGTGTATTGGGGTTTGTCATTACTTGCATTACCTTGTTTAGTTCATCTATATGTGTATTGGGGTTTGTCATTACTTGTATTACCTTGTTTAATTCATCTATATGTGTATTGGGGTTTGTCATTACTTGTATTACCTTGTTTAATTCATCTATATGTGTATTGGGTATTGTCATTACTTGTATTACCTTGTTTTGTTCATCTATATGTGTATTGGGGTTTGTCATTACTTGTATTACCTTGTTTAATTCATCTATATGTGTATTGGGGTTTGTCATTACTTGTATTACCTTGTTTAATTCATCTATATGTGTATTGGGTATTGTCATTACTTGTATCACCTTGTTTAATTCATCTATATGTGTATTGGGGTTTGTCATTACTTGTATTACCTTGTTTAGTTCATCTATATGTGTATTGGGGTTTGTCATTACTTGTATTACCTTGTTTAATTCATCTATATGTGTATTGGGGTTTGTCATAACTTGTATTACCTTGCTTAGTTCATCTGTATGTGTATTGGGGTTTGTCATTGCTTGTATTACCTTGTTTAATTCATCTATATGTGTATTGGGTATCGATGCTGCATGGTTTGTCATTACTTGTATTACCTTGTTTAATTCATCTATATGTGTATTGGGGATTGTCATTACTTGTATTACCTTGTTTAATTCATCTATATGTGTATTGGGGTTTGTCATTACTTGTATTACCTTGTTTAATTCATCTATATGTGTATTGGTGATTGTCATTACTTGTATAGCCTTGTATAATTCATCTATATGTGTATTGGGGTTTGTCATTACTTGTATTACCTTGTATAATTCATCTATATGTGCATTGGGTATTTTCATTACTTGTATTACCTTGTTTAATTCATCTGTATGTGTATTGGGGATTGTCATTACTTGTATTACCTTGTTTAATTCATCTATATGTGCATTGGGGATTGTCATTACTTGTATTACCTTGTATAATTCATCAATATGTGTATTGGGGATTGTCATTACTTGTATTACCTTGTTTATTTCATCTATATGTGTATTGGGGTTTGTCATTACTTGTATAACCTTGTATAATTCATCAATATGTGTATTGGGGATTGTCATTACTTGTATTACCTTGTATAATTCATCTATATGTGTATTGGGTATTGTCATTACTTGTATTACCTTGTTTAATTCATCTGTATGTGCATTGGGGATTGTCATTACTTGTATTACCTTGTTTAATTCATGTCTATGTGTATTGGGTTTGTCATTACTTGTATTACCTTGTTGTATTCATCTATATGTGTATTGGGGTTTGTCATTACTTGTATTACCTTGTTTAATTCATCTATATGTGTATTGGGGTTTGTCATTACTTGTATTACCTTGTTTAATTCATCTATATGTGTATTGGGGTTTGTCATTACTTGTATTACCTTGTTTAATTCATCTATATGTGTATTGGGGTTTGTCATTACTTGTATTACCTTGTTTAATTCATCTATATGTGTATTGGGGTTTGTCATTACTTGTATTACCTTGTTTCGTTCATCTATATGTGTATTGGGGTTTGTCATTACTTGTATTACCTTGTTTAATTCATCTATATGTGCATTGGGGTTTGTCATTACTTGCATTACCTTGTTTAGTTCATCTATATGTGTATTGGTGTTTGTCATTACTTTTATTACCTTGTTTAATTCATCTATATGTGTATTGAGGTTTGTCATTACTTGTATTACCTTGTTTAGTTCATCTATATGTGTATTGGGGTTTGTCATTACTTGTATTACCTTGTTTAATTCATCTATATGTGTATTGGGGATTGTCATTACTTATATTACCTTGTTTAATTCATCTATATGTGTATTGGGGATTGTCATTACTTATATTACCTTGTTTAATTCATCTATATGTGTATTGGGGTTTGTCATTACTTGTATTACCTTGTTTAATTCATCTATATGTGTATTGGGGTTTGTCATTATATGTATTACCTTGTTTTGTTCATGTGTATTGGGTATCGATTTTGCCTCTGTTTCTATCATTGTGTATGTTTTATTTTAGCACGACCGATTCCACTAGTGGAGAAGGAACTGCCTACCCTTCCGGAGCACCTGCGTTCACCCCCGGTTTTAGTGGGGTTCGTATTCCTCGATCTTTAGTTTTTATGCAATTTTTTGTAGATCGTTGTTTGTCCATTTGTTCTGTTTCTTTTGTTGTGTTGTCTGTCTTTCTACGATTTACGAATTCTGATTATCCATTTTGGTATCTTCAACCTCCTCTTTCTTATCGTAGATATCTCGTTTACTCGCTCGGCTTCTTCTAATCAAAATCATTAGACAAATCTAGTTCAAAACAACAAGAATTGAAAACAAAATCAACAATGGTTTACTTTGTAGTCAATATTGTATTGAAAGCATACCATGTTTACTAAGAGCGAACATTTCTGATGCAAGCTTTATTTTGTATAGGTCGTTGTGACATTAAAAGGAAACGATGTCCATTCCATTGCATTTCGTGTCTCAATCTCGTATTTTCAGTTGGTTAATAGATGGAATACTAAAACATGTTACCGCACAATGAATAAAACTAAAGTGATGAATAGTGTACGTTGTTTGTTAGTCTATTGGTCAATTTATAATCCGTTCACGGGACAGACACATTGATCATTATGTCTCTCATATGACTGATAATGAAATTAAGTGCGAAGAAAAGTGTAAGATGTTTCACAGCGATACGTTCATCCATTACAATGAGAAAACACTGATACATATTAGAAATGAACACATGTGTCAGGGGAGTGATATAAAATGTGCATTCTATATTTTATATCTTAAGAAATCAACAACTTGCATGGAAACTGAATGAAGAGATTATGCACTTTTATAAGGTTGTCATTCCAATTTCATATTTTATTCGACGTGGAACATAATGAACGATTTTTAAGGGTCCATCGTGGTCGTGATCGTATGGTAGTTTGATTAACAAATACCTGTGTAATCAGTGCCTATCACCACTAACGTTGTGAGCTCGAATCCCGCTTATGGCGATGTGTACTCTAAACAACATTATGTGATAAAGTTTGTCAGTGACTTGTGACAGGTAGGTAGTTTTCACTGGGTACCCCGGTTTCCTCCACCAATAAAACTGACCGCCATGATATAACTTGAAATATTGTTGAAAGTGGCGTGAAACATTACAACCCTAACGATTTTTTGCTTTTGTATTAAAACATGTGTGTGCATTCACTTGTTTCAAACAACGGATGATAAATGTTTTGGGAGTGCCAAAATGTAATGCCATGCACACTACATATGTACAAGGTTAAACATTGCACCTTTTACATGTGTGTCCCTTGAATTAAACAGAATATTGATGTGACCTATGTGATGACTCTCACTGGTTGATAAATGAAAGAGTTGTCATAACTTATTATTGTTTTAGTTTTCTGTGTTGTGTTGATTTCTTGGGTTTTCTTTCTTTCTCAATCTGTGTCTTCTGACCTGTTTCTGTGGATTATCCATTTGTGATTGTCCCTTCCATTTTTTTCCAATAATCATCTTAAAACAATCTCAAAAATTAGATCACTGAAAATGATATATTAGATTAACCGCTACATGTTAGAAATTAAAATGAATTCTACAAACAAAAAATTAAACAATTCAAAATGACAAAGGATTATCTTAAAAATAAAACTATCAAATTAACATTGCAAAATTAGAGCTTAGAAAACATTGTACAAAATGTTCCAGGTTTCACGGCATGAATCAATATGGGGAACACAAATCTGTTCTTTACGATATTTGACGACAGAATGCCAAAATAGAAATAAAGTTTATTAACAGTTGCAATACTTTCTTTAGTTTTTTGTGTGTAAGGTTTTGTAGATTATTTTTTATCCTTTTTCTTTTAGCCATGTGTTTTATCTGTCAAAGGCCCGGGTGGTTCAATGACTTAGGTAATTGGATTATCTAACAACTCGTACAAGCCTATCACCAATACGGCGTGGGTTCGCTCTACTCGTAGTCGCAAGTGATAAAGTTTACAAGTTGCTTGCCTATGGTCGGTGGTTCTCTCCGGGTACTCCGGCTTCTTCCACCACTAAAACTGGTTGCCATGATATAGCTGACATATTGCTGAAAGTGGCGCTAAACAAAATCAATCAATCAATTTGATCTGTCCTTCGATTTACGGATTCTTATTATCTTTTGATATCTTCAAAGTCTTCTTATCTGATATAGTCTATGCCATAATTATTTTGGGGGTCGACGGTTTCTTCGGAATCGAAATAACGAGAAATCATTTATTTTCTTCAATTATTTGAAATGCATTTTTTAAACAGTAAATCAGCAAAATTGGTTAAAAAACATCCAATCATATGAAATTGATCTATCTTGAAAAGTACAATTTGATTTGATGACACCCTAAACTATTTCCTAATTTGCACTTTTATTTTATATAATAAACGCCTACATGCGTACTTGAGTTTGATAAATCGTTTTGCTTGGGGAAGTATATTGTTTATTCTTAATTTGCGCATAATAAAGCAGTAGAAGGGCCTTTGCGGTACTCTTGTGACACGTGACAAATGTACTGTTTACTATAACATATTATTATAGCAAATAAAATAAATACAAACATTAATCTGATTTGACTGAAACAGAAAAAAAGCACGTATGCCTTCTTTATAAGAGATCAAACTTTACTTAAAGTGACTCTCCAAACTATAAATATCTTCAGAACATTTATATATTAATCTTTTCAGTTATACTCCAGTTCAAGGATTCTTTTCAAAACCAACCCAGAATATCCACCAAAAGCAGGGTAAATTATTATTAAATAGATTAATAAACGTAGATATATGTATCTATTTGAATACACTCTATTTTTTAATTACACCTTATATAAAAAATACTTTGTCTTGATATGTTCATTACAGGTGTATGTAAAGCAAATTTCACGATTATCTAGCAGCCAGGGTGAATTTGCAACGATTTTGGTGACTCCAGGGTATTTACTCCAAAAATTTGGCCATTTTTACCCTCTGCAGCCTGGATATTTGCATTTTTGGAATGGATTTTTTCTTACCCTCGCGTGTCTCTTCGCACCAAATTTTATTCGGTTCTCTCAGTGTTTTTCTGTCGGTCTGATGACATCACATGTACGTCAGACAGAGACGTTACGGCTGCAGGCGGTCGCTACGGTGAGACAAATTTAGAAGAAATTGATCAACTTCTAAGTTTAAATTTAAAGGAGAAAGAGACATATAGAATCTAACACCGGGGAGAGTACAAGATAGGGAAATTTCCGACACCCGAGGGTAAGATTTCAATCGTTCTCTTTACGAGGCTTGCCGAGTTAGAGAACGATTGTAATCTTACCCAAGGGTGTCGGAGATTTCCTTATCTTGTACTTTTTCCGGTGTTTGATTTTATTTCTCACTAAACACCTAATTGTTTTTGTTTACATTTCATCGAGCGTTTTCCCGCAATTTATTTTTCCATTGCTGAAGTAAATATTCGAATTATCCATATGCAACCGTATCTTAGCAGTATTTCAAATGCATTTCATCATAAAGTACAATGTATTTAATAAATATATTATAAATGTTACTACAACGGAGATAAATTTGGTCAAAGGGAGATAATTTCTTTCTTTATGTTAGTTACTAACAAGGGAGAGCACTCTATTATTTACTCAAAGTAAACAAACATTGACTGGAAGAGAGCCTGAAAAAAGAATCAAACACCGTGAAAGGTGCACGTCAGCTAGCAGAATATAATACATAAATGAATTTAAAAATAGTTATGTAGTAGAATCGTGGTTAATTGTTTATTTTAAAAAGGAAACGCATGGAGAATTGGGGGGCAGTTGACATAAACTGTACAGCATGCATTTGCCGGTAAAACGCACGTGATTTTTTTGTCTTGCACTAGTGCAGGATAAGAAAATCTCACATCGCTAAAAATGGGAACTGGTCTGTCTCAAAAGTGAGGAAAATATGTTCGGTGTAATTTAACAAATATATCACGGTCAGGCGGGGTATTTGCGAAAAATTCCAGTCTTGAGACAGAATTTTCCTTGCCGTTCTGGTTGGGAAATTTGACCGTCTTTCGAGTGGTATTTTTTGCAAATAACCCGCCCGACTGTGATATATCTGTTCAAAACTACATGTATTATAATTGCGTGATCGTATAAAACATACATATATAACTCTGTAGTGAAGTACGTGTTCTGGTACTAATTCACACTAAGGAGAAATACTAACCGGCAAGTCCCTGGCAGTAGTTTTATAATATCATATTAAGATACCAGCAGAGAATGCATAATTTTGACCCTTATTTGAAGCTGATAACCAGACTTGTTCAATAAAGAGGGTCATTTTCAGAAAGTAGTGATGTTTGTATTAAGTAGCATCATAGCCCTTGTTCTTTCTAAATTGGTTGTACTTGTTTATGTTGTGTATTATGAAAAGGAAGTTTAACTAGTGATGGTCAATAATTCCACCAATTTCAACAATAACCTCTCAGCTACGCATTGAACATAACAAAGACCACGACATATTCACGACGATGAAGATACAGAATTTGGCTTTAGATTTGTCTTTGATCGTGTGAGTTCAATTTCTGTCAGAGTGAAATTGAGAGGTATGTAGGGTAATACTATACCTGTTAAGAAGAGTTTGAAGATACCAAAGGGGTAATCAGAATCCGTATATCAAAGAAGAACAGACAACACAATGGCCAAAAGAAAAAGTACAAAAGGACAAACAACGATCTACAAAACATACACATAAAGCTAAAGATCGAGTAACACGAACCCCACTAAAACCGGGTTTAAAATATGAGAACAGAAATGCAGTTCGATTATGCCATATGTCACATCTGTTATTATTCTATTCAATCAATTAAACCATAGTTTTTTCAGATTTGTTATGGCAGTCAATCAGAAACCATATATCCATTGACTGTATTACAGATATCAAATCAAAAAGAATCCGTTGAAATGAATTACAATTGTTAACACATCATTAATCATTTCTGATAATTGTTCATATGCAATCAGTCAAATAATTATTTTCTAAGATTTGTACTTAGTCTTTCAAGTAAAGCCATATGCCCATTTATTTGTAATTGATACAGTTGTTTTCGTTCTTTCTGTGTATCAGATGGTGATATTGTGACCATGACCAATATGTTTTGATTAATTATCAAACTACCTCCATTTGACATGATTAATTAATATTCAGACTAAGCTACTTTCAAATATATGATGTGTGTTCTTTATTTTATGAGTTGCATTTATCATTATGTGATGAGATATTATCATTTTATAATGTGCAAACCTCTTTAAGTGATGCGCAACAATCTTTGTCTGTTCAATTACATTTCCTCCAAACATTATTATTATGTCCAAACCCCAGATGATTGCAGTCTTAAAGATGATTCCAATCCGTTTCCGAAAAATAGTAAGCCGACAATTTCGTTCCGGGAACTGCATGTTTTCACAAAACACTGACACACTTCTATGGAATGGGGTCTACATAAAATATGTCTAAGGTGTTTGCAGCGAAATTCCCGAAAGAAAAATAAGGCCTTGTAAAATTCAAAATTATTAATACATGTATATTTATATGTGTCTTCTATCAGGAACTTCTGTGTATAATATTTGAATTACGGGTGAACTCGTATTAATCAGCAGCTAACTGACCTTAAGCCTACTAATAGAAACATTCAAAAGTTAAATTCTTGTTTCAAAGAATTACAAGGACTAAACCCATTTCGTTTAGAGTTTCTTCCAGTGTAAACTGTATTTATCTATTTGCAAACTTACCATAAACTCTGAAATATGCGTCTAATCATATAACCAATCTTCACTTAAATATAATATGCCAATGTCTCCTTATCTTACGCAATTCACATAAAGATATCCACTATATTTTTTGTCAATAGCACACATTATATGTAGACTGAATACACTTTGTTAGTCCATAAAGGTCAAATATGGCGTCATTGCTGACAGTTGGACATGCTATAAATGATGAGGCGACATTCGACATTCTAGACTGATAACATATTTATTGGACCTATATAATATTATTACACATGTCGTTATTGCCAGAGACATAGAGATGTATATTGTAACAGTTGATAACATTTTATATGGTGGAACTAAACGCAGGGCATCTATTCCAGCAATATTGATTTTGTCTGCTTTTTATGTCTTCGGCAAACGGTGATAACATGGACAAGTCGTCTGTTGTTTTTGTTTAAACAGGTGATCGATATAGGTGTCAAACCACTAATTCACCAATCAGAGCTTACAAAAGTAGTCCCTTTTAAAGAAAATAGTTCCTTTCGCTTTGTTGTATTGTGACAAATACTGAATGGAATGGAATAATTAAAATTGATAATTGAAGATAAATATATAAGGATTATTTTGAGCCCAAATTTGATGCATTTAGCTGTATTTTGATACCTATATGGAGGATTTGATGCATGACCTATAAATATTGAATTTCCCGGGGATGACCGAGCTATTTTTAGAGTAGGTGATTTTCATAACCTGGCATTTCACTGCAAGACTTTAAACATCCCCTGATATTTTCACAGAACGTAGAGGAATCATGTACATTTCAGAAAATATATGGTCTTGGAAAGGTTAAACTTAGGATAAAATGGCCAGGCAGGCTCGAAAAGACATAAATGTAGTAGAAAATGTTAAAGAAATTAATTAGTGGTATTACACCTTAATATAGAATTTGCAAACAGAGAAAATAAAGAAAAGCAATACATAATTCCTCGACTGTTAGCTAATAGAAATTCTTATTCCCGACTTATGATAGAATATGGCTATTCGCAAATCAAAAGTTCTACATTTCATGAGAACGCCATGTAATGCATAATGTACACTGAATACAAACATAAATAGCTATGAATAATGTATACTAATTACACATATAAATACATGTTGTACATGTAAATGAACACACATATAAATACACACATGTAGTACACATGATTGTTCAATAAAAATGCATATGAAATGAAAGGTAGTTGTTCGTTCTGTCGATATTGGTGAAATTGTTAACTACCACTGTTTAAATTTTCTATTCTTTATACTGTACATATACACTGCAAACATAAACTAAAACAAAAACACCGCATACAAGATGATGACTTTGCTTCGGCAACAATACAATTACTTTGGGTGGCTTTGCTTTATTACAAGAGTTTAGAGGATTGGCGCTTTAAAATCTGATTCAACCCACCATTTCTTTAGAAATGCCTGTGTCAAGTCAGGGTCATTACGGTTTTCACAGTTTTCCGGTTGTTGACTGATTTTGTCTGTTTATATAATTATGAGTTTTGACTTTCCCTTTGTAAGATTGTTCGGAGTTCGCTAATTTTGTTATTACCCTTATTAGATATACATGTAGTCACAAAGAAATGATTTGCAACGTCTTTTTCTTCCTTCACTGGGTTCTTGTATTCAATCAATATTTAATATTATAAATCAACTGTTCTATGTACAACTACGTGATCAGACCAATATGTGTCTTAGACAAACAGTTAACTGTAATCTTCATCTAAATATGTCACTTTCTTTCCACATGGCCCTCATTATTAATTTGTAGAGTAATGTTCAATGTGTATTGTTTTTAGAATAAGTATTGCATTGTAATCTTTGTAATCTGTTTTTAACAGACAATACAGACACGATCGTATGATTTGTTCTCTTCTGATTTACGTAAGTCAATATTGTACACGAATATAGGTCAATAATGCCACGTTTAAATCACGATTGGCTTCTGAGCTTATACATATATTAGTATAGTATTAACCTAGTATCACAAGTAACTTTGAGATCCAGTGGGACAGATGTATTATATGGTTGTCACTTGCTTCTAGACGTTTGTATAATATACTTTATTTCCTGTGACTGTATAATGAATTCTTCATTATCCTATGTAATATATTAAAAATTTCTGAGTTAGATTGCTGTCAATTTATAATATTAAGTATACATGTACCATCTACACACGCTTATACACATGTCTTACGTCTATCCCTAGATTTGCCTTATGAGACAAGGTAACACTACGATTATTGAAGCTCCTTTTTTAGGGAGTGGATGTGGTCGAGTGGTCTAGGACTCTGGACGTAAGACTAAGCGAATGGTGCTGCAGTGTAGCAATGGTGTGAGTTCAAATCCCGTCGAGGGAAGAACAAAAATGTGAAGGCTCTAAAATCTAATTCTAACACTGTTTGGTTTAATGTTCAGACGTATATTTAATATTTAGTATTAACCTAGTATCACAAGTAACTTTGAGATCCAGTGGGACAGATATATTGTATGGTTGTCACTTGCTTCTAGACGTTTGTATAATATACTTTATTTCCTGTGACTGTATAATGAATTCTTCATTATCCTATACAATATATTAAGAATTGCTGAGTTAGATTGCTGTCAAATTATAATATTAAGTATATATGTACCATCTACACACGCTTATATACATATCTTACGTCTATCCCTATATTTGCCTTATGAGACAAGGTAACACTACGATTATTGAAGCTCCTTTTTTAGGGAGTGGATGTGGTCGAGTGGTCTAGAGCGCTGGACGTAAGGCTAAGCGAATGGTGCTGCAGTTTAACAATGGTGTGAGTTCAAATCCCGTCGAGGGAAGAACAAACATTTGACAGCTCTAAAATCTAATTCTAACACTGTTTGGTTTAATTTTCAGACGTATATATAAAGATGTATGTCATTTACCTTACCAGTATATCTTTCCACACATTCTTTTGTTTTTACATAGAATACTTCTAATAATTAGAGTCATAATGGAATGCCAGGGTATAGAGATAGGACATCGTTTCACCTCTGTGTGGTACAACCCTTCAATAACACATATCCTCTAGTTTGCGGGATGAACCAAATGCATAGCTCTCCCCTAAGGCAGAACATGACTCGTGCTTAGAGAATGTCATGTTTTTGGAACGTTAAGTGCAACTTGCAACAGCTCGTAATACTTGTTACAATGTAGTAATAATCTTTTGTTGTCCATTGGGAGGCATTTTTCCGATCTTATCCTTTTGTTTTCTGTGACAATCAAAATTTCTATCAATATGTCCATCCGAGTGCCACCTTTTTACCTACACGACTGATTTGCTACTTTACGCTAAATAACAATCAATCAACCTAATAATTTAATATTATAAACATACTGCCCTTGGATGAAGGTGTTAGGGTACATTAACACATGAGGGAGAAAATTATCACCCGAGACGAAGTCGAGGATGATAATTTGTTCACAGAGTGTGTTAATCACCCTAACACCTTCATCCAAGGGCAGTATGTTTTTTTATTATACTGAATGCCTAATGATTCAAGTGTGCATTATGTTATTAGAAGGACAATTGTTAAAAAAATAAAAAGTCATAAATTAAGATAGCTTACTTACATTAACAACAACAAAACATCAAATAGCAGCAAATTTAACAAGATAATAACATAATGTTTATAGCAATTTATGTAAAATGTTAATTGTATATTTTGATAAATATTATCACATGTTTGCTTCTATATTCTGACTATTGCATAAATAATTTTCAAGGTAGGCTATAATTGTTTCATCATTTTTCAATATTATTATTCAAATACATGTCTTAAAATTTTGAAATTTCATGAAAACTTTGAATTGTTTGAAATGTTTTGAAATTTTTGAAATTTTTAATTTTTTTTGAAATTTTTAAATTATGAAATATTTGAAAATTTTGAAATTATGAAATATTTTGAAAATTTTGAAATTTTAGAATCTTAGAATTTTTGAAATTTTAGAATTTTGAAAATCGGGTTTTTAATTTTTCCGGTTCGGCAAACTTCGGGCTCAGTGGATGTTAATTTTAGGCATTAACACCCGTTGCTAATATTATCACATGTTGCTAGGGATTGGCGGGGCTTATGAAAGGTTAGTGAAAATTAACAAATTCCGCTTGTCCAATGAAATGAATGGATATTGTAAGAAATTTGCATAAAGTACAATAAAATAATTTAATGTATTTCCTTCCACTGAATTCAAAGAAAACACAACTGAATACAAAACTTATTGCGTTGTTTGTATTTTTTTTGTTTTTTTATGTTTGTTTTTGTGTTTGTTTGTTTTTGTTTTTTTCCTTTGTGTTGTGCTATTTTATTCTATTTTATTATTTTTTTCTATGTCTTTGTGTTGTGCTATTTTATTGTATTTTATTATTTTAGTCTATATCTTTACGTTGTGCTATTTTATTCTATTTTATTATTTTTGTCTATGTCTTTGCGTTGTGCTATTTTATTCTATTTTATTATTTTTGTCTATGTCTTTGTGTTGTGCTATTTTATTATTTTTGTCTATGTCTTTGTGTTGTGCTATTTTATTATTTTTGTCTATGTCTTTGTGTTGTGTTATTTTATTGTATTTTATTATTCTTGTCTATGTCTTTGTGTTGTACTATTTTATTCTATTTTATTACTTTTGTCTATGTCTTTGTGCTGTTCTATTTTATTCTATTTTATTATTTTTGTCTATGTTTTTGTGTTGTACTATTTTATTCTATTTTATTACTTTTGTCTATGTCTTTGTGTTGTTCTATTTTATTCTATTTTATTATTTTTGTCTATGTCTTTGTGTTGCGCTATTTTAATATTTTTGTCTATGTCTATGTGTTGTGCTATTTTATTGTATTTTATTATTTTCGTCTATGTCTATATCTTTGTGTTGTTCTATTTTATTGCATTTTATTATTTTTGTCTATGTCTTTGCGTTGTGTTATTTTATTGTATTTTATTATTTTTGTCTATGTCTTTGCGTTGTGCTATTTTATTCTATTTTATTATTTTTGTCTATGTCTTTGTGTTGTGCTATTTTATTATTTTTGTCTATGTCTTTGTGTTGTGCTATTTTATTACTTTTGTCTATGTCTTTGTGCTGTTCTATTTTATTCTATTTTATTATTTTTGTCTATGTTTTTGTGTTGTACTATTTTATTCTATTTCATTACTTTTGTCTATGTCTTTGTGTTGTGCTATTTTATTCTATTTTATTATTTTTGTCTATATCTTTGTGTTGCGCTATTTTATTGTATTTTATTATTTTCGTCTATGTGTATGTCTTTGTGTTGTGCTATTTTATTGTATTTTATTATTTTTGTCTATGTCTATGTGTTGCGCTATTTTATTGTATTTTATTACTTTGTCTATGTGTATGTCTTTGTGTTGTTCTATTTTATTGTATTTTATTATTTTTGTTTATGTCTTTGTGTTGTGCTATTTTACTGTATTTTATTATTTTTGTCTATGTCTTTGTGTTTTACTATTTTATTCTATTTCATTACTTTTTTCTATGTCTTTGTGTTGTACTATTTTATTCTATTTCATTACTTTTGTCTATGTCTTTGTGTTGTGCTGTTTTATTCTATTTTATTATTTTTGTCTATATCTTTGTGTTGCGCTATTTTATTGTATTTTATTATTTTCGTCTATGTGTATGTCTTTGTGTTGTGCTATTTTATTGTATTTTATTATTTTTGTCTATGTCTATGTGTTGTGCTATTTTATTCTATTTTATTATTTTTGTCTATGTCTATGTCTTTGTGTTGTGCTATTGTATTGTATTTTATTATTTTTGTCTATAACTTTGCGTTGCGCTAATTTATTCTATTTTATTATTTTTGTATATGTCTATGTCTTTGTGTTGTGCTATTGTATTATATTTTATTATTTTTGTCTATATCTTTGTGTTGCGCTATTTTATTGTATTTTATTATTTTTGTCTATATCTTTGTGTTGCGCTATTTTATTGTATTTTATTATTTTCGTCTATGTCTATGTCTATGTGTTGTGCTATTTTATTCTATTTTATTATTTTTGTCTACGTCTTTGCGTTGTGCTATTTTATTCTATTTTATTATTTTTGTCTATGTCTTTGTGTTGTACTATTTTATTCTATTTTATTACTTTTGTCTATGTCTTTGTGTTGTGCTATTTTATTCTATTTCATTACTTTTGTCTATGTCTTTGTGTTGTTCTATTTTATTCTATTTCATTACTTTTGTCTATGTCTTTGTGTTGCGCTATTTTATTGTATTTATTATTTTTGTCTATGTCTATGTGTTGTGCTATTTTATTGTATTTTATTATTTTTGTCTATGTCTTTGCGTTGTGCTATTTTATTATATTTTATTATTTTTCTTTATGCCTTTGTGTTGTGCTATTTTATTCTATTTTATTATTTTTGTCTATATCTATGTGTTGCGCTATTTTATTGTATTTTATTATTTTTGTCTATGTCTTTGTGTTGTTCTATTTTATTCTATTTTATTATTTTTGTCTATATCTATGTGTTGCGCTATTTTATTCTATTTTATTATTTTTGTCTATGTCTTTGTGTTGTGCTATTTTATTGTATTTTATTATGTTTGTCTATGTCTATGTCTTTGTGTTGTGCTATTTTATTCTATTTTATTATGTTTATCTATGTCTTTGTGTTGTGCTATTTTATTCTATTTTATTATTTTTGTCTATGCCTTTGTGTTGTTCTATTTTATTATTTTTGTCTATGTCTTTGTGTTGTTCTATTTTATTGTATTTTATTATTTTCGTCTATGTGTATGTCTTTGTGTTGTGCTATTTTATTCTGTTTTATTATTTTTGTCTATATCTTGGTGTTGCGCTATTTTATTGTATTTTATTATTTTCGTCTATGTGTATGTCTTTGTGTTGTGCTATTTTATTGTATTTTATTATTTTTGTCTATGTCTATGTGTTGTGCTATTTTATTCTATTTTATTATTTTTGTCTATGTCTATGTCTTTGTGTTGTGCTATTGTATTGTATTTTATTATTTTTGTCTATAACTTTGTGTTGCGCTAATTTATTCTATTTTATTATTTTGTATATGTCTATGTCTTTGTGTTGTGCTATTTTATTATATTTTATTATTTTTGTCTATATCTTTGTGTTGCGCTATTTTATTCTATTGTATTATTTTTGTCTATATCTTTGTGTTGCGCTATTTTATTGTATTTTATTATTTTCGTCTATGTCTATGTCTATTTGTTGTGCTATTTTATTCTATTTTATTATTTTTGTCTTCGTCTTTGCGTTGTGCTATTTTATTCTATTTTATTATTTTTGTCTATGTCTTTGTGTTGTACTATTTTATTCTATTTTATTACTTTTGTCTATGTCTTTGTGTTGTGCTATTTTATTCTATTTTATTATTTTTGTCTATGCCTTTGTGTTGTTCTATTTTATTCTATTTTATTATTTTTGTCTATGTCTTTGTGTTGTTCTATTTTATTGTATTGTATTATTTTCGTCTATGTGTATGTCTTTGTGTTGTGCTATTTTATTCTATTTTATTATTTTTGTCTATATCTTGGTGTTGCACTATTTTGTTGTATCTTATTATTTTCGTCTATGTGTATGTCTTTGTGTTGTGCTATTTTATTGTATTTTATTATTTTTGTCTATGTCTATGTCTTTGTGTTGTGCTATTGTATTGTATTTTATTATTTTTGTCTATGTCTATGTGTTGTGCTATTTTATTCTATTTTATTATTTTTATTTATGCCTTTGTGTTGTGCTATTTTATTCTATTTTATTATTTTTGTCTATGTCTTTGTGTTGTTCTATTTTATTATTTTTGTCTATATCTATGTGTTGTGCTATTTTACTGTATTTTAATATTTTTGTCTATGTCTTTGTGTTGTTCTATTTTATACTATTTTATTATTTTTGTCTATATCTTTGTGTTGCGCAATTTTATTGTATTTTATTATGTTTGTCTATATCTATGTCTTTGTGTTGTGCTATTTTATTCTATCTTATTCGTTTTGTCTATGTCTTTGTGTTGTGCTATTTTAATATTTTTGTCTATGTCTTTGTGTTGTTCTATTTTATTATTTTTGTCTATGTCTTTGCGTTGTGCTAATTTATTCTATTTTATTATTTTTGTCTATGTCTTTGTGTTGTGCTAATTTATTATATTTTAATATTTTTGTCTATGTCTTTGTATTGTTCTATTTTATTATTTTTGTCTATGTCTTTGTGTTGTGCTAATTTATTCTATTTTATTATTTTTGTCTATGTCTTTGTGATGTGCTATTTTATTTTATTTTATTATTTTTATCTATGTCTATGTCTTTGTGTTGTTCTATTTTATTCTATTTTATTATTTTTGTCTATATCTTTGCGTTGTGCTAATTTATTCTATTTTATTATTTTTGTCTATGTCTTTGTGTTGTGCTATTTTATTGTATTTTATTATTTTTATCTATGTCTATGTCTTTGTGTTGTTCTATTTTATTATTTTTGTCTATATCTATGTGTTGTGCTATTTTATTCTATTTTATTATGTTTGTCTATGTCTTTGTGTTGTGCTATTTTATTCTATTTTATTATTTTTGTCTATGTCTATGTGTTGTGCTATTTTATTGTATTTTATTATTTTTGTCTATGTCTTTGTGTTGTGCTATTTTATTGTATTTTATTATTTTTATCTATGTCTATGTCTTTGTGTTGTTCTATTTTATTATTTTTGTCTATATCTATGTGTTGTGCTATTTTATTCTATTTTATTATGTTTGTCTATGTCTTTGTGTTGTGCTAATTTATTCTATTTTATTATTTTTGTCTATGTCTTTGTGTTGTGCTATTTTAATATTTTTGTCTATGTCTTTGTGTTGTGCTATTTTATTGTATTTTATTATTTTTGTCTATGTCTTTGTGTTGTGCTATTTTATTGTATTTTATTATTCTTGTCTATGTCTTTGTGTTGTACTATTTTATTCTATTTTATTACTTTTGTCTATGTCTTTGTGCTGTTCTATTTTATTCTATTTTATTATTTTTGTCTATGTTTTTGTGTTGTACTATTTTATTCTATTTTATTACTTTTGTCTATGTCTTTGTGTTGTTCTATTTTATTCTATTTTATTATTTTTGTCTATGTCTTTGTGTTGCGCTATTTTATTATTTTTGTCTATGTCTATGTGTTGTGCTATTTTATTGTATTTTATTATTTTTGTCTATGTCTTTGCGTTGTGCTATTTTATTCTATTTTATTATTTTTGTCTATGTCTTTGTGTTGTGCTATTTTATTATTTTTGTCTATGTCTTTGTGTTGTGCTATTTTATTACTTTTGTCTATGTCTTTGTGCTGTTCTATTTTATTCTATTTTATTATTTTTGTCTATGTTTTTGTGTTGTACTATTTTATTCTATTTCATTACTTTTGTCTATGTCTTTGTGTTGTGCTATTTTATTCTATTTTATTATTTTTGTCTATATCTTTGTGTTGCGCTATTTTATTGTATTTTATTATTTTCGTCTATGTGTATGTCTTTGTGTTGTGCTATTTTATTGTATTTTATTATTTTTGTCTATGTCTATGTGTTGCGCTATTTTATTGTATTTTATTACTTTGTCTATGTGTATGTCTTTGTGTTGTGCTATTTTATTGTATTTTATTATTTTTGTCTATGTCTTTGTGTTGTGCTATTTTACTGTATTTTATCATTTTTGTCTATGTCTTTGTGTTTTAGTATTTTATTCTATTTCATTACTTTTTTCTATGTCTTTGTGTTGTACTATTTTATTCTATTTCATTACTTTTGTCTATGTCTTTGTGTTGTGCTGTTTTATTCTATTTTATTATTTTTGTCTATATCTTTGTGTTGCGCTATTTTATTGTATTTTATTATTTTCGTCTATGTGTATGTCTTTGTGTTGTGCTATTTTATTGTATTTTATTATTTTTGTCTATGTCTATGTGTTGTGCTATTTTATTCTATTTTATTATTTTTGTCTATGTCTATGTCTTTGTGTTGTGCTATTGTATTGTATTTTATTATTTTTGTCTATAACTTTGCGTTGCGCTAATTTATTCTATTTTATTATTTTTGTATATGTCTATGTCTTTGTGTTGTGCTATTGTATTATATTTTATTATTTTTGTCTATATCTTTGTGTTGCGCTATTTTATTCTATTTTATTATTTTTGTCTATATCTTTGTGTTGCGCTATTTTATTGTATTTTATTATTTTCGTCTATGTCTATGTCTATGTGTTGTGCTATTTTATTCTATTTTATTATTTTTGTCTACGTCTTTGCGTTGTGCTAATTTATTCTATTTTATTATTTTTGTCTATGTCTTTGTGTTGTACTATTTTATTCTATTTTATTACTTTTGTCTATGTCTTTGTGTTGTGCTATTTTATTCTATTTCATTACTTTTGTCTATGTCTTTGTGTTGTTCTATTTTATTCTATTTCATTACTTTTGTCTATGTCTTTGTGTTGCGCTATTTTATTGTATTTTATTATTTTTGTCTATGTCTATGTGTTGTGCTATTTTATTGTATTTTATTATTTTTGTCTATGTCTTTGCGTTGTGCTATTTTATTATATTTTATTATTTTTCTTTATGCCTTTGTGTTGTGCTATTTTATTCTATTTTATTATTTTTGTCTATATCTATGTGTTGCGCTATTTTATTGTATTTTATTATTTTTGTCTATGTCTTTGTGTTGTTCTATTTTATTCTATTTTATTATTTTTGTCTATATCTATGTGTTGCGCTATTTTATTCTATTTTATTATTTTTGTCTATGTCTTTGTGTTGTGCTATTTTATTGTATTTTATTATGTTTGTCTATGTCTATGTCTTTGTGTTGTGCTATTTTATTCTATTTTATTATGTTTATCTATGTCTTTGTGTTGTGCTATTTTATTCTATTTTATTATTTTTGTCTATGCCTTTGTGTTGTTCTATTTTATTATTTTTGTCTATGTCTTTGTGTTGTTCTATTTTATTGTATTTTATTATTTTCGTCTATGTGTATGTCTTTGTGTTGTGCTATTTTATTCTGTTTTATTATTTTTGTCTATATCTTGGTGTTGCGCTATTTTATTGTATTTTATTATTTTCGTCTATGTGTATGTCTTTGTGTTGTGCTATTTTATTCTATTTTATTATTTTTGTCTATGTCTATGTGTTGTGCTATTTTATTCTATTTTATTATTTTTGTCTATGTCTATGTGTTTGTGTTGTGCTATTGTATTGTATTTTATTATTTTTGTCTATAACTTTGTGTTGCGCTAATTTATTCTATTTTATTATTTTGTATATGTCTATGTCTTTGTGTTGTGCTATTTTATTATATTTTATTATTTTTGTCTATATCTTTGTGTTGCGCTATTTTATTCTATTGTATTATTTTTGTCTATATCTTTGTGTTGCGCTATTTTATTGTATTTTATTATTTTCGTCTATGTCTATGTCTATTTGTTGTGCTATTTTATTCTATTTTATTATTTTTGTCTTCGTCTTTGCGTTGTGCTATTTTATTCTATTTTATTATTTTTGTCTATGTCTTTGTGTGGCGCTATTTTATTGTATTTTATTATTTTTGTCTATGTCTATGTGTTGTGCTATTTTATTGTATTTTATTATTTTTGTCTATGTCTTTGCGTTGTGCTATTTTATTCTATTTTATTATTTTTCTTTATGCCTTTGTTTTGTGCTATTTTATTCTATTTTATTATTTTTGTCTATGTCTTTGTGTTGTTCTATTTTATTCTATTTTATTATTTTTGTCTATGTCTTTGTGTTGTGCTATTTTATTCTATTTTATTATGTTTGTCTATGTCTTTGTGTTGTTCTATTTTATTGTATTTTATTATTTTTGTCTATGTCTATGTGTTGTGCTATTTTATTGTATTTTATTATTTTTGTCTATGTCTTTGCGTTGTGCTATTTTATTCTATTTTATTATTTTTATTTATGCCTTTGTGTTGTGCTATTTTATTGTATTTTATTATTTTTGTCTATGTCTTTGTGTTGTTCTATTTTATTATTTTTGTCTATATCTATGTGTTGCGCTATTTTTCTCTATTTTATTATTTTTGTCTATGTCTTTGTGTTGTGCTATTTTATTCTATTTTATTATTTTTGTCTATGTCTTTGTGTTGTTCTATTTTATTCTATTTTATTATTTTTGTCTATGTCTATGTGTTGTGCTATTTTACTGTATTTTAATATTTTTGTCTATGTCTTTGTGTTGTTCTATTTTATTCTATTTTATTATTTTTCTTTATGCCTTTGTGTTGTGCTATTTTATTCTATTTTATTATTTTTGTCTATGTCTTTGTGTTGTTCTATTTTATTCTATTTTATTATTTTTGTCTATGTCTTTGTGTTGTGCTATTTTATTCTATTTTATTATGTTTGTCTATGTCTTTGTGTTGTGCTATTTTATTCTATTTTATTATTTTGTCTATGTCTTTGTGTTGTTCTATTTTATTGTATTTTATTATTTTTGTCTATGTCTTTGCGTTGTGCTATTTTATTATATTTTATTATTTTTCTTTATGCCTTTGTGTTGTGCTATTTTATTCTATTTTATTATTTTTGTCTATATCTATGTGTTGCGCTATTTTATTGTATTTTATTATTTTTGTCTATGTCTTTGTGTTGTTCTATTTTATTCTATTTTATTATTTTTGTCTATATCTATGTGTTGCGCTATTTTATTCTATTTTATTATTTTTGTCTATGTCTTTGTGTTGTGCTATTTTATTGTATTTTATTATGTTTGTCTATGTCTATGTCTTTGTGTTGTGCTATTTTATTCTATTTTATTATGTTTATCTATGTCTTTGTGTTGTGCTATTTTATTCTATTTTATTATTTTTGTCTATGCCTTTGTGTTGTTCTATTTTATTATTTTTGTCTATGTCTTTGTGTTGTTCTATTTTATTGTATTTTATTATTTTCGTCTATGTGTATGTCTTTGTGTTGTGCTATTTTATTCTGTTTTATTATTTTTGTCTATATCTTGGTGTTGCGCTATTTTATTGTATTTTATTATTTTCGTCTATGTGTATGTCTTTGTGTTGTGCTATTTTATTCTATTTTATTATTTTTGTCTATGTCTATGTGTTGTGCTATTTTATTCTATTTTATTATTTTTGACTATGTCTATGTGTTTGTGTTGTGCTATTGTATTGTATTTTATTATTTTTGTCTATAACTTTGTGTTGGGCTAATTTATTCTATTTTATTATTTTGTATATGTCTATGTCTTTGTGTTGTGCTATTTTATTATATTTTATTATTTTTGTCTATATCTTTGTGTTGCGCTATTTTATTCTATTGTATTATTTTTGTCTATATCTTTGTGTTGCGCTATTTTATTGTATTTTATTATTTTCGTCTATGTCTATGTCTATTTGTTGTGCTATTTTATTCTATTTTATTATTTTTGTCTTCGTCTTTGCGTTGTGCTATTTTATTCTATTTTATTATTTTTGTCTATGTCTTTGTGTGGCGCTATTTTATTGTATTTTATTATTTTTGTCTATGTCTATGTGTTGTGCTATTTTATTGTATTTTATTATTTTTGTCTATGTCTTTGCGTTGTGCTATTTTATTCTATTTTATTATTTTTCTTTATGCCTTTGTTTTGTGCTATTTTATTCTATTTTATTATTTTTGTCTATGTCTTTGTGTTGTTCTATTTTATTCTATTTTATTATTTTTGTCTATGTCTTTGTGTTGTGCTATTTTATTCTATTTTATTATTTTTCTTTATGCCTTTGTTTTGTGCTATTTTATTCTATTTTATTATTTTTGTCTATGTCTTTGTGTTGTTCTATTTTATTCTATTTTATTATTTTTGTCTATGTCTTTGTGTTGTGCTATTTTATTACTTTTGTCTATGTCTTTGTGCTGTTCTATTTTATTCTATTTTATTATTTTTGTCTATGTTTTTGTGTTGTACTATTTTATTCTATTTCATTACTTTTGTCTATGTCTTTGTGTTGTGCTATTTTATTCTATTTTATTATTTTTGTCTATATCTTTGTGTTGCGCTATTTTATTGTATTTTATTATTTTCGTCTATGTGTATGTCTTTGTGTTGTGCTATTTTATTGTATTTTATTATTTTTGTCTATGTCTATGTGTTGCGCTATTTTATTGTATTTTATTACTTTGTCTATGTGTATGTCTTTGTGTTGTGCTATTTTATTGTATTTTATTATTTTTGTCTATGTCTTTGTGTTGTGCTATTTTACTGTATTTTATCATTTTTGTCTATGTCTTTGTGTTTTACTATTTTATTCTATTTCATTACTTTTTTCTATGTCTTTGTGTTGTACTATTTTATTCTATTTCATTACTTTTGTCTATGTCTTTGTGTTGTGCTGTTTTATTCTATTTTATTATTTTTGTCTATATCTTTGTGTTGCGCTATTTTATTGTATTTTATTATTTTCGTCTATGTGTATGTCTTTGTGTTGTGCTATTTTATTGTATTTTATTATTTTTGTCTATGTCTATGTGTTGTGCTATTTTATTCTATTTTATTATTTTTGTCTATGTCTATGTCTTTGTGTTGTGCTATTGTATTGTATTTTATTATTTTTGTCTATAACTTTGCGTTGCGCTAATTTATTCTATTTTATTATTTTTGTATATGTCTATGTCTTTGTGTTGTGCTATTGTATTATATTTTATTATTTTTGTCTATATCTTTGTGTTGCGCTATTTTATTCTATTTTATTATTTTTGTCTATATCTTTGTGTTGCGCTATTTTATTGTATTTTATTATTTTCGTCTATGTCTATGTCTATGTGTTGTGCTATTTTATTCTATTTTATTATTTTTGTCTACGTCTTTGCGTTGTGCTAATTTATTCTATTTTATTATTTTTGTCTATGTCTTTGTGTTGTACTATTTTATTCTATTTTATTACTTTTGTCTATGTCTTTGTGTTGTGCTATTTTATTCTATTTCATTACTTTTGTCTATGTCTTTGTGTTGTTCTATTTTATTCTATTTCATTACTTTTGTCTATGTCTTTGTGTTGCGCTATTTTATTGTATTTTATTATTTTTGTCTATGTCTATGTGTTGTGCTATTTTATTGTATTTTATTATTTTTGTCTATGTCTTTGCGTTGTGCTATTTTATTATATTTTATTATTTTTCTTTATGCCTTTGTGTTGTGCTATTTTATTCTATTTTATTATTTTTGTCTATATCTATGTGTTGCGCTATTTTATTGTATTTTATTATTTTTGTCTATGTCTTTGTGTTGTTCTATTTTATTCTATTTTATTATTTTTGTCTATATCTATGTGTTGCGCTATTTTATTCTATTTTATTATTTTTGTCTATGTCTTTGTGTTGTGCTATTTTATTGTATTTTATTATGTTTGTCTATATCTATGTCTTTGTGTTGTGCTATTTTATTCTATTTTATTATGTTTATCTATGTCTTTGTGTTGTGCTATTTTATTCTATTTTATTATTTTTGTCTATGCCTTTGTGTTGTTCTATTTTATTATTTTTGTCTATGTCTTTGTGTTGTTCTATTTTATTGTATTTTATTATTTTCGTCTATGTGTATGTCTTT
The DNA here is from genome assembly GCA_963680875.1 of Bathymodiolus brooksi. Classification (NCBI taxonomy): domain Eukaryota; kingdom Metazoa; phylum Mollusca; class Bivalvia; order Mytilida; family Modiolidae; genus Bathymodiolus; species Bathymodiolus brooksi. The sequence continues at coordinate 128,005,553 of OY804577.1, read as the reverse complement.
GTGTTGTGCTATTTTATTCTGTTTTATTATTTTTGTCTATATCTTGGTGTTGCGCTATTTTATTGTATTTTATTATTTTCGTCTATGTGTATGTCTTTGTGTTGTGCTATTTTATTCTATTTTATTATTTTTGTCTATGTCTATGTGTTGTGCTATTTTATTCTATTTTATTATTTTTGTCTATGTCTATGTGTTTGTGTTGTGCTATTGTATTGTATTTTATTATTTTTGTCTATAACTTTGTGTTGCGCTAATTTATTCTATTTTATTATTTTGTATATGTCTATGTCTTTGTGTTGTGCTATTTTATTATATTTTATTATTTTTGTCTATATCTTTGTGTTGCGCTATTTTATTCTATTGTATTATTTTTGTCTATATCTTTGTGTTGCGCTATTTTATTGTATTTTATTATTTTCGTCTATGTCTATGTCTATTTGTTGTGCTATTTTATTCTATTTTATTATTTTTGTCTTCGTCTTTGCGTTGTGCTATTTTATTCTATTTTATTATTTTTGTCTATGTCTTTGTGTGGCGCTATTTTATTGTATTTTATTATTTTTGTCTATGTCTATGTGTTGTGCTATTTTATTGTATTTTATTATTTTTGTCTATGTCTTTGCGTTGTGCTATTTTATTCTATTTTATTATTTTTCTTTATGCCTTTGTTTTGTGCTATTTTATTCTATTTTATTATTTTTGTCTATGTCTTTGTGTTGTTCTATTTTATTCTATTTTATTATTTTTGTCTATGTCTTTGTGTTGTGCTATTTTATTCTATTTTATTATGTTTGTCTATGTCTTTGTGTTGTTCTATTTTATTGTATTTTATTATTTTTGTCTATGTCTATGTGTTGTGCTATTTTATTGTATTTTATTATTTTTGTCTATGTCTTTGCGTTGTGCTATTTTATTCTATTTTATTATTTTTATTTATGCCTTTGTGTTGTGCTATTTTATTGTATTTTATTATTTTTGTCTATGTCTTTGTGTTGTTCTATTTTATTATTTTTGTCTATATCTATGTGTTGCGCTATTTTTCTCTATTTTATTATTTTTGTCTATGTCTTTGTGTTGTGCTATTTTATTCTATTTTATTATTTTTGTCTATGTCTTTGTGTTGTTCTATTTTATTCTATTTTATTATTTTTGTCTATGTCTATGTGTTGTGCTATTTTACTGTATTTTAATATTTTTGTCTATGTCTTTGTGTTGTTCTATTTTATTCTATTTTATTATTTTTCTTTATGCCTTTGTGTTGTGCTATTTTATTCTATTTTATTATTTTTGTCTATGTCTTTGTGTTGTTCTATTTTATTCTATTTTATTATTTTTGTCTATGTCTTTGTGTTGTGCTATTTTATTCTATTTTATTATGTTTGTCTATGTCTTTGTGTTGTGCTATTTTATTCTATTTTATTATTTTGTCTATGTCTTTGTGTTGTTCTATTTTATTGTATTTTATTATTTTTGTCTATGTCTTTGCGTTGTGCTATTTTATTATATTTTATTATTTTTCTTTATGCCTTTGTGTTGTGCTATTTTATTCTATTTTATTATTTTTGTCTATATCTATGTGTTGCGCTATTTTATTGTATTTTATTATTTTTGTCTATGTCTTTGTGTTGTTCTATTTTATTCTATTTTATTATTTTTGTCTATATCTATGTGTTGCGCTATTTTATTCTATTTTATTATTTTTGTCTATGTCTTTGTGTTGTGCTATTTTATTGTATTTTATTATGTTTGTCTATGTCTATGTCTTTGTGTTGTGCTATTTTATTCTATTTTATTATGTTTATCTATGTCTTTGTGTTGTGCTATTTTATTCTATTTTATTATTTTTGTCTATGCCTTTGTGTTGTTCTATTTTATTATTTTTGTCTATGTCTTTGTGTTGTTCTATTTTATTGTATTTTATTATTTTCGTCTATGTGTATGTCTTTGTGTTGTGCTATTTTATTCTGTTTTATTATTTTTGTCTATATCTTGGTGTTGCGCTATTTTATTGTATTTTATTATTTTCGTCTATGTGTATGTCTTTGTGTTGTGCTATTTTATTCTATTTTATTATTTTTGTCTATGTCTATGTGTTGTGCTATTTTATTCTATTTTATTATTTTTGTCTATGTCTATGTGTTTGTGTTGTGCTATTGTATTGTATTTTATTATTTTTGTCTATAACTTTGTGTTGCGCTAATTTATTCTATTTTATTATTTTGTATATGTCTATGTCTTTGTGTTGTGCTATTTTATTATATTTTATTATTTTTGTCTATATCTTTGTGTTGCGCTATTTTATTCTATTGTATTATTTTTGTCTATATCTTTGTGTTGCGCTATTTTATTGTATTTTATTATTTTCGTCTATGTCTATGTCTATTTGTTGTGCTATTTTATTCTATTTTATTATTTTTGTCTTCGTCTTTGCGTTGTGCTATTTTATTCTATTTTATTATTTTTGTCTATGTCTTTGTGTGGCGCTATTTTATTGTATTTTATTATTTTTGTCTATGTCTATGTGTTGTGCTATTTTATTGTATTTTATTATTTTTGTCTATGTCTTTGTGTTGTGCTATTTTATTCTATTTTATTATTTTTGTCTATGTCTTTGTGTTGTTCTATTTTATTCTATTTTATTATTTTTGTCTATGTCTATGTGTTGTGCTATTTTACTGTATTTTAATATTTTTGTCTATGTCTTTGTGTTGTTCTATTTTATTGTATTTTATTATTTTTCTTTATGCCTTTGTGTTGTGCTATTTTATTCTATTTTATTATTTTTGTCTATGTCTTTGTGTTGTTCTATTTTATTCTATTTTATTATTTTTGTCTATGTCTTTGTGTTGTGCTATTTTATTCTATTTTATTATGTTTGTCTATGTCTTTGTGTTGTGCTATTTTATTCTATTTTATTATTTTGTCTATGTCTTTGTGTTGTTCTATTTTATTGTATTTTATTATTTTTGTCTATGTCTTTGCGTTGTGCTATTTTATTATATTTTATTATTTTTCTTTATGCCTTTGTGTTGTGCTATTTTATTCTATTTTATTATTTTTGTCTATATCTATGTGTTGCGCTATTTTATTGTATTTTATTATTTTTGTCTATGTCTTTGTGTTGTTCTATTTTATTCTATTTTATTATTTTTGTCTATATCTATGTGTTGCGCTATTTTATTCTATTTTATTATTTTTGTCTATGTCTTTGTGTTGTGCTATTTTATTGTATTTTATTATGTTTGTCTATGTCTATGTCTTTGTGTTGTGCTATTTTATTCTATTTTATTATGTTTATCTATGTCTTTGTGTTGTGCTATTTTATTCTATTTTATTATTTTTGTCTATGCCTTTGTGTTGTTCTATTTTATTATTTTTGTCTATGTCTTTGTGTTGTTCTATTTTATTGTATTTTATTATTTTCGTCTATGTGTATGTCTTTGTGTTGTGCTATTTTATTCTGTTTTATTATTTTTGTCTATATCTTGGTGTTGCGCTATTTTATTGTATTTTATTATTTTCGTCTATGTGTATGTCTTTGTGTTGTGCTATTTTATTCTATTTTATTATTTTTGTCTATGTCTATGTGTTGTGCTATTTTATTCTATTTTATTATTTTTGTCTATGTCTATGTGTTTGTGTTGTGCTATTGTATTGTATTTTATTATTTTTGTCTATAACTTTGTGTTGCGCTAATTTATTCTATTTTATTATTTTGTATATGTCTATGTCTTTGTGTTGTGCTATTTTATTATATTTTATTATTTTTGTCTATATCTTTGTGTTGCGCTATTTTATTCTATTGTATTATTTTTGTCTATATCTTTGTGTTGCGCTATTTTATTGTATTTTATTATTTTCGTCTATGTCTATGTCTATTTGTTGTGCTATTTTATTCTATTTTATTATTTTTGTCTTCGTCTTTGCGTTGTGCTATTTTATTCTATTTTATTATTTTTGTCTATGTCTTTGTGTGGCGCTATTTTATTGTATTTTATTATTTTTGTCTATGTCTATGTGTTGTGCTATTTTATTGTATTTTATTATTTTTGTCTATGTCTTTGCGTTGTGCTATTTTATTCTATTTTATTATTTTTCTTTATGCCTTTGTTTTGTGCTATTTTATTCTATTTTATTATTTTTGTCTATGTCTTTGTGTTGTTCTATTTTATTCTATTTTATTATTTTTGTCTATGTCTTTGTGTTGTGCTATTTTATTCTATTTTATTATGTTTGTCTATGTCTTTGTGTTGTTCTATTTTATTGTATTTTATTATTTTTGTCTATGTCTATGTGTTGTGCTATTTTATTGTATTTTATTATTTTTGTCTATGTCTTTGCGTTGTGCTATTTTATTCTATTTTATTATTTTTATTTATGCCTTTGTGTTGTGCTATTTTATTGTATTTTATTATTTTTGTCTATGTCTTTGTGTTGTTCTATTTTATTATTTTTGTCTATATCTATGTGTTGCGCTATTTTTCTCTATTTTATTATTTTTGTCTATGTCTTTGTGTTGTGCTATTTTATTCTATTTTATTATTTTTGTCTATGTCTTTGTGTTGTTCTATTTTATTCTATTTTATTATTTTTGTCTATGTCTTTGTGTTGTTCTATTTTATTCTATTTTATTATTTTTGTCTATGTCTTTGTGTTGCGCTATTTTATTATTTTTGTCTATGTCTATGTGTTGTGCTATTTTACTGTATTTTAATATTTTTGTCTATGTCTTTGTGTTGTTCTATTTTATTCTATTTTATTATTTTTCTTTATGCCTTTGTGTTGTGCTATTTTATTCTATTTTATTATTTTTGTCTATGTCTTTGTGTTGTTCTATTTTATTCTATTTTATTATTTTTGTCTATGTCTTTGTGTTGTGCTATTTTATTCTATTTTATTATGTTTGTCTATGTCTTTGTGTTGTGCTATTTTATTCTATTTTATTATTTTGTCTATGTCTTTGTGTTGTTCTATTTTATTGTATTTTATTATTTTTGTCTATGTGTATGTGTTGTGCTATTTTATTGTATTTTATTATTTTTGTCTATGTCTTTGCGTTGTGTTATTTTATTCTATTTTATTATTTTTATTTATGCCTTTGTGTTGTGCTATTTTATTCTATTTTATTATTTTTGTCTATGTCTTTGTGTTGTTCTATTTTATTATTTTTGTCTATATCTATGTGTTGCGCTATTTTATTCTATTTTATTATTTTTGTCTATGTCTTTGTGTTGTTCTATTTTATTCTATTTTATTATGTTTGTCTATGTCTTTGTGTTGTTCTATTTTATTGTATTTTATTATTTTTGTCTATGTCTATGTGTTGTGCTATTTTATTGTATTTTATTATTTTTGTCTATGTCTTTGCGTTGTGCTATTTTATTCTATTTTATTATTTTTATTTATGCCTTTGTGTTGTGCTATTTTATTCTATTTTATTATTTTTGTCTATGTCTTTGTGTTGTTCTATTTTATTATTTTTGTCTATATCTATGTGTTGCGCTATTTTTCTCTATTTTATTATTTTTGTCTATGTCTTTGTGTTGTGCTATTTTATTCTATTTTATTATTTTTGTCTATGTCTTTGTGTTGTTCTATTTTATTCTATTTTATTATTTTTGTCTATGTCTATGTGTTGTGCTATTTTACTGTATTTTAATATTTTTGTCTATGTCTTTGTGTTGTTCTATTTTATTCTATTTTATTATTTTTCTTTATGCCTTTGTGTTGTGCTATTTTATTCTATTTTATTATTTTTGTCTATGTCTTTGTGTTGTTCTATTTTATTCTATTTTATTATTTTTGTCTATGTCTTTGTGTTGTGCTATTTTATTCTATTTTATTATTTTGTCTATGTCTTTGTGTTGTTCTATTTTATTGTATTTTATTATTTTTGTCTATGTCTATGTGTTGTGCTATTTTATTGTATTTTATTATTTTTGTCTATGTCTTTGCGTTGTGCTATTTTATTCTATTTTATTATTTTTATTTATGCCTTTGTGTTGTGCCAATTTATTCTATTTTATTATTTTTGTCTATGTCTTTGTGTTGTTCTATTTTATTATTTTTGTCTATATCTATGTGTTGCGCTATTTTATTCTATTTTATTATTTTTGTCTATGTCTTTGTGTTGTTCTATTTTATTCTATTTTATTATTTTTGTCTATGTCTATGTGTTGTGCTATTTTATTGTATTTTATTATTTTTGTCTATGTCTATGTGTTGTGCTATTTTATTGTATTTTATTATTTTTGTCTATGTCTTTGCGTTGTGCTATTTTATTCTATTTTATTATTTTTATTTATGCCTTTGTGTTGTGCTATTTTATTCTATTTTATTATTTTTGTCTATGTCTTTGTGTTGTTCTATTTTATTATTTTTGTCTATATCTATGTGTTGTGCTATTTTACTGTATTTTAATATTTTTGTCTATGTCTTTGTGTTGTTCTATTTTATACTATTTTATTATTTTTGTCTATATCTTTGTGTTGCGCAATTTTATTGTATTTTATTATGTTTGTCTATATCTATGTCTTTGTGTTGTGCTATTTTATTCTATCTTATTCGTTTTGTCTATGTCTTTGTGTTGTGCTATTTTAATATTTTTGTCTATGTCTTTGTGTTGTGCTAATTTATTCTACTTTATTATTTTTGTCTATGTCTTTGCGTTGTGCTAATTTATTCTATTTTATTAGTTTTGTCTATGTCTTTGTGTTGCACTATTTTATTCTAGTTTATTATTTTTGTCTATGTCTTTGTGTTGTGCTAATTTATTCTACTTTATTATTTTTGTCTATGTCTTTGCGTTGTGCTAATTTATTCTATTTTATTATTTTTGTCTATGTCTTTGTGTTGCGCTATTTTATTCTATTTTATTACTTTTGTCTATGTCTTTGTGTTGTTCTATTTTATTCTATTTTATTATTTTTGTCTATGTTTTTGTGTTGTGCTATTTTATTCTATTTTATTATGTTTGTCTATGTCTTTGCGTTGTGCTATTTTATTCTATTTTATTATGTTTGTCTATGTTTTTGTCTTTGTGTTGTTCTATTTTATTCTATTTTATTATGTTTGTCTATGTCTTTGTGTTGTGCTATTTTATTCTATTTCATTACTTTTGTCTATGTCTTTGTGTTGCGCTATTTTTCTCTATTTTATTATTTTTGTCTATATCTTTGTGTTGTGCTAATTTATTCTATTTTATTATTTTTGTCTATGTCTTTGTGTTGTGCTATTTTAATATTTTGTCTATGTCTTTGTGTTGTTCTATTTTATTCTACTTTATTATTTTTGTCTATGTCTTTGTGTTGTGCTAATTTATTCTACTTTATTATTTTTGTCTATGTCTTTGTGTTGTGCTAATTTATTCTACTTTATTATTTTTGTCTATGTCTTTGTGTTGTGCTAATTTATTCTACTTTATTATTTTTGTCTATGTCTTTGCGTTGTGCTAATTTATTCTATTTTATTAGTTTTGTCTATGTCTTTGTGTTGCACTATTTTATTCTAGTTTATTATTTTTGTCTATGTCTTTGTGTTGTGCTAATTTATTCTACTTTATTATTTTTGTCTATGTCTTTGCGTTGTGCTAATTTATTCTATTTTATTATTTTTGTCTATGTCTTTGTGTTGCGCTATTTTATTCTATTTTATTACTTTTGTCTATGTCTTTGTGTTGTTCTATCTTATTCTATTTTATTATTTTTGTCTATGTCTTTGTCTTTGTGTTGTACTATTTTATTCTATTTTATTATTTTCGTCTATGTCTTTGTCTTTGTGTTGTGCTATTTTATTCTATTTTATTATTTTTGTCTATGTCTTTGTGTTGTGCTATTTTATTCTATTTTATTATTTTTGTCTATGTCTTTGTGTTGTGCTATTTTATTCTATTTTATTATTTTTGTCTATGTCTTTGTCTTTGTGTTGTGCTATTTTATTCTATTTTATTACTTTTGTCTATGTCTTTGTGTTGCGCTATTTTATTCTATTTTATTAGTTTTGTCTATGTCTTTGTCTTTGTGTTGTGCTATTTTGCCTTAGTTTTTATGTTGTATTCGTTGCTACAGACACTTCATTTGATACAATGACAGCATACGTTCTCAATGTATATCATTCTATTTAATGTTTGTAGCAGAAAATGCTACAAGCCGTTTATGAAGATAAAGCTAATCTATGATAGAAAACAATTGTATTTACGTTATTTTTTTATTACAGAGATGCTATTATAGGCTTTATCTATTTTCATCAAATCATTAACACATTTTTACCGTAAAGTTGATCATTTATGTGATATCTCACAGATCTTTGTAATCTCTAGTCTATCCGTTTTCCTGATGATACGACAAATACTCAACAACAGATTTATTCATACTTGTAGAGTAGAGATTGTCGACATGAGTCTTCTCCAGGAAGTCTGTATTAACTAATATTCACAAGAATACACCGACGTCATCTATATTTTAATCTTGCAGATTTATTGTTTCATACCTGAATAGGGAAAATGACTATCATTTTTATAAAATCAACTCTTGAAGACTAAAACTCGTTACTTTTCAGGAAATTTTCAATTTCAAGGATTGATATTTTCATTAATTGTCTATCAATTTGAAGTTAGCTTGCACCCACGTGAAGCTTATACATCTACAGCTAACTTGATAATACAGGATTCACCCTCCAAATATTCATAAAATCAGACTTAACATACCTACCTCAACAGTTGTTTACTGCCTATTGCTCCGTGGAAGACGGACCCCTCTGTGGACGACGGATCGGGATACCCGGTGTGTAATAGTCGACTCCGAAAAGCATCGTTCTTGAATAGTTTCTCTCTTTTTCCTGCTAAATTTGTAAATATTGGCGCTCAGTTCGCCATGTTTGTTTTTATTACGAGAATAAATTTTAAAAGTTCAGTACTCGTCATTTCTGAACAAAGATTATGTCAAAATTTAAATATTTCTATCATGCTTTGTAGAGGCAAAATCAACGAAGCGAGGTAACCAACTCCGTGCCCCATTAGAAAAAAAAATGGCAACCATGTAATGTTACTTTTCCGTGGGGAAAGTCAAGGACGTAGGGATTCATTCAAATTGTCAAGGAATAATATAAAGCATGGCCAATTTATCTTATGGTGAAGTATGGTTTTTAATGCAAAAGGATAAGGAATGGACTTAATAAGTACCATTTTTGGGAAAAGTGGATCATGTGACACGTATATTTTAATATTATGACCGTGTCCTGGTGGTAAAACGGAAAGTTTGAAACTGAAAGTCCAGCAGGTATTCGATATTCACAAATACAAGCCAATTAATCATGCGTTTTTAAGGTTACAATAATAAAGGTTATCTAGATGTTAGTTCAAATTCGCTAGAAAAAAAAACCTGTGGATTAATATAAATAATCAACTGTTTGAACAATGGTGTGACGTCAAAGAAATGTGATGCATTACAATGTGTCGATTTTTTTTAACTATAATTGATTTTTATGTAAACTATTAACCCCAATTTAAGACAACAATAAGGATAGTTGGCATTTAACGCATGTCAAGAGTTCACCGCAGGGTGTTCGGTTCAACCACTTAAGACACAGTTTTGAGACATGCAATACTACATTTTTGTTGTTGTTGTAAAGTATAGTTTTTACAACCCTAGTGTTAATTTGTAGACACATATATTGCTACAGGTTTTCTTGTACTGTTCACGTTATTTTTGTTCTCATTTTTGTGACACCCATTCAGTTTGTTTCCATGTTGGCACACGCCCTATTTTTGAAATCATAGTTAAGACCATGCTATTTGTGTTGTCATATTTGTACTTGTCTAATTGCTGAAAACATATTTGTTTTGTTCCCATATATTCTGTGATTATATATTTGGCCGTGCATATTTTTACTCGTGCTGGCATACGTGCTATTTTTGTTTTCATATTTATACGCCTTTTGGCCATATATGTTCTCATTTTTGTGGAAAATTTGGTTAAAAATTTCAAATAATTCAATAAAAAGCAGATATTTTGAAGAAAAAAAAAGTGTTTCATACCTGAGATCATGTATAATCAATTTCTAATTAATAATTCATTTTTTTTAATTGGATTCCATAAATATGCCCATAGAACTTGAGATAAAAGAAACAACAGGAACAGCTTCCCTATGTTTCATGTTTTGACAGTTACCTCAAATTTGACACCATGATCAACTTTCTACTAGACTTTATCACAAAAGAGGCGGCATCAAGTTTTCCATTTAAAATTTTCCAGACTTTGATAGAAATATACCCACCTGTCCCGCGTATGAAGTTTGAAGTTTCTATTTCACAACTCATATTTTGCGCTTCAGCTTTTAGTTTGTATTCAGACTTTTTACAATGTCACTTCACTATATTCTGAGTACTGAACTATTAAGTCAAGGATTTTTAAAGAATAATCTCATCTTGTATTTCAAAATCTTTGTCGGAAGATGTCAACACCTTATTGAAAAGTATTCTGTCAATTGTCCTCAGATGAGGAGAGATGATATTGACAATTATATTTTAGCTCAAAGTATAATCAATTTATTTCCGTTGTTGCCGTTCTATCTTCCGATGGCCTTCTGCACTGTCAAAGAGTTAAGTGATGGTTCATGTACGAAAGGCCAGAAGGATCATTCGAAATTCGAGATTCAATATCTGAAATTTGAGATTCGAAATTCAATATCCTGATTAACCAATGGGTGTAAAGATAACAAACTGATGTTCTTTCTGGGCCATTAAATGCCGTTTAACAATTTGCTGCACGAGTAATTAAAACAATCAATGAAAATGACAATTTCGTCAATATAGCAGTTCACAGTAATGGAGAATATACTTTCATAATTGAAAATTATTGCACACACTGTGAACTAGGAACGATATTGTTATATAATTATGTTGCCAAAATTTCATCTCTCCAAATTTATGGTTATGTATATAAAACTCTCATCATACGTTGACAAATCCGAAGTAGAAGAGGGGTCAAAGGGGTGCCCCATATTATTTCCAAATTTATCATTTTTACTTCTCAAATTATGTGGAATTTAAAAACAGAATTTTATTTAATCATTGTTATCATCATACTATAAAACTAAAGCTAAGTTGATCAACAACACACTTTGATGACAATATATTCCAACATAGCACTATAGAATGTTTTAATGTTTTCACTTTTTACTTTTGCTTAACTAGTCTGGTTTAATTATTTTATGTGTCTGTTTCATCAACATATTTTGACATTTATTAAAGGACGAAGCCCTTTTAACTATAGGCTATGCGAATTTTAGTCACGTGACTATTGTATTCATAGCCAAATATGTTTTCACCGGAAGTGTAAAAATATTGAGCAAAATAGTATTTAAAATCGCAATAAAATTTATTTCAATGAGAAATCCTGAAATCTCTTATTGTTTATATTCTGAAAAATTCAAATAAACTCAAATGAAAATTCTAAAAGAAAATTTATAATATCCACACAAAGCGTTATGTGTAGTACGTCATTTGTTAGTGTGTACTGATCATGAAATACACACATGTGTCAGGTCGTATGCAACCCTGGGATGAATTTCATGAAAGTCCATGCATTTCTCCTGAAAGGATGATTCTCCTCTCTGAATACTTTGTGTGAGCTGGTGTCAAATAGAAAGAGCAGCTCGCCGTCGTCTTCGGCTAGGGAATCTGTTACATCTACATGCTATCCGCGATTCAAAAACATGAAATGATTCTGACAAGACAAGCATGACAGCAGGGAATTAACAAGTTTTATAATTCCCTGATGACAGATAAGTTTTTTGCTTTTATGGCAAGCAGCTTTGCTTGAAAAACCTTGATTGCATTTAAAATGATTGCATTTTTGTTTGACCCTCATTCCACTTTTGATAAGCCCAAAATCCTTAACTATATAGAATAACATTTTTGTTGACATTAGGTCGATTCTAGGTCCTGCAAAAATACATTCAGTGGACCTACTTGATATCTGCTGGACCTGTTCTTACCCTTTATCTTGCACACTCACATTGTGACAAAAAAAATGTAAATCTGAGCAAATTACTGATATCAGAATTTTTATTTTCGACAAGAGTCAACTAATTCTGGGTCAAACTATTTCAAGCCCGCCCCATCATGTTTTGACACTTCATGCAATGAGAAACTCGAAAAAGTCTAAATGGTAAAAACATCAGAAAACGATTTTCAGACATTGCAACATACATGCATAGGTACATTCAATAACCCTCTAGGCCCCTTCAGAAACCTTTCCTCCCACATCGTTTTTTATCCCCCCTTTAGGCATCAACTTCCTGTTAGGCGAGGGCATGCGTGTACTATGGAAACATTTCTTCTAGTTATTCAATTTTAGGAGGCATGCCATTCGCCTCTCATGCCTCTCTTTTAAGACAGCCAAATGTTGGATATAGACTTCGCCCTTTAACAGGTTGTGCCTGTTTCATATTACTGTAACCATCAGCTGGACAAGACTAGTGCAGAATTTCATTCAGATTTGGAAAAGAGATTGTTATCCTAAAAATTAATTTAAATAGATAAGACGCTTTTGAAATAATGCTCTTATCTAAGACAATGTCTAGAAAATTTTCATTTTCATATAGAAATAAAATGTTTAATATATATTGTATATATTAAATATATATTAATGTAAATAATATAATTTTCTGAGAAGAAAGCTTTCTGGATGTTTGCAATATATATATATAGTCCTTCATGTGCTACCTTGATATATATTTTTTGGAGGGGGATTAAATTAATGCAAGGGTTTCAGATGAGGATTTCCGAAATTAGCCAAATTTGCATATTTTCTGCAATAATGGACAAAATCAGAGACACTCGATTACACAATGGATAAAATACAATGTGTATAAAGCTGGCATTTTAGATCGTTAATAAATTCAAGATCGCTATGCGGACTAGATACCTATTATATAAAATCTGGATACAGAGCTATCCTATAAAATCAGGACCTGGAATCAGTAATTAAAACATGGAACCGACCCATAAGATAAAATACTGACCCTGGAGAGGAGAAAGATCGATAGATAACGTGATAATATGTCCTTTCTCGTAGCATCTTCATACTAGCACATGTTTTAGTTCAGTAGTTGATTTTTGAAATGCAATGAGTATTATTGACTTTTATTGTAGTCCTATATAAAATAATAGTTTATTATACATGTACTTGTAGTTGAATCTTGGTGCATTTTCATAAAACGGAAGATGTAAACACAAAGAAAGTAAGACAATTAAAAACACAATATGTTTATCTAACAATTAATAGGAAAGCAACACCGGCTACATGTATATGTGGAAAGTGTAAATCATTCAAACATTTTAGACACAAATTAGGCACTTAAAAGTTCATTGAATTGCAAAGTGTTTTTTTTTTACATAAATCTTTATTGAAACGTACATTTTCTCCAAACTGTTGCAGGAAACATGTGTAAGTAATTAAAGTTAACAAACAGTGAAATTAAAAGAATTTCGAGTCAGCATATCAATAATTAATATCAAACAATTTGAATATTCTAAGTAACTTTTTTTGACCAAGGATGACTACTACATCTATTTAGACACATTCAATTAAATGTATCGTTTCAAACATACATAAATATCTCAAGGCCATTTTATTGTCGCTACGCTAACGACCAACATGATATCCTTTATTGACAAAGTCATAAAAACATTAGTTCCTCTTAATTGTGTACATTGCAGAAATAAATCGACTTTCGTAAATAATTTGGTCTTTATCAGGAAAAAAAGAGGTGGGGGGGGGGGGTAAAGCGTATTTTGTTCTCCAATTCCATCACTACAACTCCCTGACATAATCTAAAAAAATGATCCCCTATGGCAGTTCAATCAGATGGACGAAAGTTTATTGGAGAAACAGGAAAACGACGAATGGTACTATTGTTCAATCGATTCATCAGTCACGTTTATCTGCAATAGATTATATATTTATTTGCATAGCTACGAATTTTGTCATACTTCAAAGTATTATATTTGAACTAAGAAATTTGCATTTGTTTATTGCGTTACAAATTCATGTACTTTTCAAAACTAACAAGCAAGAAAAAAGTCATTACTGTCGTCGAAACAAACTCTTACACCTATCTTTCCTGAACATTTTTACTCTCATGGTAAAAATTCAGTTTTTCTTAATAGTGGCCAAAAGCGTGGTGGCAAACATAGTTTTGCCCCTCCCCCTCCCCCACTTTTGACTACGCCCCTGCCCCTTCTCGATCCTTCCTCTGTAAGAAGCTTAACATTGCAATAAAATTGGCTGAAGTGCATAATAATATCTTCGAGTGTAATAAGATATCTCCAGATGAAATTATGTAATTGACAAAAACTTGAACTCTAGCTACACGATAATGATATTTTAACATATATACATATATTGCATGTTTTTCTATTAGCTTAACATAGCTCAATTTTCTACTGAATATGCAAATGTATGCCAATTAACGATATTGAAATATAAATATCGGATATCTACCGAGTTATGGATGTCTGAGTAACCTATAGCTTTATATTGAACATTTTCCTGTTCTAAGGGGTTGTGATGACAATATTTTATTTACCCGACATAACCTTTTAGGTGAGTTGAGCTAACATTGGATATTAACTTTCAGAGCGATGAAAATCCTGCGGTTCTCATTCCTCTTACTAACGTTGGGGATGATACAGGAATCCCTAAGACCCCAATGCGGCGAAAACCTGTTTGGAAATAATAATCACTATTTTTAAATGAGTTGTGATTGTATAACAATCCATTTCTTCCTTGTAGATGAGATGTGGATTGCAGGACATAACCCTTTAACAATGTTATTTGGGTAACTAGGGTGCCCCAGCAGTACCGGTAAATAATATTTAATAAAAAGAAAACTAGCTTACACATAGTGGACATGATACAAGTTTGGCTAAGTGCATTATTAGATGCGGATTTCAGGGTGTTCAATTCTCCTATCACTCCTTTGGACCCTCAAAATAAACAACCATTTGAAAAAGCATAATGGACAACTACATTGCATACACCATATGTTGTGCGAGTTTCACTTCAATCCGTTCATTGGTTATAAATGAGTTGTGAATTGATGGAAATAATTAACCTATTCTAATTATTGTCATAAAAGTTCTCATCCATACATTCAAACATTCTCAACTGCAATGAACTAGTGCAGTTTATAAACAAACAAACCTACCTGTTGTTTTTAATTATTTGTTATTAATTTTAGTTTGTTTGTTCTTTTATTTTAGTTTATGAATTAACTTATTTCATATAATGAAAAAGGTTTAGTTTTTTCCCTTCTAGATTGTTCTGTATGAAATTATGCTAAAAGACATTTCATTGGCCATTACAAATTCTTAATTTAAAAGCTTTCTCTTGATTGGTTGTTTTAGATATTGAATATTGAATTTCGAATCTCGAATTTCGTATTCCAGATATTGAATCTCGAATTTCGAATCTTGAATCTCGAATGATTCTTCTGGGCTTTCGTATTCATGCCATCGGCTCTATTTATAGAACTAATATTATACATATGACAACTTTTATGTCCCAACGTATAAATATAATATATATAAAGCTCGGGCTAGCCTGGTTGTGTGCGAAGGTAGACGTACTTCTCGTTCTCGCTTCTCGCATGAGAGAGAGAGAGAGAGAGAGAGATGGAGGGAGTTGGCCTAAGTATCATATTACTGCTCAGTGCAATTCAATGTTTGCAGGATATACTGACAATCTTTTTATTGCAATCTAACGCTGTGAAATCGATTTCCGACCGTTACGAGGAGTCCGTGATATGTGATAAGAAATAGACAATAATTGTTTGGTTTTTTTTCTGAAATGAACAACCAACAATTGAATGGTGCATTAGTTCAGTCAGAGTAAATCATTGTAATAGTTACAACATTAACCGTAAAATGTCCATGTTCTATTTTGACTTCAGTTTTTTATGTTACCAGTTAGAGTAGGTAACTATGTGGCTTTCAATGTTTAGTACGATAACCTATGTTTCTTATTTGATTTATTGCAGCTTTTCTCCCTAGCGGGATTATTCCATCTGCACTAAATGTTCTTTTACAGCGCTAATTGGGTTTTTCTAAAATCACTTATGACTTATTTTTTCCTTTGTGTATGTATTCATATCCCTATTGTATATGTCCATTTTTACCTGTAGCAATTAAAATATCCTTCCAGTGACAGTGCCACCTTTTATTTACTGATTGATTGTTTATCAGTTTATTCCTGTCACCAATATAGCCGATACACTGCTCAGTTAACGTTTTCATAACAATGAATTTTGATGGTGTTTAACGCCACTTTCAACAATATTTCAGCTATATCGTGACGGTCAGTTTTATTGGTGGAGGAAACCGAAGTCACTAACTAACTTTATCACATAAATGTTGTATCGAGTACACCTCGGCGTGAACGCGTCAAAATTGGGCATTCATTCAAAAGTTATAATTTTAAATCGAATTTTGATAGCATTATTTTCTCTAGGTTTCATATGAAATTGCCTGTATGTGTTTTACGAAGTAGATTTCAAAAACAATGTAGATCTGATTGTTCTCGAAATAAATACGTTCAAAGACAGCCTGAAGAAACTACTTCCGAAAATGATAACTTCCTTTTTTTAAAAAACCATTGAAGTGCTGTTTTTTCCACTGAATTTTACAAGATGAATTCCTGTCTGAAGTGTTCCATATAGTTGTTGTGATAAAGTTTGTCAGCGACTGACGGCAGGTCGGTGGTTTCCACTGGGTACACCGATTTCCTCCAGCGACTGACGGCAGGTCGGTGGTTTTCACTGGGTACACCGGTGTTCCTCCAGCGACTGACGGCAGGTCGGTGGTTTTCACTGGGTACACCGGTGTTCCTCCAGCTATATAACCGACCGCCACGATATAACTGAAATATTGTTGATAGTTGCGTTAAACACCACCACCCTAATCCTATAGTGATCAAATTATCTATGTCCTTTTTAATAATGGTTCTAGGACAGATGTATATTACACTCATCATCAACATGATCAGATAAAGATGAAATATAGCAATATAAATGAATACACGTCGCATTATATAGAAAACACAAACAAAAAGAAGACGAGTATGTTTTATAGATCGTTGTTTGGCCTTTTGTACTTTTTCTTTTTGTCATTGTGTTGTCTCTTCTTCTTTGATATACTGATTCTGATTACCACTTTTGTATTTTCAACTCTTCTTACACTTCTGCTTACAATTAAGAGCATCAACGGATTTGGAACGACTTTGAAAAGGTCAATGATTCTTGGAACAACAAACAATCCTTAGAATATGTCATATAAATTACAAGTTATTAGTTTTTCCGTGTTTATTCTTTCATGAGAATTTATATTCCACCATATTGCCCATGCGTGCTATATTTATGATAAATGAATATTTCAGACAAATAATAATTCCGTAACAGACCAATCATAAAGTAAGTTTTTTAAAACTGTCTTGAGACATACGACAAATGTTACCACCAAAGCAATTATGGTATTCCCAATCACATGTTACAGTTAGATAAATACGGTATTAATCTTCTTTTTTTTATTAACTAAAATTGGAAATCATTAAATCTATGGTATTTATTACGACATTTTGACATCACCTGAAAACAGATAGATTATCTAATACAAAAATACAGTTTTACAATTCAGGACAAGATGTAACAGAGATGCCGTGTCACATATTTAGATTAATTACATGCATTTTAAATCGACTGGTAATGGCAGGTGTATTCTACAATTATATACCTGTTGACATTTTTACGTTCACTGCTTTGTCTTGATATGCTATAAGGTGAACGTGTACACAGCAATGGTAAAAACATAAGAAAAACGTAGATATCAAATGTAGTACGCACGATTCGTCTGTGGAATAACCGTCATCAGGCCACAATATTTGAAAGCCAAACAGTTTGAAAGTCTTTGGCAACAGGAAAACTAAAGGGCCTAATAAAAATAGCCAAAAATGGCCATAGTCATCTATACCTGAGGAAGCAGAACCCTAGTGTTCACAATAAATATCATTTATGAACAGTTAATTTCAATCAAAAAATATATATAATTCCAACAATAACAACAAGACGAACAATAACCTCTGACCTCAAATCATTGAACATAACAAAGATATATGACGTCTGAAATTCAGGTTCCTACTGGGGAAAATGTACAATACTGTGGCGGGGTTAAACTAATTGGATCTCCAACGAAAATAGAGACATAAACAAACATGAAAAAAATACACAGAATCGCTTCCAGTCAAAAGACTAAATAATATCACAAAAACAAATGACAACATAAACATGGACAATACAATAGTATTGATGTGTCATAGTTTATAAGGCTCAGTTTTTATTTTAATTTTATTTCTTTATTTATAAGAATTTTATGAGCTAAGCTTGCTCTTATCGCCTAGGTGAATCGATCAAGGTTAGATTAAACAACACTTAAAGTCATCTCATCAACAATGCTATGGCCGTCATTAAGGATTGGTTTATTCGCATTAAGGATTGGTTTATTCGCTCGGAAAATCCATGTATAAATTAGTGACATACATTGTATATGCATTCGGTGTCACAGTAAGGTTTTGTGAAATATTCTAAAATACCATGCTAGTGATATATAGATAATTCTGACATACATGGTAGCATTTCTAATTTTCAGATATTGACAAAAGTCCTTGCAAGTCAAATGGAAATTTATGGTCTGATCTGTATTTTGTTTTGTTTTTCGTTTTTGTCTTTTTGTCTTTTTGTCTTTTTCCTTTTCTGTTTGTTATTGTTTTTCTTTGTTGTTTTTCCTTTGATTTTGATTTTTTTTTGTTTTGCTTTTGCTTTTTATTATTATTATTATATTGTATGTTGCTTCGTCTGTCTTTTCCCTTTTTTAATAAACAAAACACTCCATCAATTTAAATAGTAGTAATTTTACTCAATTTTAGAGTTGAAGGAGAGGAAATTAGACATAAACAATAATGACACTGCCGTATAAACTCGTGATTAAATAAGAGAAAATAAGACGGCATGATCAATAGACAATACTTCACTTTTTAGACATGTTAAAAACTAATAACGTCTGTTGTGGCTTCCTGTAAGCGTTTCTTGTAATATTAAAAGTAATTCAATACAGTGTCAACGACCTTGCTAAATTAACTATTTAAAATCATTGAATTGAGAATTCCTGTTGATACCATAACTTACTAGATTGCTTGGCATAAATTGTTTTCGTTCTTCAAAACAGAAAAGGATGGTCTATTCGGTCTCAATTCTTCAATGAATTTTAGTGTTTAATTTCTTCCTTTAGTTTTATTAACCAATATACAATATGTCATAAAAAATGCGCGAAATATTTTAGTTTTTTTTCTCAATTTTGGTGTTTTTTGAACGAATCGCCAAAATTTAATACTTGCAATAATTGTTCTATTCAAAGAGCTTAGTGGTAATACATATAAAATAAAAGATATCACAGCTAGGTCTGCTTCGTAACTTGACCTACACCTACAAATTGACAGTGATGATCGGGAACGACACTTTACGACAAAAGATATTATATAACTTTTCTTCTATTTGTAGCAACTTTCCAGCAGCACCTACATTTGAAGTATATATCTCTCAGTTGATATTCGAGAGCTTTTTCGTCATATCAGGATTTTTATGAGGATTCTATTGATTTATAAGAATGATTTTGTAAACCGCTACGGAATTTGTGTATCACAGATGATATATAAAAAAGCAAGTCATTACAATTACAATCTAATTAAAATTAGATGTTTGTTGTATTTTTTATTTCTTTAGTTTTTCCTTGGAGATAGACTAACATCTAGCGACATCCCATTTTGTGCTATGTAAGACAGTTAAATATATTGGCCATTTAGACAGCAGCTCTTGGCATGTACTCAATTTTGATGAGTTATAGTTAGAATTATGGTATTTAACGCCACATCTAGCAATATTTCATATTTATCGTGGCGGTCAGTTGTACTGGTGAAAGAAACCGGAGTGTCCGGAGAAAACCACCGATCTGTCGCAAGTCACTGAAAAACCTTATCACATAATGTTGTATCTAGTACACCTCGCCATGAACGGGATTCGAAATATCAACTTTAGTGGTAAAAGGTACTTATTACATATGTAGAGTTGTAAATCCAACTACCATACGATCATGACTACGCCGGTCACTACAGTATTAATACCGGAAGGAGCTTCATCGTTAATTGGTTAGTTGGAAATATGACGTTACACAGGATGTCGTTAGATGTTATAGAGTATCGACAAAGATAAAAACATCAAAAGAGATACAATTTACATGTAATTTTACTTAGATTGTTACACTTGTAGAATGACGTATACATTTGTTCTCTCTCCCTTTGGACTATAAAAAGCTGTATCCCTAAACAGTTAAATAATTTTGGTTTTGTTAACTGGTTAACTTAATAAATGATAGTCGGTTTAACCCAATAATATTCTTTGTGCCTGATCCAAGCCAGTATCTGGATTTCCAACTTATGTTCAGTCAGTTGAGGTGAGAGGTGATTGTTTGTTTTGTTGATATTGGTATAATTGTGCAAGATTACTTTTTTCGTACTTAATTCCGGTTTCGGCTATACTGTTTAGGCCCTTTGGTTTTCTTGCTCGCAGATAGTTTTAGATTGTCTGTCTTTTCAGCCTTTAGACTCCTTGATAAAGGTTATTCTAGAAACGCATCGTGCGCACTAAATGAGATATCTATGTTTTTATTTTATGAAATATTTACAAGTTATTAAATTATTAATTTTTAAGATATTTGGAATATAACTTCTGATGAAAAAGGCAAGGAAAATAATTTAGGTAACATGGTATCTATCTTCAAATTGTTGAAGTCGGTAAGTATTTGGCAGACTCATTTTTGTAATATCTCACATTGATAGGAATTCGTAATAAAGAAGCCACTCCTCAAGAAAGATGACAACAAGAAAGATAAGACAGGAATTTAGTTAACAAAATGTCAAAACAATTAAAACATTTTTCAACGTATCATTTAAAATATTTAGAATACAACTGTACAACGTATATTAGGGAGCAATACCGAAAGCCCCCCAAAACACACCAATGAAACAGTACATATCAATTAGAAGAAAACTCTACACAAACGAGGGGTGTTGTTTTCCCGAGGGCTTTAGCCCGAGGGAAAACAACATCCCATGGGTGAACAATTATGATGTTCACCGCAGTACTTAATTGTATTATTATACTGAAATTCGATGCAAAAACAAATTGATCAATGCGAACATTTCTGTAATTGAACAGCCAGAATGATTCCACTGGGCACACCGGCGGTGGCCATTTTATACATACTTACGTGATGTTCACGTTTTAGATCATGGTCATTTTACCGATATCGTAAGCGCTTTGGCGATCCTGATAAACTTGTAGCACCCATCATGCTGTCTGTACTGTGCCTAAAAAGATTATGAATTATTTAATAAAATATGCTACAAAAATATGAGATTATTCATAAAATGAGTAAAAAAAAAGGTATGAAATATCTAGTAAATTATTTACAGCATGTATCCTGCCCCTTGTTGGGACCTTGATTTGGTAAAGTAGATAATAAATGATCAAATCCTTTTTGTCGGCAATTATTTAGCCAGTGAAAATTTTCAACTAACCCTCATATCTATATAACAGTTATGCAAATGGCAAGGCCCGTTTTCGTATATTTTATTAATCCACTTTATTATGCATATAGTTAAGAAATTCACGAAATAGTCATAATGTGTCGATCTGCATATGGTACGAAATGGTCATAATGTATTTTTTAATAAGGTTCGAAAAGGTCATATGTGTCAATCTGCATATGGTACGAAATGGTCATATAATGTATCGATCTGCATATGGTACGAAATGGTCATATAATGTATCGATCTGCATATGGTACGAAATGGTCATATAATGTATCGATCTGCATATGGTACGAAATGGTAATAATGTATCGATCTGCATATGGTACGAAATGGTTATGATACGAAAATGATTTTCACTATGATACGAAATGGCAGGTACGAAATGGCTATGGTACGAAATGACTATAATTCATCTAGATCACTGTTCCCCCGGTCCATCAGTAAAAACTGATGACCGGTGAAATAGAGGAGAAAACAAGGAATTTAGGATTTATTAGTTAAAATATTACACTAGATTTTTATTGAAAATGGCTTACATAATGAAGCCACTCGGCAAGGTGTTATCATTATTTTCGACCCCGTTCTTGTGCTGAATTGTGTATTTGAATGGATGCTCCTTTAGGATGAGATCAAAACTGCAGTGTATGTCATACTTCCACATCCCACGGTCCTCGTTATACTAAATAGGATCAACGTATATACAGTGAAACTTGTATTAAGAGGTCACCTTTAGGTACAAAGCAAAATAGTCTTTAAGGACAGTTGACCTCTTAAGAGGTTCGATTCATACGAAATGTTCTATGACATGACAAGAAAAAGGTGACCTTTAAATATATGTGATTGCTTAATAGAGGTGACAACATGGGCAGGTTTGACTGTATATTGAGGTGGCCACATGGGCAGGTTTGACTGTATATTGAGGTGACCTCATGGGCAGGTTTGACTGTATATTGAGGTGACAAAATGGGCCGGTTTGACTGTATATTGAGGTGACAACATGGGCAGGTTTGGCTGTATACTTAGGTGACCACATGGGCAGGTTTGACTGTATATTGAGGTGACCACATGGGCAGGTTTGACTGTATATGGAGATGACCACATGGGCAGGTTTGACTGTATATAGAGGTGACAACATGGGCAGGTGTGATTGTATATTGAGGTGACAACATGGGCAGTTTTGACTGTATATTGAGGTGACAACATGGGCAGGTTTGGCTGTATACTGAGGTGACCACATGGGCAGGTTTGACTGTATATTGAGGTGACAACATGGGCAGGTTTGACTGTATATAGAGGTGAAAACATGGGCAGGTTTGACTGTACATTGAGGTGACAACATGGGCAGGTTTGACTGTAAATAGAGGTGACCACATGGGTAGGTTTGACTGTATATTGAGATGACAACATGGGCAGGTTTGACTGTATATTGAGGTGACAACATGGGCAGGTTTGACTGTATATTGAGGTGACAACATGGGCAGATTTGACTATATTTAGGTGACAACATGGGCAGATTTGACTGTATATTGAGGTGACAACATGGGCAGGTTTGACTGTATATTGAGGTGACAACATGGGCAGGTTTGACTGTATATTGAGGTGACAACATGGGCAGGTTTGGCTGTATATTGAGGTACATTTCTTTATAGAGAGTAATGGTAAACACTATACAACAACAGAGTATCTTACACTCTCAAATCGTTCGAATATTTCGCTAAGAAATTCTGGTCATTGACAACATAAAATGAAGAGTGGCCTTGTAAAGTAATGGCTGTTTTTATTGACATGCTCGTATATTCATTCTTCCGGCTTTTTAGAAGGCCCTAGGGAAAATGCCGTCCTCATATAATTGAATCAAATGTATTGGCTGAAGATTCATTTATGTATATAATTTTCTAATCGTCAACACAAGTACCGATCTTTTTTTATCAAGCGTAAGTTTTCTGACTGCAGGATAGTTGTAAAGCGACTTAAACTCCAATCGCCTCATCATTTGCAGTAGATTTATATGTTTAAAGTTATTGATAAATTCGACGACAGCTGATCCAAACTGACAGTAGCAGCTGCTCACATGATAAAAAAAACTTGTTATGGTAAAATAAAAAATTAAAATATAATAATAACACTAGTGGAACAATTAGACAACTTGAATGACAATATATGGAAAGAAATAAAGCATACAGAAGACCTGACCTTTGAAATATACACTTTATCAGGGAAAATCTTATCGAAAATCTGGGATACCATCTTATAAAATGGCAGAAAATATTTGTGTAGCACATTATTGATTGGAATATTTTAATTTGTTGTATTCATAATATGTATGAGAACGCATCGATGGTTGGTGTGCTCGCCTTGTGTGCTGTAGATCGTGTGTTCGAGACCCGATCGGATCAAACCAAAGACTATAATATTGATGTTTGTTGCTTCTCCGATTAGCATGCAGCATGAACGAGTGATAGCAAATACTGGTCGACTCGGAATCAAGATAATGTACCGAGTGGATCGATCTGTCTACCAGCTGATTGTTTTTCCAGTGAGCTAAGCATTAGAAAAATCTAACTGGGTGTGTTGGTCATCTCATCGAATGTAATTTGTTCTTACCTTGATATAGCTTGGAAATTGCTTAATTGGTGTTAAACAACAATCACTCATGTTGGATTAACAGTCCCTTGGAGTAATGTTTACCACCTGATAAATATTGTTTTTTGCATTTGAGACTGATAAACTAGAACGAAGGACTTGTTAGTGTGATAGGGGGGTCAAAATATTGTCCCGGTAGCTAAATGTCGAATAAAAACAAAGACATTGTATCATTTAAATAATTGATATTTTGCTGTTGAGATAAGCACGTAGCTATTAGGGAAGAGAGCAAAGATTGACCAGTCTTGAATTCAGAATTACGTCTGCATTTAGAATGATATGACTATTGCAAGCAGCTACAAGTACTTGATTGTAATATCCAAATCGAGTGTACTGGCTTAGTACTGGGATCGACATAGCTTCAAATGTCCTATGTACAGTTAGAATTTGATATCGGCATGGAATAACGGAAACATTGCTCAATTGGCATTAACAAATATTCACTCACGCTTTAGATACGTGATGAATTACTGAATTTATCAAAAGTAATTACCAGAGATTTTCCTCGGGGTTTTTTTCTGACTGTTTTTCCCATGTAACCCAGAAGAAAAGAATACCACGTATTGAAACGGTAATGCTGCATTGATTCCTTCTGTTACTTGACAAATCGTTTATGTCTGGGAATTCATAACAATTGTTGGAATAATCACATTAAAAGCTTACATTGTCTGTTGTTATTTGGCCTAATTGTTTCTATAATGTGACGCAAATTCAGTAGACAATGTCTCTTGCCAAACAAATTTAATTTACGAAAATCAAATTATAAAAATTTGTTAAAATTTTTAAATTTTGCTGGTGACGTTTACGCTAAAAGTACGACACTTTTGTTTACTAAAAAATACCACAGGGTAGCAGAAACCGTTACCCGACGAAGGACAGACAATGCGATATTATTGTAGACAGTCACATTACACCACTACACAACCACAGCAAATTGAATTAGTCCAAAATGAAAACTATGATTTTCTCTTATGATTTATTTTTATTTATCATGCCAGTTCCATTCACAAGTGTCATGCAAACACACATAGCAAAAGATATCAAAGGGGCATACAGAAGCCGTAAATCAAATAAGGACATTACAATGACCTAAGATTGTCAAAGGAAAATAGACGAACAGAAAAGCTATGGTCCACAAAATACAACGCAGAACGCTAAAGATTGAATAACAGCAACCTCACTAAAATCTGGGATGACCATATGTGATGTTGTAGGGTTAAGCAGTTCCTTTTCTGCAAGAGGCACCCGTCTTGTAACTCACGTTGAAAATCCGGTGATAACACGTGAACGAGTTTGACTGACTAACGGAACATTTAACCACGTCATGATGACATGAAACCTTCGAAGTTGCTAGGTATCTTTGATTTTGAGATTGTCTTGTTAGCAGTGATTCTCTTATAAAAAGCAAACGGTTTAACCATTTAAGACAATATTCTACGCTAAGCAAAACTAGACATTATGTAAGTAATGAACAAGTTATCCGATAAAGCCTGGTTTGGTACAGTTTATGTTAATTAAACAGCGAAGCGGTTTATAAAAGTATAAGCTGTTCCAAACCAGGTTATAAAAGTATAACTTGTTCAAACATTGACCATATTCCTTATTATTTAATTTTTACAACAACATTTAATGATACCTTGATTTTAATAACGATTATTACATGGGCTATTGAATTTGTCGTTGGTGAATGAATATGTTGTCACAATTCCAACCCAGGTTATCAAGTATAACCAATCGTGCTCCAGGCGGATAAGCCATTCAGATTGCAGTTTTCACAACAAATTATATATATATATATATATATATGAAGCTTGTCGGTGAAGCGAAATATCCGTCGATTTAATTATAATTATAGTCATTTTGTAGACTTATAGTTATTTTTGTTACATTTTAACATCTTTTTTTGATATCGTTGTGCTAACATTTTAGACGTTTATATTATATATATATATACAAAAAAACTCTAGATTAATTTCCGAACGTTGCGGCCTTGCGGCCTTCCTCAGCGGAAGTTTATTACATATATATGAAAAACAAACAACATGACGTTACAATGGAGATAAAAGAGTTTATGACGTTGATTTCGCGGAATTTTGTTTATGAAGTCAATGTCGATCCAATTTTATGTTTAGGCCTAACGGCTCAAAAGTTTTTCCCGGATGCCCTACATCCGTTTTCCTTGCCATAAAATTGTAAATTATGTTTGCGGTCTACCAGTATATCTAATATTTTTATCTCGTTTATATGACACTATAGGCGGTTCATCAAAAATCCCTTTCATTTTTTCAGAATTATATAGAATTTTCATATATTTTTTGAGAATTTTATGGATATTTGGCAAGACTTTTGAATAGGTTATTACCAGCGGCAAACGATCATTTTGTTTTTTAGTATTATATTGTAGTAAGTCTTCTCTGTCAAGATTGTCCACGTTTTTGCAGTTGTTTTTCCACCATGTCATTTGTATATCCTCTTTTACGTAAATGTGTTTTAATTTCTGTCCGGCGAACACTGTCGTCCTCATCCTCGGAGCAAATTCGTTTTGCTCTGATTCCTAGACGGTATGGAATTGCGATCTTTACCAAGTTTGGATGACTTGATGTTACATGCAAGTACAAGTGTTTGTCTGTGTCCTTTGAAAAGAGATCAGTTTGGATAAATCCGTCTTTTATTTTAATATTGACATCTAAAAATTCAATTTGCTGTGAAGAAAAACGTTACTCAGTTTTAATTCGCGGATGAAGTGAATTTGCCAATTTGTGAAATTCTTGAAGTTTTTCTAATCCATGTTCCCACAAGCCCCATACATCATCAACATATCTCCAGTAATGCGTAGGTAAGCGGTCACTTTTTTCGAACAATTCCTGTTCTCATCCCCCTAAATATGTGCATGCATAGTTCATTCCGAGGTCGGATCATATTGCTGTGCCCTCCGTTTTAATATAATTTTTCACCGTTAAAACCGAAATGATTATGTTCCAAGTACCAAATCTAACATATTTAAATCACAAACTGTTGGTATAGATGGATTTTGACGCTTTTGTAATGCCTTTTCACACGCGATCCTTGTTTCCTTTCTTGGAACACTTGGGTATAACGCTTTGACATCTAAGCAAAACATAATAGAATTTCCAGGTAATGGTTGTGGAATTTTATTTAGTTTTTGTTGAAATTCCGTTGTATCCTTTATGTAACTTTTAAAATTGCACACATTTTCCATTAGCTCATGTTCTACAACTTCTGCCATAGTTTCGGTCGCATGATTGTTTCCATTTACAATTGTTCTTAACGGGTGGTTTGTTTTATGAATTTGGTATTGGCTTGTACCTTTCCTTGCTGTGAACCTTTCGGTATGAGATATCCTTTCATTTCTTTCGTAATAACATTTCTTTTATACATACCTTCGACATTTTTCTTAATTTTGTTTTCAATTTTTGTTGTTAAGTCTTCTTTAATTTCTTTGTATGTTCCGTTGTCTTCTAATTCGTCGTGTACCTCAGTTTCATAATGTGATCTATCCATGATGACTACACCAGATGACTTATCACTATAGAATCGTCATAAAGCAATTCTCTTAAAACCTTTTCTCCATTATTTGTACTGTTCATTTTAAAATCTTTACTGAGTCCTTTAATGATGTCATCACGGACTTGTTCTACATACATATCAAGCCAACGGTCACGTCCGGAATTTGGTGTCCAGTCAGGCGATTTTTTAAATTTTGAGTATTCTTGATCTTGATCTTTATCATCGAAAAAATATTCACGTAGTCGCATTCTTCTCTCCCAAGTTTGTATGTCTGCAATTAACTTTCCAATATCAACCTTACGACGAGAAGGGACAAATTTAAAGCCTTTCGATAATAAACTTTTTTGCGATGTCGTCAATATTTTGGACGATTTGTTGAAAATTTCACATTGTTCTGAAAAATCGGAATTACTATATACTCCTTTTGTATGTATCTTTACTTTGTTTATTGTTGACTATATTCTGATTGTTACTTTGTTTATTGTTGACTATATTCTGATTGTTACATTGACAAGGCCTCACATTGTTGATGATTAAGGGAAAATGTTGATCTTCATGCAATATTGATATGTAGGGAATATCATGGTCACAGTTTGGTTTTATAGAGTGTCTTATCCAACTGAAATTTCCATCTACCGTAGTTTTATTAAATATTTCACAATTGAAAGTTTCACTTGTTGCCATTATTTCTGCTTCCGTGGCCCATGTATTTGTGTGGCCATTTGTTGATCAAAATCACCATCTATTAATTGAGAGTAAAATTCCTTATTCTTAGATAATGTATTTGTGACTTCATGTCGGATGTTTTCATGGTATATCGTCAATACATCTAATTTCGTCATGCATAAAACTTCGTCACCTTTGCGTTTATCGCGTGTAGGCCTGTGTTCGTCCAGTATCCGCGCATTCGCCACGCTAGTTAGTGTGCAGACGTCAATTTTCACCACTGACCGTGATTTTAGTCAAGATGCGTTTCAACCAAGTAAATACTCCTTTACATTCTTAGCCTATGCAAATTTCACAACTTTTTACTAACTCCCTTTTTCCGACACATTTGATACTCTTTTAATGCCAAAAACGTGAGTCCTAAATTTTTTATTTACATTTTATCTTTACAATGAACATTTCATCTGTCATCACGTGATTCTTGCGTGTGGGAAAATATTAAGCAACTACTATTACGACATTCGTTAAAATA
This sequence comes from Bathymodiolus brooksi, assembly GCA_963680875.1. Lineage (NCBI taxonomy): Eukaryota > Metazoa > Mollusca > Bivalvia > Mytilida > Modiolidae > Bathymodiolus > Bathymodiolus brooksi. The sequence continues at coordinate 127,976,486 of OY804577.1, read as the reverse complement.
TGTTTGTTCTTACGACGTATTATCGCCATTTTGTAATGAAAACGTGCTGTTAATATTTTTTTTACCGAGTTGAAACAAAGTATAACTAAATGATCAGAGGCAAAAACCTATTTAAATATGTAAAATGAAATAAAAGAAAACTATTATTTTATTTATAAAACTTGTAAAATTCTATATTTTATTTCAAATAGTTGTCATAAACACCAAAATAAATCTCATTTTTTTCAGACAAAACATCAAGTTGTAACAGTAAAATACAAGACAATTTATTACCATTTGATGCACAAGTGACATATGTATAATAAATTAAATACATTAGTCCGTATTTAAACAATGTATTAATAGCGAGCACAGAGAGCTCTACAGCAACATGGGCATGCACATGCAACACACAATCTTCCTTATGATAAGGGTAATAATAACAAAATTACCGAACTCCGAACAATCTTACAAAGGGAAAGTCAAAACTCATAATTATATAAACAGACAAAATCAGTCAACAACCGGAAAACTGTGAAAACCGTAATGACCCTGACTTGGTACAGGCATTTCTAAAGAAATGGTGGGTTGAATCAGATTTTAAGGCGCCAAACCTCCCGCTCTCATTACGGTTCAAAGGTTCCGGCTGTCACTGTAACAGTATTTAAATACAGGAACAAAATAGGTAAAATAGTTGTCAAAGCAGTACCATATTCGGTGACGTAAATGTCAAAAATATTTTTACGTCACACATTGACAAAAAAAATTTTGACTTCTTTATCTTTATACATTTTCACTATATGAGATTGAAATCCTTTCGTCCGGAAATTGATAAAAGTTGGCAGTCTCGGAGAGAATGCCAAAAATAAAAAAAAAAGTTTCCAATAAATGATTTTAAAACTAAAATGATATCATGAACTTCTAAAAATCGTATTTAAGTAACAAAAGACAATAAAAGGTGCTTACATTGTTAAATTAATCAGAATGCCATCTCGCTATCAAAGTCATGACGTCATGTTATTCATAGACATAGGCCAAAGTCGTCAACAACATTTCGCGGAATTTTAATTAAAATCTTGTATTTTCATTCCCGAGTCAAAAAATTTCAAAACGACATCTATTTCATTTGCAACTGCGTCAATTCCGTAAATCGTGACGACATGTAAACAAACACAGCACTTTTTTCAAGCATGTCCAGATTATTACTATTAGCATTTGCAGCCGATGTAGAAAAACTTGCCTTGGTGTGGTGTGTTTTAGTTTTGTTTTATTTTTTGCAGAATCTACGCGGGTGGTCTAAATATTTACTCGGGTCGATCAAAACTTTGATTAATACAACACTGGCGTACTGAAAGGACTTTATGTTAACATGGACTATCAGGTTAAGGACAACAACTGTTCATTTTTTTATCACTGTGAATGACTCTTAAGACAACACGAATCTGGTCATTTTTTGAGGTATGGACATTTTATGTCACGCCTAACTGCATTTCACTGTCGCACTCCAGATTTATATTGACATTTCGTTACTGTATTACTTACCAGTTTAAAAGAAATCCAAACACAATTCCTGTCTCCAAGATTATTTGTACATGTACCACAATATTCCTAAAGTTCTACAATAAATGCGTAAATAAAAACGAATCTAGCCACCATTCAACGTCATGTTAATATTTTTTTTATCACGTCATATTTTACGTTGCAACAAGTAATGGTCAGCATTGAAATCGTATTTGGGTCACAACTGACACGCAAAGATGACAATGTCATCAATATTTTTAATACGCATCTATAGTACACGTACAACAACTAGGAGGAGATCACAGGGACCTGCTCCCGGCCTTTCGTTATCAATAATGTTAACCCTACTATCAATGTGCGGTACTAAAATATCACAAGGGATGACACCCGTTCATATTTATACTTAATTCCTACCTTTCGTACGGTTTAGTTGTGTTGAATAATGGTAATTCCAAATAAATATCACAAATATCCTAAAGTATACTAAGAATCCAGCTTTTTAAAATTTTGCCAAAGGGGGGGAGGGGGGAGGGCATGTGCCCCTTGCCACCGGCTCATATGTCTCTGATAAGAAAAGATAGTGGTGAACATTAACATTTTTCATTTTTATACAATTTTTGCATTTATTATTTCTTTGGCTAAGTAACAAACATTTTCTAACCATGATGTGCTTGCAAGGAACAGGGAACGCATTAGTTTTTCCTTATTTCTGTTAGTGTTAATTATTTCTATCAGTACCCATTTGTTTATTCATCTTACATTTTCCGTCAGTCTGATCCTACAAAATATTTGAATACTACCAACATCTGCCGACAATGGTTTAGAATAGTAAGACACAATGCATTTTATTTATTTAACTATTTATTATGCCGTTCATACTATATGTATATCTGCTATTATTTATTAAACTCAGTCTTTCTAAAATAAATGCTATAAAATTATTAACCAGCTTGTTGTTGAAACTTTAAAAGGTAATAACATTACACAAGAAGAAATATATGTCTCTGTATAATCTTGTCACAGACAATTTTAAAGAGTATGATTTCGATACTGAATATTGCCTTAATATATATATCACGCCTCTACTGTGCTTTTTCCAATAAAAAAAATATTGAATATTGATAAATATTTTGTATGTGAAAGCAGAGACATGTTTGATGAAAGCGGTACCTATATAATTCTTTTAAAATTAAAAACTATTTTGTTCACTTGGAGATAGCATAATATTGGCCCAAATACACATACTTTAAAATGTCGAAATGAAGATTATCAGTATTAAAGTAACCGTACGCAGTGCGGTCTTATGTATGGGCACAATGGACAGTTTCCCGGTGGTCACACAAGCAAATGAACCCCATGCTAATCTATGTATGTTGTATACGGCATAATTTTTAATTTTTAAACACTGATTTTGTTGGAAGTATCAATACAAGAAATATATGTTTCATTTTATCGACCATTTATAATTTTATTTCTGTGAGTGTTTGTATAGATATGGGCCTCAGTGCACTGCTTTGACCTGGGCCTATATTGCTGACAAGACGGCGCTGACCGTACGTCATTCATCATTTACACTTCATGAATATATATCGGCTGTACATATCATGGTATAGGCCAATATTGCTCATGTATGTTGGTTGCATTAATTGATATTTTCGTAATAAAACTCCTTTCTTACGACTTAAAAGACCATACTTTCATTTTACAGACACCGGCGTCTACTACCCCCTTTAGGCTTTATAATGGTTGATACCACCCGCGTACTAGTACTAGTTAGTCTTCAATGTTTGCACTGTCCCTAGTGCAACAATAAAAGATTCCATACTTTTTTCTCATACTTTTCTATTCTACTTCATTTAACTTTCCAATGGATGTCATAGGGGATATCATTTAATTTCAAATACTAATGTCCTCTCTATAGGCCATGCCTACTCATATTATTTTGTGATATTCAACTTTCACTCAAATATATACACACTGGCCAGACAGAAATGCTGTGCTCGCATCTAGGCAATGCCTACTCCATATTAGCTTTTGGCCTTAACAATTTTTGGTAATACGTCACATCTTTAGGACATGCGCAGGGTGACGAAGTTTTATGCACATCTATTTCCGATATGGTTTTGACCTAGTTTTCATTGTTTACGTTTTTATGGTGCATTGAAAAAATAAATGCACAAAAAATGTGTACATAAATGACATAAGACCAAAACAAAATATAATCAAATGTTGATGATAATAGAAATTATCGAAGAATCGTTAGGGTGACGAACTTTCATACATCGGGGCTACTTCTGTGGTATGTAAATAGCTTGAAATACAACGAAAAAAGCAATTGCCATCCTTTTTTAAAATCATAAATTTTCCAAACGTGCAGCAATATACCAGCTTCTCCTGCATATGGTGTTTACATCTCGCAATTGATTCGCTATGCAAGGGCCAGTAGCAATTATTCTGATTTCCTGAAACGTCATCTTCATCTGAGAAACAGGCTACTGGACCAGGGCTATGAAAAGATTCGCCTTATTCGATCTCTTAAAAAGTTTATATTCCGATACGAAGATCTTGTCGAAATATATTCCGTCTCTGCAGAAACGATAATAAACGATGCATTTTCATATAGTAAAAATGTATAAAGATAAGGAAGTCAAGAAAAATGTCAAAAATATTTTTTTTATCAATGTGTGACGTAAAAGTGTCTTTGACATTTACTTCACTGAATATGGTACTGCTTTGACAACTATTTTACCTATTTTGTTCCTGTATTTAAATACTGTTATAGTGACAGCCGGAACCTTTGAATCGTAATGAAAGCGGGGGGTTTGGCGCTTTAAAATCTGATTCAACCCACCATTTCTTTAGAAATTCCTGTACCATGTCAGGGTCATTACGGTTTTCACAGTTTTCCGGTTGTTGACTGATTTTGTCTGTTTATATAATTATGAGTTTTGACTTTCCCTTTGTAAGATTGTTTGGAGTTCGGTAATTTTGTTATTACCCTTATTTGTATTGAAATAGTTGAAGATTTATCACAATTATTATTATCACATACGGTTTCTGAATTGTTATGCGATGTCAGGCATTCATTTGTAGAATTGGAGCTGCGTTTGTGCGTTTCTAATACTGTCAATTTCCTTGCTTTATTTCTTGCATATTTGTCTTGAAGGGATTTCATTTCGTTCTTACATGCATTTTCTTGTGTTTGTAATTATATTTATGTGCTAATATTTCTAATGTTTCCTAATATTCTCTTGAATTGATAAAATTTGTAATTTACAAACCTTTAGAGTCTCTTTCAGTAGTTTTTCAGATGTATCGTTTAAAATGTTTTTTATCAACCCAGCTGTGAGCGAACCGAACATGGTTGATACTTGTAAACACTTTGAAATCGGAAGCGGAAGCCATTTGCCTGTTTTCGTAATTGAACATCTTTGACGCGCCTAAGGCGCGACCAACAAGAAACAAATAGAATAAAATAATGACTTTAAAATTGTATTGAGAATTAAAACTTAAGTTTTACTTTCGAACTTGAAGAAGACAGAGTTGTCATTGAAGGTTTCGTAAATGAAATAAATAATAAACTTTGTGTCGTGCCGAAGGCACGAACACTACGAATAAAGAAATAAAATCGTCGTGCCGAAGGCACACCCGATATGAACAAAAGAATGAATCAGCACGGCCACATTAAATGTTGCAAATGGGTCCCATGGCAACACCTTGACGGAAGTTGATTCGCCCTTTATTTTCATAGACAAAGAAACATTAAGTTTTCGTTCCGAAGGCATATCTTATTTAATCAAATCAATTTACTAATCGTGCCAAAGGCACGACCATTACGAACAAATTTTCAAAAGTCTTCGTGCCGAATGCACGAAAACAGTATAGTCGGAATGGATCCCATGTCAACACATTGCCGGAAGTTAATTGTAACAGGTATTTACCAAGCAAATTCGTACCAAAAATTCGTCATGTCATACTGATTGGAATTCGTGCCGAAGGCACTAAATGTGCTATCAATATTAAAATGTAATAATTATGTTTTGGCAATCGGACTTTTTCGGGCCTTTCTGTCAAATAAAATGTTTCCGCTTGATGGAATTATCCCATCTAATCTTGAAATATGAGGAAAAATCTTTAGTTACCGGTAAATAAAATGAGATATTGGATATCCTAGAGTACCCATTATTCGTACACATAAAACTGTTCATGTAAAAAAAATCATTTCAGAATTGCTTTTTATCAAACCAAATTCACTTTTCTATTAAGCAGATATTTGCCTTTTAATCCATAAATAATATGGGATTCTAATGTATCTTCTGACATCTATGTACGTGTTTGTTTACATGTGACCCCATTTTTAAAACAGTTGACGTCATACCCTATTTTTTCGTACACCTTACCAAAATTAAGTTAAGACTATTGAAATAATAGTTTTTAGACCATGTATATGTTGAGATCGTTTCCAATAAATCTGGTAATCATTTCAAACGTTTTCATTTATGTTAATTTGCTTTACAGATTGTTTTTGTCATCATGAACATGTATCCCATATCAATACAAATATTGACATGATATGTTGAAAATGTAATGGTTTTTGTTGTTTTTATCATTAATTTATTTCGGTTTAATTTTGATTTTTTTTTTTTTTTAAGCTTTGTTATGTTTGTGTGCTTTAATTTTGTCCTTGTTTTTAAATTGTTTTTTTTATTAATCATTTAATCAAATATTAATAAAGATAGCATGATTTCAATACTAATCAGTCTTGCACTAGGTGCATAAAAATACATCTCCTTTCCTGATCACACGTTTTTCAGTAGAGTAGATCAAATGAACCCAGTGTTTGCATTGGTCACATTGTAGCCTTTTTGTGAATATTAAAGAAGGGCTCTTTCTGATTTCTTTTGGGGTGAATAATTTGCATACACAGCACTTTTCATCATCTCTTATTTGATTTTCATCCTCAGAATCAGATTCAGAAGTGTTATTGGTATTTGTAAGTTGCTGTCTTTATGCTTCATATTTTGATTTTTATTGTTAATAACTTTTATTTTAACAGTCATTGAATTTATGGTGCTTCAGAGGATTTTTTTCTTGTGCTGTTCATCTGTGTTGTCCATAACGTCAGTGAATGATTTTTCCCGATTTTGACGCCATTTTCGTAAATCTGTCGTGTACGTTATAAGGAACAAGCAATTTTTAAGCGCAATTTATTATTTGTTTGGCCTATTTACACAATAAGCGCACATGTGATTCGGATGCTGAAAACAACAAAAATGGCGTATCAGGAGAGATATTTGAAGTGCGATGTGTTTGATGGAAAAACGATGGATACAAACTATTGATTTATTTAGGACTAAGGAATCTGTAGGTTTTAAGATGTTTGATAAATATAAAATCATAATACATGCTTGACACGAATTTTCTTCTTTTGAAATACACAGTTAATTTCTTTCTTTTCAATGCTATTTGAATTTCGCCGAAAGTGACGTAGAAATGTATGTTTGTAGCACGTACGGCGCACGTGAAAATTTGTACGAATTGACGGTATTAAAGAATTTAGGGTAACTGACGATACTTTGATTTAATTTATGTTTTTTTTTTAATCGACTCCTCTCGCAGCTCTGCTGCAGTTTTCTTGTTAATATTATTGTCACCTCCACCATTGGATCCTAAGCTTAGTGTCCATTTTAAATTGAATCCTTTTGGAATCACTTCCTTAGCAAACAATCTTGTAAAAATGTCGGATGACTTTTAAAACGAATTTTTCGCTCATGCTGTTTATATAATCTTATCCATAGTATATCTCAATTTTTACCGTATGTTATATTGTTATCCATTATGTCTATGGATTTTACATTTAAAGTCTCTAAATAATTTACACAAAAAACTCTAGATTAATTTCCGAACGTTGCGGCCTTGCGGCCTTTCTCAGCGGAAGTTTATTACATATATATGAAAAACAAATAACATGACGTTACAATGGAGATAGAAGAGTTTATGACGTTGATTTCGCGGAATTTTGTTTATGAAAAGTCAATGTCGATCCAATATTATATATGTATGTGTGTGTGTATAAATATGTGTGTGTATATATATATGTGTGTGTGTGTTAGTGGACAGTTCAAACCTGATTGCTAAAATCTAATGACAAGTGTGTTAAATCTTTCTGATGCATTTTTTTACGGCTATATACTTACATCTAGCATCATATAACCATGTCATTAACATTCCACAATTGACCATGGCGGTGAATGTTATTCAAGAAGGGTGTCGTGCGTAATAAATTATATATCTACTTCCAGAAGGGTGTCATGTGCATTAAATTAGATATCTACGATTTCATTACTTCCGGTATTTCGGTTGATATCTATTAACAAATTACAACAAGCATTTTTTTATTTTGCCGGCACAACTATATTTATAACCTCAATTAAGAATACCAACTACAACTTATTTTGTTTAATGCAATAATGATCATGTCCATGTATTTATCCAATAATGATCATGTCCATGTATTTATCCAATAATGATCATGTCCATGTATTTATCCAATAATCGCTTAACTTACAAATTCCTACAGCATAGAAATGAATTCATATAGTGTATATGAATCCACACATGTCCTTGATTTACAATATTGTTTAAAAGTAAAGTCATAATTTACTTCCTAAAACGCAATATAGTCATTAGGCTTATAATTACGTAACAGGATCGTACTAAAAAGGATAAGATGTGTGAAAACATTAAATTTCAAAACATGATGAAAGTATTATAGATAAATAGTACTTTGTGATGAAATTCTTAATTAATTTTAAGTAATTTGAATCCTTGTACTTAACAACGAGTTCATTATCCTTTATTCTATTTATGAAGCACATTCTAATAAGTAGTACACCAGTCTTAGGTATGATGTGTGTTACTTGTACTTACAAGATGCAGTCTGTTTAATGTGTTATTGACATAGTCAAAGCATATACAAAACATATTAGTGGAGTTGTTGGCCTTCGCTGCCTAAACATTTTTTTCATAACTGTTTAGCTATATATGTCAACAATATATCAGTTGTATATGATCAGTCAGTTGTATTGATTTAGAACTCCATAATATCACTTGCACTTCGTTGATAAATTGACACATTTCATAACAGAAGGTCATAACTATTTCGTTAATGACAAACACGATGCTTAATATCGGAAAAGTAATGAAATACAACTTAATAATACAACATCGTTATAACAATTCCAAAATTCAACTAGAAAATCGTAAAGAACAGAGGCAAATCGATACCCCTTACACAAATATATATGGCCATCCGCTCTTCTTGGCACAGAAACTAATAATGTGGTGGGATTGAAACATGCTTGATGGACCCAATCCTCCCCTCTTAGTGAAAGTAATGGAGTTAGTGTGAGTACAATGCAGACCATCACATATTTCAGTGTGAACAGCGTTGTGAAGAAATCTGAGTCACAATCTTGAAATTGCTTGCCGAATTTTTCATTCGTTCGTATGAAGCAGAATTCTTGTAAAGGGATCTCTAGAAAATCGAAAGAGAACACATTCCAGTCCTATCAGTTCATGATTCGCTATATAACTGATGTCATTTCTCTTAATAGTCCAGTTTTAGCATCTGAAATTGTATTGTCTTTTATCAGTTTTGACATAAATTCTGCATATCCCGAGTAATGCAAAGGATCTGCACAGTGTGTTTGTACAGGGATACCGATTATGTGTTAAAAAGTGTGCACTCCGAACTCGACATATACGTTATCGATAGGGAACTCCAACATACCGTTTTGTGCTTGACAAAATGTGTTAATTCGTGGACCAAACCTATAGACCTGTATCGTTACTTGCCATTTAGCACACGTATATCTTGAAAAGAAAGGGATAACCGTGTTGCTTTAATGTTTCTCTAGTATTTATATAATATGTTCACTTTAATATGAATGATGGCAGATCCTTGCTATCTCAGATTTTGGATCAAACTTTTATGTATTGTCGCAATAAAAAGTAAACTGAATTCTATTCGAGATTGCCTAACATTGTATCCTACATTAAAAGGAACCTTTGAGCACAAATTAAATGTCCTGGTCGTTTTGTCATTTATGGTATCAAAATGAAACGGAACTGTCGTATATCAGCTCAGCTTTAGTGATAACTGCCCAGAGCTATCGGAAATTTCAATCGCACAATTTGTGCTCTTATATGGCTTCTGTCGCTAGGAACTAGACTTGTCTGGTAATTTAATTTAATTTAATTTTCTTCTATGCGTGGTATATTCTACGTGCACAATTAAACTTCCGTCAAAGTGTGATCTCTGTCTGAATTATATTGATCATTTTCTATATGCGGATTAGATCTTATCTGACTGTTGCAAATATGTACTGAAAACCACCGAGGTGCTGCACGTAGCTGCAAGGTGTATATAAAGTTGAGTGTATAGCTTATCATGAGTGGTAGTTGTGCTCAGTTGTGAAAAACAGCCGGTGTCAATATAACTGCTATATACCATCTAATATGATTTATTATAAGTGGATCCTATATAACGTTTTGAAGCCTACAGGAAACCACGTGTAATAAACATTGAACCTGCCATGGTGCCTCCTGGTTTCTAGGTACATGCCCTCCTAAAGGGATGCCTGGTGGTTGTAAATATTTAATAAAATGCAGAAATCTCTCTATGGACGGGACTTAAATGAGTTCCTAGTGTTTAAAGAGTGTCACCATCTCAACCAATGAAATACAGCGGCTCCTAATGAGGTAGTTTGTTGTTAGGTGGTCTTTCATTGGTGGCCCGTTGCAAGACATATATTCTAGCAATATCATCATCTCTTCATTTCCTTGTACCAGTTCAAGTTATTCTGTGTAAGAAAAGTTTGAGGAAACCAGAACGATAATCAGAAACCGTAAATCGAAGGACAGACAATACACTGTCTAAAAGAAAACAGGACAAATAATGATTGACACAACGCTACACAAACCACTAAAGATTGAGCAACACGAACCCCACTAAGAACCGGGGGGGGGGGGCAAATCGGGTGCTCCTGAATGGAGGAGTTAGTAGTTCCTGCTTCACTAGTGACACCCGTCGTGCTACTGTTAAACGAAACGAACATGATATTGATATCGTGGTAGACTCGCTATCGTCAAAAGCATAGATTTAATTCTACTCTTGATTGCTGGTTGGTTGCCGAACGTTCACCGACAAATATTTACTGTATATACAAGAAATATACTTTCGTGTCGTTAAATAACTATGGATCAGTCAATTTGAATGTTGAAAACATTATTTACCCCCATTGCGCAACACTTTGGGAAAGGAGTTCCTGTATTTCAAAAATATGATTCGGTTAAATAAAAACATTTAGAGCGCACTGTTAATTTAATGAACAGATTTCTATTCCCAAGGTTAATAGTCTAGTAAGAGTAAGTATTTAGAAATTTATCGGAGGAATGGCTGCTCAAAAGAATGTAATTAACTGGAAAAGTTATGTCAGGGTGAAATGTCAGTATTATGCTAGACAGGGTAGTTAAGTAGTTACGGAGAACACACATTTATTAGATATTGTAAGAGTAATCAATCTAGTATTGTAAATGTAGGTGTTTAGTATCTATTTCATTATCAAGGCCTGTTCAATACGACAATATAATGCAACATTCTCATCTGGTTAAGCACATGTTTAGGACGGAAATTGACTACGATGTAGAACAAAATCAACATCGTGTCAATACATCTCAGAACCACGATTATATTATCTAGTAGCATGTCCGGTAACTGGCGGAATAAGATTTGGGGATTCAACAAAACATCTTGTAATTGCATTTCCGACATCTCCTTCGAAGAATCCACTTTCTCAGAATGATGAATTACTACCATGGTTGTTTGACGTGTCATTGGTGTTACAACAGTTCTTATGATTTGTCACGGTTTCATTATGAACCAATAATTATGTACCATTTTATCACGACAATGGAGTAAAAGAACAAACTGCCTTTTACACATCTAGAGGTAAAAGTATTTTACCCAAACATGACACTTTCAACTTTATTTAGATCAAGTTTGTTTGTCCTTTCTCTGTTGGCCAATGTATGGTATGGCCTTCTTTGATTACCCCTTTGGTATTTTCAAACCTTTTTTAGATCACTAAGCCTGTGTTTTCTAAGAATATGTACATTATGCAATAATTATGCATTGCATAGCAACATGAATGTGCAAGAGGACAACAATATAAGCATCGTTACCGAGTTAATTAAACCTGAAATTACATACCTGTAAAACATGGATGATGGAGACACTGAGAGTAAGATATCTGTTGACAATCGATTGGATAGTTTTATTTATGTTCTTATGCAATACGACAAGGGCAGTTTGTGTTTCATATATACTGGTTTGTTAATGCTGCACGTATCTTTTATTTTTATCTATTCAGAGCAACTTTTGTATTTCTGTCTTTTTAAATGACTGTTGATCTAAATAATATTTAAATGTATGCAATTTCGCTTAGAGAAGATCCATGTATGATAAATACGGGCATTTGTTTTATTTTACTTATTGCTACACTATATGTGTGACAATATACCAGAAAACTAACGCAGAAGTTGTATGTTTTCTCATTTGTAATTCAAATAATCCGTCCAATTAATTCTTTTGGCCTTGTATAGATACACGATCGAGTGCAATTTGTATACCCATACAAGAAATTTGTACAATCTGACAACATTTGTTTTGTTCCTTTCATAGGAATAAACGTTCATCTTTTTCCCTAGTTTCCAAGATTGTATAACAATATGTATATATTAAAGTACTAACATATTGCTCCCAAAACTTTAAATTACTTGGCTTTTCAATCATTGGATTTTGAGCGTACCTGATGAGGTTTATTCCAGAAACGCGTCGTAAATTTGATGTCTACGTTTTTATTTCATGTACATGTTTATATTTATCTTGATATAATGCTTAATGTTCACATGAGACTATTGTCAAACGAATGTATATTGGACCTCTGAAGTGAGACGTCGTTTTCTTAATTAGGTGTATTTTTATTTATTACAATTTTGCTTTAGAATAACATATTCGCTAAACATTTCTGTTGAATGTGGCTTCCGATAATCCTGATGTTTTTTGTGTCCTGTATTATTGATATGCCATTGACAATTAACAACGTACGTCTATGATTTTACCATGCATACATACATACTGTATGTATTTTACTCTATTGCAACTCTAAAGGAATTTACGTTGTAGTCTGTGTTACCCACCAACAAGTGCACACAGAGACAGAACTAAAGAGAACAACCATGCAAACAGCACATGCACGAACCCCTCTCAGATAAGCGGGGCGGGGAATGAGATCGCGTACTTCAACATGTTAAATATTCCCTGCACCCTTCGAAGTCTCAATTCCAAAATCATTTAAGGAAACAGATATATCAAGATCATATTGGAAACATGTCAATAGCCAAGTCAGACACTGTAATTCCACAATTTACTAGATCATACGTATTATGCCTACATGTACATATGCCATGTAATCCATTTTTTATCTCATGTAGTATAATGAAGGTACACAGTTATTACTTTTCATAAGTTGATTTAAGTACAATGTATATCAATTTGCATATTGTAGTGATCGAGCATATATATACATGTACATGTATATATAAGCAGTATTACAGTGTAAATATATGTAATTCACAATATAATTTGTTATTACAATGGTAAAGAAGGCAAATGGATTACTTGGGAGTTCAGTAATACTCATTATTACATAAGGCTCTATTTTACTGTTTTTCTATTGGCCAGAAGCAATACACGTGACATTCCATTTACTAACATATTGATTAGCAAAAAGCAATTTTTGTGCAATAAATAATCATATTGCACTCTCGTGCAAAATCAATGAATGAAATTACGTGGCACGAGAGTGTTTTTGTATTGCACAGAAATTGCTTTTTGCTAATCAATATCCTAGAAAATTTCATAAAATTTGAAAATTTTCAAAATATTTCAAAATTTGAAAATTGAAAAAAATAATTAAAGTTCAATCTTTTTTTCTAAAATTTCAAAATTTCTTAAAATTTCATTTTTTCTTTTAAAAATTCTAAATTTTCATAAAATTTCAACTTTCAAAGTTTTCATAAAATTTCAAAATTAGAGTAAAATAGAGCCGTATGTAATAAAACAATTACTACACTTGAACTTGATCAATATGAGGTTTAATGGAGCAGAGTACAACAATATTGAACTCGGCTTCGTCTCGTTCAATATTGTTGTACTCTGCTCGCCTCGTTCAATATTGTTGTACTCTGCTCCATTAAACCTCATATTGATCTCGTTCAAGTGCAGTAATTGTATAATATTGAATAATACGTCTCGGACTTGTTTTCGGTTAAATGTTTTGCATAATTATTTTCTGGTGATATGTATCATCTATATACTTACATTTGTAGCTAAGAAATTCATTAGACATATACAATATATGCATATTGTCGGAATATTATAATTTATGTGTACGAAGAGTAGAAACAGGTACAAAAGCATGTCGTTGGCGCGCTTTTCAATGCTTTTTTTGCAGCAAATGCAAATGAATTTTATTTTTTCCAACAATATACGCATATTGTGTTAATCCTGTAATGTCAAAATCATCAAAACAACATTCAAATTTACTAAGATTGTCCTCTAACATTCACGTTATACTGTTACCGTTTCTTACCGTTCGCTCTACGTCAATCAGGTACAACTAAAGAGTATATTGGTGTAGGTTCGATTACAAGAATAGAATATAAAGTTCATAGTTCAATGGACCTCAAAATGATACGATTGTAGACATCAGAAAATTGCAATGTACTAATAAAAATAGTTGACGACAATTGAAATGTTAACATCAACTAAAAATGTTAGTTGGTTTGTATCTGTATTGTATGACCGTAGTATTACATTGCTCTAGGCATCAAAACATCGCCAATTATTGGCAAAAAACGTGGAAATCCATAGCTGAGTTGATTTAAGTTGGTAAGCGTGATATCACTGTGGATAATTCTTGCTTCTAATTATTGTATTTTATTAAACATACAAGCTTAAGGGTAATACAATCCAAACACTTTGCATGATATAATCTTTATCCGGTGGCAATCTAAATGTTCACCCACTGGTCCAGTCCACATCTTTTCTTACACTATTTATTGTTTGTAAGCATTTTGTCGTCATCTGAATAGTTGAAATACTTCTCACTTTACATTTAACAATCAAACAAGCGTAATTGGTATTTAATTAATTGGTTGACTTTGTTTCGTTTTGTTATTGGCTTTGGTTCGTTTCATTATTGACTGTTTCGTTTTGTTATTGCCTTTGTTTCCTGTTCAGCATTGGTTGAGTTTCATTTCATTGCTGGAGACACTGAGAGTAAGATATCTGTTGACAATCGATTGGATAGTTTTATTTATGTTCTTATGCAATACGACAAGGGCAGTTTGTGTTTCATATATACTGGTTTGTTAATGCTGCACGTATCTTTTATTTTTATCTATTCAGAGCAACTTTTGTATTTCTGTCTTTTTAAATGACTGTTGATCTAAATAATATTTAAATGTATGCAATTTCGCTTAGAGAAGATCCATGTATGATAAATACGGGCATTTGTTTTATTTTACTTATTGCTACACTATATGTGTGACAATATACCAGAAAACTAACGCAGAAGTTGTATGTTTTCTCATTTGTAATTCAAATAATCCGTCCAATTAATTCTTTTGGCCTTGTATAGATACACGATCGAGTGCAATTTGTATACCCATACAAGAAATTTGTACAATCTGACAACATTTGTTTTGTTCCTTTCATAGGAATAAACGTTCATCTTTTTCCCTAGTTTCCAAGATTGTATAACAATATGTATATATTAAAGTACTAACATATTGCTCCCAAAACTTTAAATTACTTGGCTTTTCAATCATTGGATTTTGAGCGTACCTGATGAGGTTTATTCCAGAAACGCGTCGTAAATTTGATGTCTACGTTTTTATTTCATGTACATGTTTATATTTATCTTGATATAATGCTTAATGTTCACATGAGACTATTGTCAAACGAATGTATATTGGACCTCTGAAGTGAGACGTCGTTTTCTTAATTAGGTGTATTTTTATTTATTACAATTTTGCTTTAGAATAACATATTCGCTAAACATTTCTGTTGAATGTGGCTTCCGATAATCCTGATGTTTTTTGTGTCCTGTATTATTGATATGCCATTGACAATTAACAACGTACGTCTATGATTTTACCATGCATACATACATACTGTATGTATTTTACTCTATTGCAACTCTAAAGGAATTTACGTTGTAGTCTGTGTTACCCACCAACAAGTGCACACAGAGACAGAACTAAAGAGAACAACCATGCAAACAGCACATGCACGAACCCCTCTCAGATAAGCGGGGCGGGGAATGAGATCGCGTACTTCAACATGTTAAATATTCCCTGCACCCTTCGAAGTCTCAATTCCAAAATCATTTAAGGAAACAGATATATCGAGATCATATTGGAAACATGTCAATAGCCAAGTCAGACACTGTAATTCCACAATTTACTAGATCATACGTATTATGCCTACATGTACATATGCCATGTAATCCATTTTTTATCTCATGTAGTATAATGAAGGTACACAGTTATTACTTTTCATAAGTTGATTTAAGTACAATGTATATCAATTTGCATATTGTAGTGATCGAGCATATATATACATGTACATGTATATATAAGCAGTATTACAGTGTAAATATATGTAATTCACAATATAATTTGTTATTACAATGGTAAAGAAGGCAAATGGATTACTTGGGAGTTCAGTAATACTCATTATTACATAAGGCTCTATTTTACTGTTTTTCTATTGGCCAGAAGCAATACACGTGACATTCCATTTACTAACATATTGATTAGCAAAAAGCAATTTTTGTGCAATAAATAATCATATTGCACTCTCGTGCAAAATCAATGAATGAAATTACGTGGCACGAGAGTGTTTTTGTATTGCACAGAAATTGCTTTTTGCTAATCAATATCCTAGAAAATTTCATAAAATTTGAAAATTTTCAAAATATTTCAAAATTTGAAAATTGAAAAAAATAATTAAAGTTCAATCTTTTTTTCTAAAATTTCAAAATTTCTTAAAATTTCATTTTTTCTTTTAAAAATTCTAAATTTTCATAAAATTTCAACTTTCAAAGTTTTCATAAAATTTCAAAATTAGAGTAAAATAGAGCCGTATGTAATAAAACAATTACTACACTTGAACTTGATCAATATGAGGTTTAATGGAGCAGAGTACAACAATATTGAACTCGGCTTCGTCTCGTTCAATATTGTTGTACTCTGCTCGCCTCGTTCAATATTGTTGTACTCTGCTCCATTAAACCTCATATTGATCTCGTTCAAGTGCAGTAATTGTATAATATTGAATAATACGTCTCGGACTTGTTTTCGGTTAAATGTTTTGCATAATTATTTTCTGGTGATATGTATCATCTATATACTTACATTTGTAGCTAAGAAATTCATTAGACATATACAATATATGCATATTGTCGGAATATTATAATTTATGTGTACGAAGAGTAGAAACAGGTACAAAAGCATGTCGTTGGCGCGCTTTTCAATGCTTTTTTTGCAGCAAATGCAAATGAATTTTATTTTTTCCAACAATATACGCATATTGTGTTAATCCTGTAATGTCAAAATCATCAAAACAACATTCAAATTTACTAAGATTGTCCTCTAACATTCACGTTATACTGTTACCGTTTCTTACCGTTCGCTCTACGTCAATCAGGTACAACTAAAGAGTATATTGGTGTAGGTTCGATTACAAGAATAGAATATAAAGTTCATAGTTCAATGGACCTCAAAATGATACGATTGTAGACATCAGAAAATTGCAATGTACTAATAAAAATAGTTGACGACAATTGAAATGTTAACATCAACTAAAAATGTTAGTTGGTTTGTATCTGTATTGTATGACCGTAGTATTACATTGCTCTAGGCATCAAAACATCGCCAATTATTGGCAAAAAACGTGGAAATCCATAGCTGAGTTGATTTAAGTTGGTAAGCGTGATATCACTGTGGATAATTCTTGCTTCTAATTATTGTATTTTATTAAACATACAAGCTTAAGGGTAATACAATCCAAACACTTTGCATGATATAATCTTTATCCGGTGGCAATCTAAATGTTCACCCACTGGTCCAGTCCACATCTTTTCTTACACTATTTATTGTTTGTAAGCATTTTGTCGTCATCTGAATAGTTGAAATACTTCTCACTTTACATTTAACAATCAAACAAGCGTAATTGGTATTTAATTAATTGGTTGACTTTGTTTCGTTTTGTTATTGGCTTTGGTTCGTTTCATTATTGACTGTTTCGTTTTGTTATTGCCTTTGTTTCCTGTTCAGCATTGGTTGAGTTTCATTTCATTGCTGGAGACACTGAGAGTAAGATATCTGTTGACAATCGATTGGATAGTTTTATTTATGTTCTTATGCAATACGACAAGGGCAGTTTGTGTTTCATATATACTGGTTTGTTAATGCTGCACGTATCTTTTATTTTTATCTATTCAGAGCAACTTTTGTATTTCTGTCTTTTTAAATGACTGTTGATCTAAATAATATTTAAATGTATGCAATTTCGCTTAGAGAAGATCCATGTATGATAAATACGGGCATTTGTTTTATTTTACTTATTGCTACACTATATGTGTGACAATATACCAGAAAACTAACGCAGAAGTTGTATGTTTTCTCATTTGTAATTCAAATAATCCGTCCAATTAATTCTTTTGGCCTTGTATAGATACACGATCGAGTGCAATTTGTATACCCATACAAGAAATTTGTACAATCTGACAACATTTGTTTTGTTCCTTTCATAGGAATAAACGTTCATCTTTTTCCCTAGTTTCCAAGATTGTATAACAATATGTATATATTAAAGTACTAACATATTGCTCCCAAAACTTTAAATTACTTGGCTTTTCAATCATTGGATTTTGAGCGTACCTGATGAGGTTTATTCCAGAAACGCGTCGTAAATTTGATGTCTACGTTTTTATTTCATGTACATGTTTATATTTATCTTGATATAATGCTTAATGTTCACATGAGACTATTGTCAAACGAAT
Source organism: Bathymodiolus brooksi (assembly GCA_963680875.1). Classification (NCBI taxonomy): domain Eukaryota; kingdom Metazoa; phylum Mollusca; class Bivalvia; order Mytilida; family Modiolidae; genus Bathymodiolus; species Bathymodiolus brooksi. Next base: position 127,957,791 of record OY804577.1, on the reverse strand, counting down.
GTATATTGGACCTCTGAAGTGAGACGTCGTTTTCTTAATTAGGTGTATTTTTATTTATTACAATTTTGCTTTAGAATAACATATTCGCTAAACATTTCTGTTGAATGTGGCTTCCGATAATCCTGATGTTTTTTGTGTCCTGTATTATTGATATGCCATTGACAATTAACAACGTACGTCTATGATTTTACCATGCATACATACATACTGTATGTATTTTACTCTATTGCAACTCTAAAGGAATTTACGTTGTAGTCTGTGTTACCCACCAACAAGTGCACACAGAGACAGAACTAAAGAGAACAACCATGCAAACAGCACATGCACGAACCCCTCTCAGATAAGCGGGGCGGGGAATGAGATCGCGTACTTCAACATGTTAAATATTCCCTGCACCCTTCGAAGTCTCAATTCCAAAATCATTTAAGGAAACAGATATATCAAGATCATATTGGAAACATGTCAATAGCCAAGTCAGACACTGTAATTCCACAATTTACTAGATCATACGTATTATGCCTACATGTACATATGCCATGTAATCCATTTTTTATCTCATGTAGTATAATGAAGGTACACAGTTATTACTTTTCATAAGTTGATTTAAGTACAATGTATATCAATTTGCATATTGTAGTGATCGAGCATATATATACATGTACATGTATATATAAGCAGTATTACAGTGTAAATATATGTAATTCACAATATAATTTGTTATTACAATGGTAAAGAAGGCAAATGGATTACTTGGGAGTTCAGTAATACTCATTATTACATAAGGCTCTATTTTACTGTTTTTCTATTGGCCAGAAGCAATACACGTGACATTCCATTTACTAACATATTGATTAGCAAAAAGCAATTTTTGTGCAATAAATAATCATATTGCACTCTCGTGCAAAATCAATGAATGAAATTACGTGGCACGAGAGTGTTTTTGTATTGCACAGAAATTGCTTTTTGCTAATCAATATCCTAGAAAATTTCATAAAATTTGAAAATTTTCAAAATATTTCAAAATTTGAAAATTGAAAAAAATAATTAAAGTTCAATCTTTTTTTCTAAAATTTCAAAATTTCTTAAAATTTCATTTTTTCTTTTAAAAATTCTAAATTTTCATAAAATTTCAACTTTCAAAGTTTTCATAAAATTTCAAAATTAGAGTAAAATAGAGCCGTATGTAATAAAACAATTACTACACTTGAACTTGATCAATATGAGGTTTAATGGAGCAGAGTACAACAATATTGAACTCGGCTTCGTCTCGTTCAATATTGTTGTACTCTGCTCGCCTCGTTCAATATTGTTGTACTCTGCTCCATTAAACCTCATATTGATCTCGTTCAAGTGCAGTAATTGTATAATATTGAATAATACGTCTCGGACTTGTTTTCGGTTAAATGTTTTGCATAATTATTTTCTGGTGATATGTATCATCTATATACTTACATTTGTAGCTAAGAAATTCATTAGACATATACAATATATGCATATTGTCGGAATATTATAATTTATGTGTACGAAGAGTAGAAACAGGTACAAAAGCATGTCGTTGGCGCGCTTTTCAATGCTTTTTTTGCAGCAAATGCAAATGAATTTTATTTTTTCCAACAATATACGCATATTGTGTTAATCCTGTAATGTCAAAATCATCAAAACAACATTCAAATTTACTAAGATTGTCCTCTAACATTCACGTTATACTGTTACCGTTTCTTACCGTTCGCTCTACGTCAATCAGGTACAACTAAAGAGTATATTGGTGTAGGTTCGATTACAAGAATAGAATATAAAGTTCATAGTTCAATGGACCTCAAAATGATACGATTGTAGACATCAGAAAATTGCAATGTACTAATAAAAATAGTTGACGACAATTGAAATGTTAACATCAACTAAAAATGTTAGTTGGTTTGTATCTGTATTGTATGACCGTAGTATTACATTGCTCTAGGCATCAAAACATCGCCAATTATTGGCAAAAAACGTGGAAATCCATAGCTGAGTTGATTTAAGTTGGTAAGCGTGATATCACTGTGGATAATTCTTGCTTCTAATTATTGTATTTTATTAAACATACAAGCTTAAGGGTAATACAATCCAAACACTTTGCATGATATAATCTTTATCCGGTGGCAATCTAAATGTTCACCCACTGGTCCAGTCCACATCTTTTCTTACACTATTTATTGTTTGTAAGCATTTTGTCGTCATCTGAATAGTTGAAATACTTCTCACTTTACATTTAACAATCAAACAAGCGTAATTGGTATTTAATTAATTGGTTGACTTTGTTTCGTTTTGTTATTGGCTTTGGTTCGTTTCATTATTGACTGTTTCGTTTTGTTATTGCCTTTGTTTCCTGTTCAGCATTGGTTGAGTTTCATTTCATTGCTGGAGACACTGAGAGTAAGATATCTGTTGACAATCGATTGGATAGTTTTATTTATGTTCTTATGCAATACGACAAGGGCAGTTTGTGTTTCATATATACTGGTTTGTTAATGCTGCACGTATCTTTTATTTTTATCTATTCAGAGCAACTTTTGTATTTCTGTCTTTTTAAATGACTGTTGATCTAAATAATATTTAAATGTATGCAATTTCGCTTAGAGAAGATCCATGTATGATAAATACGGGCATTTGTTTTATTTTACTTATTGCTACACTATATGTGTGACAATATACCAGAAAACTAACGCAGAAGTTGTATGTTTTCTCATTTGTAATTCAAATAATCCGTCCAATTAATTCTTTTGGCCTTGTATAGATACACGATCGAGTGCAATTTGTATACCCATACAAGAAATTTGTACAATCTGACAACATTTGTTTTGTTCCTTTCATAGGAATAAACGTTCATCTTTTTCCCTAGTTTCCAAGATTGTATAACAATATGTATATATTAAAGTACTAACATATTGCTCCCAAAACTTTAAATTACTTGGCTTTTCAATCATTGGATTTTGAGCGTACCTGATGAGGTTTATTCCAGAAACGCGTCGTAAATTTGATGTCTACGTTTTTATTTCATGTACATGTTTATATTTATCTTGATATAATGCTTAATGTTCACATGAGACTATTGTCAAACGAATGTATATTGGACCTCTGAAGTGAGACGTCGTTTTCTTAATTAGGTGTATTTTTATTTATTACAATTTTGCTTTAGAATAACATATTCGCTAAACATTTCTGTTGAATGTGGCTTCCGATAATCCTGATGTTTTTTGTGTCCTGTATTATTGATATGCCATTGACAATTAACAACGTACGTCTATGATTTTACCATGCATACATACATACTGTATGTATTTTACTCTATTGCAACTCTAAAGGAATTTACGTTGTAGTCTGTGTTACCCACCAACAAGTGCACACAGAGACAGAACTAAAGAGAACAACCATGCAAACAGCACATGCACGAACCCCTCTCAGATAAGCGGGGCGGGGAATGAGATCGCGTACTTCAACATGTTAAATATTCCCTGCACCCTTCGAAGTCTCAATTCCAAAATCATTTAAGGAAACAGATATATCAAGATCATATTGGAAACATGTCAATAGCCAAGTCAGACACTGTAATTCCACAATTTACTAGATCATACGTATTATGCCTACATGTACATATGCCATGTAATCCATTTTTTATCTCATGTAGTATAATGAAGGTACACAGTTATTACTTTTCATAAGTTGATTTAAGTACAATGTATATCAATTTGCATATTGTAGTGATCGAGCATATATATACATGTACATGTATATATAAGCAGTATTACAGTGTAAATATATGTAATTCACAATATAATTTGTTATTACAATGGTAAAGAAGGCAAATGGATTACTTGGGAGTTCAGTAATACTCATTATTACATAAGGCTCTATTTTACTGTTTTTCTATTGGCCAGAAGCAATACACGTGACATTCCATTTACTAACATATTGATTAGCAAAAAGCAATTTCTGTGCAATAAATAATCATATTGCACTCTCGTGCAAAATCAATGAATGAAATTACGTGGCACGAGAGTGTTTATGTATTGCACAGAAATTGCTTTTTGCTAATCAATATCCTAGAAAATTTCATAAAATTTGAAAATTTTCAAAATATTTCAAAATTTGAAAATTGAAAAAAATAATTAAAGTTCAATCTTTTTTTCTAAAATTTCAAAATTTCTTAAAATTTCATTTTTTCTTTTAAAAATTCTAAATTTTCATAAAATTTCAACTTTCAAAGTTTTCATAAAATTTCAAAATTAGAGTAAAATAGAGCCGTATGTAATAAAACAATTACTACACTTGAACTTGATCAATATGAGGTTTAATGGAGCAGAGTACAACAATATTGAACTCGGCTTCGTCTCGTTCAATATTGTTGTACTCTGCTCGCCTCGTTCAATATTGTTGTACTCTGCTCCATTAAACCTCATATTGATCTCGTTCAAGTGCAGTAATTGTATAATATTGAATAATACGTCTCGGACTTGTTTTCGGTTAAATGTTTTGCATAATTATTTTCTGGTGATATGTATCATCTATATACTTACATTTGTAGCTAAGAAATTCATTAGACATATACAATATATGCATATTGTCGGAATATTATAATTTATGTGTACGAAGAGTAGAAACAGGTACAAAAGCATGTCGTTGGCGCGCTTTTCAATGCTTTTTTTGCAGCAAATGCAAATGAATTTTATTTTTTCCAACAATATACGCATATTGTGTTAATCCTGTAATGTCAAAATCATCAAAACAACATTCAAATTTACTAAGATTGTCCTCTGTAACATTCACGTTATACTGTTACCGTTTCTTACCGTTCGCTCTACGTCAATCAGGTACAACTAAAGAGTATATTGGTGTAGGTTCGATTACAAGAATAGAATATAAAGTTCATAGTTCAATGGACCTCAAAATGATACGATTGTAGACATCAGAAAATTGCAATGTACTAATACAAATAGTTGACGACAATTGAAATGTTAACATCAACTAAAAATGTTAGTTGGTTTGTATCTGTATTGTATGACCGTAGTATTACATTGCTCTAGGCATCAAAACATCGCCAATTATTGGCAAAAAACGTGGAAATCCATAGCTGAGTTGATTTAAGTTGGTAAGCGTGATATCACTGTGGATAATTCTTGCTTCTAATTATTGTATTTTATTAAACATACAAGCTTAAGGGTAATACAATCCAAACACTTTGCATGATATAATCTTTATCCGGTGGCAATCTAAATGTTCACCCACTGGTCCAGTCCACATCTTTTCTTACACTATTTATTGTTTGTAAGCATTTTGTCGTCATCTGAATAGTTGAAATACTTCTCACTTTACATTTAACAATCAAACAAGCGTAATTGGTATTTAATTAATTGGTTGACTTTGTTTCGTTTTGTTATTGGCTTTGGTTCGTTTCATTATTGACTGTTTCGTTTTGTTATTGCCTTTGTTTCCTGTTCAGCATTGGTTGAGTTTCATTTCATTGCTGGCTGTGTTTTGTGTCATTATTGGCTGTATTTCGTTTTGTTATTTGCTGTGGTTGTTGTCATTATTGACTTTGCTTCGTTTCATTATTGGCTGTGCTTCGTTTTGTTATTGCCTGTGTTTCTTTTTGATTTTGGCTGTGGTTCTTGTCATTATTGGCTGTGTTTCGCTTTGTTATTGGTTGTGTTTCGTTTTGTTATTGGCTGTGTTTCCGTTTCATTATTCGTTGTGTTTCGTTTCATTATTGGCTGTGTTTCGTTTTGTTATTGGCAGTGGTTCTTTTCATTACTGGACGTGTTTCGTTTAATTATTGGCTGTGTTGTGTTGATATAGGAAGTAGATACTGGCTTACATAAAGGCGCTATGTTGATTTCTGTCATTTACCAGTTTGGAGATGAATATAGCTATCGTCCATGTATAATATGGCAGTGCATATATTTCTTGAAATATTGGTGTGGGCTTTACATAAATCTTGAAATGAACTTCAATTACATTAGAACCCACCAATTTGGTCAAATGTTTTAAGATTATTAGCTTTTATCAACACAGCTATGGAACCATAGATAGATATATTACGATATTAGGTAATCGATAATAGCCTGACACAACGTCAGTTACCATTCTGAAAATAAATGAGTTTAGTGTCGATAGGTCAAGATATTGCTTTTTGAGATTTGCCAAGAGTTTCAGACTTTCTATAGATGTGTAAAATATATGTTGTTTTGGAAATGAAGAACTTGTCTCCTATTTGATTTAATATTAGCTTAATGTTTTCCAATCAACAGAATATTCGCATAATTGGCTTAATTGTGTACAATTGCCGAGAAAATAAATTGTCGCGAAGCGCTACTACATTATTTTTCATGATTGAAGATGGTCTTTCGTGATGAATTTGGTAACAGTGTTACAATGGCGAAGGCCATCGTGTATCTCCAATTTAATACAATTATAGAATTTGCTTTCATCGGTATTTATGTTTGGACTTCATTTGAACTCAAGATGTCATTAATTCTAAAATTAGTTATGCGATTCAAAGACATTAAACAACCACAGGATACACAAACAACACAATCAGGATGGAAAACAAAATAATCAAGTAAAAAAGTAAAAACAAAACAAAATAATTACAGATCAAACAACAAACATATCACAAGTCAATGTTATATTTGTATTTTATTTTGTATACTAGCTTATATTGAGCGTAATCTTTGTTGTCTTTATTAAGAAATAATTTTATCTGGGACAAAGTAGGGATACCTGGGCACAAGACACAGAACGATGACAATCAAAGCAAAGCACAACTACACATAAAACTAACATGATGAGCAATACCAACCCCACACACAAATCTGAGTGAAATCATGTGCTAAGCATAGTGTTTGAATGAAATCATGTGTTGCACATGGTGTTTAAGTGAAATCGTGTGTTAAACATAGTGTTTGAGTGAAATCATGTGTTGCACAGTGTTTGAGTGAAATCATGTGTTAAATATAGTGTTTGAGTGAAATCATGTGTTAAACATAGTGTTTGAGTGAAATCATGTGCATGCAGCAGTTAAACATAGTGTTTGAGTGAAATCATATGCTTGCACAGTTAAACGTAGTGTTTTGAGTGAAATCATGTGCTTGCAGCAGTTAAACATAGTGTTTTGAGTGAAATCATGTGCTTGTAGCAGTTAAACGTAGTGTTTTGAGTGAAATCATGTGCTTGCAGCAGCTAAACGTAGTGTTTTGAGTGAAATCATGTGCTTGCAGCAGTTAAACATAGTGTTTGAGTGAAATCATGTGCTTGCAGCAGTTGAACATAGTGTTTGTGATAGATGACATAATCTAGATCCATTGCGGTTTGAGAAAAAGATATTTCGTAACGGGCAACCAATTCACTATGACGATCATATAATTTGTGTAGCCATTAATTCAGCGGCTGATGTCTGTACCGAGCACAAGCGCTAGAATAACGTACGAGTTGAAAAATGTAGACTCATTTGTCGTAGAGCTTTGTTTTTAATCTCTCTCCGCTGTCGATTTTAAAATGAATGTCAAGGTAAGAAGCAGATTTTATGTCAGTAGTTTCCTTTATTTCAAGCTCATTTGAACAGATGAGATAAAGATAATCACTGAATCGAGAATTGTTCAGTGCCCGAATATCATCTAAACAGCGGAAGCTGAAATTGAAGAATTTGATTAATTATTCTTGAGAGGCATTCGAAGAAATTCTGTCTCATAAACGTGTAGAAACAAATCAGTAGTTGGTACGATGAGTTTGTATTTGTGTTGCAAACATAATTGGATACAGTTTACGCTTATCAAAATTATTTAAAGTATTCCGAAAACATACCATTGTGCACACATTAATATGGTTATGCTATAATTGTTTAGTAAAGCGCTTTATATATATATAAACATAAGCATTGTCATCATATTCATACAATGATCTAGATATGATTTCGAAATATATTTACTTCTTTGAAATTTAAATATTTTTTTTATAAATAAATAGATATGAAAATAATTTTTGTTTTTCCATTCACGATACAATTAGTTGTTTTTGTATTGCTAAGTTATAATTTGATTGATTTAGTTTAACTCTCCTGACAGTAACTATTAAAGTTTTCTTTGTATAATATTATCATATTGTTTGTTTGTCGTTGGCCTGTGGTATGTGTGTCCAATGTTACCAGTGTCTATGGATTGTCCGTTCATTCTTGATTGCCCGATCCAATGTTGCCAGTGTCTATGGATTGTCCGTTCATTCTTGATTGCCTGAACCAATGTCGCCAGTGTCTGGATTGTCCGTTCATTCTAGGTTGCCCGATCCAATGTTGCCAGTGTCTGGATTGTCCGTTCATTCTTGATTGCCCGATCCAATGTTGCCAGTGTCTATGGATTGTCCGTTCATTCCTGATTGCCCGATCCAATGTCGCCAGTGGCTATGGATTGTCCGTTCATTCTTGATTGCCCGATCCAATGTTGCCAGTGTTTATGGATTGTCCGTTCGTTCTTGATTGCCCGATCCAATGTTGCCAGTGTCTATGGATTGTCCGTTTATTCTTGATTGCCCGATCCAATGCTGCCAGTGGCTATGGATTGTCCGTTCACTCTTGATTGCCCGATCCAATGTTGCCAGTGTCTATGGATTGTCCTTTCATTCTTGATTGCCCGATCCAATGTTGCCAGTGTCGATGGATTGTCCGTTCATTCTTGATTGCCCGATCCAATGTTGCCAGTGTCTATGGATTGTCCGTTCATTCTTGATTGCCAGTGTCTATGGATTGTCCGTTCATTCTTGATTGCCCGATCCAATGTTGCCAGTGTCTATGGATTGTTCGTTCATTCTTGATTGCCCGATCCAATGTTGCCAGTGTCTATGGATTGTCCGTTCATTCTTGAACCCGCTCGTTTATCAATACATGTTGACAGTTTTTACTGTTGAGTTGAAGACTTATTAGATATCATTTTCTTAATGTAGGAGACGGGTGAAAATGTCTTTTAAATGTAAATATGTCCACGCATGCAACATTATACAATCATCAAGATATCTGGTAAGAAGAGACGACTACAAATTACTGGACTATTTTATTCAAGACCAATATTATGTTGCACGAACAAGAACATGAAGTTTGGTTATGTTTTTGTCGAGTAGTTAACATACTTCATATATTCTAAATCCATATATGTTTTATTGATATTGGTAGAATTGTTTACTATCATTTTTTCCAGCACATAGGACCCAATAGACCGCAGTATTGGTAAACAATTTAATTGTTATATTCCAATACTATTTCAAGCCGAAGGCAATGATATTTACCCCATTACAATGTATGTTATTCTGTGACACACAATAGTTTGAACCTCACATACTCTTCACCTTAAATAAGTGCAAACATGAATCTCAATTGCCTTTCCATATCTGGAACCTTAAACAAATATTTTTTTAAATATCCTCTCTGTATGAGTCTAAATCTCCTTGTAAAACTGTATATAAAATACAATTACATTTGCATGGCTTGTTTCCTCTGCATATATATTTCCATATATATATTTGAACACATAGAGTTCAGGTCCCATGCACCCTAGAATATTTTTTTGTATTCTAAAAGTAATCATCATATCACAGAGATGGATATTCACACAATATCCCAAATGGCACATTTTTGAAAGGGAAATTCCCAAAGACCTTTACTGGTCATTTGTCATCTAATGGTGCACTTCGTTTCACAGAATTTGTCTTGATTTGTTTTTAATGTATTTTTGTGACAGAAAATGGCATATTCGGTAACTTACAATAAACCCTTCTGAAAGACATATAATATATGTTATATGTACATTTCATTTTCATTGGTCCAGGTGTACTAAGTGAGGCCTTCCGTTTAATGCCCTATAGTTGTAACACCCCAGCAATAGATTTTAAGTAAATACACATGATCACCCATGCTATACATAACACTCACGTTTAGATTCTTAAGACTAAGTTGTTTCAATTTGCAAATTTATGACAATTTAAGTAGATCAGGTTGGAAATACCTATTGTAAGAATGTATTCCTAATAGTTCATTGCACTCTATCCGCAGTGTTAAAGGAATTACAGAGACCATGATAATGTTATGTCGCAACAAATCTAAATCCTTCCTTAATCGTCCTTGTTGGGGTTTTTTTTAATTGACTGTTATTAAACTATTATCTGAAACACAATCAAAGACATCAAACTAATAAACAGAATAACAAATTTTGTTGGAATTTTACAAACAAAATTATGCCTAACAGGTTTTCCTGTACATTGATACACAACATAATTTATTAATAAAAATATATTTATTAATTTAAAAGTGTTGCAAGGCCATTATGTAAAGCATTAAAGCTTTTTCGCATACTAAGAGTGTAAATAGCAAATTAACCTGACATAAATAGCTTGAAATTATTATCGATTGTCCGTTTTTAACATATGATATTTCCATAATAAAGGAAATATGCTCTGATGTGAAAGCATAACCAGGCAAAATGCATTCACCATTAACAAGGATGTATTAGAAAATATGCTTTGATGCTTACAAGATGCACAATTATTGCGTTCATAGTAGCAATTATATGTCGTTTTTGAGTTACACATATTTGGAAATAAAAGCTGTTTGACTTTCTCCTTAAGGGTAGAGTTTACAACAGTGCATTCATCATTGTAATGGTACCATTTACTTGAATCGTACAAGAACAAATATAAGCTGTCCATCACGCAATGCATGATGAGTCCATGTTTAAATTCATAGGTAGCTACACATTTTGAAGAGATTAATTAAAAACCAAATGTTGAAGGCAAAAAACTGCTACCCTGAATTGATTGCTGTTTTATGTCAAGTGAGCAATACGTTAGCTATATTCTCGACGGACATTTTTTACTAGTAATACGTTGTGTATGTAAAGAGTGGCACAAAGATTGGCCTATTGACCTATGCTTCTATGTCCACAAAGATGGCCGTTATGAGCGGAACCTTTTGCCTTGCAACAGGCCACCAAAAACCAGTCCTGATAAATTGCTTAACAATGGTATATCCCACATGCCAGCTGCGTGGTTATTATTATAGTAAGATACATTCATCGACGTCCAGTCCTTGGAGTGATGTTTGCATGAAAAGTCTGGGTAGGCCTAAGGGTAATCAAAAGTAGTAAAACGTAAAATGACAGGCGATACAAAGACCAAACAGAGAAAGGACAAAAAGACAAACCATATTACTATACAAATAAACTAAAGATTGAGGAACACGAATTCAAATAAAACCCGGGGTGAGACCAGGTGCTCCGGAAGGGTAGCAGTCCCTGCTTTTCAATATTGGTTCCTGTCGAGTTACAATTGTCAAACATCCGGTGCCAAGTCACGAATGAGGACAGGACGGGGTTGTGATTACGTTCATTCGCTATGCACAACCAGTGGTCCATCTATCAGAAAGGTTGTATCACACAGCGTATTATCAATTCATCAATGTATTATTTCTATTTATTGGACTTTAGGAATTAACCATAAATGTTGCGTCTTTTTAATTTCCAATTTCAACTATATTTCAGTAGTAAAGGTCAGATGTATCGGAACAACAGTTCCTGAGAAACAAGCGATATACAGTCCGTCATTAACAAACTTTCCACATACAATTTTTCGAATATATTTCGAGCGGGTGGTATTCGAGTGGAGATGAGTATTGATTGTGTGGTGTATTAGCATCTACCCATCCAATCAGTGCCTATCACCACGAAAGCTGTCAGTTTAATTTCCATACTACGGGTTGCTCTAGCAGTAGAACTGGTCACCATGGTATGATTGAAATAAGGTTTAAAGTGGCATTTTAATCTATAAAATAACTGCATAGGCACATGCATATCCGATTGTCACACGATCGCGATCATGACACCCCTTCCACCACAATTTTAGACTATATGATCGATATAATATGATAACCATGTTTCGTCAAGGAGTGTCGTTAAATACTCTTAGTGATATATCATTTAAAAGTCAGTGTTTCGGCAATATTATTATTAAAATTCACAGTTCCTAAATAATGTAATTATTATCAAAGCTAAGGTTCTGTCCCCTCTGACATAAGTGACCACAGCTGGTAGTATTGCTCCAAAACTCTTTAAAATAATTAAAACGTTTTAGAGACAGGTAAAGCAAATTGCTTACATAAATTATAAAAAATCGGATATGCCTGAAAGGAACTGACCTTAGTTTTGATAAATAACATTGTGTAATAAATGTACATTTTAAGCCAAATATATCTAATAAACCATGTCAGTGGCGAAACACTGACTACTGGGCGGATTATGCCCTGGCGGACTAAAAGTCCACGAACAGAGATATCGACCTTGTGGTAGTTATAACAACATATATGTCTAATATCGACCTTGTGGTAGTTATAACAACATATATGTCTAATATCGACCTTGTGGTAGTTATAACAACATATATGTCTAATGTAGTGCGCACGACGCTTTTCTAGAATAACATTTATTTGGTACGCTCATAGTTAAAAAATTGGGAACATATTTATTCATTAATATAATATGATGTATATAAAATGTATAGTTGTATACTCTGCAATCGAGGGCTTTACTTTGCAAATGTCTATCGAGAAATATGCTTGCTTCGTTTGATTGAGAAAAAGTAAAAAAAAAAGCAAATGTACAATAATGGTGAAACGTTGAAATGGTCTTCCGGGCGTATTTGTTATGATTGTAAGATCGGATATAACTTTTTCCTCGGGGCATTGTATCGGAAGTTCGATAGACGTTAATAAGCTTACTTGTGGTTGTTTAGTATGTATAACGGCAATCCAGGATAAATTAAACAAAATATATAATGGATTGGTGGTCAAGAAATTTGGGCAGCTGAATATAGATTTGTTTTAACATCTGTCTTGTTATATTCTATTATCACGTGGACTAACTCTAATGAGTGCGAACTATTACAGTATGGTGATGGCATGTGGAAATCTAGCTGTCATTTGGGTTATTTGTATCCATGTATCAGAATGCTCACTACTTAGCTGATTGGAAATAAGACCAACCGATATATTGGGAATGTGGATTGTCTTTCTTATTTGATAAATTGTTAAAACAGTTTTTGAAATTGATAAAAAAATATTATTTCAGATCCAAAACTATCAGATCAATATAAAGTTGTCTTTTTTATTATTATATTGACGTTGCATCTTACCATTCCTTGATAAACATTAATAGTATCAATGTCTCTGAGCTTGAAATAAAGGATAACACAGAAACAGTTAGTTCGGCTTCATACCTTCACCTTCATCTCGACATTGACGGTGAAGGTAGGATAAAAACACAACTTTATGACAAAAGAGATGAGTTCAATTTTCCCATTGTGAACTATCTATTTATATGTAGCATTATTCCAGCAGCACCTGCAGATATTGTTATATCTCTCGCCGTTGATTTGATATTTCAGAGCTTATGGTTGGCTATCATGATTTCCTTGAAAGGTGTTGCTGCTAACAAGGAAGCTACTGAACCAGGGGTTCCAAGTGAATACATTGAAGTCATCACTTCGCAAGTTTCACGGTTGCCATCATGTTACATGTAACTGTATCACAAATGATCATGTATATGTTCCGCTTGTTATAATCATAATCCGGTCCATTTTTCCTCATGCCTGACTTATCACCGGGTTTGTAAGAAGAGTAACAAGAAGGATGCCACAAGTCGAACAGGAGCTGCCAATTTTTAGTGGGGTTCGTGTTGCTAGATCTTCAGTTTCCTGTGTGATGTTTTATAGATCATTGCTTGCCCGTTAGTCATTTTCTCTTGGTCATTGCAGTTTTCCTCTTTGATTCACAACTTCTAATTACCCCGTTGGTATCTCCAAAGTTTTCTTAAATCAATGAGTTCACTTCTTCGTTTTATATTATCACTTAAAACCATAAAAAGGAATACAGAAAGCCATTCCGACAGGAATAATAGAAAATGTGTATAAAAACATCCAAACTACGTGTTCTCATTGACAATGATCAACTATTCGCTTCCTAAAAACACTGGAGAAGGCAAAGTAATGCGGAAAATTTTAAGCGCAATTTAAACTTTCATTACCGTCATCACGAAGCTGAAATAAATAGTCAATCGCCGTGCATGACATTAGTATAAATACATTCAGCAATCCTATTGGATAGAAATACAACGCAGTCATGGCGCATTTTGAATGAAAACGTTGGGGATCAGGTTAAATTAATGATACGTTGATGATCAGTTAGACTTGTGCTATGACCCGTTAACCAAGCGTGTAAATGAATATATCAATAAAATAAATGACTTTGCGGTTAAAGGCTAATAAGCTCTCCTCGAGTGCGGAAGACCATGGGTTCGATCCCGGATCGAGTCGAAGACAATGCTATGCAATAATATGCAATTGTTATTTGCTTGATATGTCATAACAGGCATCAACATCATTCCATTAGAAGGTTGCTGTAACTTGTATTCAACACGGCCTGCCAGCAATTTTACTTACCGCCGTTATATAACAATCACGCCCTCTAATAACACTATTTCACAACCATTATTGTCCTTGCCAGACAACTGTTGATTTTGTAGTATTAGCATGTTAACAACAAAATTAAGGACTGTACAAGTTGTTGGGAATGTCAAGAGTGAAGAAAATGTTACTACGTGCATATATGTCTACGATCTTATCCATAACATAAGACATACATTGATATTATTTTAATATTTTGTGATTCCCTGCTATCCAACTTATTCTGATATTCCCGTAAACCGGACTTCATATAGGTGTGTGCTACTCCAAGGAAAAGAGAAGATTCTCAATCGTTTAATTTCAGCTTTCGCAAAAGAGATGAGATTCCCTCTTGAAATGAGCGGTTTTGTGATTTTCTGGATCATATCTATCCACATTGTCTATGCATCCTATTTGGATTTCAAGATAGAGGATTGCTGCTGACAAGCAAACTGCTTACACGGGGGTTCATAACAGTTAAAGTGAAGTCTTCGCGTCGGAAATCTTATAATTAGTTAATCGCTACGCAATGTCTGTCTCACATATGACTCAGGGCCTGCTTGGGATCTTCTTTTGTACATTACTTACGACAATGGTAATTGCCCTGTGTATCAGGAAACATGCCATATTCAGCGCATTAACTGCCCATCTTTCCAACTGAGTTCAGCTCTTGTTATCGAAGTGGTCCATGTTGCTCATCTTTAGTTTCCTGTGATAATTTACATTGAATATTTCTTTTCTCTTTTTTTATTTTCTAACTATGTGTATGTCTTTCATTTTTAATGTATGATTAATTACATCAAGCTATGGAATATTCAGCCTTTCTTACCTGACCAATTGATCTGACAAATTATTTGTAAAACGTGTACTTTTCAGTTTTACAGAAAAGATTGGGATTCTGCAGTCGATTGATTAGCAATTAATTAAGTCCCATACATGTCTTTTATTTAGGTGTACGTCATTGCTATGTGTCATGGAACCTAGAGGTTCACAAAACTACGTACTATGGTTATGTTGCTCTCACTAGTCTACCCTGAACTGCTTCCTCTTCCGGAGCACTTGCGTGCACCCCCGGATTTTAGTGGGGTTCGTTTTCTTGATCTTTAATTTTCTGTGTAGTATTTTGTAGATCATTGTTTGTCCTTTATCTTTTTCTTTTGTCATTGTATTGTCTGTCCTTTGAATTACGGCTTCTGATTGCCCCTGTGGTTTCTTCAAAACTGTTCCTATGGTATTTCACCATTTGTCGAATAGGAAATGATGCACAAAGAGAACATTCAGTTTAATATCTTCATCATTGTGTGATATTGCTTACGAATCTGACAGGTAAACAGCATGAAATAAATGTCATTGGGGCGTTTCGCATTATTAAAACTATATCCTGGTTATTGTGTTAGTATGTATCTACATTCTTAGCTTCGTGTTGTGATTTCATTACGGCTTCCGCATTAAAACGATATTCGGTACGTCTTTATCCCCCAGTTGTTTTTAAAGGGGGGTCATGTCTTATTTGTGTTATTTGTGTTTGGTGGTGTTCAAAAATGTTGTCCTATTAATAGTTCCTTGTTGTGATATCGGGTACAATATCCACATAAAAACTATGTTCGGTTCGATTTTACACCCAGTTATTTGTTATTATGTCTTATTTATGTTATTCGTGTTTGTTTGCTAAGAGAGGTGTCAAGCTCGTCATGACTATATGAGTAACATAGCAGGGTGTTTTATTAAAACTGAATACATATCGACATCACGTGGATTCACTCCCGTTTTTTGTAGCGTCTGTGCTACTCCTCTGCTTAGTTTTCAGCGTTGCGTTGTATTTATTTTTATTATTTTGTCTTCGTCCTGTATCTTGTGTGCCCAGTGTTGTCAGTGTCTCTGGATTGTCCTTTTTTGCTTGCCCACCTATGGTTTTCTCCAACGTTTATTCAAAGAGGATAGGCAAGTTTGTACAGTGGGAAAAGAAGTTAGCAATAGATATATAGAAGAATCTATTCGGGATAATTTATACAGCGGTGTGCTTTAATTCAAATGACTTTGATATTGCATGCTTTACAATGTAATACTGGTTTAAAAGGCAGATAATAGTTCGAAAACCTATTTCTCGGATTCGAATATACTAATCTTGAAAAATATTCATTAATATCATTACATTCTGGTTCTCATTGTCAACCATGGGATCATGGACCATACATATTCATTGCTTTCATGTCAGAAAGTTACTATCAATAAATAATAAAGGACGGAAGGGACATTTTGCCGTCCTTTGGAATACACAGGAAATACATAGCGCAATTTCCGTGTTTAACATTCAGAATAGTGATCTGTATTTATTAATATTTCTAGTTGCAATAGGAGTACACAATTAAATGTTGATTGATATTTAGTATATATTAAAAGCACTTTAGTGATATAAAGATATTGAATGAAAAAAAAGATAAAACGGTGAATAAAGAAACGTGTCTACTGAGTACATATATAAAACAGAAACCAGCAAAGGATGACAAAATATAATTAACTTAAAAGAACAGGATACTGAGAAATAAACGTTATGACCTGACCTCTTTAAGTATTGTACAATTCTAATTAATTATTAAATGTATCACCATTTTACCCTGTAATTAGCAGTCTTGAAAAAGTAAATTTAACACAAATAGATATTCAAACATTGTAGCAGTTTAGAAATGACTAAATACCCACGAAATCCTAGATGTTTTTGAAATAGGATATGTGTTATACTGCGTATGATTGCATAGTACGTCTCTTTCTACATGTACGTGAGTTGGAGTAGGAAAGATGAAGATGAATATCCTGTAAATTGGTTTGTTTTTGTGTTTGCTTGATGGTGTTTAACGCCACTTTCAACAATATTTCAGTTATATTGTGAGTCAGTTTCATTGGTGGAGGAAAGCGGAGGACCCGGAGAAAACCACCGACCTGTCGCAAGTCACAATCAAGCTTTATCACATACTGTTGTACACCTCGCCCAGATCGAGATTCGAGCTCACAACATCGGTGGTGATAGGCTCTGATTTCAGAGGTAATTGTAAATCCAATTACCACACACACGATCACGGCCACGACGACCCCTGTGAATTGGAATCCACACGTTAAAACATATTACGAAGAGCCAAAGCACCTTTTTATTTATATAAACTGGTTGAATTAGATGAAATATCAACATGGCTGATTATATAATTAAGGCATGATATACTAACCTCAAGGCTTAATTTTATAGTAATACATTTGGGGAGTTTACATGGTATCAATATTATAAATGGTGTTAGCTTCATCCGTAATTATTGATATTAAGGCTGTTTTTATTTTTATCCTTAATGTGCATTATTATTTATTTTCCTGCATTCGTGTCGCCCGCAGAACCTAACATATGATTACAGAAGTACACGGAAATGTTATTATATTTTATATAAATAATTGATAATCGATTCTAAAAATGTTTATGGAGAAAGAAATGTACAAATGTTTCGTGACATGTTTCTGCTGTGAATAACGGAAAATAATATACGGAACAATGACATTTATGACCTCGAAATTTTGATTTTAATTTAAACAAGACGTTAGAGAAAATCGAAGGGGCAATCAAAAATACATAATCCAGAGACACTGGTAACATTGTGCACACAATACACAGGACGCAGACGAACAAAACATGTTAATAATTTTCTTTCCATTAAAGCGTATTGTATGTCATTATAATGTACGTAATATCCATGTATATAATGTCGTAGTGCTAAAATTGGACCAGGACAAGTCTATATTTTCGGAGCCCCCTATCTTCTATTTTGGTTTATTGTTCAAGCTTTTTGTTTCTTTGCGTACATTATATGTAATGTTTATTTTCAGTATTTGGATAGACTGTTTACTTTTGATATCTCTTCTGGTTGTGTATGTGAGCAAGATTTCAGCTATATCATGGCGAGCTACATTGAAAGAAATGATGATGGTGTCCGATTTGTAATGGACTATTGGATCTCTGTAGTGCTA
Source organism: Bathymodiolus brooksi (assembly GCA_963680875.1). Lineage (NCBI taxonomy): Eukaryota > Metazoa > Mollusca > Bivalvia > Mytilida > Modiolidae > Bathymodiolus > Bathymodiolus brooksi. Next base: position 127,939,281 of record OY804577.1, on the reverse strand, counting down.
GACCACTGCAACAACAGTCTGCGTGTAGACATGTCGCTCTAATCCAACACATTATACTGATCCCAACACAACCAGTCTTTGATCTTACTCCTTATTGCTGTGTGCGCATGCTGAGCGGTGAAACAACAAATACCAATTGTATAGTCCTTGGTTTGATCCAACCTAGTCTCTAAACTACTATCTAGGCCGCTGACCATCACAGGTCAGACAGGGTTGGATAGCCCTGCGAAATTGGGTATTTCACGTTTGTATTACTATATGTAGTGTGACAAGTAAAGTTTGAAAATACCAACTGGGTAATCAGACGCTGTAAATCGAAGAAGGACAGACAATGCAATGATCAATGAAAAATAAAGACAAAAGTAAACAAACAATAATATACAAAACACAGCACAGAAAACTAAAGACCGACCAACATGAACCTCACTAAAGACCGACCAACATGAACCTCACTAAAGACCGACCAACATGAACCTCACTAAAGACCGACCAACATGAACCTCACTAAAGACCGAACAACATGAACCTCACTAAAGACCGACCAACATGAACCTCACTAAAGACCGACCAACGTGAACCTCACCAATGACCGACCAACATGAACCTCACTAAAGACCGACCAACATGAACCTCACTAAAGACCGACCAACATGAACCTCACTAAATCCGGGGATGAACTCAAATGAATATAAGTGTTTGCGTTCCTATGGTGACGTAGAGTATGACGACATATAATACAAATATAAGTTGAAAACGTGGTTATTGTGCTACTATATGTAATATGAAAGTGTGCGATACAAATATAAATGCAGTATAGCATAACAAATAATAATAATAATACCACCATTTTATATTTTACATAAATTAAGCTTGTATAACATTGGATTAAAATCTATCACATTCGTCAATATTAGAATGTACTCATTTATATTTATTATTTGAAAGGCAATGTAAAGATTATAAGGAAACCTGAGATCGAAACTCGCTAACGGAATTAATTGCCGTACCCGTTACAGAATAGCCTTCCTTTTCTACTTGAGCTGTGTCACCGTTTGTTTCCCTTGTAAATATAATGGTGGGTACTTCTGTTCCCTCTCTCCTTGCACAGCATTGATGTAAGCAGGTTTTGAATTTAAAACAACATTTACAGCAAAGTACCTTCATGAATTCATTTCTAAAGTTTTCATTTAGCCATCCGTACAAAAGTGGATTTGTGCATGCGGAACTTAATACTAAAATGTGGCATATTACAAACGCAATGGAAACGTTTTCTTCTAATGCCTTCAATTTGCCATTTGAAACATCAAGTAAAATGTTTAAAATGTTGAGAGGAAACCAACTAATAGCAAACACACTTGCAATCATTGCCAGTAAAATGTTTGTACGTCTCTTACGTCGTTCCTGTCGTTGATTCTTACGTTTTTGGAACGGTGATGTTCCTGTATTAGGAGCTGAATGATTATTTTGATGAACCATTCTGTATTTAAGCTTGTGACATATTCTCGCATGTGCTACAACAACAATTGCTATTGGTAAGATATATTGTACAATCATCGATGCAATTGAATAGGCACCTTTTTCTTCAATTAATGTAATGTCTTCAACGCAACGATAAAAGTAAACTGGTACATTTTCTGCTGGTTGATCTACTTTAAAAACATTAAATATAAGTAACGGGCTCGCCATGAAAAATGAAATTATCCAAATTGAAACAAGTGCTGCAGCAGCCCCTATTTTCTTCATACTGTCTTTTGTTGGATATACTATTACCTGAAATCTGTCCAGAGCAATGGCCGTTATACTGATAGTCGATACAAATATGTTAGTACCTTGACACATTGCTACAAATTTACACATAAATCCCCCTAACATCCAATAATGGTGCAATAATCTATATAAGTTAAGAGGCTGTGTAAAAAGGCATAGCGTAAGATCCGATATTGACAAATTAATTATAAATATATTCCTTGGTGTCCTCATGTGTGCATTCCTTGTCACTACGTAACAAACGAGTCCATTTCCTGTCGCACCAAATATAATTAAGATCGTATAAACAGTAAGAATTATAGTCTCCATGGGTTCTTCAAACCTACGTGATTGTGAAAATTCTGTAACCACCAAAACCATGGCGTCATAATCGTAATCCATTTCACCATATTCGTAACACAACGATGATGAGTTGTATTGAGAACAATTTAAAGTCGTATCATTACTGACGATAACGGAAGTTACCGAGTCATTCAGCATAGCGGAAAATCTAAAAAATAGAAAGAAGCAAAAGTTAATATTGATCACAATAGTCAGCCTATATATACACAATGTTCTGTAAATTAGGGTACAAATATGGTTAACGTTTACTAATATGATTCATATTCAGTTCTTTACATTATATCTTATTTGTGTTTATCGTTTAATAATTTCAATATTTGCCAACTAGATCGTAACCACCTGACGTAAAGGTGAAGGAAGGCCTGGAAGGTTATAGCGAACTAATGGTAACCGCAACATACCCCACAATATGTAGATATCTGGAAATCATATCATTTAGGATGGGCGGGGATAATGAGAAGTACCTGCAAATTAACCGCATGCACACATTAAATAAATCAAGAATATCATATCAATGATCTGTGTCTATCTTATGTCGTCAAATATCATATACATAGTTGTTGTATTATTAAAATCAGATAAAACGAAGCAGGGTTCTTGCTATTCCACCGAGAATATGTCTGCAAGCAGAATGTGAGCATCTTGAAATATGGTACTAGAAAAAAAACAGTAAGAAAGATGATGAAGGGCTAACTTTTGTAGACTGAAATTAGTTCAGTTAATTGGTATACATAGTCCCATGTCTCATGTTTAATATAGTCATATTAATTGGTACAGACCAATCTAATTAAAACCATATATCAAAAATGCTACCTTCCAGTAAATATCCAAACTACACTTAACCTTAGATTACCCAATTAAAACGCCAATTTAAACATCGCCACAACGAGTTGCAGGCAGTAAAGAAAAACACAGAGAGAATCGGAAGGTCAGACGTGTGGCAGATTGTAATGGAACGTAGCATATTGAACTATGATTTCTATAACATAATGGAAATCGAATCAAATAGGATTGGTAGACTCAAAATGCCGTGGGACAACGCTTTTACCAGATTGATACACAATAAATTTGCCTTTTTTGTTCAAATATATTGTTTGAAATGCTCTTAAAAATGCAGTAAAATATGCACATGGAGACCGTCGTGGTCCTGATCGTATGGTAGTTGGATCTATAACTACCTATGCAATCAGTGCCTATACCACTAATACTATGAGTTTGAATCCCGCTCGGGCGAGGTGTACTCGATACAACATTGTGACTTGAAGCAGATCGTGGTTTTCTCCAGGTACTCCGATTTACTCCTACAATAAAACTGACCGCCATGATATAGCTGAAATATTGTTGAAAGTGGCGTTGAACACCATAGCCATTTGTGCACACGTTCTACTATTTTTTTGGGAGGAGGGGTCAAAAAGTTGATGCGTTCTTCGACTAGAACCGACAAACCTACTACAGGTACATGCAATGATCGTGCAAGACGAAGAGTAGTAAAATCCAACAAATAGATTTGTCTGATACATCGTAAATATGAGATAAAAATAAAATATTTTTTTGAATTAAAACAATAAATTGAGTTTTGGTACCAGAGCAATTTCTTGAAAATAAGTTAGTTTTTGTGTTAATGTTGTTTTTGTGTTAATTTTGTTTTTGTGTTAATATCTTCTTGAAAGGATTGATATTACTGCAGAAAGGTAGTTGATAAAATATAGGAGTTATTCTAATCGAATTCTAAATTATATACAGGCAAGTCCAAAATTATTTTAATCCATTTTTGATAATCATAATATCTTGAAACTATAGATAAACTAATTATGGTCAGATAGTGCTATTTTAACATCAGAACCCGGCTTCAGTTTTAAAACATACCTATGAACATATCATTTGTGTAACAATAGAAAATGATGGAAAACTAAAATCATGATGTTTGTCGTAAATAAATTTTAGACCTCTATTACGGAATATTCAAGATATATGCTTAAACATACTGTTCAATTACCGATGTCTTTAGTTTCAGGATTGATGGGACATATAACTGAATCTAGGATTGTTGAATGCTAAGACGAAAATAATTGTCTATAACGAACTTTTCGTACTCATAGCTATGTCGATCATTACGCACCACAGACTTTTGTTAAGAACGTGCTATAAGGAACCGAATGTCGACTATTTAAGTTTTTACTACACAGTATAGATTTAGAAGACCAAGAGAGACAATGGTAAAATACCCATTAGAGGAACAGTACAATAATCACAATCCGGGGAGACAACGCAACACCAATGAAACTTAAATTTAAACAAATGAAATACAATAACCCAATCCATAAAGTTCTTCGTGAAGTTCTTATTTGCAAAGTAGTAGAAACTTAGTAACGTAAAGAGAGGTTTACATAATTATATTTGGAGCATGTCTGCACAGTTGTGTGTGACAAAGGATTCCTATAATGGCTTACATAATTATATTTGGAGCATGCCTGCACAGTTGTGTGTGACATTATATTTGGAGCATGCCTGCATAGTTGTGTGTGACACAGTATTCCTATAATGGTTTACATAATTATATTTGGAGCATGCCTGCACAGTTGTGTGTGACACAGTATTCCTATAATGGTTTACCAACGCATAATGACCATGCAACATCTTGATGTACATTCAAACTAATTGTATCGAAGTCGGATAGATCATTTTACATGAGCATTTCCCAGTTATCGCGTTATTCTGGATAAATAAAGCTAACGGAGAACACCTTGCTTGTTCATTTCGAGTGAACAAAGTTCGACGGTATAATCTGAAAGTGGAATTTGTCTTACAAATGTAGTCTAATGTTTAGAATGTACTGGTATTTGGTCTTCAGCTTTCTGTGTAGTTTTTTTTAGATCGTTGTTTGTCCTTTTGTCCTTTTTGCCATTGTGTTGTTTGTCCCTCTCTCGAATTACAGTCTGATTACTCCTTTGGTATCTTCATACTTTTCTTTCACTGCATTTGGTGGGCAAAATATCTTTAAAACCCATATGTTTTTATTATGCCAAAAAATGCAAGAGCTACAACGATGATAAACAATATATTACCAAAATACCGAAACAAATAATCTAAAGAAAAGTACGTAATGGGCAACACAAACACCCACTAAAATAAAGAGTAAAAATAAGTGTTTGAATTTATAGGATTATCCTGTCTGGTGTATGCCATTAATTCTCTACTCACATACTGTATATGTTGAATGTTAACTAATTACATCGTCAACATATATGTAACTAACTGATACCCAGAAATGTCAAATACGTGGTCACAAAACGTTTTAGAGTGAACCTATAAGCAGATAATGTCATATTTGTTTTGTTTTTGCACATATTATTTTCTTTATTATCCCTCATTTCCCTACAAGTTAAAAGATATGAAAACAGTCACCAAAATTTAATTATGAAAATAATGCAGGGTTGCGATGGTGTAACTAATTGGCAAATGTGTTTGTTCGAAGATAAACCTTTAGTCGACATAATATAACTTGATGTGGTCGGGTGTAATTTCTATTTCATTTTTTATCCTCACCTTGAGCATCAAGTCACGTTACCAGTGTTCACTTTATTAGACCGAACACAATAAAACTAATAGAATCAGTAGTTCGTCTGAATGTAGCTAATTGAAATATTCACCCAGAGGTCAAAGCTATGTTCGTATTGTGCCAATTCAAGGTCGCGAAAACGCTTGATAATTTCCTCATTTTATAAAGTTGGATAATCCATGTGGACAAATGAAAAATGGTTCAGTCACCGCAATTTACTAAATATATTTACTTAAGCCAAGCAATCAACGTAAGTCATTGCTGGTGTCTGTAATTACATAAACAAAATATACAAAACATTTACAGTTTACAGCTCATGTCAATATATTTAGTTTGGCAGCTCACATATTTGTTTATTTTCATTACTTAAACAAAAAACATACAGTCAATGACATATGGTCTGGTCCTATTGCTCTTATCATTTATTTACTTAATATTAACATCGATTTGTTTGATCAGGTTGAGATCAGGATAATATAATATTCGTCATTAGATATGTATGTCACTGTGCATTAAGGTTTCTGGATGGTTGAAACATGACTCAGAGTGTTTTTACTTTTACAAAACAAGAGTTGTCCCTTCCTAATAGCAGGTATTTGTATCTATTTTAGTCAATCTTTTCTATGAAACACAGTTTTTTTTAATCTGTCATTTAGCTTAATCTGTAACCAAACAGAAACATTTAAAGAATTACTTTTTGTTTTAAAAAAATATCTTCTTTTGTTATCTAATATCTATTATGACCATCATAAGTATACGAAGAGTCTGAGGGTGCCAATGGAGTAACCGTATATCGAAGGACAGACAACACAATGGCCAGAAGAAAAAATACAAAAGGACAAACAATGATCTATAAAACATACATATAAAACTAAAGATCGAGTAACATGAACCCCACTAAAATCCGGGGGTGAACTCAGGTGCTCCGGAAGGGTAGGCAGTTCCTACCCCACTAGTATCACCTGTCGTGTTAATCTGTGAGGAACAACTGTTTTCTCAGATCATTATAATCTATATTGAGTAAAATCGTACGAATTAGCCAGCATCTATCGTTAGATACAAAGTATACAGGACATGTTGTGTTTATCCTGCTGAAAAAAAATCACATTAATCAATTGATGTGTTATATTTTAATGCGGTATTAAAATTAAAAAAATTTCCATTGATTTTCCGTTTGATGTTTTCAGTCAACAAGAAGTCAACTGATTTATAACTAGTTTCCCAAAGTTCAACAGGTAAAACATGGGAACGGTATCAGAAAATCTATATATCGATCAGTGACCATATATAACCAAAAACATACCATTCAATGCAGTGTGACTGCAGAAATAGAACACCAGTACGATAGATAGATTATCCAATTTTCTGCATTTGTTCTTCTTAGCCGATTTTGGCTACCCTGTTTATGCCCTTTGGTTGTTTTTCTCCAGAAAGACTTAAATAATGTGGCATATCATACTGTTGACTATAAGCGTACTGATAGCGTCGTGCGCACTAAATTGAATATCTAAGTTTTTATTACTTTCGTTATAAATAATATAGATTACTAATATTGTAAAATAGGCTTATTGTATGTTTTAGATATTTTTCAGCACTGCCATTTCTAGTCAACTTGTACTCAAAACAAGCTTGATCTTTATCAATACGTAAAAGAACAAAGTATGCCTACTGGACACCTCTTTATAACATCACTTCCTTTGCCTCGCTGTTTCCGATTGATATTATATTAGCTAGACTAGAATTTTATAATTAATAAATTGTTGTTAGCATCAGCTGAGCAGTATGTAAGCCACATATACGACAAGAAAAAGTTTACAAACACTATATTATGGATGTAAAACGGCGGCACTGAGTTGAACCTATGGACAGCTGTTTAGATTGAAAGAAAAATGATACAATTGTGAGGATGAAACAAATAATACTATTAACTTCTACATTATTTAACTATTGATAAAATCTAATATATTATTTTCAATCAGACAAAAAGTATGAAATTGAGCAAACGAAGAGTTTGAAGACACTAAAGGGGTAATCAGAATCCGTAAATCGAAGAAGCACAACACAATAACCAAAGGAAAAAGGGACAAAAGAATAATCATAGATCTGTAAACCAGTACATATACAACTAAAGATCGAGCAACACGCCAAAAGCCGTGGGTGAACTCTGGTGCTCCGCAAATTGACAAGTGTTTTGTACTTTTACATTTTCACTTTCGTTTTTTTATATGGGGTACGTTCACATCAGTTTCTAATTGCTTTATTTTAGTGACATAATGTCCAACAATACTAAAGTTGATTAACAATCAACAGATTAGACAATGTTCATGGGTATAATATTTATATAGCCAATACCCTTTATCCAATCCCTTTGTTTACTATTTAAACAATAACATATGTTGATTTGCATTGAAGCATTCTGTCTCATTCAGATAAGCAGAAATTATATCAATCAAGCAGAAATACAAACTGAAGTCTCATGTGAAAGAACACATTACCGGCATATGCTGTGTTAATTAAAAATGTATTTAATTCTACAAATGGTTTATATGATAATGACGCCAAGTGATATTTAACATGCTGTTTTCGAAAATATTGAAACCTTTTGTGTTACAAAATCAGAAAATGGAAATATTGCCAGCTTGTTAAGATTCTTCACTCATCCGTGAAATCTCACAGTGGTTTGTTAATCTTCAATAACATTTTTTATCAAATGTAATCAATGAAACTAATCCTTCAAGGGAGCCAAGGACGGAACACCATTAAAAAAGATCCGAACTCTGCAATCAAACAGAACATATTAAATCTTTGTGTTAATTACATATTATTTTAATGTTTAGTGGTAAACTGTCGTTGACTTCTCTATATCAATAAGTACTTTGAATATTTTGTATTTACCCTCCGTCCTCAGTGGGAGACGACAACTGTGTTTAAATACTCTAGCGAAGTATACAACAATATATATTAACTATTCATTGATTTAATTATCTTATTGCAAACTGGACACTGTGAAGGACATACTTAATACACGTGGTTGTTTTGTAATATGAAATAGCAAGGGTTATAATTTGAATCAATATGGTCATCTAGTGCGTGAATGATTCAATGTTACAGTTGTACGTACAGTTTATATCATAGCCTGTTTCGATTCAGATAATTATTGTCTGCGGTGCAAAAGAAAATATCGGAAGGAAATAGTTTGTATCACAATTCATTAGTAAAATGATACTTCCTCTAGTCCCCCTTTTTTTAGTAAATATTACCTTAAGGGGGTACCATACCATGCACTACAGGGAAATATCTCTTTAAAATCAGTTGAACGTTTTGATCATATGATGTTTGTATGCAGATTTCAAGCATCTCGGTGGTCAAAACCACAGAGAGAAAAGCTGCTATGTGGCTAGTGAATTTATAGCTCCGAGTCTGTTGGTTGGAATTTGCTACAATTTTGATATTTATTACAGTGGATATATTCAAACACACTGCCAAAATAATAAGAACATTAAACGAGCACATCAAATTTTACCTGAAGTGTATGGTACCACCTTAATCGCTTGAAAATATAATTCGGACAAAGAATTAAATAATTTAACCTTCATTGAAACCATTATTTGACAAACAAGTTCTGAAAGATACAAAACGATTTCGATTAGCAAATAAAAGATAGATATGGAAGATGGTCCAGCTTTCTTTATTTAGTGCTCTAGAAGATGTGCATTTCTGTATTGAACTTATTCGTTGGTTATAGACCCTAAACAGTTAGAAAACAAAGTTTAAATGCTAAATGTTGAGAAGCAGAAACAGTCAACTTGTCCAAACCAACAGCCAACAACATCTACGAACATCTATGACTAACAGAGGGCAGCTTTTTAAACTAAATATCCCAATAAACTTTAAAAGATTCAAAAGGAAACACACGTTCGTTTTAATAACTTATTTCAGAAACGAGTCGAACGCACTAAATCTGTTATCTACGGTTTCATCACGAGGGATTCAAAGACGTCTTTTCATATATGCAAATACGTTTTAAGACGCATACGTTTTGTTAATTTACCATTTGATATTGGAGTGAAGGCCAACAGATAATTAAAATGAAATGTAATTTCTAAATGAAATTGCTATTAGTGGTATGGAGACAAATATCTACATTTTTTTAAACTTCAGCATTCAGATGACATTATTAAAGCGGAACCAACTGTCGGTGTATTGAAATGTTTTCTTCAGTGGCATGTAATTGCGCTTAAGTATCGACCACTGGAGAGAGAATTTGTCTTCTAGTGAATTTTAATGAAAGACAATAGTTCTCCTAAAAGCAATTTCCTTTCCTTGCAATTGTGACGTCTAAATAGATACTTAAACACATTTAGTATGAAGCTAGAAGATTAGAGAGCCAAAACAGTTACTTCAATTCTCCAGAAGCCGTATGGATTAACAAAGCTTGTTATTTGTGACCAGATTATTATACTGCCAATGTGTTAGTATTTGTAATTTACCGAGTAAAGCCTTCAAAATTGGCAATTAAAATTGCAATAAGAACATATTGGGCTCCAGCGATTACATGATTATTTTAGAAAATATTGCAGTATTATGTAATTAATACGTTTCTATTTGTTATTCAAAAGGAAGATCGTGCATTGATATAAACAACACTATTTGGAAGCATTATGATAAAAAGAAAAGAAAAACACCAGTTGAAATAACGACTTCTGAACACGAATAAACGAGTTCTGCAAGTCGCAATAGCTACATCTGAAGTCGTACTAACAATCTTGTTACTCACAAATGCGTCGGAGATCGAATAAACGAGCAGCAAGAGTCGAAATTGCACCATGGAAGCTTTAATAAACGACCTTGACGCTCGAAATAATGGGTTCAGCAAGTCGAAATAACGATTATGCCTATGAAACGCGGATAAATTAATGATTTCCGAAGTCTAATACATCTTTATTTTTTTCTTATCATAAGTACAATAAGCTGTTATGTATGAGTACTTTCCGCTTAATTGTGATAAAAACAAATTACGTATACATGGCAGCCATTGTTAATATATTAATTACAGACACAATTATCAAAATGTACAACAGACCTATAGCCAAAATTCTAAAGAATTCACCTCAAATAAATAAATTGAAAGTGGGATTATCAATTTAAAATGCTCTTTTTTTAACTACCATAGAAACACATTCCATAGCACTTCCTGTTTATTGAATGTGTCCATACATATAAATGAAGTAAAAGAAAATGTGGCTATGTTTTCGCTACTTTCATTGAAAAAAAATGAAATCACTGGGTACAAAAATGTAACCTTATACATGTGTATTGTCAACATTATGTATTGCTATAGAGCTGTGACCTTTCATAAAATTTCTAGAATTTCAACTATAGTATCGCCACAGCATATAATATAAAATGTATATTGATTGCCGTTCTCACATGTGTTGAATTCGTCCTGTGGTAAGTATAGTTAATAACGAACTTACTAACCGCCTCCAACAACTTGGATAAGGCTATTAATAACAATTGAAAATGAAGTTTGTAATTTTGTTTGTGTCGACTTCCAATATTCGTTCTCAGTAACGCTAGTACATGTACGGATGAACATTATAGTATTTCTTGTATAATTACAAAAGTGAGAAATATATTTTCGTTTTGTGTGTCTCATGGCTGGATTTAGTTTTCTGATTCTCCACATATTTCATACAGCATGCATAGTCTTGTATCATTACACCTCCCATTTCCAACTGTACACCATGTTACCAAACTATTTTTGTTTTCTATTGGTGAAAGAGCGGGTGATCTTGGTCAGCATCAAGTCAATCGAACCATCTGCATCATTATAATGAGAGGCATAGCACCAGTGATATTTTAATCAGACAATTTTAAACTGGTTCGTCGACCATGTCCGCTATGCCCCTGTACAAAGTCGCATGGTGTAGTGTAAATCATTAATGTAGAACACTGATTACATAGGTAAATCCAACTACCACACGATCACTGCAACGACAGCCCGCATACAATTTCAATTTAAAGTCCTAGTCACGGTTTGTTTATTCTACACTGTAGAACCATGATAACAATAAACATACATTGAGTACCAGAATATTCATCTCAATTAGAATTAACACTTGTACCCAATGAAAATATGAGTTAAATGTCAGAGTGGGTATTCAATTAGAGACATATCCAACCGAATGTTCCATTACAATGAAGACATTTCATCTAGTAATGCCTTAATTGGTGACAACTTTCACAATTACATATTAAATTAGGCAATTTCTCCATGTATTTTTCCTTATCTGTTCAAGATGAACACTTAATAAATCCAAAGTCTCTATTATTTTAGTAATATTGAGTGTGATTGGTCATGAGTACGTATTATTCCCTGAAAAGGGAACTACAATAGGAAAGAAATAGCTTCTTTCTTTGAATATGAGGATACTTTCACCAATATTTTTCTAATTCTAAATTTTGCGGAAAGACTTGTTCTGAAAGGCTATGTATAAACATTTTCTTGGAAATATGTCATATTTATGCTAAGAAAAAGAAAAACGTTTTCAAAGCAACCATTCTTTACTTAGTAAATCTAATATTATATGTAGGACAAAAGTAGACAACAAAATACTAAACTGTTTATACGGTGTTTTGTTTTTATTTTTTATTTGTTAAAGACTAAAATAAGTGATGTTACTCATCATCTGCTAAAGCATTTCTTATTTTGCTTTGATTCGACACGACCGTCAACAAGCTGTCTGATAAATTTCTACATGGAATATAATTAAGGTTGCGAGATCTGCTGTTCTTTTAACACCATGGGTAAAATGAACGACATAAACGATACAGTCTCTACATGCGCGATGCGTTTCCTTATGATAATATTTTGTTCGAATCGGCAGACTGCGTGTTTGTTAAATCTTTCTTTACAACATAAAAATTCACTATTCGTCATTTATTCATTATTTTGCATATGTTCAAGAACTTCAGGGTTATAGAAATATGATCTAGTTTCTGCGATGCAGGATACATGTATGAACTCCTCTTCTAAAAAGTTGACCTCCCCTGTATAATACTATCAAAGAACAAACTCATTGTCAACTCTTAACCTTCATGTTGATTAATTGTGTCTTGCTCTCATCAGGAATAAAGTATATATTTCAATAGGTTTAATTTGTAGGAGGTTTTGTCCCACAAAGCTGAGATACAGTTTACCTAACCTTAAATTACAACCAATCAATAATGATATGTGCCTCGTCTAAAGACGTATCACTTATTCTTTTATTTTCTATAGATCAAGGTCCAGCATATTTAACCGGTTCAAATACAGTATACATTTGATTAAGAGTTAACGTTACAGGAACGGTGTGATTTATATTATTTTTAGATCTTCGTTTTCTGTGAACATTACAATACATGTGTTACTATAACATGGGTACTAAAACTTATGTGTGCAAGAAGATATATTAATACCAATGAGATTGAAATATCAACTCCTTACATACAGTTTATACAGAATATAAAAATACTTAAAGTTCAACCTGTTTTATATAAAATTGTATTAGTTTTTGGTGGTAAGCACTAGGAACCAATCTGGTGGTAAGTACAATGAACCAATCTGGTGGTAAGTACAAGGAACCAATCTGGTGGTAAGTACAATGAATCAATCTGGTGGTAAGTACAATGAACCAATCTGGTGGTAAGTACAATGAATCAATCTGGTAGTAAGCATTATGAACCAATCGGGTAGTAAGCATTATGAACCAATCTGGTGGTAAGCATTATGAACCAATCTGGTGGTAAACATTATGAACCAATCCATATTTTAACATGTATATTTATGAAAACAAGAATGTTAATTGGTGACGATCGACGATTTCATCAGGTGGAAACCATTGTATGACCGCATCATTTCACTAAGAGGGGATGCTTGGGCCCATAGAACTAGCTTAATCCCGCCACTTTATTATAGAAGTGCCTGGGAAGTGCGCGGTCGTGTATTTGTGTTAGGGGTGTCGATTTTGCCACTTTCTACGATTTTGATATTTGATTTTAGAATTGTTCCCACAGCGTGATATTGTTTTACCTTTGATTTTATTTTTACCACAACGTGAACACCAGTTCCCCATAAAACGATAATGACACAGACAGATGGAAACATAGGTCATATCTTTGATTATTTACAATAATAGTTAATGAGATTAAAACCATACATTCTTTATAGTCAAATCTCTATCTGTCTTACACAATGTAATAATACCGATAACAATACATACACAGATACACGCTTCATGTGATAACAATACATACACAGATACACGCTTCATGTGATAACAATACATACACAGATACACGCTTCATGTGATAACAATACATACACAGATACACGCTTCATGTGATAACAATACATACACAGATACACGCTTCATGTGATAACAATACATACACAGATACACGCTTCATGTGATAACAATACATACACAGATACACGCTTCATGTGATAACAATACATACACAGATACACGCTTCATGTGATAACAATACATACACAGATACACGCTTCATGTGATAACAATACATACACTGATACACGCTTCACGTGATAACAATACATACACAGATACACGCTTCATGTGATAACAATACATACACTGATACACGCTTCACGTGATAACAATACATACACAGATACACGCTTCATGTGATAACAATACATACACAGATACACGCTTCACGTGATAACAATACATACACAGATACACGCTTCATGTGATAACAATACATACACTGATACACGCTTCATGTGATAACAATACATACACAGATACACGCTTCATGTGATAACAATACATACACAGATACACGCTTCATGTGATAACAATACATACACAGATACACGCTTCATGTGATAACAATACATACACAGATACACGCTTCATGTGATAACAATACATACACAGATACACGCTTCATGTGATAACAATACATACACAGATACACGCTTCATGTGATAACAATACATACACAGATACACGCTTCATGTGATAACAATACATACACAGATACACGCTTCATGTGATAACAATACATACACAGATACACGCTTCATGTGATAACAATACATACACAGATACACGCTTCATGTGATAACAATACATACACAGATACACGCTTCATGTGATAACAATACATACACAGATACACGCTTCATGTGATAACAATACATACACAGATACACGCTTCATGTGATAACAATACATACACAGATACACGCTTCATGTGATAACAATACATACACAGATACACGCTTCATGTGATAACAATACATACACAGATACACGCTTCATGTGATAACAATACATACACAGATACACGCTTCATGTGATAACAATACATACACTGATACACGCTTCACGTTATAACAATACATACACAGATACACGCTTCATGTGATAACAATACATACACTGATACACGCTTCACGTGATAACAATACATACACAGATACACGCTTCATGTGATAACAATACATACACAGATACACGCTTCACGTGATAACAATACATACACAGATACACGCTTCATGTGATAACAATACATACACTGATACACGCTTCACGTGATAACAATACATACACAGATACACGCTTCATGTGATAACAATACATACACAGATACACGCTTCATGTGATAACAATACATACACAGATACACGCTTCATGTGATAACAATACATACACAGATACACGCTTCATGTGATAACAATACATACACAGATACACGCTTCATGTGATAACAATACATACACAGATACACGCTTCGTGTGATAACAATACATACACAGATACACGCTTCATGTGATAACAATACATACACAGATACACGCTTCATGTGATAACAATACATACACAGATACACGCTTCATGTGATAACAATACATACACAGATACACGCTTCATGTGATAACAATACATACACAGATACACGCTTCATGTGATAACAATACATACACAGATACACGCTTCATGTGATAACAATACATACACAGATACACGCTTCATGTGATAACAATACATACACAGATACACGCTTCATGTGATAACAATACATACACAGATACACGCTTCATGTGATAACAATACATACACAGATACACGCTTCATGTGATAACAATACATACACAGATACACGCTTCATGTGATAACAATACATACACAGATACACGCTTCATGTGATAACAATACATACACAGATACACGCTTCATGTGATAACAATACATACACAGATACACGCTTCATGTGATAACAATACATACACAGATACACGCTTCATGTGATAACAATACATACACAGATACACGCTTCATGTGATAACAATACATACACAGATACACGCTTCATGTGATAACAATACATACACAGATACACGCTTCATGTGATAACAATACATACACAGATACACGCTTCATGTGATAACAATACATACACAGATACACGCTTCATGTGATAACAATACATACACAGATACACGCTTCATGTGATAACAATACATACACAGATACACGCTTCATGTGATAACAATACATACACAGATACATGCTTCATGTGATAACAATACATACACAGATACACGCTTCATGTGATAACAATACATACACAGATACACGCTTCATGTGATAACAATACATACACAGATACACGCTTCATGTGATAACAATACATACACAGATACACGCTTCATGTGATAACAATACATACACAGATACACGCTTCATGTGATAACAATACATACACAGATACACGCTTCATGTGATAACAATACATACACAGATACATGCTTCATGTGATAACAATACATACACAGATACACGCTTCATGTGATAACAATACATACACAGATACACGCTTCATGTGATAACAATACATACACAGATACACGCTTCATGTGATAACAATACATACACAGATACACGCTTCATGTGATAACAATACATACACAGATACACGCTTCATGTGATAACAATACATACACAGATACACGCTTCATGTGATAACAATACATACACAGATACACGCTTCATGTGATAACAATACATACACAGATACACGCTTCATGTGATAACAATACATACACAGATACACGCTTCATGTGATAACAATACATACACAGATACACGCTTCATGTGATAACAATACATACACAGATACATGCTTCATGTGATAACAATACATACACAGATACACGCTTCATGTGATAACAATACATACACAGATACATGCTTCATGTGATAACAATACATACACAGATACACGCTTCATGTGATAACAATACATACACAGATACACGCTTCATGTGATAACAATACATACACAGATACACGCTTCATGTGATAACAATACATACACAGATACACGCTTCATGTGATAACAATACATACACAGATACACGCTTCATGTGATAACAATACATACACAGATACACGCTTCATGTGATAACAATACATACACAGATACACGCTTCATGTGATAACAATACATACACAGATACACGCTTCATGTGATAACAATACATACACAGATACACGCTTCATGTGATAACAATACATACACAGATACACGCTTCATGTGATAACAATACATACACAGATACACGCTTCATGTGATAACAATACATACACAGATACATGCTTCATGTGATAACAATACATACACAGATACACGCTTCATGTGATAACAATACATACACAGATACACGCTTCATGTGATAACAATACATACACAGATACACGCTTCATGTGATAACAATACATACACAGATACATGCTTCATGTGATAACAATACATACACAGATACATGCTTCATGTGATAACAATACATACACAGATACATGCTTCATGTGATAACAATACATACACAGATACACGCTTCATGTGATAACAATACATACACAGATACACGCTTCATGTGATAACAATACATACACAGATACATGCTTCATGTGATAACAATACATACACAGATACACGCTTCATGTGATAACAATACATACAGAGATACATGCTTCATGTGATAACAATACATACACAGATACACGCTTCATTTGATAACAATACATACACAGATACATGCTTCATGTGATAACAATACATACACAGATACACGCTTCGTGTGATAACAATACATACACAGATACATGCTTCATGTGATAACAATACATACACAGATACACGCTTCATGTGATAACAATACATACACAGATACATGCTTCATGTGATAACAATACATACACAGATACACGCTTCATGTGATAACAATACATACACAGATACACGCTTCATGTGATAACAATACATACACAGATACACGCTTCATGTGATAACAATACATACACAGATACACGCTTCATGTGATAACAATACATACACAGATACACGCTTCATGTGATAACAATACATACACAGATACACGCTTCATGTGATAACAATACATACACAGATACACGCTTCATCTGATAACAATACATACACTGATACACGCTTCATGTGATAACAATACATACACAGATACACGCTTCATGTGATAACAATACATACACAGACACACGCTTCATGTGATAACAATACATACACAGATACACGCTTCATGTGATAACAATACATACATGTACACAGATACACGCTTCATGTGATAACAATACATACACAGATACACGCTTCATGTGATAACAATACATACACTGATACACGCTTCATGTGATAACAATACATACACAGATACACGCTTCATGTGAAAACAATACATACACAGACACACGCTTCATGTGATAACAATACATACACAGATACACGCTTCATGTGATAACAATACATACATGTACACAGATACACGCTTCATGTGATAACAATACATACACAGATACACGCTTCATGTGATAACAATACATACACACGCTTCATGTGATAACAATACATACACAGATACACGCTTCATGTGATAACAATACATACACAGATACACGCTTCATGTGATAACAATACATACACAGATACATGCTTCATGTGATAACAATACATACACAGATACACGCTTCATGTGATAACAATACATACACAGACACACGCTTCATGTGATAACAATACCTACACAGATACACGCTTCATGTGATAACAATACATACACAGATACACGCTTCATGTGATAACAATACATACACAGATACACGCTTCATGTGATAACAATACATACACAGATACACGCTTCATGTGATAACAATACATACACTGATACACGCTTCATGTGATAACAATACATACACAGATACACGCTTCATGTGATAACAATACATACACAGACACACGCTTCATGTGATAACAATACATACAAAGATACACGCTTCATGTGATAACAATACATACATGTACACAGATACACGCTTCATGTGATAACAATACATACATGTACACAGATACACGCTTCATGTGATAACAATACATACACAGATACACGCTTCATGTGATAACAATACATACACTGATACACGCTTCACGTGATAACAATACATACACAGATACACGCTTCATGTGATAACAATACATACACAGACACACGCTTCATGTCATAACAATACATACACAGATACACGCTTCATGTGATAACAATACATACATGTACACAGATACACGCTTCATGTGATAACAATACATACACAGATACACGCTTCATGTGATAACATTACATACACACGCTTCATGTGATAACAATACATACACAGATACACGCTTCATGTGATAACAATACATACACAGATACACGCTTCATGTGATAACAATACATACACAGATACACGCTTCATGTGATAACAATACATACACAAATACACGCTTCATGTGATAACAATACATACACAGATACACGCTTCATGTGATAACAATACATACACAGATACACGCTTCATGTGATAACAATACATACACAGATACACGCTTCATGTGATAACAATACATACACAGATACACGCTTCATGTGATAACAATACATACACAGATACACGCTTCATGTGATAAACATCATATATTGTCACAGAAATGGACAGTAAAATAGCAAACAAGTTAAAGTAGAATCTGCTGGTTCTAGACCAATACTCTAAGGGTACTTAGAGTTGTAATTGTAGCATTGTGTCAAGCCATCACGATATCTAACGATAAGTGTATGTAATGAACCAATCAATAATTACAAATGAAGTGAGGACGTCTAACCTTAACCCTTGCCAGTTTAATTATTCACAGCCAATAGGGATTGAACAACACTAATCGATTCATGATTTATAGAGGGGTCAATCTAATAATATCAAGGTCTTTGTGAAATGAAAACAAAGCGCGTGCATTTAGAGCCTTTGTAGGTCCTTGGTCCTTGCAAGCAGTGATATATTGTTGATCTAAAGTCAGCCACTCTAGCAATCATCGGTTAGCTGTAAATTGAAAGAAAATTTATATAATATTGAATGTTCCATTACCATAAAGTATTTATCGTCTAGCTTCACAGGTACGTAGTATGGATGTAAATGAACACCAAAAATATATGCAGGTCAGCGGACAGCGAACAACTATTGACAGAAGCGCATGTTACTCAGTGATTATCACATGTTTTATGTTAAAATGAACAAAAAAATAATATTACACTTTCAGAACAGTTTCAAGGCAAAGTGTCAAAACAGCCATAATCGGTACACATATCACATATACATTACCACTCACTCTCTTGAGCTAGAACATGCACTTCAATAAAAGGTTTCAGGCTTAAGCTTGCTTGATTGGGCACACCCCTTATCTTAGTGAAATGATGTCGTCATGCAAGTGTGTAAATTGCCGATCCTCGAATATATCTGGGAGAGCAGAGTTGTTGTTAAATACTCGTAATCTTTCACTTTAAAAATAATATATTATCATATGTATAATTCTAGTTCTGCACAATAAGACTGGCGGCTTTAATCATCAATTACATTTTAAATAGAACACAATGCTATTGTTGTATTAGGCTACAATTCCACATATATTTCAAACAAAATTCAAAAAGATAAAACATGCTACTCCGAGGAACAAGTGATCAGTATGCTGGAGATCCTCATCGATAACATATTTGTCTCCTTTGGAGGGGCACTGTTTCAGCAGGTCGTCGGCATGCCAATGGGTACGAATTGTGCCCCTCTTCTAGCCGATTTATTTTTATACTCATATGAGTAAATAAGGGTAATAACAAAATTACCGAACTCCAAACAATCTTACAAAGGGAAAGTCAAAACTCATAATTATATAAACAGACAAAACCAGTCAACAACCGGAAAACTGTGAAAACCGTAATGACCCTTACTTGGTACAGGCATTTCTAAAGAAATGGTGGGTTGAATCAGATTTTAAAGCGCCAAACCTCCCGCTTTCATTACGGCTCAAGGTTTCCGGCTGTCACTATAACAGCATTTATAACAATACTGGAACAAAACAGGTAAAACAGTTGTCAAAACAGCACCAAACTCAGTGAAGTAAATGTCAAAGACACTTTTACGTCACACATTGATAGAAAAATATTTTTGACATTTTTGTCGACTACCTTATCTTTATACATTTCCACTATATGAAAATCCATCGTTTATAATCTTTTCTGCAGAGACGGAATATATTTCGACAAGATCTTGGTATCGAAATATAAACTTTTTAAGAGATCGAATAAGGCGAATCTTTTAATAGCCCTGGTCCAGTAGCCTGTTTCTCAGATGAAGATGACGTTTCAGGAAATCAGAATAATTGCTACTAGCCCTTGCATAACGAATCAATTGTGAGATGTAAACACCATATGCAGGAGAAGCTGGTATATTGCTGCACATATTTGGAAAATTTATGATTTTAAAATTGAAGTCCTCCCGTTTATCATAAATTTTAGTACTGATTTGACCACTGTCGTCAAATTCGAGGTATAAGTCCAAAAATGATGCGGACGAAGCTGTATCTGTGAGTTTCCTCAAAATCTTGTAAAAGATAAGACGATTCATGAAGCTAGAGCCTTTAATTTCACATACAGGTATATTGATGATGTTTTATCTATCAATAATCCTAGATTTGCAGAATTTCTTCCATTGATATATCCTCCAGAGCTGGAAATTAAAGAGACCACAGACACAGCTTCGTCCACATCATTTTTGGACTTATACCTGGAATTTGACGACAGTGGTCAACGCAGTACTAAAATTTATGATAAACGGGATGACTTCAATTTTAAAATCATAAATTTTCCTAACATGTGCAGCAATATACCAGCTTCTCCTGCATATGGTGTTTACATCTCGCGATTGATTCGCTATGCAAGGGCCAGTAGCAATTATTCTGATTTCTTGAAACGTCATCTTTATCTGAGAAACAGGCTACTGGACCAGGGCTATAAAAAGATTCGCCTTATTCGATCTTTTAAAAAGTTTATATTCAGATACCAAGATCTTGTCGAAAAATATTCTGTCTCTGCAGAGACGATAATAAACGATGGATTTTCATAAAGTAAATATGGAAAATGTATAAAATAAGGATTAAGTAATCGTGGTTTAGACATGACGTCATTCAATATCTCATTTGAAATCAAATTGTGTAAGAAGATGACCGTTTAGTTAAACCGTTCTGCAGAGACGATAATAAACGATGGATTTTCATAAACTACTACGTTGACTATTATTATACCTAATTTGTCCCAGTATTGTTAAAAATGCTGTTATAATGACAACCGGAACCTTTCAACCGTAATGGAAGCGGGATTTTTGGCGCCGTAAAATCTTATTCAACCCACCATTTCTTTAGAAATGCCTGTACCAAGTCAATGCTATTGCGGTTTTCCCAGTTTTCCGGTTGTTGACTGATTGTATCTGTGTGTTGACTTTTGAGTTTTGCCTATGCCTTTGGAAGATTGCTCGGTGTTCGGTAATTTTGTTATTACACTTATCGAAAGAAGTTATCAGGAAACAATGGTCAACCTTGAATCAATATCCAATTGCCAATATCAGCTCTGGTCATCTGTGTGAGATTTTATTATTCCAATAATTCTTAAGAAATGGTCATTTGTAATATATTCATGTGTTCTGATGATTTGTAGAGAACGAGCTGGCAGAATGAATTATTAGAATTAAAAGTTTTCATGTTGTTTATGGTAGTTTTACTGTTCATGATTGATGTCCAACAATATCTCCGAATAACAACTTTTATGCTTATGGTTTGCATCATTAACAGAAGACAGTAGGCGCATTGTCATAAAATCAGTCAATTCAGACACTTTCGACTATTTTTATAGGAGTCGGGGAATTTGTAGTTTTACATTGCAATAAAATGAAAAAGGTCACAATAACCTTAATAACAAATTGCTATACGATGGCACCATGTACATCACATAAGTAAGTTTATGGTGTTTGATACATTACCTTTACTAGTAGAAATAGCTGTATGTCTATAATATTTATTTGTTTTAGTAAGAAAGGATATGGATGTACATGAACTTGAGAGACTATCTAACATTAAACTTAGACACAAATTAAACTAGATGAAGAGCGCTTTTATTGCTGTTTTACATTTGTTTATTCTTTTGTAGCTGAATAAATAAAATATATAATCTATAGCCTAAATTTACCATTCTAATAGTTATACTGTATTATAATTTAAAATAAAACTTCCAACAGTAATGGTGGACACAATTGGCAATTGAAACAAAACGATTTACTCTGACAAACATTAGGCTGAAACGATAACGATAAAACCTAGGTTCTGGTTTTGATGTGCATGCACATGTGGCGGTGAATCACTGGTAAAGTTTTTCTACATATCTTTTAAGAACATTGGTACTAAAACGAAATGTGCTGAAGGTTTGGATAATTAAAATTTTACAGAGTATCAGATTGATTTCCGTGCTTTTTGTGTTTGTGGAAATGAACGTTATTAGTCAATCACCTATTTCATACTACTAAATATTTCGAATGAGGAAGCAAGTCAATATTGTTTATTTCTGTGCATATATTGTGTGAGCAATCGTGGGAAAATGGCTACAAAATATGAAATTCAATTTAAAGACGAAGTTAACAAACCAATTTCATTATTAAATTAATTGAGTAAGTTAAACTGATGGACGACAATACATCCAAACACATTAACAGTGAAATATTGCTCCTAACCATTGTCATCTATCATTACATTATCTAGATTACAGCATAACAAGCTAATCGAAATTCATGTCCTGATATTTTTTTACAAGCATAAAGAAATGCTAACCATATTTGTATGCACATTTAATCCAATAAAGATAATCAAATAAGTTTATATTTTCAAAATAAATTATCATCTCTCTTATGCTCGCTGTCGTAATTCGGGTTATTGTATCGTAGTATCGGAGATATAAGGAGCTGAACAAATCAGCTAGGTACTTCGAGATTTCCCAGAAAACGACTTGTCCGTTTTTGCGATAAAGGACTACGGTTGTATTATATTTCGTACTAATTAATAAATCAACAAGTAAAAGTTATTGTAGTATGACTACACACTATCACAAATACCAATGCAGTATATTGACAGTGCAATAGCACGATCATCAAATGCCCTTAATCTAGTTACTTCTAGCTAGGAAACTAGAATCTGTAAGTTAAAGACCATTGCACATAGGACAAAACCATCATAACTAATACTTCTAACAGATTTAATACCTGTTAGTCGTAAACATGTATCGAAATTAATGGTCCTCGTGGGAGACCAGAATAAATAGGCCATAAATTTGTAGAAATCATATATGAATATAAAATGGTAATGTAATATTGAAGGACATATAAATGCACTGATTTATTGCCGTGGGGTTCTTTGTAACTTTATTTTATTGATCGACGCAAGCAATTTGAATGATCATCCTATATGAATAGCTTTAGTGCATTCTTCAACTTTCAACTTTATTGAATAAACTCAGGCGCAGCTACAGAAGCATCAATATAAGATGACAGAATGAGTAGATAATGTATACGTATTACACAAAAGCAGATGATAGGTGATACACAAGTTATCACGGTCAGAGGTTACGACTTGGGTCTACTCGACTCATGCTATATTTATTACCAGGCCATGTGCGTTGTATAGTGATATATTTTAAAGTGGATTACAAATAAATTCTATCCAATATAGTGGAAATATTTGAACAGTGTACATTAAAATAAGGGTAATAACAAAATTACCAAACTCCGAACAATCTTCCAAAGGGAAAGTCAAAACTCATAAGTATATAAACAGACAAAATCAGTCAACAACCGGAAAACTGTGAAAACCGTAATGACCCTGACTTGGTACAGGCATTTCTAAAGAAATGGTGGGTTGAATCAGATTTTAAAGCGCCAAACCTCCCTCTTTCATTACGACTCAAAGGTTCCGGCTGTCACTATAACAGTATTTATAACAATACTGGAACTAAATAGGTAAAATAGTTGTCCAATCAGTACCAAATTCAGTGAGAAAGGTGGAACATCTATCGTGAACCATCTCCATCAACAACCACGACAATCGTAACTACTCGGCCATTCTCGCTACTCTGCAAATACCCTCGTACGTACATAGTAGAAATTCTTCTTAAATTGTTTGCCGAAAGTTAAGATAAGCCAAGCCGCACAAAAATATAGTCCACGAAAATCCATTATGGAAGACATACTAAGTAAAATCTAATCATGCAAAACTAATCAAAACTTTAATTGAAATATAGAAAATTGTTTAAAATATAACTTTATTAAACTTGCATGTAACTGACATGTGAAAAGTAGTGCGATTTATACGCCTAATGCATACGAGGTTATTTGCAGGGTAGCGAGAATGGCCGAATAGTTACGATTGCAACCCCGAGTCACCTGAAGTATTTTAACTACGAAAGTAAATGTCAAAAACACTTTTACGTCACACATTGATAAAAAATATTTTTGACATTTTTGTTGACTTATTTTGTTATCTTTATACATTTACACTATATGAAAATCCATCAGAACTACAGAAGATTTACAATTTTTTGGAGGAACAATGACAGGTGAGTAAGAACTTGTGTATTTCCTAATTTCAACATTGTGTTCATTTTTGTTTCACAAGGACATATTATAAAATAATTTGGCATGTATTTAGTTCGGATATCCTTCAATAACTCACAACAAAAAATATAATGAAATTCATTTCCAATGCATAGATTACAAAGATATATAGGGTCTAACACCGGGAGAGGAGCAAGATAGTAACATCTGTGACACCCGAGGGTAAGATTTAAATCGTATCGGACGAGGCTTGTCCGAGTCCAATACGATTTAAATCTTACCCGAGGGTGTCACAGATTTTACTATCTTGCACCTTTTACGGTGTTTGACTCTTTTTCTCACCCCTTTCTACCGTGTCAATGTTTGTTTACTTGTTGTGTAGTTTGGTGCATTAATTTGCGAACCGTATCACAGCCACAGGACCAAAGGCAAAATGCCACGTAATATGCGAGCTTAAGCGAGTTCTTTATGGTATAGAATGTGTACTTAGGATTTTTTAACAAACATGGTTGAACATATTGTCGAAGAAAAAAAAATTCTACGTTTTGTAAACACCAGTTTCCGGGTAACACACTAACACACTCAACTAATGAAGATCTTCTTAACATAAAGCGTAAATGTGATCCTGAAGTCTCGTACCCTCTCTCGTACGTCCGATACCACTGAAACCTGGAACCCGTGTGTAATAAAAGTCATTTTGCCAGTTTGTTTTACTTATATTGATATTGTTTAATTTATTAAATCTCTTCTGACATACTGACAAGAATTTTTGTTTCTACGCGGAAGTTAACTTTTGAGATTTCGTAAGGAACGATAACTCGAATAAAGGAACGACAGCTCGATTGAATGAGACTAGATTCGGCCCTAAAAAAAGTCGTCCCTAATATATCTCGGCCCAAAAAATCTCGACACTTTTTGATGAAATTGTCAGATAATTTTCAGATGAGCGAGCATTCATGGCCGTGCCGATTTCATATTAAAATAAAACAAGATGTTCATTTTACAACTTTAAAGAGGTTCAAAATAATAAAGTTAACAAACTTGTGATAGATTCTACAATAACAAAATTTTGCACCTTTTACGATGTTTGTCTCTTTTTCTCATCTCTTTCAATATTTGTTTACGTTGAGAAAATATAGAGTACCCTCCCTTGTTATGTAACTAACGTAAATAAAAACAATTACCTCCCTTTGACCAACGTCATTTTTTTTTTTACAGGCATTTATCGCTGTTGTAGTCTAGCATTTATAATATATTTATATTGTATTTTATTGTGAAATACATTTAAAATACTGTCAAGACACTATAAATCGACAATTTAATTCAACAATAGAAAACAATTTTGCGGTAAAAACGACGTGTAGCTTGTCTTACCCTGGAGCCGGGGTAAGATAGAAAAATCTTTTTCACCTAAACTAACAGACTACTTTATCCAAGGGGTGAGAATACATAATCTTTCATCCCTGGGGATTCCCACACAACGGCCCGTTTCAATTGGAAATTTTATATTATTATACAATTTTTACGGCCCTCGGAAGAGGTGAATATCCAAAATTGTCAACCCCACTAGGGTTATTTCCCCGAGGGAAATTACCCTTGTGGGGTTGACAATTTTGGATATTCATTGATTCAGAGGGCCGTAACTGTTTTATTATACCGAACAAACAGTTGAGATATACTGTTTGATATTTGAATTGTTTAAAAATTATTCCATTAGGGTTGTAATTTCCGAGGGTTATTCACCATTGAATAATAGGGTTATTCAATGGACGTGTGTAATTCTTGAGGTTATTCACCGTTGGCGGCGATTAGAAGCAAAAATATCCAGATTATTTTATGTCATGTGATTATCTTTTAACCAATAGAATTGATTCTTTATCATGTGAAGTATAATAATAGTTCTTAATTTACAAATATAGTTTCTATGATAAGTGAACAAATTAATATATTTTTGACCATCCCATATATTGCTGAAACCCGTTTCATCAAATATTGACTTAATATAATTCATCCATAGTATGTCTCTATTGCCACTTATAAATAATTTAAATAGTAATCTGTAGATTTTACCAGATAATTTATCAGGATTACCCACAATTTTGTTCCAAAAACACAACATTTTTTATTTTAATCTGTAATTCTATAGGGTATCGCACAAGTTCTCCATACACCATACAATTTGGTGTGGTTGTTCTAACTCCTAAAATCTTTTTACAAAATTGTAAATGATTTTTTTCAAAAATGTTCTTGTTTTCAGATCAGTGATTTCTAAGAAGTATATGGCACAATATCCGATCGAAATAGCAGAACAAATACAAAGTAGAGGACAATCTTTCAGGAAAACACGGCCTTGCCAGTTTTTGAGTGTGATGTTTGTACTGCTACTAGACTACCATAATACAAATATAATATGCTAAAGAAATTCCGATAACAAAGAAAATGAGATGCAACTTTCAGACCAGATCCCCTAAGTTCATCGTAATGATTGTATGTTTTTGTTGAACGTTTGTAAGCATAAGTAGTGGTATCACTCCCCTCTTTGTGTGAGTTCTAACTGGTTCACAAAATCAACATATAAAATGAAAATAAAAAATCCACACCCTCAGACAAGTGCCAAAATAAAACAAAAAATCGTAGAAATAGACAAAATGAATACCCGTAACACACATGTACGACCGTTCACTCTACTGGTTTGGTGTATGCACTTCAATAAACAAGTGACGGGGTTAAACTATTTTATGGGCCTCTTAGAGAAATGGTGCGGTCATACCAGTGCTTTCCACATGTGAGTAAAATACCGACCATCTGGATGAGTGGTATTGTTGCAAAGAACGCACAGTTTTGATATTTTGGCATAAATTTTTTTTTTTTATTATTTAGCCAAAAATGTTGTTATATGTATAGTGTTAGTTCTATGAAAGAGAAAGCCGATGGTCGTAACACTCAATTAAATGTTAAATAGTGTACAAGGACATCATAAATTTTAATGGTCACATTATAATCAAAATCTAATTGACAATACCATCTCTCGTCATCTGTACGTAAGTCACAAAATAGTTTTTAACACGGTGACGATATCTTCCAAAATACTTATTTTCAAGTTTCTGTGAGGATATATTAATAAAATCAAAGTTTGAATTATTTACATGACAGAGCTTCATCAATATATCTGAATGTGAGATTAAAGGCTTTAGTATTTGTATTTATTTAGTTTTTGAAATTTTTTGCATAAGCTCTATTTCAGTTTTATCGTCATGGAAAGAGAGGACGTTATCTATTTATATTTTAGTATATAAATATTTTTTTCTAAATATCTCAAAATTGCGTCGACTAATTGTGCCATTTAAAAATACGTTAGATAAAGAATTGACGTGGTAGAATGCTAGTCGGACGTTTATCACCCTCTACACAGTCGATTTGAACGTGGTTTAGTTTATAATGAACATTATACTAACTACATTCTGGTCGTTACTCCTTATTTGAAAAATAGCCATGTTTAAGTCTACTATGACCAAGACAACATGTGGTCAATACCACTTGTTAAATTACCGGCAGACTTAATCTTACAGCAATTTGTCCTGGAGATTCATTGTTCGTATTACTCCGTAGCACATTAAAATTATATTTTCTTAATGACAAAAGGTTCCTTTTACGTCTCACATAATTTTTTCAATAAGTTCGTCAAAGCCATTTTCTATCAAGACAGATCAAATATACTAGCTAATAAACATCCTGTTTATGGGAGAATAAGAATCGACAAAATGGTGATGTAGTAATTTCAAAACAAAAGATATTCAACTTACAAGACAATAACAAAAATTATGAGAAATGTTGTCATTTGTAAAGTAAATCCCATCAAACCTGCTTTAGTGACCATCTCTATTAAGCAATTACCTTGTATTGTGTGATCTTAATTTTATCGTATTTAGCGATAACCTGTCTCTGTGGGGGTCTTCGTCTTGTTGCCAATGTCTCTGGAATGTCCATTTTTAATATTTTAGCAATTACATAGAAAAAAATAATATTCTTTTATTTATGTAAAATAAATATGTTTCTATAAATTCTTACCTTAATATGAATTCCTAATATATATTTATATTTCTTTTTTAAAAGTCAAACATGTAATCCTGGTATATATTATGTCCCTGTCGTGTTCACGTATCATTTAAGACATGACGAATATCGAAAATCCGAAAAAACTTGTAGCTAACATACTGAAAGCGGAGGTGAAAATGGAAACATCGATAACTCACAGCAGCAGCATTGACAACACTGGCTAAGGATGTAAATTTTTGTTTTTATATTTAAAGGATTTAATATTGTTCGATAACTTCACAGCAGTAATTACACATATATGCATAATTAGCTGTCAGTTTCATATTGAGCAGTCAAAACAGACATTTTTTCAATTACAATAAAACACTTGATAAAATTCTCATTTCAAATATCCAACATTGTTAACAATAAGCTTTAAAATCTTCATCCACATACACATAAAACCTTATAAGGATTGTTATGCAGTGTTAACGACAATTCTGACTACGTGCAATACATTTGGTATATCAAAAATACTATTGTTCCATATAAAGAAAAGTTTGAAGATATCAAAGAGGTAATTGCAAGTCGTACATCGAAAAACAGCTAATGCAATGGCTGAACGAAAACGGAGAAGATGACAAACAATGCCTCTTTCTATAATTTTGATATTTGATTTTGGAATTGTACCGATAGTGTGGTATGTTTTGTTTTTCGCTTTACTACTAATGCAAACGTGTATATCAAAATTAGTGACACGACGCTTTTCTGGAATAACCTTCATCAGGTACACTCAAAATTGAAAAATGGAAAAGGCAAATAATTTTAAAATCTTTGGGAGCAATAAAACCAAAGGTCCTAAACAGGATAGCCAAAATCGGCTAAGGTCACCTATGCCTGGGGGAGGACAATCTTATTTTTATTACAGAGTACTTAAGATTGAGGAACAAAACTCCCACAAAAAAGGGGGTGACCTCAGGTGATACGGAATGTTATTTGTACAATTTTTATTGTTGTTTCATTATCTTTTTACCTGAAAATTCTTCTCACTTGGGTATTTTGTTGTAGTCGTATAGCTTGGGGAACATCATCTTTCCAAACGGATTTCAGCAATTCTAAATAACACTCACTGATTTATTATACAGCGCTAGATTTCAACTTTAGAAATGATGCGGTTATGCCAGTCTTTACCACATGTGTGTAAAGTGTAAACCTATGATTATAGACAAGAGTTTCTAACTTACAACTTTTGTACTAGATATGGCCTAAATAAAACGTTTGCTTAGTGTCCAAACTAGACATGATCTAAACAAATAACCTTTTATTTATGTTTATGCAAAAGCAAAAAAAAGGCAAGCAATTATATTTTACCATATTTAGTTGTTTTGTTCAAGTATTGTTATAAATACTGTTATAGTGACAGCCGTAATGAAAGGGGGAGGTTTGGCGCTTTAAAATCTGATTCAACCCACCATTTCTTTAGAAATGCCTGTACCAAGTCATGGTCATTACGGTTTTCACAGTTTTCCGGTTGTTGACTGATTTTGTCTGTTTATATACTTGACTTTCCCTTTGTAAGATTGTTCGGAGTTCGGTAATTTTGTTATTACCCTTATTTAGAGACGTTCTTGTGAACAAACGAGATACCAAATATCTTGAAGTTTGTAGCTTTTATGAAGAACTTGCCTATCTTCTTCATGACTATCGGCACATTAGGCAATTTCCATGATGAGGAAGGGTTAAGACTTTTTATTTCCATTTATTGGTAAAATTTGAAATTTAAGATAACATCCTAGGTAAAGGTATAACTTATATATGAAAAGCTAATATGGCAAAATATGTAATTAACTGGCAACTGATTTTCACATTCAACATAGTCAAACAGTATATCACTAGACTGTGTATTAATGTAAGTTAATTCAATTCAACATAGTCAAACAGTATATCACTAGACTGTGTATTAATGTAAGTTAATTCAATTCAACATAGTCAAACAGTATATCACTAGACTGTGTATTAATGTAAGTTAATTCAATTCAACATAGTCAAACAGTATATCACTAGACTGTGTATTAATGTAAGTTAATTCAATTCAACATAGTCAAACAGTATATCACTAGACTGTGTATTAATGTAAGTTAATTCAATTCAACATAGTCAAACAGTATATCACTAGACTGTGTATTAATGTAAGTTAATTCAATTCAACATAGTCAAACAGTATATCACTAGACTGTGTATTAATGTAAGTTAATTCTATTCAACATAGTCAAACAGTATATCACTAGACTGTGTATTAATGTAAGTTAATTCTATTCAACATAGTCAAACAGTATATCACTAGACTGTGTATTAATGTAAGTTAATTCTATTCAACATAGTCAAACAGTATATCACTAGACTGTGTATTAATGTAAGTTAATTCTATTCAACATAGTCAAACAGTATATCACTAGACTGTGTATTAATGTAAGTTAATTCTATTCAACATAGTCAAACAGTATATCACTAGACTGTGTATTAATGTAAGTTAATTCTATTCAACATAGTCAAACAGTATATCACTAGACTGTGTATTAATGTAAGTTAATTCTATTCAGCATAGTCAAACAGTATATCACTAGACTGTGTATTAATGTAAGTTAATTCTATTCAACATAGTCAAACAGTATATCACTAGACTGTGTATTAATGTAAGTTAATTCTATTCAACATAGTCAAACAGTATATCACTAGACTGTGTATTAATGTAAGTTAATTCTATTCAACATAGTCAAACAGTATATCACTAGACTGTGTATTAATGTAAGTTAATTCTATTCAACATAGTCAAACAGTATATCACTAGACTGTGTATTAATGTAAGTTAATTCTATTCAACATAGTCAAACAGTATATCACTAGACTGTGTATTAATGTAAGTTAATTCTATTCAACATAGTCAAACAGTATATCACTAGACTGTGTATTAATGTAAGTTAATTCTATTCAACATAGTCAAACAGTATATCACTAGACTGTGTATTAATGTAAGTTAATTCTGTTCAACATAGTCAAACAGTATATCACTAGACTGTGTATTAATGTAAGTTAATTCTATTCAACATAGTCAAACAGTATATCACTAGACTGTGTATTAATGTAAGTTAATTCTATTCAACATAGTCAAACAGTATATCACTAGACTGTGTATTAATGTAAGTTAATTCTATTCAACATAGTCAAACAGTATATCACTAGACTGTGTATTAATGTAAGTTAATTCTATTCAACATAGTCAAACAGTATATCACTAGACTGTGTATTAATGTAAGTTAATTCTATTCAACATAGTCAAACAGTATATCACTAGACTGTGTATTAATGTAAGTTAATTCTATTCAACATAGTCAAACACTATATCACTAGACTGTGTATTAATGTAAGTTAATTCTATTCAACATAGTCAAACAGTATATCACTAGACTGTGTATTAATGTAAGTTAATTCAATTCAACATAGTCAAACAGTATATCACTAGACTGTGTATTAATGTAAGTTAATTCAATTCAACATAGTCAAACAGTATATCACTAGACTGTGTATTAATGTAAGTTAATTCTATTCAACATAGTCAAACAGTATATCACTAGACTGTGTATTAATGTAAGTTAATTCTATTCAACATAGTCAAACAGTATATCACTAGACTGTGTATTAATGTAAGTTAATTCTATTCAACATAGTCAAACAGTATATCACTAGACTGTGTATTAATGTAAGTTAATTCTATTCAACATAGTCAAACAGTATATCACTAGACTGTGTATTAATGTAAGTTAATTCTATTCAACATAGTCAAACAGTATATCACTAGACTGTGTATTAATGTAAGTTAATTCTATTCAACATAGTCAAACAGTATATCACTAGACTGTGTATTAATGTAAGTTAATTCTATTCAACATAGTCAAACAGTATATCACTAGCCTGTGTATTAATGTAAGTTAATTCTATTCAACATAGTCAAACAGTATATCACTAGACTGTGTATTAATGTAAGTTAATTCTATTCAACATAGTCAAACAGTATATCACTAGACTGTGTATTAATGTAAGTTAATTCTATTCAACATAGTCAAACAGTATATCACTAGACTGTGTATTAATGTAAGTTAATTCTATTCAACATAGTCAAACAGTATATCACTAGACTGTGTATTAATGTAAGTTAATTCTATTCAACATAGTCAAACAGTATATCACTAGACTGTGTATTAATGTAAGTTAATTCTATTCAACATAGTCAAACAGTATATCACTAGACTGTGTATTAATGTAAGTTAATTCTATTCAACATAGTCAAACAGTATATCACTAGACTGTGTATTAATGTAAGTTAATTCTATTCAACATAGTCAAACAGTATATCACTAGACTGTGTATTAATGTAAGTTAATTCTATTCAACATAGTCAAACAGTATATCACTAGACTGTGTATTAATGTAAGTTAATTCTATTCAACATAGTCAAACAGTA
This sequence comes from Bathymodiolus brooksi, assembly GCA_963680875.1. NCBI lineage: Eukaryota > Metazoa > Mollusca > Bivalvia > Mytilida > Modiolidae > Bathymodiolus > Bathymodiolus brooksi. Next base: position 127,905,005 of record OY804577.1, on the reverse strand, counting down.
TATCACTAGACTGTGTATTAATGTAAGTTAATTCTATTCAACATAGTCAAACAGTATATCACTAGACTGTGTATTAATGTAAGTTAATTCTATTCAACATAGTCAAACAGTATATCACTAGACTGTGTATTAATGTAAGTTAATTCTATTCAACATAGTCAAACAGTATATCACTAGACTGTGTATTAATGTAAGTTAATTCTATTCAACATAGTCAAACAGTATATCACTAGACTGTGTATTAATGTAAGTTAATTCAATTCAACATAGTCAAACAGTATATCACTAGACTGTGTATTAATGTAAGTTAATTCTATTCAACATAGTCAAACAGTATATCACCAGACTGTGTATTAATGTAAGTTAATTCAATTCAACATAGTCAAACAGTATATCACTAGACTGTGTATTAATGTAAGTTAATTCAATTCAACATAGTCAAACAGTATATCACTAGACTGTGTATTAATGTAAGTTAATTCTATTCAACATAGTCAAACAGTATATCACTAGACTGTGTATTAATGTAAGTTAATTCTATTCAACATAGTCAAACAGTATATCACTAGACTGTGTATTAATGTAAGTTAATTCTATTCAACATAGTCAAACAGTATATCACTAGACTGTGTATTAATGTAAGTTAATTATATTCAACATAGTCAAACAGTATATCACTAGACTGTGTATTAATGTAAGTTAATTCTATTCAACATAGTCAAACAGTATATCACTAGACTGTGTATTAATGTAAGTTAATTCTATTCAACATAGTCAAACAGTATATCACTAGACTGTGTATTAATGTAAGTTAATTCTATTCAACATAGTCAAACAGTATATCACTAGACTGTGTATTAATGTAAGTTAATTCTATTCAACATAGTCAAACAGTATATCACTAGACTGTGTATTAATGTAAGTTAATTCTATTCAACATAGTCAAACAGTATATCACTAGACTGTGTATTAATGTAAGTTAATTCTATTCAACATAGTCAAACAGTATATCACTAGACTGTGTATTAATGTAAGTTAATTCTATTCAACATAGTCAAACAGTATATCACTAGACTGTGTATTAATGTAAGTTAATTCTATTCAACATAGTCAAACAGTATATCACTAGACTGTGTATTAATGTAAGTTAATTCTATTCAACATAGTCAAACAGTATATCACTAGACTGTGTATTAATGTAAGTTAATTCAATTCAACATAGTCAAACAGTATATCACTAGACTGTGTATTAATGTAAGTTAATTCAATTCAACATAGTCAAACAGTATATCACTAGACTGTGTATTAATGTAAGTTAATTCAATTCAACATAGTCAAACAGTATATCACTAGACTGTGTATTAATGTAAGTTAATTCAATTCAACATAGTCAAACAGTATATCACTAGACTGTGTATTAATGTAAGTTAATTCTATTCAACATAGTCAAACAGTATATCACTAGACTGTGTATTAATGTAAGTTAATTCAATTCAACATAGTCAAACAGTATATCACTAGACTGTGTATTAATGTAAGTTAATTCTATTCAACATAGTCAAACAGTATATCACTAGACTGTGTATTAATGTAAGTTAATTCTATTCAACATAGTCAAACAGTATATCACTAGACTGTGTATTAATGTAAGTTAATTCTATTCAACATAGTCAAACAGTATATCACTAGACTGTGTATTAATGTAAGTTAATTCTATTCAACATAGTCAAACATTATATCACTAGACTGTGTATTAATGTAAGTTAATTCTATTCAACATAGTCAAACAGTATATCACTAGACTGTGTATTAATGTAAGTTAATTCTATTCAACATAGTCAAACAGTATATCACTAGACTGTGTATTAATGTAAGTTAATTCTATTCAACATAGTCAAACAGTATATCACTAGACTGTGTATTAATGTAAGTTAATTCAATTCAACATAGTCAAACAGTATATCACTAGACTGTGTATTAATGTAAGTTAATTCAATTCAACATAGTCAAACAGTATATCACTAGACTGTGTATTAATGTAAGTTAATTCAATTCAACATAGTCAAACAGTATATCACTAGACTGTGTATTAATGTAAGTTAATTCAATTCAACATAGTCAAACAGTATATCACTAGACTGTGTATTAATGTAAGTTAATTCTATTCAACATAGTCAAACAGTATATCACTAGACTGTGTATTAATGTAAGTTAATTCAATTCAACATAGTCAAACAGTATATCACTAGACTGTGTATTAATGTAAGTTAATTCTATTCAACATAGTCAAACAGTATATCACTAGACTGTGTATTAATGTAAGTTAATTCTATTCAACATAGTCAAACAGTATATCACTAGACTGTGTATTAATGTAAGTTAATTCAATTCAACATAGTCAAACAGTATATCACTAGACTGTGTATTAATGTAAGTTAATTCTATTCAACATAGTCAAACAGTATATCACTAGACTGTGTATTAATGTAAGTTAATTCTATTCAACATAGTCAAACAGTATATCACTAGACTGTGTATTAATGTAAGTTAATTCTATTCAACATAGTCAAACAGTATATCACTAGACTGTGTATTAATGTAAGTTAATTCTATTCAACATAGTCAAACAGTATATCACTAGACTGTGTATTAATGTAAGTTAATTCAATTCAACATAGTCAAACAGTATATCACTAGACTGTGTATTAATGTAAGTTAATTCAACAATATAAGAATAAAATAAAAGATAAGATAAAACATTATAATTTGTGATTTAATTTCACACGGTATTGTAAGATGGTTTGTAGAGCGTTCATTTAATTTCACACGGTATTGTAAGATGGTTTGTAGAGCGTTCATTTAATTTCACACGGTATTGTAAGATGGTTTGTAGAGCGTTCATTTAATTTCACACGGTATTGTAAGATGGTTTGAAGAGCGTTCATTTAATTTCACACGGTATTGTAAGATGGTTTGAAGAGCGTTCATTTAATTTCACACGGTATTGTAAGATGGTTTGAAGAGCGTTCATTTAATTTCACACGGTATTGTAAGATGGTTTGAAGAGCGTTCATTTCTCTTAAATAACTATCGCGCGAAATCATGTTATTTTAATTACGACCAATTCTGTAGCGTAGGTAAATAAAATAAATAAGGAAACACCGGGTTATAGAAATATGATGTAGTTTCTCATCTGCAATGTCCAACTCCTCCGAAAAGCGTGTCCTAGTGTAGAGCATGGGAAATGACATGCTTTTTGCACTTAAAAAAACATTTTTTTACAAGATATCTTAATTAGCAAGATTACTGGGATGTGTCGTAAGCGGCCTGTTGCTGGGCGATATTTTCCGGACCTATTCATTATATAGTCTTTTGTCCTGTGGTAGTCTAATCTTTCGCCCTTTGACCCATCATAGTGCCACCTCAATACTACATGATGTATTGTTTTATCACCATTTTTTTTAAACAAGCAGATACTAATCTTGTAGTAACAGTAGAAAGTTAAATATAGGTGACACATGTTTAAGGAATGTCAGGCTACTTGCAAATGCACATAATGTGCATCAGCTCCCAATGCACAACAGATGTAAAGACCTGGTCATTGGTGGCCCTTTGGTAGCGATAATTGTCAGACCATTACTTCCAATTCCAATCCGCAAATCTATCCGCAGCTCCTCTCAATGTAAAGTTTGTACCTGATTTTATTATTTTTAGAGTTGTACTCGTCTTGGATAGAACTTAAATACTGTTCACTTGACAGACCTCTTTATTTCTCCACATAATAATCTAGACAGAAACTGTTTCAGTGTTAATTGTTAAAAGTTAGAAAGACGCAACCTCTTGTGATGTTACATGATTTATTTATATTCTATTTGTAACTTGCTCATAATTCTATAGAATAAAATACCATGGTGTAAAACGAGTTTTTGCCTTGCTTTATTACTGCAAATAATCTTCAATAAATCAATTCTCCTTGGAAATGAAATGTTTTACCAAAGTAAATAAATTGTAGGCTATAACCATCAATCACAAAGAAAATATATATATCTGAAGGCATTAGTATAATCCCATCAAATTTTTGCTATCACGCTCAACACATTTTCATCTATCTTAATTCTTTTCATTAGTGAATCTAAAGTGGCTTTTTTTTCTTGACAAAAGGCGTGGGATTGAATTAAACATCAACGTTTGGGTGCATTACATATGTAATATGTGATTATACTGTGATAATATTAAGTTTTAAGTATAATAATATCTTCCATTTTTTCATGAAACAACAAGCTGCTATTTAATTGATATCCATACCGATGTGAATCGTTCAAAGTGGAGACCCCACATAGAACCCCTAGCTTTTCCTACCCTTTCTTATCCTTTTTATCCGTGGGAATCTAAAAGTCCGCCCATATGCTGATCCAAGTGCACCCTTTAACATACACGATCTATTGTTTGTAAAGTTATATTCGTTATGAATAAGGGCCCGGTGGCTCAATGAGTTAGGTAGTTGGATTACCTAACAACTCATACAAGACTATCACCGATACGGCGTGGATTCGCGTCCGGCTTTGTAAATTACAAAAAAGGGTGCACTCGACTCGCAGCCGCAACTGATAAAGTTTACCAGTTATTTGCCCATGGTCGGTGGTTCTCACCGGGTACTCCGGCTTCTTCCACCACTAAAACTGGTCGCCATAATATTGCTGAAAGTGGCGTTAAACACAATAAATCAAATCAAATCAAATCGTCATGAATATAGCTTAGATACTGCTCACTTGACGTAAGTTTTGAAGCTACATGGTACTAAAAAGAGGAGACCGGAACATATTCGCTTGTAACAGACCACCAACAACAGCAACTAATACATTTTGATCAGAAGCAGTTCGTGCAAATTGTCTATAACGTGCTATGAGTGTGCATTCCCTATACAGGAGACATTCATTTACGTCACGCCCCAAGGGAAATTTGTGTATTTGAATCATCTCGCAACAAGCGGTAGAGGTAGACCGTTATGGAGATGTTGTACCAGCAGAGGAGAAACTATGTAATATTTGTATACCACAAATAGTGTTGTCATCTTTTCATGGATTGGATATATTGCAGGACGATATATGTTAAATACGTTTTGTATGGTCAGTTGTTTTATTTATGACGTGGAGATGCGCTTTCGTTAAGAATGAAATTATGGAAGCAAAATTGCATGAGAAACTCCAATGACTGAAATGTCAATGGTGTTACAGTTTTGTTTTTTTGTATTGATATAAAACAGAAGTAGACAAATCCCAAATATGAAACAAAGCATACCACAGAAAACCATGACATAGATCATAGCAGACTATATGACAATCGGGGGGTGGGGGGGGGGGACATTACATAGTGCAAACCATTACAATCTCGAGAAAACAAATGTGAAACATGAAATACAATAACGACAAATATGACAACATAATAAAACCGGAAGTGTGGTCAGTGCTTTCTTGAAATAAATCATCTAATCGGATTATTCAAGCCATTATTATCTACGTTTGATTGGGTTTGATAGTTTGTGCATTAGATAATTTTTTTTAATGCTTTTCTTTATTTCTGTGATACCTTTATTTCTGTGATACCTTTATTTCTGTGATACCTTTATTTCTGTGATACCTTTTCACTGTAATAGAAACGAAATATACAGTTTGTAATCCCGCAAAAATATGTGAGGTCTGTCAATAAGTGAAATATGAGACCATTACCAGGAATATGATCCAAAATGTATTGTTGATGATATCTGCCACAAACTGCATATGGTGTGACCAATATAATTGATCCCAAACACTCTTAAATTATTTTGCTTTCCAATATTTCTATATTGAGTGTACCTAATGAAGGTTGTTACAGAAACGTGTCTTTTTTGCACAACACCAAATACATAGTTGCTGTTTAAAATGACAGAATTTTGTCTCGCCGAGAGACTTTATAAATGTCAAGCTTCGATCTAAAAGTGAAATTCAATCTCTGTTTTTTTCGTGTAAAATATAGATTTAAAAAAAAAAAAATACGGCTAAAATAGCAAAATTGTCGTTAAGTTATCTACAAAAATACAGTGCTAAATATTTTTAAATAAGTTGCAAAGATGTGTAATGCCAATCATCTAAGGTCAATTTTTGCCTTACAGAGAATATTCATCTTCATTAAATTCGATTAACTATCATTGGAAGAAATGTTTATATAGCTGACTGACGGAACTAATATTTGTATCCTCATTATAACGTGTTTTAATTATCAGTTTTAGTTTAACGTTTGTTTTATTTCTATACATTTCCCTCTCCTAAAATTCAATGTCATACTATATTTCCTGCTGATGATATAATGTACAAGATGAAATGATTATATAGATATATTTGAGTCTGACAAAGGCAAAGTATTTTAATTTTATTTTTGAAATTGTTATTTTTACATTTGATAAATCCTTTGAAATTTGAATCTAATGTGAAGATTATATTTATATATGAAATGTGCACCAGTAAATCATGTAATATCAGAACCAGTTTATAATTAGATTGTTAACTAACAGAAATAACCATCTCTTTATAATACAAACGTAGATATCTAATTTATTACACACGTGGCGTTTATGAAATAAACTTCATCAGATAAGCTCAAGATCAAACGATTGCAAAGAATAATAATTTTGGCAATGTACTATTTTGTACACCCTACAGAAAAATCGCGTTAATTCATAGAGGACCATATTTAACACTAAATAAGAATGTCATATAATTATTCCTTGGTTCTCCCTTATAACATATACAGGAGGTGAAGTGGTTTAGAGCTAGCTTACTGGGCTAGTTTAGACTCTTTGGTTTTCTTGCTCCCAAAACTTTAAATTATTTTGGTTTTCCAATCTTTCCATTTGAACGTATCTGATGAAGGTTATCCCAGAAATCTACGTTTTTATTACTAAATTTCACCAGGTGAAACATGTGCTGGATAACCAGAATTTAGCTTGTATTATGTCAATGACTAAACTAACACTGAAGTGTATTTGGTTCCTTTCATTAGTAACCAAAATCACACGATTGTAGTTAAAATATATGTATCTGGCCGATTTTAATATTATACGATCGCAGAATAAATGTGTGTACATGTGTTAGGGTGATTTAATACATGTATAAGGTACTTCATAAATACTTTGTATCAAATATTTGTTCATAGTTAAATTATACGTTTTAGGTCAAATGGAATTCGCTATGGAAGAAAAAAGCAGGAAGTAGCATTTTCCAGACGTCGAAAATCACATATACTTTGAATAATGCCAATTATAATACGTCAGCATAAGTTTCCTATTAAAACGACATGTTCATAAATATTATATTTACTGGTAAACTGTGTAATGAACTATTCACCGGTGAATAGCACAACAGACTATTTACCTCTACTGTGCTACCTACGACGTAATATATTTTCGCGGATTTTTTAATCTTCTAGATTCACTGGAGGAAACACGGTAATGGACATTCAAAATTCTCGGAATGCTAACCCAAAAGCCCTTAGACAACAACAACAAACATGGAGATCAGGTTTGTAGTTACTTGTGATGTTCAGTATAATATAAGACTTATTGACTCGATATCCTGATAACAGCAAGTTTTTTTGTTCCCCACGATTCCAACTATTTCCCTCGGCTTCGCCTCGGGCAATAGTTGGTGTCTCGGTGTTATTACTCTCATATGAGTCGATAAATATATGACATAGAAATAATAGAAGCAGCTGTCACTTGTATAACTATCTCCTAATTATCATATTAACACGGATAGTTTTTTTAACCAATCTTTATTAAATGCCTCTTCATGAAAATAATCATTTTGTTGACTATTCTAGTCAATTTAACATTTAGACATTGTTTCAGATCAGTGAACTCGGCTTCAGTAAGGAAAGCTATTTGTCACATGATATATTGAAAGGTTAGCATAGATACCATATGTATTATTGGAATTTTCTAGGATTCAGGAAGCTTGAGCAAAATAATACCACAAATTAAAAGCTTTCTGACTTATTTGTCAAAAAATAACAGTTTCTAAGCTTGACATATAGATGTTTGACAAAGGAATTTTCATGGTGTTTTAATCCGTTATATTGTCGACAGGCATTGTTTTATTTTTTTATTTTAATTGTGTTTTTTATTTAATTTTTTAGTTAGAATATTAAAAAGACAGGATAACTCCCAAAACCTGCACGGGCTAAAGGACCAAGTATGGTAACGTCCTGATTGCGGATGAAATTAACAAAACAAGACGTAGATTGCTAATTTAGTGTAAAAGACTCATACACAAAACGTACATAGATTGGAAAACCAAATAATATAGAAGTTTTGGGGAAATCACAAAAGTTAACATTTAAGAATTTCTGGTAACCTACATTATAAAATGTGATATTCTATTGAGGGAATATGCATTTGAAGGGTATTTAATAATGCTTATTTTACATGATTTTACCACTTAAATAAGACAAAGAATTACAATATAATTATATTGAAACATGTTGCCTATTGGCTTTCTGGATCATGAGTGCCCCACAGTTGCAGTGTCTACAAAATGTTTTACAATGGTAATTTATAGAGTGGACAGCTAGTAACACAGTCACTGCAAGCTCATACACAATATATTTTGAAATATTCTTTAACATGATTAATGCTTGACATATCTCAATATGCCAAACGTGGTGCGTACATACAAGAACATTGACGAAATAAAACAAAAAATGTTAATAGTAATTGATTAATTAATTAATTGATTGATTGATTGATTGGTATTTAACGCCAATTTTATCAATAATTCAGCTATATCGTGGTGTCAGCAAATTGTATTAACAGGAATTGAAATCTCGACTCAAAAGTGCAATGTTCTCTGCAAATTCAATTCACATGAGTATGCAAAAAAAAAGTTATTTGTTTTGGGGTTTTTTTAAAAAGGGCTTCGCCTTGTTCAAAGTGATACTTGCTTAATATTTTACCGTATTCTACAATGTACTTCGATCGGGATGAAAAGGCATAAATTGTTGATCAAAAGGTGACTGCCGGTTAACAACCGGAAGAACTAATGAACATTAATTAATATTAACTGCTCATATGTGGTGGAGAGCAGATAAAAGATGAGCGTCAAATCCTCTGAAAACAATCTTATCAGCAATATAGCTTGAAGACAATTATCTGCTACCAATACAGCTTTTACGGCTCCCAGTTTAACCAAGCAATTACACGACTGCCACTAGTCCTATAATTTCTATAGAAAACTGCCCTAATGGGACCATCCGACTCATTTATGACACAGATATAATTTGATCTATCTAGGAGCAACGGCTTAGGGAACAATAATGAAAACATTTAACAGAATGAAACATATATTGATTGCGGGGTTTTTTCTTGTGAAAAATATTATTACAAGATTTAAAATAAACATTTATGGAAAGGCAAGTGTGAGGATTATTTTTTCAAAAACTACTTATCGAATAGCAATTACTTAATTTGTGCATTGTACATTGTATATAAATACATTTGTAGCTCTTGAAAATACAGATACACTACTGCTGAAAGTGGCGTGAAACACCAAATTCAAATTCAGATACACTACACGTACACATGTATGTAACTAAAGGGATCAATCCAAAAATATTATGAAATCTGTAGATATCTGATTTCGTTCGCATGGTGCATTTCTAGAATGACCTTCACCGAGTATGCTCATATTTGTCTTTTTTTTATTTCTCCAAATGTAATTTCGATTATTTAACATTAAAATTAAACAGCTGATCATCCCAACAGGCATTTATCATTTGTGATTGGTTTGCTGCACACGAAAGAACTTGCAATTGTTATTTATTCATTTTAAATTAAGATAGAAAGTGGTTATTTATTATTGAACCTGTATTAAATCAACTGTTTGTCCATGACATTATTTTCCTTGCTGGCGTTGTTGCCCACATGATGTTTTTATTTTCATTCTTTTATTTGAAAAACCATTGCACAAAGACAAAGCTTTATTAAGTTTGCAATACAAGAGTTTCTTTAATGTCATGTCGAAACTTAAAAGAGGAGTAGCATTAATTGCAGAGCTGTTTGAAAATACCGAAAGGGTAATCATAAGCCGTAAATTGAAGAGGGACAGATTGTACAATGGCCAAAAGAAAAAGGCCAAGCGCGGCAAATAATGATCTGCAAACTCTACTCAGAAAACTAAATATTGAGTATCACGAACCTCACTAAAAACTGGGTTAACTCAGGTGCTCCGGAAGGGTAAGGTGTTTTTGTTCTCAGTCCAATGAATATTATACAGAGGCTATATCGAATATTATTATTACTTTACTGTACGCATGTTTCAATATTAGTTATCGCAAGCATACGAGCGATAAAGGCAATGACAGAGAGATACCAATTTGAAAAAACACATACGAGTCATTGCAACCAAATCTAATGCAATTATAACACGGAACAAAGCGTGGATATTCATTCAAATAAATGCGTGATCTAAATGAAATTCAGGAGAAAATTGTAATTTGATAAAATTACAGAAGAGCGCTGACGGAGGAAAATGTGATATGTTGACAACAGGGCTCTTTGAAATTTAATGTGTTGTTAAAGTATGATTTTGGGCATTCTATTTAGAGGGAACGTGGACTTTAGCCGAGACCTTTTACTTGCTGAATTTACGAAAACGGTGCGATCAAATTTGTTTGAATGTACAATATACCCTGCAGTTTGCATTACTTTTTTTCTTTTGAATGTCATACTTTATTATGTTATATCATTTTATCTTTTTTCTGTAACTATCTCGCACACAACTACATCGAGGAGATCCTTTGGTTATGTTGCTCCCAAAGACGACTACATTATTTGGCTTGTCAATATTTCAGTTGTTCACGTACCTGATGAAGGTTATTTCAGAAACGCATCATGCGCACTAAGTTATATATTTACGTTGTGTGTAGTGTCTTGTAGATAAGTAAATAAGGGTAATAACAAAATTACCGAACTCCGAACAATTTTCCAAAGGGAAAGGCAAAACTCATAAGTCTATAAACAGACAAAATCAGTCAACAACCGGAAAACTGTGAAAACGGTAATGACCCTGACTTGGTACAGGCATTTCTAAAGAAATGGTGGGTTGAATCAGATTTTAAAGCGCCAAACCTCCCGCTTTCAGATTATTGTTTGTCCTTTTTCTTTTGGCCATTGTAGTATGTGTTCTTCTTCATTTTACCACCTCTGATTACCCCTTTGGTATCTTCAACTTTTTTTTACAGAAATCAATGTTACTTTTGTTGAAAAAATTATAATCTTTTAGCAATAAGTATTATGATTATATTAGCGAGAACATGCTTTAAACCATAATTATGATTGACATTTTACATGACAACATTTAATATTTATCTCGGAAAATTGGCTATTATTCCTACGATGACTAAATTTAGTTTTGTGGTCGTTGATGCGGCTATATCTGTTTTTGTTAAAATTTCAAAGCAAAAATTATTTGTATGTTGTATATTATAATTCCTGCAATTTGGTTCCATTATCATTAGTATGGTCATAGCAAAGACTATAACATCGGTATTGAGCAACAACTTGTCGGCTTGGCGTCAGGATACTATGTCCGAGTGGGGGAATACTTCTACATTTGCACTGATGGTTCAGTGAGCTACCTATATTATACAAAGTTATAATTCTACATTTTTATCTAATTATATTGAATAATGTTTCATTTAATAGAGGGAGTCATAACTGATGTACAAAACGATAATAGACCCGTCGGGACTACCTAACCTGGCATACTTCACTTGTGTTGACTCATTTAATTGGGTTTTTTGGGGGGGGTTTTGGGGTAAATATTTAGACGGTGGTAGGTTTAGCATTTTTTTTTTAATTGGTATTGTTCTTTGTTTCATTTTTGTGTCGTTTTTGGTTGTTTTTGATTTGTTTGTTTGTTTGTTTGTTTGTTTGTTTGTTTTTTGTTTTTTTGTTTGCTTGTTTGTTTATTAATTTTTTAGGAGGGTCTTGCACGCCACTAATGAAATCATTATTAGTTGAATATAGTGTACCTTATCGTAATGATATGTATTCCATATTTGTCATTAATACTTAGTGAAGAATAAAACAACAAGAAAATAATGTTGTCAAATCTTATCATGTCTCCACCTACGTTGTGATATATCTGTTTTTATTTTAGGCCTGTTATTGAAAACAAATGGTTTTTCGTTATTAATTCAGAAATATATTAGGTTTCTGTTTGAAATGAAAATACATTAAAGGATGAGAAAAATACATTAGGAAATCCCATTGATCGATTCCGTTCGTGTAGACAACATTTCGTTTAAACTACATCTTGTTTTAAAAAAAAATTCTTTAAACCTCAAAAATGTAATTTTGAACTATATTAGAATGTGTTGTGTCGTTTTATTTTATTTGATTCTCAATTTCTACCAAGTGTACCATTTATTTCGTCCCCATTATTTACTGTGGGGTTTAAAATTAAACAAGGCAATAACACTAAGAATTAATCAGAGTTCTGTATACCAACCATTCAATACTTTCTTATCAAATACAAAAGGTCGAAATATTTATCGGTTAATCTACAGAAACCAGTGGCGTAGCTTCCATTGAGGCGACCGATGCACTTGCTCCGGTAAAAAATCAACAAAAAAAATGTTTTTAAAATAATAAAATGTATATTGTTCTAATAACATCTTTATAATCTAATAGGTATACAATAACAACATAAGGTTGTCACTGACCAGTAAGGCAATGAATTCTGTTAAAGTGTGAACCATAATTGATTCCTATGTTTAGTGTTCCAAAGATTATTTCTCGGTGATTTTTAGAAGAAAAAAAAATGTTTTTGATTACTTAAAATGTCGGTGGATTATTGGAGGGTGCGCGCCAGACCATCTGTCCCGGTAACCCCGTAGAAAGACAATACACGTACATTTGATTCTACTTCTTCTGGTAGTTAAGATGGTTCCCTACTTCATTTAAAATTTAACAAGTATCATGAGGAAAATAACTCGGTGTACAGAAGGATATCATATTTAAATTTATCATACCTATAAGGATAAAACTCAACATATGAATTGTTCATACGAGACACAAAACCATTGAAATTAATAACTGGAGAATCGGTCTTTTGTATCTTTTTTTTTTAATTTGCATTACATATACACTCATTCCAAACTAGCACTTCTAATGTCGAAAAATTTCAACTGGAATTTCATTTTTGTAATAGTATTAATCATAAAGAACGGATGAGATCATTTCGACTTTTCATGTTTTCGCTTTTCGTCTTCCATACTAATTAGAACGAAAAAGCGAATTATTGACACCAATGCCCAAAAAACGGAAAGTCGAAAGAATTAAGAGTATACAAATAGTACACAAAAGGTCGAAAACATATTTTGCCCTTGTTCATGGGAATATTTCGATTTTTCGCGTATCTGACTTTTCATCCAGGAATTTTTTTTTCAAAATTTGAACAATTGTAGTAATAAATTCAAAAAGGGAATTAATAGTTTGACAGAAATTCTACGTTCGTGATAAAAATATAGAGTTCAATGTACAGGTAGTAAAACCCATAAAAACCACAAAGGAAACGATTTCACTTCGAATTAATGTTTCGAAATTATAAAACATAAATAATCATACTTTCTATATATCAACAGTTCATGGAATTAGACCCAAATCAAACTTAGAGAATACCCCATTGGTCACAAGACACAGAACGAAGACAAACAAACCAAGAAAACACAAAGCGGAAAACTAAAAAGATGATTAACTATCCCCACCAAAATCTGGTGTGAATATAATGGAGAACAAGATATGATTATAATCTAACGATTATGAAGTCTCCCAAACCGGCCATTGACACTATCTACCCACATATCAAATTCTGATGATATCGGACAATGTTGAATTTGTACCCCCCATTTTTATGCCGTGTTTTGGCAGCCATTTTGAAAATGGCAGACATCTTGAAAATTTTGAAAACGCAGAATTGCTCCTCTAATGGTGACCTATCACTATGTCAAATGTTATGTCTCTATCATTATCCAGTTAGAAGTTATCAACATTAATGTACGAAATTTCAAGTTTCCCATAGGATTCTATAGTAACCCCCACCCTCTTTGAACCCCCAAAAATATGGCTTTGACCCCCTTTACCACAAATCTGAAAACTTTAGGATCAACTAGAAACATATATCTATAACTCCACCAAGTTTCATGAAATTCTGTCCTGCAGTTCCTGAGATCTGCCGTGGACAAGTTCATGGTGCACGGAAAGAAAGAATAATAATAATAATAAGAAACGGAGCAAAAACAATAAGTCTCCAAACGTTGTTTGGGAGACTTAATTACGTTCAAGTATTCAAGATTATTATTTCTACTGCAAGCGATATATGAATAGATGCATACATGGGATACATGACACATTGAAAGTGGCAAGCAGACTCATCGAATAATGTGTTTTATCCCAATTTATCACTTTTATAAATCAACATTACAATTTTAAGATTGTAAAAACAAGAAACCGAAGCACAAAAGACGTATATAAATGAACTGAACAATTAATTCCCTTTTTGTATTTATTAACAAATACAATCGTTAATATTTTGAGATAAATTTCCCGAATGAAAATCATAAAGAGCAAAATATTTCTTTTTTCCCCAATGTTCACTTCTTTTCATTTATTATGAAATACATACATACATGTATATATTTCAGAATGATGTACAATTAGTTGTTGTTACTTAACACCCCAAGACAAATATTCTGAACGATAACAAGTTCAACAACACGTACACTGTATAAATTATACAGAAATGAGAGAGGGACAACAGGAAAACAACTTAGGACTGGCAATGACAAAAAATGGGGAGTTTGGGTAGAGGGTGAAAAAATAGCCCATTGTAGCGGGCTCCATAGTCTTATTACTTTTCGAAATCTATATCCTGTTTTTTAACTTTCAAGAAGTGTGACACTCTTTAACACGACATCCACCATGGTCCACGGTCTTGGTAAGGATTACTGTACTATAACTCGAAGCCTTCCATCGGGAGACTATCCACTATCCACCCACTAAGTATGTTCTGTGCGGCTCTGGAGGGAGTACTGACAACTGCCACCAGTACCCAGCTCTGGGTTGAGTACTGGAAACTGTCACCAGTACCCAGCTCTGGGTTGAGTACTGAAAACTGTCACCAGTACCCAGCTCTGGGTTGAGTACTGGAAACTGTCACCAGTACCCAGCTCTGGGTTGAGTACTGAAAACTGTCACCAGTACCCAGCTCTGGGTTGAGTACTGGAAACTGTCACCAGTACCCAGCTCTGGGTTGAGTACTGGAAACTGTCACCAGTACCCAGCTCAGGGGGAGTACTGGAAACTGTCACCAGTACCCAGCAGCTCTGGGGGGAGTACTGGAAACTGTCACCAGTACCCAGCTCTGGGGGGAGTACTGGAAACTGTGTCCAGTACCCAGCTCTGGGTTGAGTACTGGAAACTGTCACCAGTACTCATAATTACTTATGTAATAACTTTTAAGTTCATTTTATAGTTCATATTATTATATTTTTCTTAAATGTTTAACATCAAAATTGACTATGAGTGTGAAAAAACAATGTAAAAAACTCAAATGAGAATCAACTTTTAATTAAAATATTAGATTTTAGGCAGTATTATTTAAATTTACTTATAACTATATATACTACTTAAAACCACAAATGTATTAAAGCTGTTAATTATCATTTTAAAACTAATTTAAATTGCAATGACTTACCTGAAAAGCAAAATCAATGTGAATATCCAAAACAATACATTTGTTTACATACAACAACTTCTCAAAAATACTTCTGGAGTTATGCAAAGTAACTATAGAATAGCACAGAACATGTCATTGGAACCTATCCTTCCATAGAAATAAAAGATGTAACTGCAATTCCTCACACTTTAGTATTCACAATGATAAGAATGAGACCGGGCATATGTTACGGAATAATAACGTTTTTCCTAAAGAACACCGGATTTTATAGGCTTCCTGTAATTAACGATTGCTACTCTGTCAACTGCATATCCACTCGTGCGTCACGTGTATACACATATCATTAAACTCAAACATTAAAACAGTGGAAAGTTGAAAGATAACGATATATATAATCTGCCTAGTCTATAGTGTAGCTGTAGAAATACAATATAGTTTGAAAATCAATATTATATACAGTATCTTAGAATTCATCAAATTCATTTGTCAAACTCTAAAACGGTTTGTTTCATCCTATAACAGAAAACACAATTCTCCAGCAAATAAACAAATACAAATATTTTCTTCAGGCTAGACAATCACAACAATGTGAGGAAAGGTATGTTGGTCTATCCTTAATGACCATTCTCTATGATAGGAAGTTTTAACTAATATGCGCTATATATATAATAGAAAAGCGTGTACGTCGTTTCCTGGCCATATATAAATCTGTATATTGTTTTTCTTAATCTAATGTCATTGTGGTATATCTGTCTAACACGTTTGTATATTAATTCATTTCATTAGTTAACCGGTCCGACATTTTTATTAGTCAAATGGTATACAAGATTAAATACGTATTGTTATGGATACTGAACACGTACAAATGATGGTGAATTCTTGTAGACAAAATACACAGGGGTTAGGGTAAGCTTAATTGTGTACATTGTATTTCCTTTCGTAATATATTTGAGGGGGTTAAAGCCATATGTGTGTTGCATCAATATATATTTGACAAAATAATGCAAATACTGAACAATACATAGTTAAATAGGACCATTTTATACACTGCAAACATTTTTCTCAAAATATACCCCGTGAGCAGACATTGTAGAACTTCGAGTGGGAACGGTTTTAGAACTTAGACTGACACATGCCTTATGTATTGTTTGATGAAGCAATTCGACGACCCTGAAAGGTCAATATGCCCAAAACATTATACTGGTTCCATTGACACTGAAATTGAAATTCATGTTTCATATTAAAAACTGAAAATAAATAGAATAAGAAACTAATTTACATCAAGTACACGTCATTGAGAACATAATTGCAAATTGTATTCTATAAAACAGATGTAATACTATCTCTATTTTGATGTATATTCCCAAAATATCAACCAATCATATTTACAATGAGATTATAGCTTTTCTATGTCATCAATTTCTATTAATCTAGAACATTTGCAAAAATTTCTCGTATAATTTGTAATTCTATTTGTTAATAGTTCTAATTTAAATATTTCTTACATAATTATTGTACAATTTGCATAACATGTAAGTTTCTGTATGAATCCAATGGGACATATCATAAATCACTTTCCAGTATGGTATATTGGGTTCTACATTATTACATTTCTCTACTAAGAAAAATTCGAAGATATCAAAGCCGTAATTAGAATCTGTAGATCAAAGAAGAAAAGACAACACAATGGCAAAAAGAAAAAGAACAAAAGGACAAACAACGATCTACAAAACATTATACATAAAACTTAAGGTCGAGTAACAAGGAACCTCACTAAAACCCAGGGGTGAAATCGGATGCTCCGGTGTAAGCAGTTCCTACCCCACTACTGAAATTAATTTTGTCGTCATTTCCTTTTATTTCTTTGTAACATTTATATACGAGAGCGTATGGTAGTTAGCTATATATTGATTCACATATACCCCTGCAATTGGTACCTGTCACAACTAATGTTATAATTCCATCGCGGTGTGTCTGCTCAATACAACTTAATGCGATACAATGGCATGTAACGTGTGGCATAGGTTGTTGTTCTCTGGATACTTCTTTTTACTCCCTCAATTAAACTGACAGTCACTATATAAACTATATATTGCTGAAAGTGGCATTATTCACTCACAACTTCAGTCCACACTCAAAACAAGAGACAATTTCTGCATTCTCTGTTAATAGTTTGTCGGGAAACGGATTTCCAACGCCATATGTCGGGTCTTTTCATATTCAGTGATTTGAGGTGAGAGGATATCGTTCGTTTTGTTGATATTGGTGAAATTGTTGACCATCGCTGTTTCTTCCCTTAATACTTGCATTATGTTATAGCCATGTATATATATTATTTGATTTCTTGCAGCCATTACCATCACACCTTAGTTAATGTTATCTCTAACACTATATTAATGTTATAGCCATGTATATATATTATTTGATTTCTTGTAGCCATTACCATCACACCTTAGTTAATGGTTAATGTTATCTCTAACACTGTATTAATGTTATAATACACCTGTTGCAGTTATAAATTACAAAAACAATGTAGTGATTTAAATTAGTGCTATATATAATGTGAGAAATTGTATATTACGTTCTAAAGAAAAAGGAAAAACCTATGAAAACTGTTGGTGGAATTTCAATTATCATAGAACATGTTGTATTACGTTTATAAGCAATCATAATTAATGGAAAGAACATTGGCTCATTTATTTTGACACGCAAGCCAATTCAAATACCACCATTTTGGTGCACATACATTATATAAGCATAGTCATGTATCTGCTTCAGTTGTGTCGTAATCTTTGTGTTATGATGCAGATTGATGATTACTGCTGTTGTGGTTGGTAAAATTACACGCAATCGCTGTGTGACTCCCTATTTATCAAAACAAAAACAAAAAGATTACTGCACCCGTACATTGTTTTCTTGCTGATAACCTCGCATATGGGAATAACATTTTATATACTGCAATCGTTCTATTTGAGCAGTCAAAATGCGTTGACAGTATATTTACAAGTGATAAACGGTCACTAACCGTTTATAACATTTAGGCCACGCCTACTTGACCACAATCAGTTGGGGCCTCTTGGGGGTAACTAACTTTTTAAATAATTTGAATATTGGTAGTAATATCCATTAATGTCACTAATGATTGCAGTATAAAGACAATAACAGTGCATTGACTCGACATAAAATTCGATATAGGTATTCGGCACGAATCGGGGAAAATGCTCGGGAAACCCTCGCATTTTCCCCGATTCTAAGCCTCATCCGTATATCGATTTTATGTCAAGTCAATGCACTGTTATTTTCTATATACTCCAAATAACATCAACACGACAAAGATACCAAGATGTAGAGTTAATCGACGGAATTAAAGAGCACCACTCAACTACAAGCTAGGGGCCGTTTTATGTTCATTTTAGGGTATGAGCTATACTCATTATTAAAGACTACTGTGACTGTAATATGTAGAACAGCAATAACAGTGTTGTTCCTTTATCTTAATTTGTATCTAAGTGTAATGTCGTACAGTCTGTCATGTTCATTTACATCCATATTCCTTTCTTACTAATCAGGAATGTCGATTCGCTAATATTATAATACACTTAAAACAGTCCATAGAGTACAGTAATCTTCTGTTACAGTTTTCATCTTCCAGATAACGTTATATGACTTAAGCTTTGTAATTAAAATATTCAATTAAAACTTAAAGAAAAGATGAAACAAAATATTGATAAAAATATTCAATCAAACATAATGATTTTGCTTCAAATCAACCTTGTTATACAAGGAACAGAATATTAAAATATAATACAAACGACTTGCATATATATAATTACATCGTTAGGGATAATGAAGTTCGACAATACAATACTAAAAACATAATACCAAGTAAATTACATTTTATGGTCATCAATTTTTATCAATATTTTCAAAAACAAACAGAGTACTTCAAATAATTGAGCTAGCTTCAACATTTGGGAATAAGAAACACATTACTTCATAAGGAATAGAATAGAAACATTAGATAATCTCTGAAAAAAACTCGATTGCTGCAGAGAACATGACCTGTTTCCTAAATCATAGGTTTTAACGTCTATCTAATTCGTGTGTTTTGTAAAGTAGACATTAGAACAACGACAAGTGGAGGGGGTGAAATCTAATCACTGAGCAATACAAACAATTCGTAGAAGCAACTCCATGACACACGATAACTGACCAACAAACGCATGACGACCCTTAAGGTAATCCCGGGGAAATGTGGCCTAGTGTCTCTGCCTAGGTACAACCCCCTGAATGCTTTATTCTGTAGTCCGAATGAGATACATACATCCCTCCTTAGAACGGACATAAATGATCGGAGTGCCTATTACTTGGACATTGGCATGCTCGCTGCACGTGAAGAATCGGAGTGCCTATTACTTGGACATTGACATGCTCGCTGCACGTGAAGAATCGGAGTGCCTATTACTTGGACATTGGCATGCTCGCTGCACGTGAAGACAACATACACCAGTTTCTAATAAGCAATAAATTATTATGAGTGTCCACGTGTGCCCGATTTTACGGCCGAAATCCTCTTCATCCATTACAAAGTATATTGTTTTTCTTTCTGTGGCAATCTACACTTCCGCTCCGTCCACAGGCTCATCCGTGTGTCCGCCGATTTTACAAACATTTTTTTAGGAATTAAAATCTTACACTTGGATGGACCTGTTCTTTGTTAACTTTTTTTTGTCTTGAATATAATTGAAATACTGCTACTTGACGTTAAGAGCAATCAATGTATCAAACCATTACTTCTACATAAACTACATAATCTACATAGATGCCAACCATCACGATTTTTCCGTAATTGTTACGAATTTCGGGCCAAAATTACGGTGTTACGGTCAACAGTCTACTTGTTACGGATTTCCGATTATTGCCGGCCCGGAACCGTTCCCCATTTAAATATCATTGTGATCATTTAGATGCTTCATTGTCTGCTAAAATCGCGTAAAGATAAGCGCTTGAGGGATTTCGATTATTTAATACTTTTGGGATTCTCGGGACTATCTATAGTAGAAAACGATCTATCCATTTCTTGTTCGATCCCGAGTAGTTAATGAACACAGCACGTTTTTGTCAATTTCACGATGTCTGAGGAAACAAGTGAAGCTTCTGCAGCGAAAAAAAGGAAATTGGGACAACGATTTCGTCCCGAATATTGTATTGAGTTCTCTTGCCTTATGAAATCGACATTATGCTTATTGCAAATATTGCAAACAAGACTTGTCCATTCAGCACGGTGTTCGGGATGAACACACATATATCGTCACGGTATGTGTTTTCGTGCGTCATCTGTTTTCGTTTTATCCATTTTATTTTGATTTCCACAGCGCACGCATTATTTTTTGCGTGTCTTCCGGTTTATATTTATGGAACATAAACAAGACTAAAGCGTGACATCTGTAAAAGATGTTAAAGTTTGCTTTTAAAGACGTAAGTACCAAGCACAGTGAACCTACCTACTGAACCATACTTTTTGTAATGCTAAAAATTTACTTCTTTATAAAGTAGCTGGAAAAAAATCCAGAAGGGCTATATAAAATTTAACTATGTCATCTGCCTCTTAGACACCGGCTCTTCCTGTCATGTAACTGTCATGGAGTCACTGATCGTACTTGTAAACAAAAGAGCTGACTGAAATGTGCCTGTTTCTTATATAAAATACATGTCATTTTGCAGTGCATTGTGGTTTCAGCACTAAAAAAAACATCAAAAGTAAACACAATTTTGAAAGTGGTAATTTTCAATCATTCTGTTATTTTATTTAGATGTAGTATGATTTGGTAGATGGCCAGAACAAATGAAATTTTAAAACCAGCCCTTTCCAGATTATATATTCGTTTCCATCCCGTATATTGGCCTTGTTTTTACTTCACACGAAAACAAATGACGCCATTTTACTGACAACAAAAGTTGCCAGATAATCGAGAATATATTAAAATACAAGAATGGCTTTAAAAACAATCTTATGTACAAAGAAATATTTAACTAGCCATTCTTTCAAAATTCCAATCGTCATATGAATGAAGGGTTAACACTGTTAATCGCTATATCGGAATATCGATAATAGCACGAAAACCGATAACACGATGCTACAACAAAACAGTTGAAAAGTGCCAAGTCAACAACATATCAGGTATTCCAGAATTAGACATTAATTATTCTATGGGAGGGTGAGGGAGGGCCACTTCAGGAAATTTTAATTTCTATTGACAGTAAGTTGAAACATAGAATACATTTGTAAGTGAACATACATATATTAAAACTTAACTTTTTATTTCTTTTTGTTGCTCATCAATTTTGCATCTAGTTGTCACAAATAAAGGAAATCATTTGCTCATCACTTTGTGCCTAGTCTGTAGTACGATTATGATAAAATTTTATGAAAAATTATGATTACTGAAAAAAATCACAAATTACTGATATTTCAACTTTTTGTTACTGATTGCACCAAAAAGGGGTTGGCATCTATGAATCTACCAAATGCTATACTGCGTTTGTCATACCACATGACAAATTACTTATATGTACATGCATGGTAATTATAACGGGAACATGTGTGTACTGACTGGTCAACTATCAAGTCTACTTTTTTGTATATTATTTCATCAATATTTTATTTCTTTCAGAAGCGAACTCGTTTATTTTTGTTTAATCAGCTAAAGCACTCGAAAAAGATTTTGATCACAATTTTTACCAAGGTAGCGACTGAACCAAGGGTTCCTATTGGATAAGATGTACACTTTCCGGTCTTTTCCTAATTCATGACTTAAACCGGGTTTGTAATTAGAGTAACACGACGGATGCCACTAGTAGAGCAGGAACTGCTCATCCCTCCGGAGCATATTAGTACATCCTCGGTTTTTAGTGGGGTTTTTGTTACTCGATCTTTAGTTTTATGTGTAGTGCTTTATAGATCGGCTTTGTCCTTGTGTCCCTTTTCTTCTGTTGTCTGACCTTCGATTTAAGGATTCTGATTACCCTTTTAGTATCTTCAAACTCTTCTTAATGAGGTTGATGCTCTATCATTTTGTGTAATAATCCACTTACAATAACATAATATTTTGCAGATATAACACCATCCCTTTAATGTTTATAAGACAACAATTTTGTGAATTAATCTTGCTTGGGATAATGATATAACTCTCTTTCAACATAACGGCAGTAATTTCCATGCATCTTGTAAGATTTCCTGAGGCTAAATAGAACATCTTACAAATTGGGGTCGATACCTTTATTAATTTATCTGTTTCTTTATAATGGTTCTGACAAATGCAAGTGTTTCCTTAAAATATTGTTGAATATGACGAGAAAAAGCCATTTAACACATTCAGGCGTTGTTGTTATTCGTTGTTGCATATTACGAATTATATTTTGTATGACGATCAGTGCTAAACGGTTCGCGTTCCTTTATTCAGCGGTGTGTTCATTATAAAAGATTGATTTATTGAATAGAACAAAATGGTGAAAAGAGAAGCAATGTTAAGAATAGAAATTTGACTAGTCATTTCCGCATCTTGTCCATTTATAAGACATGTTTGTTTTCTAGAAAATGTCTGTCAGGTTAGAAGTATACCCTATTTAGTAGTATATTCATTTATTTTATAATAACAGTTATCTTTTAATATGTGTAGTATTTAACTATTTAAAAAACTCCAATGTCCTCTCTTCATTTGTCCTCGTTATCTCATTTTTCACAATCGAATAAAATTATTTACTTCACATTATTAAGACATATAGAAAAAAACTATAATAATAATTCATATTCCATTTCAGTACGACGTACTTTGGTGGCTAGATAAACAATGCTGTCATAAACATTTCGATATATTATATTTAGCACATGCGTATTGCTGGAAATGAATATACATGTAGCTATTATTTTCGGGTGATTTCATGTATTAATAGAGGACCTTTGAATATATATCCATTTAAGTTTCCCTTCAAATGTTTATGTAATTTCTTTAGATATTATTTTTATCAGGAAAAATGCTAAAGACAACTAGAGTCGATTGTAACTTTTGTAAATTGTTCACGGTGTTGAATTCTGCTGACATTTACACTTGGATACTCATTTATTTAATGATTATTTTTATAAACATTATTATTCCTTTAACCTCTAATATAAAAATGCCATAGCATTATTTCAAAATCAGTAACTTAATTGCAGTTATGTGTATTAGTCTATAAAAAAAACGACAGCATCATGCAGCTTAGCGTCATTTCCACCACTCCCATCCGTTTGAGAAAAATAGGTTAAATGCAGGCAAATTTAAATTCCGCGAAATGGTTGTAACACCTTACCGGATAAAGGTCATAGTAAAAACACTTTCACTTCAGGAGTACAAAGTGCACATTGTGCTTTTTGTCACAACCTTTACGCCTCAAAATGCAATACTAGTTCTTGGGGATAAGCAATGTTCTTTTGTTGTCAAAACTAAAAGAACAGTAAGCCAAACTAAAGCTAATTAGTATTTGACAACAAGTAAAACAAAGCGCACAAACGGTACAGCCAAAATAGGCTAATATTATCTATGTCTGCGGCAGATTGACCTTAACTTCAACAAATTGTTTATCCTTATATAACATATGTGATTAGACAGCTTAATAATAGGGGATTTAAACTCTGAGAGAAATTTGACATGGTACTGATACAGAAACATTTGTTTTCAATATCAACAGTAGTTCAAACCTTTTAAGGCAACTGATAATCAAAGACGTATTTATAAACAAATTATTAGCAATATCATTCGGAAGCCCACATAAGCATGTTCTAGTAATTGTCTTTGTATCGATCTTCAAAACAATTGTATGCACTAATTGGATTTAAGATTTATCTGACATGGAGGTTTACAGACAAATATCTTGTGATGTTGTTTTTCTTAGAATAACATGAGGGTTACGTCTTACACTATTTACCTGTAGTACTGGTTGACATCGTTGTGCTTACACATTATAGTTGCTTTGATAAACGTGAGAGAAAACCGAAGCAGCATTCGCGAGTGGATATCTCAGAAACAATGCAGGCAAAATTGGGCAGAAGACAGAAGAGTAAGACAAGAAAAACAGATAAACACAGCAATGACCCCATTAAACACAGGGCTGAACACAGGTGAAAGGTATACAGTTACTGTTCCTCCCATTAAACACAGGGCTGAACACAGGTGAAAGGTATACAGTTACTGTTCCTCCCATTAAACACAGGGGTGAACACAGGTGAAAGGTATACAGTTACTGTTCCTCCCATTAAACACAGGGCTGAACACAGGTGAAAGGTATACAGTTACTGTTCCTCCCATTAAACACAGGGCTGAACACAGGTGAAAGGTATACAGTTACTGTTCCTCCCATTAAACACAGGGCTGAACACAGGTGAAAGGTATACAGTTACTGTTCCTCCCATTAAACACAGGGCTGAACACAGGTGAAAGGTATACAGTTACTGTTCCTCCCATTAAACACAGGGCTGAACACAGGTGAAAGGTATACAGTTACTGTTCCTCCCATTAAACACAGGGCTGAACACAGGTGAAAGGTATACAGTTACTGTTCCTCCCATTAAACACAGGGCTGAACACAGGTGAAAGGTATACAGTTACTGTTCCTCCCATTAAACACAGGGCTGAACACAGGTGAAAGGTATACAGTTACTGTTCCTCCCATTAAACACAGGGCTGAACACAGGTGAAAGGTATACAGTTACTGTTCCTCCCATTAAACACAGGGCTGAACACAGGTGAAAGGTATACAGTTACTGTTCCTCCCATTAAACACAGGGCTGAACACAGGTGCAAGGTATACAGTTACTGTTCCTCCCATTAAACACAGGGCTGAACACAGGTGAAAGGTATACAGTTACTGTTCCTCCCATTAAACACAGGGCTGAACACAGGTGAAAGGTATACAGTTACTGTTCCTCCCATTAAACACAGGGCTGAACACAGGTGAAAGGTATACAGTTACTGTTCCTCCCATTAAACACAGGGCTGAACACAGGTGAAAGGTATACAGTTACTGTTCCTCCCATTAAACACAGGGCTGAACACAGGTGAAAGGTATACAGTTACTGTTCCTCCCATTAAACACAGGGCTGAACACAGGTGAAAGGTATACAGTTACTGTTCCTCCCATTAAACACAGGGCTGAACACAGGTGAAAGGTATACAGTTATTGTTCCTCCCATTAAACACAGGGCTGAACACAGGTGAAAGGTATACAGTTACTGTTCCTCCCATTAAACACAGGGCTGAACACAGGTGAAAGGTATACAGTTACTGTTCCTCCCATTAAACACAGGGCTGAACACAGGTGAAAGGTATACAGTTACTGTTCCTCCCATTAAACACAGGGCTGAACACAGGTGAAAGGTATACAGTTACTGTTCCTCCCATTAAACACAGGGCTGAACACAGGTGAAAGGTATACAGTTACTGTTCCTCCCATTAAACACAGGGCTGAACACAGGTGAAAGGTATACAGTTACTGTTCCTTATAAGACATTCAACGTCTGCTCATATAATCAAGTCTGGTGAAAGAGGAAAGACAATTATATGTGAAAGGGAAAAGATTCGTTGCCATTTGAGAAATAGATACTAATATGTTGTACGTAGGATATGGTACAAATTGTATATGTTCAAATATTGTGTGATAAATAGGTCGTTTATGGAGAAAAACAGAGCTACATTTGTTGGACGTAAAAAACGGATGACATAAACACGCCACCATACATCAAAGGAATAAAAGTAATATATATACGTCCAAATCATCCTTAAAACGTTGAAAAACGATACTCTGCACGAATAAGGATTAAATTTATTACGTCTAAATCGGCGTACGCAAAGATGAGTTTGTCGTTTATATGATAGAAATATACCATTTCAAGTTGGAGTCATGGAGACGTAGAGACGTAGAGTCTGTTTTAACTATTGTTTTGTGTGAGAGGTCTAAATTTCTTAAATTAAAGTTGCAAATGCCGGAAGGACAATCGGATGAAATATTATATTATATTTGTGTTCAAAGACATTCTAAATTCAGACCTTACTTTTGTGGATGAACTATTAATTCCGTATTTTCCGACATACCGTTGTCGTATTTCTGTATTAAGAAACGATGTCTAATTGCTTTATTTATAGAACTTGTACGTGTGAAGATTCCCCTTGTCATAGATCCTTGTAAAAGATATAAACAACGTGTCTTGTTCGTCTTATTTTTCAATGTAATTGGTGATAACTGCACTACGTAAATGTGTTAAGTCAACAACGCTGTTGACTGGTGGGGTGACACTAAGGGGTGGGTGTTTGGGGTTTTTAGCTTTGGCCCTTACAACTATCTTACCCCCACCACTTTGTAGTGTACCAAGCCGGTACAGTGAGGAAACAATCATGTTAAGGGTATATATTTTCTGTTTTGATTTTGAAACTGTTTATAATTAGACAGCTATGCCTTTATTACAATCACTAGGTCGATCGATACTTCTGCTGGTGGATTATCAGTCTCCTGGGATATCATCCAAATAGCAGTCGGAATTTTGCCACTGATATGAGTTATTAAATTTATTCATTATTGACATTGCAGCTCCTAGATAATGCAATTGTTATTAAAAACATGAAAACGTAAATATCAAATTTAGTGCGCACAACGGATTTCTTGAATAACCTTCATCAGGTACGCTCTAAACTAAGAGTCTCCTCCCTCAGGTATTGATGACCTTTAGATGACCTTAGACGACTTCAGTTATCATGTTAAAACTAAGATTCTACTCCCTCAACTATTTTACCTATTTTGTTCCTGTATTTAAATACTGTTATAGTGACAGCCGGAGACTGTGAACCGTAATGAGAGCGGGATGTTTGGCGCTTTAAAATCTGATTCAACCCACCATTTCTTTAAAAATGCCTGTACCAAGTCAGAGTCATTATTGTTTTCAGTTTTCCGGTTGTTGACTGATTTTGTCTGTTTATATAATTATGAGTTTTAACTTTCCCTTTGTAAGATTGTTCGGAGTTCGGTAATTTGTTATTACCTTATAGATGACCTTAGACGATTTCAGTTATCCTATTTAGGCCCTTGGATTTCTTGCTTCCACATCTTTTAAAATTATTTCGCTTTCCAATCTGTTGACGTTGAGCGCACTAAATTATATATCTACGTCTTTATCAACGATATGGTATTTTTTTTTTATTAGCAGTAAACAGTTAATATATCAACGGGTATTTGTCACAAAAGACATATGTCACGCTGTGTAAAATTCTGGCTTATGGAAATCATTTTCTGACAAAAAAAAAACCTACAAAATCATAGTTTTTTAATAAAGAAAACAATTCGATACAATGATTTACAATTTGACAATTAGGTATTAATTGTTTTCAACAATTCTGACACATTTCACTTTTCGTACTCAATATTTATACTAGTCTAGAGAAATCTGAATATATATCTTATTAGAATTAAGAAAATTCGATGTCAAACGTTGAAATCAATGACATTGTCGGCCTTAATTAAATAAAGTTAACATAAAGAATGGCGAAAACAACAGTTATTTCCAAGGAGCGTTGCAATTAATTTAATTTTAACAAATTTCTTATGTCAGTCAATTCTTTTTTTATTTGATAGACATCTCTAAATATTCTGAAGTATATTTAGAGTATTTACGTCATATTACAATTGTTTAATGACCACACAAAACAAAAATACAATACAGAAACGGAAACGTCTAAGTTATTAATATCAGAGAACGTGGTTGTGTTTCCATTTTATAACATTTGACCAAGTGACTAACTGGTTTATCTGATTTCATTTATTACCCCCCCCCCCCCCCTCTCTCTCTCTCTCTCTCTCTCTCTCTCTCTCTCCGCACACAAACCTACACAAACACTCACACCCTTTTCCAAATTAAAATTGTTCTTTATTGATGTTTTTGCATTTTTCTTGGAAATACGAAGCCTCTCGTTTGGGGAGTTGGCAGGTTATTACAGGAAAGCTTGGCAGTGGACCACAGAGGAATGGGTATTTGAAGAGTGCCATGCTCGATCCCTGCGATTCTTTTGTATATTTCGAAAGAGAGAAATCGCATAATAGCCGCTATAAAAATCTATATTTTGGTCGCTACCTAAATCGCTATATTTTCCAGTGGTAATCTAAAGCCATTGCCCCGGTTACCACATCCTTCCTTCTTTTATATAGTTTTTTATGTAAATTATTTAACTTGTTCTCGTCCTGCATATATCTCAAATACTGTTTACTGGACGTTAAGCAATAACCAATCAATCTTAACCTAGAAATATATAGCTACAATTTATGTGGGCGATTAATATTTTATCTAAACCTACTTTAAATTTTATACCAATACCGTGCATCTGAATAAATATAGAGCAATGTTCACATGAAAATCATCCCAGCATCCCACTCATTATATGCTGTATTATATTAGATATTTTATGAAGTAGTATTTGCATTGCTTTGGCAATCTAATTTAACATCATTACATTGAAATAAAAACTTAACATTTTCAATATTCATCTTATGCAATCTTGCCTTCGTATATACAATGTTGTGGATACATTTCCATTGACATTTCCTTTATTAGATTTTCAGTTTGTAAAAGCTTTCAATCAGAACATATTGCAACCAAATTAAATTTTCATAATTGCTCTAAATATCGTGAATATTCTTTTAGAAACGATCGACATTTTTTTTTTTATTTCATTTCTATATCTATGGTTACTTTAAAATACCACTTCTTGTGGTTATGCATTATATACAAATTTAGATCATGCTTTAATTGCTTTACAGTATTGCTTGCGATGGGAATGTTCAAATGCAAACTTGACATATCTTAAAATTTACAAATGTCAACCATTTTATTGACTTAGTCATAAAAACTAGGGCATTTTGACCGCTTAATAAATCATTGATTTGTTAAAATTCTCAAATTAAAGTGTTGATTTCTTTCTCGAGCTTTTCAGGAATCCAATTTATGTTCATTTCAATAGAACTGTACCTAATGGCGACACTTCAGAACGCTACCTTGGAAATATAGATCTACATAAGAAATCTTCAATATTGTATACCTATAAGAGTGACTGAGTGATTGATATTATACCTTACATTATATATTATATATAAAATAAAAGTAATGTTTTCGCAAAATTGGTATTATACCACAGGGAAACATCACTGTTGTTCACCAGTCGACAAATGTTGTGTTCCATGAATGTCCGGAAATGTATCCGTTTTTGCATTCCGGAATTACAATCTTGACCGGAAGTTAAAAACACAAATATGAAGTTTATGAAAACACAAGATAAAAACACACAAATAAGTTTTTATTGTATCCAACATTATTATTTTTTTATTATATCTATATTACACCTGTGAACAATTTATCTCTGGGTGCCAGGAAACCTCAAAGGTTTACAAATATTTACAATGAACAATATAATTAAATAAATAAATACTGATACAGTTGTAGTAAGAATACAATACCATCAGCAAATAAATCATATTTTATCTCTCATATTCAATGTATAAACATACATTTTTACACAGTAAACAATGAAAAGAATTATTAATACAACTAAATTCATAATGTATCCAATAATAGCTGTAATTTCCTAATATTATATAAGTTTCGAACTTCTGGGTTTTTAATCATCATTTGTATATTACTTCTAAGTTCATTTTTGAGATTTGTGATAACTATTGCTTCCCTGTAAATGCTTTTATTATATTTTATATAATTTCTTGTTTTCCAAATTACCCATTCTAATATACAAATTACTAAATTCATTAAAAGTAGATCTTCAGTTATTTCTCCCTCATACACCCCAATGAATAAGTTTTCCTCAACAAGTACTATATTCTTTTCAAAAATGCTATTAAAAATGTGTTTTAACTAATCTAAGACATATTTAATTTTATGACACCTGTAAAACAAATGCATAAGGGACTCTATTTCATTTTTACAAAAATGACATTGACCATTTGATTTTCCCATTTTTTGTAATCTATATTCTGAATAGACAATGTTATGCAAACATTTCCATTGGAACTGGATAATGCTTTGTTTACATTTAATCTTGTTCAGTATATAACAAATTGATATCCAGTTAAATTTCTTTTCATAACATGTATCCCATTTTAATTGATATTTTGACGCGATTGGTTTACGTATTTCTTTCGGGATATTCTTCAGTTTCAGCTCTTTTGGAACAATGATTTTATTATTTTGATTTCTAATATTCAAATTACTATCTGTTTTTAAACCTAATGATTTTTTTTATCTTTTCGTTATCATCGGATTTTAATTTCTTAACAACATTTTCTGGTATTGATTTTTTTATTTTTGCCCATTCTGATATCCAGTTCCTTTTATCATCCAGTCTATTAAATATAGTCTGATTATCAACAAAGGTATTATTGTTTTTGTTCCATATATCGTTTATTTTAAATATATTATTTCTCATTTCTCATTATGTCGGTTAAAAGCTCAACAGAGCTTATGTTGTATGTTGTTTTAACCATGCCGACTCTAAATAAAGCTTATTTATTTATTATTTATTATCATAAACGATTGAAAAAAAAAAAAAATTATTGTAAATAGAGTTTCGATATAATAAGACAATTATTGCCTGCACTTGCGGTGAACATCATAATTGTTCACCCTTGGGATGTTGTTTTCCCTCGGGCTAAAGCCCTCGGGGAAACAACACCTCTCTGATGAACAATTATGATGTTCACGTTAAGTGCAGGCAATAATTGTATATTATTATACCTTACATTATATATTATATATAAACTAAAAGTGATGTTTTTACAAAATTTGCGGTGAACATCATAATTGTTCACCCTTGGGGAAAACAACACCTCTCGGGTGTACAATTATGATGTTCACCTTAAGTGCAGGCAATTATTGTATATTGTTTTACGTGAAATGCACAGGCGCATGGGGCATGGATTTCGTTTCCTCCTCCCCCCTTTTCTCTACTACCCCCCCCCCTTTTTTCAAAATTTTCATATAAATCATTCCTTTTTCAAAATTTTCATAATCATTCGTTTTTTCTTCATTTGACAATATCAGTAGACGTCATACATCATCAATAATACATGTATTCTGTGTCCACATTTTCTCTTATACTGTATCAGTCGAAAATATGTGGACACAGAATACATGTATTATTCATGATGTATGACGTCTACTGATATTGTCAAATGAAGAAAAAACGAAGGATTATGAAAATTTTGAAAAAGGAATGATTTATATGAAAATTTTGAAAAAGGGGGGGTAGTAGAGAAAAGGGGGGAGGAGGAAACGAAATCCATGCCCCATGCGTCTGTGGTCAAATGAGCAATTATTCAGCAATATCATGCCGAGCTAAGCCTATACTTATAAGAATTATATATGTGAAGAAAAGTTCATGTTAAAACCAAGGACACTTACATTCCAGTACAAATGTAAATAGCTCCATATTGTATGGCAAATCTTCAGCATATACATTGGGACCATTAGTCTACAAATTGGGGGGGGGGGGGGGGGTTATGGTGTTTACAATATTTCAGTTCTATCGTGGCGGTCAGTTTTATTGGTGGGAGAAGCCGGAATGGCCAGAGAAAAGCACATGTAATATCTCATATTTGGTATTATCAAGACGTTTGGTCATTTCATAGTCGAGAGTTATCTCCGTTTGTAATTTGTCCGGATTTGTGTTATGTATTAGATGTCTCTTTAATAAATGTAAGAAATGGCATCAGACGTGTTTTTGTTGTTCATATAATTTGTGATTGTTGCAGGGCATGCGTTGTGTCCTGCTATATCATTACACACCAACCTGCCACAAGTCACTAACAAACCCTACAAATTGGGAGTTTTCAAATCACGTTTAAATTTATAACATTTTTAATATCGCTACCATTGTACATCAACAAGTAATTATTATTTACCACTTGTAATGCGTGTGAAACATGGATAAAACTAGTGTGTCATGACAAATAGAATCCATGGAGATTATTCAGAGATATTTAGGTTATTTACACTGTCTTAAGTTTGAGATTTGTGTCGTGCCATAGTGCAGAAGACATGAATTTATAATAAATATTTTGCAAATTTTTTGTCAAATTTTGTTTATTGAAAACATTTTAAAAAATGTCTTTCCAACCAAGATCTTGGGTAAAAAACAAGCGTGAAACAGCCTATGGAAACTTGAGAAGAAAACGCTGGACGTCGACGAATATTTAATTGGTAACTATGTTAAAATACAAACATATTTGACCGAACATCGTCTGTTAAGATTAGCGGTAAAATATCTAACCTTAAATGTTGAACTTGTGCCTTTAGTGGAATTAGGGTTGAAGTCTATAAAACAGGAAAATGTCCATCGTGTTACTCGTGTATAACGGACAATCATGACAATGTTCACTGTGTTACTCGTGTATAACGGACACACAAGACAAAGTTCACTGTGTTACTCGTGCATAACGGACAAACATGACAATGTTCATTATGTTACTCGTGTATAACGGACAAACAAGACAATGTTCACTATGTTATTCGTGTATAACGGACACACAAAACAATATTCACCATGCCACTCGTGTATAACGGACACACAAGACAATGTTCACTATGTTCCTTGCGTATAACGGACAAACATGACAATGTTCACTATGTTACTCGCGTATAAGGGACAAATATGACAATGTTCACTATGTTACTCGTGTATAACGGACAAACATGACAATGTTCACTATGTTACTCCTATATAACGGACACACAAGACAATGTTTACCATGTTACTCGTGCAATAATGGACAAACATGGCAATGTTCACTGTGCTACTCGTGTATAACGGACAAACATGACAATGTTCACTATGCTACTCCTATATAACGGACAAACATGACAATGTTCACTATGCTACTCGTGCATAATGGACAAACATAACGATGTTTACTATGTTACTCGTGTATAACGGACAAACATGACAATGTTCACTATGTTTCTCGTGTATAACGGACAAACATGACAATGTTCACTATGTTACTCGTGTATAACGGACAAGCATGGCAATGTTCACTATGTCACTCGTGTATAACGGACAAACATAACAATGTTCACTATGTTAATCGTGTATAACGGACACACAAGACAATGTTCACTATGTTACTCGTGTATAACGGACAAACATGACAATGTTCACTATGTTACTCGTGTATAACGGACACACAAGACAATGTTCACTATGTTACTCGAGTATAACGGACAAACATGGCAATGTTCACTATGTTAATCGTGTATAACGGACAAACATGGCAATGTTCACTATGTTAATCGTGTATAACGGACAAACATGACAATTTTCACTATATTACTCGTGTATAACGGACACACAAGACAATGTTCACTATGTTACTCGTGTATAACGGACAAACATGACAATGTTCACTATGTTAATCGTGCATAGCGGACAAACATGGCAATATGAACACTATGTAAATCATATAAATCTGATATATTTTAATACTATATTTTAAGCTGTACTTTTCTTTTGCAAATTCGATCTAAAATGTTCTACTTAAACACTATAATCAATATGTTAGTTTGTTTCCTTGACAAGAATCGAAAATTGAAGAATCGTGACTGCGAAATATGAACTATGCCATGCAAGCACTAAACGCAGATGTTTGGAACTGTTTGATGTGTCATACAGAAGATTACATGTATCAAATATAAGAGGTTTTCAAACACGATCTGTACAATTATAAATTATATTTGATTAAAATAAATATATTGCGATATAATATAAAATTGGAAAGACATGTTTTTGATGTGTTGTGTATTTTATTGTTTTTTTCCCTTAATATTTCATTTGTGTTGGGTACGTACAGAAAGTAGACTAATGTATTTGGAGACTTCCAGTTTTCCTTGTATATATTTTATTTCTTTATATGCAATTTCTCAAAACATTATCTAAAGTTAATTCTTAGTTGATTTTGAAATCATTTATCAATAAAAGCAATATTAAATGTCGTTTTACCATTATGAGAATACACATGTTCCATAATAGCTTTTTCAATTTCTGTGCTGGTACAGGTAGCCGAATTGTGGGTGTATCTTACTTGATAAATTTAACTTCAGTGACTTGCCACAGGTCAGCGGTTTTCTTCGGGTACTCCGGTTTCCTCCACCAATAAAACTAACCGCCACGATATAACTAACAGACATATTGTTGAAAGTGGCGCTAATCACCATAATCATAATCATAATCATAATCCTAATTATTTGTTCAAGATAGTTTTCTCGGTTAGCCAACCGACATATCACAACCACTCTTGCAGCTGATTTCATTGTTGTTATATTCAGTTCCTGCCGTATAAATTATAATTCTTCCGTAAATGGCCATTTTCGGGTTGAGACGACCGAGTTAAGACGAATGCACGTGCACTCGTCTCTACTCGTTGTGACATCCAATCAGAAAGCCTCTAACAAGAAAAAAATCGTTTAAATATATATCTTAAGCCGGGAATGTCACATTATATACCCTGTCTGATAGCTGAATAACAGATGTATTACGGATTTAACCATTGGGGTTTTTTTTCAAATGCAGACTCCAACCGTATTAAATATATTTGTGTCTTTTATTTTCATGTTTTCGTATTTCTAGATATATATAGAATCTAACACCGACAAAAGTGCAAGACCTTTGACGTCATTCTTCTATGACGTAAATATATGTGTCACGTCATATTTCATATATTATAAAATATTAGTGAGAAAAGCTCAAATATCAGTAGAAAGCTACTTAGTTTATCAATGGGTGTCACAAAAGTCAATTTATGTGATGTGTATTTCATAACGCTCAATGATAATGATCGGATAATTTATGCAAATTAGTTACTGATCAATGGCGGGGGTCTCTAGGAGTTCGCGATTGTGAAAGTTGTTTCTTTTCGCTCGTGTTCGCTACGCTCCACTCGCGAAAAGACATAAAATTTCTATCACTCGTGGAAGATCACCCGGTCTTTCCCAAGAACGTATGTAAGAACTTATTAGTCTTGATAATAAAAGGCTGATTTGTCTGAAATTCGAGATTCCGTTTCTTTATATGATCATTGATCTTTCTATTTGCCATGTAAAATCAGCATTATTTTCTTCAATTGTAGGTGATAAGTTTCTTTTCTGTCAGAAAAAAAAACGTTGGAGAAAAGCGAAGGGTCAATCAAGAATGGACAATCTAGACACCATTTGGGCAAAATACACAGAGCGAAGACAAACCAAAACACAACACCGGGGACTAACAAGTTGAACAACACGAACCCAGATGCTCGCGCAAGGTAAGGGAGTTCCTGCTATATATAAGACAACCATTGAATGAAATTACTTGGGGTTTCCGACCGTCCATTATTTTTCCAGTTAAAGTATGCTAGGTTTCCTCATTTATTTCTTATAAATTTTGTTTCCTCTTTCATATATTAGGTTGTTTTGTCTGGCACTCCAATTTTACCAGATGATTTTATTATCTGAATACCCGGTTTTACTCGCCACATGTAAGTACTTACCGATATCGTGTGGGTTTATCAGGTACTCCTGGTCTACCAACAACGGGAATTTACCGTGCTTGTCAGAGAGAATCGAGACAGAATCAACAAATTGTTGTAAGGTTTAATATTTAGACATGTATATTCCGTTATCTCTGTCACATCCATACAAGAATGGGACAGCCATTTTATAATATATTCTCTTAGCTTTTTTCAGAGTGTTTCTTTGGCCATTGTGTTGTCTGTCCTTCTTCAAAATACGGATTCTGATTCCCCCTTTGGTATCTTCAAACTCTTCTTTTATTCTTCTTTCACTACTTTCATTGAGACATCCTTCCATGGTAAATGCACAGAATCACGTCTAATGAGCTTTTATAAGACCTTGATTTTATCAAATTATTACCAATAATAGTTGGAGCCACACATGTATACCATCGATAGAATTCAGTAATGAAGATGTATTATAGTTTAATAACTGAATAGTTATAGAGTAATTTAGTCACTTGCTGTGTTTCTTGTAAATTGTGATAGTAGTAAATCTTGCAATAAAAATACAGAAGATTACAACATCGTAATTCACTTTTTCACACGAATATAAATTGATTATACAGAAAATATAAGACCTGATAGTCACAATACAGTACTACTTTTAATATGAAATTAGTACACATACATGTTATACACCGTGTCAAATGGAGGCTGGAAATATTTATGCTACTACATGCAGTTACAGAAGAAATTATTTCTTTAACAGTAATATCAGTTGTATTAATTGTCATTATCGCTATTTTGTTTATTTTCACTTTGATGTTTAAAACCAATATGTTTCATATCATGTAAGCGCTGAAAAGATTCAAGGACGCGTTGTAATATCGCTGATTTCTAATATGACGTTATAATGACGTCACATTGCCAAATCCTTGATAAGCATACTATCATAGCGATAAAATAATAAAAGATGTCTTTTAAAACTCGAGGACGTTTTAAAAAACATCGTTAATCACTTATTAACATGTTCATAGCATACAATACGGGTGTTGTTTCCAAAAGGGATGTTCTGATAATGAAAAAATAAACGGAATCAAGTTCAACTTGATTACTTTGGTACTGTATCTGATGGTAAAAAGTTGTCTTCATTGCATACAGCATATATACATTATCAGTAGTGTATCGGGTCACTATAGACCTATTACCCCCTATGTTAAACCATTTTTCCGTCCTCAATTGTGCAGTCAGCCGTGATTAATTACGTCTCTTACACCTTTTCATCGTGTTTCACGTTTGTACGAGTTTTGTCTTATTGTTTGCGCGTGTTTCTCGTTTTAATCACGTTTTCGCGTTATGATTTCAGTTTTAATCACGTGTTTTCGTGTTCATTTAACTTTTTAATGGCTATTTTTCGTTTTGTTAACGTTTTTGTTTACGTTTCTCGTGTTTTGGGTGGACTTT